>JAOTQQ010000001.1:70237289-70268910 GCA_026546715.1 Gallinago undulata | reverse complement strand
GGCCAACGCTGCTGTGAAGTGTTCAGATGATTCGTGCAGACAGTCTATGGCTGGCTGGAGCACTGCAGCCCAGGGCTTCAACCACTGCTGCCAGGGGGCTGCTTGCCTACAGCTACCCTGAAACCTACTTGGCAAGTGCTTTGGCCACAGCCTCCTTACCCCTGCACCACGCCAAACACAGACTTTCCCCTCAGGGAACAATCTTAAGCAGTTTTCCCAAGGTTGAGTGGTTGTTACAGTACAAGTAGCGAATGCTCAAGCATTTAACGCCTGGCATCCCAGAACTGGAGATGGGCGTCATTAACTGGTCTGCCTTTGGCTTGATTAATTGCACGGCTTCTGTTTATAGAAAGGCCTAACACTGTTTCATGACGTGCAATTTCATGTCAAGCTGCACTTGTGCCAGCGTGGAGCACTGTCACTTACTGCCTTACGCTGGAGGACACATAGGAGAGCTCAGCGGTACCAGCTCCCACCACAGGGCTGGGGTTGCTTAGGCCAAGACAGAACTAGAAACAAGGCACAAAATATTCCTGGCAAAAAAGTGTTAGTAACAGCCCCAAATGCTGTAAAGTAATACTATTATAAACTGCAATATTGAGGGTAATAGCATTTTAATGAGAGATTCTTTGGTATTTCAAGACAACAGCTCGAGCACAGGTGACAAGTTTTCTTATAATCAGTGACAAGTACTGTACCAATTTCTCCCTTTGATCTCTGTTTTGTACTAAATTGCCAAAAGAAAAAGCATATCTATTAAAAATATCGGTAGTTATACAAACTGGAGTCATGCTGACAGAAGACAGCCACCAAAATAACTCTGCTCTTAAGCAGTTAAAATCAGAACTTCCCCACTCAGTCAAGAGACTAAATTGTACATATACATTTGTCTATCTACTACTAAGGCACTTCTCTAGGATACAACAGAATTGGGAAGTACTGGTAAATGGATAAACCTCATAAAATAATATTTATATTACCGAAATGACTAATTTCAAATAGCCTTGCAGCTACATTTTACTGTGACATTTCACAGCATAGTTCATATGAGAATATTCTCCAAGAGCACTGACACTAAAACTCTATACTCACAAATACAGGATAAAGTTTCATCTTCACCGTAACGATTTCAACTGAGTCAAAATCTCATCAACTGCATGTTTGCTTTACTAGTTATCTGGATAAATACGCAGGTATCTATGAATGGCTCATGAATGCAGATAATAGTAAGATAACAGGAGAATGTAAACATTAAACATGGTAATTATTGTATGTACAGTTTAATTACCAGCACTTTTTTTTTTTCCATTTGGTATCTCGGAGAGTATAGTTACCTGACTCAAATACTCTATGTATCTGCTTAAAATTTAAGGCAAAATTAAAGAAGATCCTTGAATGCTGTTTAAAGACATACGGGTCTTGATATGTCCATAAAAATTATACATGTCATAATGAAACAAAGGAGTCCCACATGTTATGATAAGACCTATTTCTTTAAAGACTAACCTCTTAAAGCTCAGAAGCAATGAACGAAATACTCCTTTTAATAATCTTCTTTGATGCTTTCCTGAACAAGGAGTCATGTAAGAAGTACACAGATGTAGCTCAGCTCCTATATCAGTCTAAACATGAGTGGTTGGGAAACCAAGTTTATGTTATGCACAAACATATTTTAGACCTATGCACTGGGAACAGTGAAGTGCTTGACATCTGGAGTTCAACAGCGGTGAATTGCAGCACGCACACATCAAGCTCATCTGCATAAGTATCTATTTTCAGAATCACCAGAGCTCAAACCCCCAGCTTTCTGCTAATTTAAAACCATCACTCCTTTGAAATATTAGGATAAAGCCCAACAGGTAAGTAACCCCCCAAAATTCAGTTTTGGAATTAGTACGGTTCCATATTTTTCCCCTCTCCCCCCACTTTTTTTAATTAAAAATAAATAAATCACACACATAAATTTATCCTATTACCCTGATATCTGATATCCCTGCATCTCTGAAAGACCCGTATCTCAGGATGGGAAAGTATGGAGATGGGCGTCCTCTTGAAGAGGGGAGGAAATAAAACCAACCCAGAAAATCAGGGGTCCCGCAGAAAGCACAGCTAAGTCAAGAAGTAGCACTCTCCCCCCCAGGGCTGCAGGAGTCAGCGTCCCAGTATGGTGCTGTGGGCACCCTGCAGACAGAGGTGCTGGGTTTGGGATGACAGTCCCCGAGGTCCTGAGGGCTGCGGTCATTAAAACCGCGGCACCTTTTGAAGGAATCGAGTTATTAACCTCCATGACCCCAGACAAATTTAAACCTGACGAAGCGCAGATTTCTCTGAGGAATCAAGGCACGTGTTTGTAAATTGCTTGGATATTCAGCACGATGAAAGATGTTACATAAATGACAGTTATTAATATAATAGTGGCAAATGGGTCAGGAGGAAGATTTCAGTACTGGTTTAGGCTGTTGTTTCTATCCAACATCAAATATTAGCACAGGTTTGGATACTGATGTCTTGCAGGAATAAATACGATGTTCACCTTTTTAAAACTGCAAAATGGATCAGAAGTATTTAAGTTGTTTCTATGGTTTGAAAGAAATGTTGGAACAAACTCTTTTAAGAAAGTTCAAATCAAAATGGTACCAATTCCTTACATTAGGTGTAGTCTGGCATTAAAGATTTGTGTTTGGACTGTAATATTGTCATCTACTGAATTACTGCCAAATAAATCCTCCAGCAACATCTGCTAAGCCAATTTTCCCACAGCAAAGAGAAAAAAGCACCTGGGAATGCATGGTAACCCCATTGCTCAGGAAGATTCTGTAAAGATATAAATTCAACTAACGTTTTCTGAAAGAAAACAAATGGATAAGAGCAACCCAAAATATGCATCATGAATGAAGTTTCCCATTAGAACCCAAGTAGAGATCTCGTATCCCTACATAGCATCCCACTGCCATACCTGGAGCTGCAGAAGGACAAGCCCACCATCTGAATTCACTGATCTTAAACAACGATCATAGCTGTTACACCCTGATGCTATTAGCTTCATTACCACCATTGCTTGGGCAAGTCCAACAACCACATATAAATATACATACATGAACATATGCATCCACAGACACTAATTTCCCTGCAATTCAAAAGCACCCAGCAATCATTTACAGATTAGGAACAGGCATCGCTTCCCCCCGCAGCCCCCTTCCAGCTACTCAAGAGGCAGCAGCCCTCTTCTAAACCAGACCGTAACAACCAAGCAACGGCACCGCTTCACAACAAGAAATGAAGTGGAATTGCTCCCAGATTGGAAGTCAAAGAAGATAGCAAAAGTAAACAGTATGTAATAATTACCCAAATGGCAATTTGCCAGAACAGACCACAAATTGCCTGAGCCAGTGGCTCCCAGTTCAGAGGTGCAGGCCTTGACAATTGGGGTCACAAGCCCAACCAAAATTAAATCAGAGAAGCCGGGCTCACAAGCAGAAGTGAGCCCAGAAGCAGGGTCAACAGGGGAAAACTCTGGAAGCTGTTTAAAGGTAAAGGTCTGGCTCTTTATAGATTCAAAGCATTTCACATAGCTTGTGAGAAATAAAGCAGTAACTAAGTAATACAAACAGGGGGTGCATCTTTGTTCACACTTCTCATGGAGTTGTTATCCAAAAATACCAGCAGTCTGGTTACAATTGATATTTTAGGGAGGCAGGGGAAGCAGGGAGGTGTCAAAATCAGATACCACAGAAGCAATCCTCACTCAAATTTTAAAAATTAATTCCAAGATTATGATATGGTTAATATAAAAATGAATTCCCCGGAAATTATACTACTGTTAATGCTATTGAGCCATGCTCAATAATGCTTCAGTAGGTTCCCCCCATGTTAGAAAGAGAAAAAAAGCCACAAAAAACTAATGTATCTATGGCCAAATCTGGGGTGATTCAGAGGGACATTTGAGTAGAGCCCACACTTGGCACCCTTCCTGTCACACAAACATGGCAAGATGGGGTTTTGTGCTTTTTGTCTTTCTAGCAAACCACACAAGAAAGAAAGAAGCACTTCAGATCGACGTTTCAGGCCAGCTTAAGCAATCTTACAGGTCAAAACAAAACCTTATGTTCCCAAAAAGTCATCAGAGGTCCCAAAGCGCAACTCCAAAGTGTGTGACTACACTGCTTTCAGGCTTAAGTGTATCAAGACGTAAGGAAATCTAAGTAATCCAGTTTTAGAGAACATTTCATTAAGGCTTCAATAACTTTTTGGTGTATGCAGGCCAATTATAGAGTGAACCTGGGTCAATTTATGGTTTTTGGTGGAAACTATGCAAAATGTGGTGGTTTCAGTTGAGTTTCATTCTGGGGTTTTGGGTTTTATTCAAAGCCTGAACTCTAAGGGAAACTAAAGGGACATGAAGACACGCAACACAAAACAGAAATAAGTTTTGCATGAACCCTGAAAAGAAGGAGCCAGTTTCATGAAGTGGGGAGAAGGGCAAAAGCCCCAAGCAACAAACAGACCTCAGGCTTAAAGTTCACCATACATAAAATGCTAATTCTAGTCTTCACTACTGCTGTCTCTGAGGAATCATTCCTCATACTTCTCCCAACTCAGAAATTTGAGGTCAAGAGAAATTACTTTTCACTCATGAAGCCTTTTAGATTTTTAGTTGGAAGAACACTACCCCATATTATCCATTAATATTTTCAGTCAAGCGCTAGGACTAAAATAACAGCATTTTATTTATTCAGGTTTAAACCTATAAACACTTAGGCCTTCATATATCTACATCTTCCTTTTCAGATGTATCATCATCTGTGACTACACACAAAAACAATGCATCGTGAATCTCTAATAACATCTTCATCTGGTTTGCAGAATGGATTTTTGTCTGGTTAAATGTCTAAATTACTCCCACTTATAGGTTATCCACATACGGACTGAGAGCTGAACCCATTTGAGAATTAGCTTTTAACAGCTGACCTGGTGCCTCAGCAAGTGTTTTGCACAGTCTTCTGGGAAAAAACACATTCATGAGCAAGCCTGGAATCACAAACCTTACACCAGAAGAGGCCAAGTACATTAATACTTTTCACACAGCAAGTTCAACTGCCCTACTGCTACAACACTGCTCAGTGGCCAAGTGACAGAACAGCATTAAGTATTATTTGCTGAGAGAGCCATCTGCCTGCCATCACATAAGAGGGTGAAATCACCTACCAGTAAGTGAAAAAGAGATGACAGAGTTTAAAACGAGAAATATAAAGGGAGAGGAAAGAGGAAAGCCAACAAAACCAGCAAAAAAGTAAAACAAAAAAATGAATTAACTAGAGCTGCATCTCAGCTCACTATTGGATCTATTAACATCATATCCCAAATAATTATAGGGTTTCCCCACTACCCTCACACTAACTGCTACTGCATTCTTATAAATTGCTATGTTACATAAAACACTGTGTATTTTTAATGTCCCGGTAGTATCCGAGCAATTATATGCATTATAGTTCTGTATTTTCACATCATTGAGGAATGATGGCTTCAATTCACCACCTCTGTGCTGATGACTCCCACATCTCATTCCCAACCAATCTTGTTCTATCTAAACACACATTTCAGCCGGTTTTACTTCATCTTACAACTGTTAAAACCTTTTTCCGTCTGTTACTGAAGATTCAACAGCAGTGACTTCAGACACACTGATGGGACAACACTTTTTTTTTTTTCCCCTTGCCTTTAAAAAGAGACAGACTATAAAATATTTAATGGAATTGCTGGATATCTACAGTTAAAGTCTGTTAAAGTCAATGGCGTTACAAAAAGATCATAGAGTGCTTCCAGGCTCAGTATGTAAACTCTTCAACTAGTGATTTAGAAAAACCATTACAGATTTTTACAGAAAAAAAAACCAATGAAACGCCCCTCCTTCCACCTGGCTGGCAAAAGTACCTACCAACAAGTTCAGACCAACATCAAATTTACACCTCCTACCTAGTAACGTTATCAAACAGTATACAACAGCTTTAAAAGACCAAGAGTAAAATAAATCAAGAGGAATAGCAATAAAATTAAGTAACCTGATAGATCCTGCAGCCAGCTTCTCTGATGCCATCTGCATTCTCCTCCGTACCCCCAGCACACACACCCACTGAACGAGCTCACCTTCTGCAGAGCCAACCTTTATTGACTTCCCCCAGCTCAGGTGTTGGCACTTAGCTTAATCAGTAATTTGTAGCTGCAGTCCCTGATGTTCTGATTGCCCACAGACTTGCAGAGGTAGCCTGGGGGTCACACAGAGGAGGGTGGTGTTTTGTCAAAGGACCCTTAGAGGAGGTGGAGTTAAAAGGGGTGAAGGTATAGCCAGCTGTTGAGGCATGTGAAGCTGAAGGAACTTGGGGCAGATAAAAAAAAAATGAACCTGGGTCTCCTTTCACCTATTACTTTGATCTGTTGCTAGCATGGGAAATCATTGCCCCAGTCAAAGGAGTGATGGTCACTCAGCAAAGAGGAAACATGACCATAGTGTAGTATTTTTTTATATCGTCGATTAATTAGTGCTACCATGCAATCCCCATCACTCCATCAGGTGTGCCAGCACTCCAGGGACGTGTCACATGCACTGTGGCGAGGCCAGGTGATGTTCCTTCCTAACTAATTATCCCATGGGTCTTCCACACTGTGGAATATAGCAACAGTACTAACCAAAAACCGCTAAGTAGCTGCTCAAATTTCAGTTCCTGCCTAAGGAATGCTTATTTTGTTCGCTCATCGATTCTGTCATGCACAGCTTGCTTAGGAGTTCACCCTGTTCTCAACCCGTAACTGCATGGGAAGAACAGACTCAATAAAGGCTCAAAGGTTTTGCTCAAATGGGTGTAAAGAGAGAATTTAAGCTTTGCACGTCTTATCTAAATGGTTCAAAACTCCTTCTGGAAAAAGAGAGAAAGAAATCTAAAACTCTCTGGACTTTCACACAATTTTTCCAGCTCTCCCGTCTGTTACACAGACTAGACATTTTGCAGATTTCTTGGAGAACTTCCTGGCAACCACCAGCAATCACCAGGGCAGGATGCATATGTGTTAAACTAAAATCTTAAACAAAATCATCTTTTTGAGCTTCAAACATCTTTTTTTTTTTTTTACTTTTTTACTGTGAATTCTGGAAAATGGTTTAGTATTATTTTATTTCCCTGCAGTTAGTTCAACCATACCACACCTTAGAACAACAGTGCAGCAAAGGCTCAGAGTGTTATCAAGTGGATGTTCTACATGGCCCTTTTAGGAAGAAATTGCACAGGTCTTTTTTTTCTGGACATCTTGTTATTTCTATTACGGTGAATTTTTTCTTACTGTACACCGTTATGATTCAGATCTAAACCCAAATCGCTAAACAGACAGACTCTTTCTGATTATTAAGTCAAACAACCCGGGGTCCATGAGGTCAATAGCTCAGTTTGTTCCAGAGTTGTTAATCAAGCAAGAATTAATACAGTGAGCATAGGAGAAATCGTCAGTGAAGAGTCAATAAAAGGACTTCATCTCTTTGTGAATCTCTAATAGCTTAGCAGCTTTCACTTGGATGGATGGCAGGTACCATGAAACATGTAAGCGTGACCCCACATCACTGTTAATGTGTAGTTAGTTGTTTTTACGTTCAAGGACATCGTGGAAGTTCACAGCTCTCACCAAGCTTTCTCCTTTACAAATGATCCCAGCTCTGGGGGAGTCACAGCGACATGAGGACTGGCAGTAGCTCCTACGGCACAGACCCTTCCACAGGCAGCACCTCACAACCTCTGCTACACGTAATACAATCAGTTTTGCAAAATCTACTGCGTTAACTAAGCACGATTGTGTAAAATTACTCAGCATTGTTAATAAACTTGTAATTTAGGCATGAAACAAATCACCTTAAAAGCCCTGATTCATTTATGGTTTTTAACAATAAATGTGTTCTCAGTATGCCGTTATTCACCCCATAATGTAAGTAGGTAAATAATGAGGTAATATCACTTCCTTTAACTACCCACAGGGTAGGTGAATTTTAGGTATACTTACATCCCACGTGTACTAAAGACAGAGAACGAGGAGAGATTAAGCTGCTTGCAGAAAACCACAGAGGAAACTGCTGCCTGTGATGGGATAAGACCTCAAGTGGTAATTCTGTGCCCAGTCTGCTGACTGTAGTCCTCCACTTCTCTTGGGAGCCGCGCATTAAAAAAAAAAAAAAGAAAGATCTAGAAGTGTTGAAACTAAGTGAAATCAAAACCAGGCTTCCATACAGAGCAGGAGAGAAAAAAGGAGAAAGCCAGACTCATTGTGAACTCACTAGAAAGAAGGCCAAGGGAGGCACTACAAGAGGTTTTGAGATGAAGTAACACACTATAATAACTTGAAATCCAACCGCTGAATCTTGTGTTGCTTTCCAGAATAAATTGCTGACAAAGGAAGTAAAATTCTGAATTAGTGCAGCAACACATCTGGACGCTTGACACGAACAGAAAACTGGGACCACTGAAGTCGGTGAGAGAGACAAGTGCTCGGCACCTCCTAGAAGATACACCTTCTGCAATCAGAAGCGTGAGAGCAGCACGTCTACACATAACCACCCTGGTTGGAATGGAACTGCCTCAGGTAGCAACAGCCTTCACAGCGCAGAGGTCGAGGCTTCAGAAAGCCTTTCTGAGCACCTTTACTCCCACAAACAAAATTTCTTCAATTATTATGCGCTACAAAGGAACTGAGACTTACGATGAAACAAAGAAACTCTCATTGGCAGCCCAATCTTAAATGTTACCTCTAACAATTAGGGACAGAGCAAAGGCCATCAGGCCTCTAGAAGATCCAGTAAAGCTATCAAAGTCTCAAACTCAAAAATGCAAATGTTGACCACTCCTCGATTCCTCTTCAAGGGCAGTAAATAAAGTTTAATAACTATGGAAATAAAGAAAACTATAACAAGCTGCTCAGTAATTCCTTGCTAAAGGGAAAAAAGGATAAAAATAATTTATGTATATTCTCTGTGATCCTGCCGTAAAAGTCGCAGGCAAAATACACAAATCATTATTTTATTTAAAAGAAAGAGAGGACAAAAAGGTAATAATCATAGTTATTTGATCTAATTATTCCTAAAGGAATCCATAAGAGACTAGAAAATACATAAAAACCACCACTCCTGATCTGCTACCTGGGGAGAATAAAAAACATTCTAGTAGGAAATACAGGTGAAAAAATAATGAAATTAGCATCTCCAAATTGTTTAAAAAAGGATCTTCAGCCTAAAGAGAATCGACAGCATAGCTTTAAGGATAGATAAATGGCTGCCTCAAGGATCTGTCTTACCTCCTCTTTTTTTTTTTTAAGTAATACCTTAATTTGCATAGTAATAACCCAATTATTGTAAGATTAGGTGACAGAAATCTCATTATTACTGTTCCTACAAAACAGTCGATATTCCATTCAGTACCTTTTAATGTTACACACCTTAAAGCATAATTATTCCAACATATGCTCATTCATCTTTAATGCAATTTCTTTAATAATAATAAAAAAGACTCTTCCTGTAATTGTTAGGGGTTTTTTTTGGTTGAATATATTAGTGTTAAAACATGATTTTCCTCGTTCAGGCTGCTATAGAAACAAGCAAAGCCAACCAACTGCTTGGGGGCACGCTCCCTCCCCTCTTCCCAAGAGGGAGTCCACCAAGAGGCCTAAAGCACATATGTTAAAATATGTTGCAACAACTCTCTCTCTCCATCATCTCCCCACTCCCGGCTTCTTCCCACGCTGAGAGCTGGTCACAAGACAAGCTTGCAAACAAAATCAAATATATAGTAGCATCAGGCTTCTGAGAGTCATTTGTGTTTAGGGCTTGCTGCTACGGGGAGTGGGGTTTACCTGCCAGAGGCTTTCTCAGTTTCAATTACAAAGATAAGAAACGCGGTTAAGTGGTCAGTTACCAGATTAACAGCAGAAAGGGGACAGGGGGAAGGAGATAGGTCTGGCTCCATCAGAAGAACACAGCACCACACATGTTACGCTTCAAAAGGATGTCACCAACAGTTATGAGAGTGGAAACAGCAGCTACTAGTTGGCCGGTCCCATTTATCTCAGCGTAAGCAAGGTAAGGCTAGGGAGCCTTTTACAGGAGAATCTTCCGTACCGTACGCTCCTTCAAATCCAACAGAGGCTGGAAACAACCGGGAGTTGGTACCACTGGGTATCTGGCAGGAGCCCGAAGAAAATCAGCCACCAGCGCTTAGCAGCCAGTGCCTTTCACAGTCACTTACAGAGGCTGGGAAGAAAAGGAAGGTACAGCAACTCAATTTGCAGACAGAGGCTCCCTTCCTCCGTATCTTCTCGGGGCGTGTAGAGCGGTGCTGCAGGAAAAGTTGGTGGAAGCCATTCTTTGCATAAACGCACAAATTCAGCTTGCTTGGCTTGCCGTTGATCACTTATCCCAGCATCACTAAAAGCAGTAAATACAAGATGCAATTTCACAGGAGTTATTTACAGTTTAATTTCTGTGAAAGCCTTCTGTGAAAATGGCATGAAGGAGAAGTAATTTGGCCAAGTTCCGATTTTTGAAGTCCTTTGCAATCACCGAGCCACCACAGGTCCGATTAAAAAGGAAAAGCGTGCCTAGCTGGAAACCCTCCCTTGGTGGAAGAATTCCAGGTTTTTTGCAGGGCTGGGAACAGAGTTGGCTACTCTTGGGGGGGGTTAGGCAGCCCACCTCCCACCCCTCAATCACGACGGGGCTAAACACGAGTGAGAACTTTAGGCTGCCCTGGGTTTTTACAGAAGGGGAAAATATCACGTGCCGGCGAGGAAACAGCCATCCCTGGCACTGCCCGCAGGCCTGCCTGGAGGACAAGCTCCACCGCAGAATGGCTGGACCTCTTCTCTGAAGGTTCTGACCACTTGCCTAATAGTTCCGAGTTTGAAAAGTTTCCAATTACAGCACGTTCCACAGAAAGCAAATTAAAATCACTGGTTTTACTTGAAAAATAAAGTAAAATAAAGCAGTGAATATGCTAATGATTTTCCCTTACATTCTTATCATCTCATTTCGTGCCTTTAAACTCAAAACCTTGTGAATCTTACTATGAAAATTATCAACAAAGAAGAAACAGCCTTCCATCTTACACCAAAACTTGGAGGGCTGAGTTTATACCATCCTGACCCAATCTGACTGAAATTGAAAACTTTTCCTCTTCCATTAATAGCTTTTCCAATTCAGCAGTTCAAAGCCACAATCCCTCACAGCCTATGCAAGGATTTGGGATCATTTTATAAATCTGTGTGGCAAATGAACATGAAAGAGAAACTCTCCTTATGGCTGGGAACTATCCTTTGGGGGGAAAATGTTATTAGCTTTTTAGAGAGCATTTGCAAGGGTAATTTGCACTACAGCATCTCTTTTTATTGGCCTTGCAAGCAAGTGTTGAAACAATTTGTCTTATCATATATATTCACTTTGAATAAGGACCTCACGTAAAATGCTCCTCTTGAAACAAGAAACAATGGGTTTGAAAACCAACACTGAAAAATGTTGTGTGGCAATAATTTATTTCAACAAAGAAATATTGAAAGTGAAGGGGGAAAGGAAAAGGGAAAGGATAAATGAAAAAGGAGGGGAAAGCTTCTGATTTAGTTCATCATGACTTAAGGCAGCTATGCCAAAGCTCCCAGTTTGGTCCAGCAATTTCACAGGTATTATAACAGGAGGGTAAATCACTACTCCTGGACACCATTTGTATTTCATTACTTCTTAAGGGTCCTCAGCCAAAACCAGGGCCTCACCGTGTGACATTCTGCACAAACAGTAAAGAAACACTTTTACCACCCCTAGACAATACACAACATACAGCTGCAAACCAGGTTTACCATCACCTGTAAAAGACAACAGCACAGGACAGAGCATTTAATACAAGGAGTACAGAAGCCAGTGGAAATCCATCCCCTCTTTCAATGTGCTTTGACTCACGGAGGAAGCAAAACTGCACATTGCTCCTGAAAAAATAAGCAATTTTCGTGCACTGAAGCTTCCAAGCCATCTCACCTTACTCTGTGGGACAGCCCTTCAACACAGATGACTCTGAGCAAAGGGAATCGATCTCTTTTATGCTTTGGTACAACAAAATGCAGACTGTGGATCTCCAGTTTTGACAGTGGCATTTCATTCTGCCAGGGCAAATAACTTTCATTTTAAGGAAGGAAAAAGCTATTAATTATATGACTAGGAAACAATACTACATTTGAAGTTACATGTCATTTGAAGTGGAAAATCAGGGAAAGTACTTTCTTTCAAATAAAATCAGTAACAAAAAGATCTATGGAAGTGTAACAAGAAATAATAAAATCAAAGGTCGCCAGTTACATATGTTTCTAGTGCTGATTCTTCCCTACAGTAAAAATTCAATTTGCAGATGACAGCCCTGCAAGGCAGTTTGCTACTGCATATCCCTTCCCCTTCTACTGGAGTTCAAGGGATTCCCAGTGGGAGTAAGAGTCCATTCCTCACAGGCTAAAACGATTTACTTGTTCAGTTGCTCCAACTTTTCTATCTCCCATCTCAGCGCAGTACTGGGTATACTAACCAGAATTTACCCAGCAATACTATTTACTTTGACTTCTTCAATTAAATGCATTTTAAATGAAAATGGTTTTTCGTGGAAACTAGCTAGTTTCAATAGCAAAATTCTCAAGCCCAGGAGAAACAAGTGGAAGATAGCAAGAAAAAACCCCACCACAAAAACACACACCCCTCACCCCCCCAGGCCAGGGGAACAGAGGCTCACCCAGGCTGCAAGTTCAAACCCCCACTTCAGATGAGAGCCCTGAACCACAATTCCACATGTCTTGAAGCAGTACACTAACCTCTGGGCTATGAACTACTCCAAAGTGGTGTCCTTCTCTCAAGGTTAAATCTGACTTCTGGGAGGGTGGGCTTTTTGTTTGTTTGGTTGGTTTTTTAAAGTGAAAATTCCTGAACACTTCCTTTTTCAGTTGGATTCAGAAAAAGACAAGAACAGAGGGGTTTTGAAGAGAAAGGTACAATGGGCCTGCACTTCAACTTTCACAAATCAACACAGTGGCATTTCAATCAGCGTAACCCTCTTGACTAGCTTTCAGCTTGACCCAACAGAAATACAAATGATGTAGGCTTTTTATGTTCAATGAAACCCAAGAAGTGAAGCTGACCAGCAAAAGAAAGCAATTAATTTCTCCAAAATTCTTGCCTAAAATAAGAAAAGAGCAAAACCCCACATAAAATTCTTTAAAACATTTGTCCATGCAAAGCTATAGACTCAAGTCCCAAGTCCTTAGGTAAATTCTCACTGGGTCCCAAGAGGTGTCTGCGATAGGTTTTCTTCACCTAAGAGGACATTTCAGTGCATAAATACTGCATATGTAAAAAAAGACCAAGCTCTGCTTCACTTTCTCGTGGCAGAATTGCCACTCGTTTACTCACAGTAGTAAGGTAAGCCTATTTGGCATTGTGTCATCAGTTTGGAAGGCAATGTACTTTATACATCGACATTCTCATCAATGTTAACTTCAGAGATAGAAATCATCTCTTTCGAACCAACCCATACAGGAAAATATAAAATAAACCCCAAAAATGCTTAGCTAATTACAGAAAAAGACAGTGAGACTTAGTAAAATAAACAAATAAACCCTCAAAGCATTGTACTCAGTTCTCGCTGATGCTTTGGTCAGCGCTATGCACCATCATAAACTGAACAAAGCAATTTCTGGCAGCTTTGAAGAGCAATTTAAGTCCATAGCTTACTTACAATTCATGTAAAAAGTCAAATTGAAGCATCAAAGCACATGACTACATTTTTAAGCAAGCCTGGGATACACTATTCTAACCATACAAACTATTTCTTCCCGCTTATCACAGCCATCCCGAGGACTTGGTATTTGGCTGCTCTGCAGTACTTTGTCATGTTTCTGAATGAAGATGCATATTGTGATACAGATGTAGCTATCATACATGTGAGTCCATCTACTTGCTGCCAATATAACGTACTTGTTAAATATTGCATTAGTATTTAATTGTGACACAAAGAGGCCCACATTCAGCTTTAAATATTTGAGTAAGTGCTCACTGAAGTCCTTAAAGTTAGCCAGGTGTTTAAGTACTCTGCCGAATCAGGGCTGAAGTTAGAATAAGTGTTGACATGGTATAATACAAAGGCTTAATATCGAATGAATAATGAGGCCAACACAAAGCTCATTCAGCTGAATTTCACTGTTATTAAGCTAAACAAATACACATCCTTCCTGGAGACATCTGATCTAATGGAACTCTAAGGTCAAGCAGAATGATTGTTTCCATCTATTTCAATGTGAAAACAAAATTATTGATTTGTGAATGCAAAAGTTGTCTCAAGAGTAATGCTGTTTGAGACAGACTTGTCAACACACACAAGGACTTCAATGTTTATCTAAAAATCTCAACATAAAATTTACCTATGACCCTGACAGATGTGTGATAAAAAGTGTAGAAGAATAGTAAAATCCTACATAACATTTCATTTAAATCTGCAAATGACTTGATAAAAATCTGGCTATCTTTCTACTGTATCTCCTTTCTCAGATGACTTGATTACAAGAAAGTAAGAAAAAAATCCCTCTTCATGAAATGTCTCAAAAAAAACTGAATAGCTGATAGAGGAACCTGAGCTCTGACTACTCTGAATGCCCATTTGTAAGACCCATTTTAATATTAACACTCTTTAGGTTTAAGTACTCACATGTGGCTGAAACATTAGATGTCTGGGTTTGAATCACACAAAGACCAAGTTTTGACGCAATACATCCATCAGATATATCTCCCAGTGTGTGGCTTACATTATGGTCTGGGGAGTCTGCCATCACACAATGTGTCTGTCACTTTCTATAAAATAGTATCTGGGAATTATTGAAGCCATTGTCATTTCATATGACAAAAATATCAATGTTAAATGTGCCTTTAAAACATTTATCAGTCACGTGTGTCATGAAGCAAGAGATGAGGAATATTTCATGTGAGTAAAATGCGGATAAGTTAACTTGACAAGAACATGTATTCACTTAAGAACGGGATATGTCCCTCTTGGCATGGACATCATACTGTGCAGAGTCTCCAAGAATTTAATTAGAGCTTATAATATAGTAATTAATTACTGTATATTGAAACCTTTTGTAATCTTTTTTATTATTATTTTTTTCTGTAGTGGGTGAAGGAAGAAATTATCATGCTGGAAAAAAAAAAAAGGCACAAGAAAACAAAAGCTACTGTAAATCCACAAGCATTAAAAGGTGTGGTGTGGGCTTTGTCATTTCTTTGTTCCATCACTGACCTCACCTCAGAATTGATTACTTACGACACCTTCTCTGACTTACATAAATGATGCAATAATTCTGATTTATTTTTGATAGCTCTCCAGAAATTACGCCACTTCTTTAAAGAAAACAGCATTGCTCCTTCACAAAGTCAATGGGGTAAATTCTCCCAGTCTCTAAATAGATATGTTCCACAACTTGTCAATAAGTATTGCTGGGGTTATGCAGAAAATAAAAACAATTCCAACCCTGGACCCAAAAGCAAAAATCAGACACTTGCAAGCACTGAAAACACTCTTTTTTATAATGTACATGTGTCTTAGGTCTTTGTTTGACTCCCAGAAGTGCTTTTCTAAATAATCTACACCAAGTCAGGAAGTGGAGGTAAACCTAACCTGAGCCTAATCCGAGATCCCTTTTCTCCTTTTTCCATGCTGAAAGCAGGGCTAAGCATAAGAGAAAGGGAGAAAATGTTGAACCACACATTGCATATGGTCCCACAGATATATTTACAGGTGGAGGGGAGAGGACAGGGTAGATCTGACAAGGTGATAGGCCTATTAATCATCTCCTCCCTTGTCAAACTGCAAGTCAACACTGGCCCTTGGAGATCTTTATGTTCAGCTCTGATTCCCCAAACAATCAGTAAATCCTGAATCTAATCCTTTCTTCGGAACTCTGCAAAATTTCACATTTATGAAAACAGTATGAGGATTCAATGGGTAACATACTGGACCCAGCGTAAAAACATACACATGTATTATTTCAGCTTGATCCTTGTTTGGGTGGGTGGTCTTAACCACTTCTGTTGTAATTTCTCCACCCATAAAATAGGAATAATAGCAACTTACCTCTTCAATAAAGTATTTTGACATTTGTAACTAAAAAGCACCTTTTTAGTGTTGAATTTCATAATTAGGTGTTATTATAATCTAAGTAGCATTTGGCAAAAATAAAGAGAATATAAAAACATCCAGGCTCTGACTAACTTAGTTCCTGGCAGTAGTGTTGCAGACTATCTTTGCCTTCTTTACTCAGCTGTACAAAGCGTTAACATTACAGAGAATGAGTGTGAATATGGTAAGGATAAATGCACCTAGGAAGGATTTGCAAACATGATGGTGAGACAAACTTACCACAGCTTAAGGGGTTACCATGTATCAGCTGAGCCATAACTTTCTGTGTGGATGCTCTTAGGCTGTTGCAACTGCCTCTGAAGATCTTTTAAACTGTGATAACTCAATCACTTTCAAAAAGTAGCTCCTGCCAGAGTTTTCAAAGCCAGAGTCCTCACTGATGGTGGAGTCTTACTTTGTAATTCATCTGCTAGGATGAGTGTGCTTCAGCCCTTGCTTGTAGCTCAAAGTGACGGACTTTTTGTTGACTGGTGAAGCCAAGGCAGAGTTAAAAACAAACCCCCTACCCAGTTTCCCCATGCTGCTTCCCATGACTCTTCTCACGTTTGCTTGAGACTGGCTTTCCTGGGGTCAGAAAAGTAAGCAGCCACCAGCAGGGGGAAGGACATTCACTGCCACCGCACAGCAAATCTGAGGTCTGCTACGAGGCCACAAAGCAGTGCAAGGGACCTCCTGGTGCTTCCCCAAACAGCTCTTCCAAACAGCAGGAGCCCCCAGGGGGAAAGAACAAAAGCCCACAGGAACAGGCTCTCGGAGGGAAGCTGGAGAAGACATTTGCAGGCCCCAGTACCGGCACCCCTGGCTACACCGTGACTGGCAAACCTGGGCCAGGGCCTGTTCTTTGGCACAACATGGCTTGCAGCCCTACGCCTTGATGCTCCTTCCTCCGCCTACATGGGACAGACACAGCCATGATGCCCTGCAGGATGTCTCAGCTTGCTTCTGTCCCCCAGATGAGGCCCAGACATGGGCTGGGAAGGTGGCCGCTGCCACGGGCCACAGCACAGCCACAACCACCACAAACCACGGGCTGCTCGTGCCGAGCCCCTGCCCTCAGCCGGCGTTGAGTACAGGCCCCGTCACTGGCGCTACATCAGCGTTATCTAACATAAAAAAAAGGCTTTCAGCCCAAATGGCACAATGCTGCTCGCCCTCATACCGAGCACCCACACTGCCGACCGGGAATCGCCCCTTGGCCTGTGGTAACTCCTGAACCCTCTCTGAGCCCTGCTGGTGTAAAGGCTGCTTGGCCCAGGCCAAAACCATGCCAACGTGCCTTCTTCCAGCAAGGTGAAAGCATGGACAACGGTGTGCAGGGCCCCGGAATCTTGTCTCAGATCCTGGGGAGGGGGGGGGCCATCCCTTCCTGAATCCCCATTGCTCAGTGCCTCGGGACCCCCTCTCCGTCTTCCCCTCAAAAAGCAGCAAATTGCATTTAAGGGAGCCCTGCTGGGGCTGGGAAGGGGCAGGGGGCACAGAGGCCTCTTCTCCCCGCGCTGCCGGCTGGCCACCCCTCACCAAAAGGCACCGCTACAGGAGCCAAACCTCATCTAAACCCAGACTTCGGGACCTCCCTACCCCCTCCCCGGAGCTCTGGAGTACCATGAGGGCATCCCATCCTTAGGGATTAGTATTTCAGGTAGCTCAAGTCACAACTCCAGCCCTCTCCCAGGTCTCTGTTGTGACCCTTCACCAGCACAATCCAGCCTCCCCACACCACCCGTTGCCTTCCTGCCTCTCCCAAAACTCAGCTGTTTTCCACCTTGGGAAAAAATCCAAAAACCGCCCTCCTTCTCTAATACATTAAACGGGACATACAGCAAGGGAATGTATTTCTGATTTCTTTCTCCAAGGACCAGGACAGGGCCGTTCCCGCCATTCCCTCGCCTTTATATCAAAAGCTAATCCTCCCACCTCCTCCTCATAGACATGCAAGTTCTCCAGCCTCTTCCTCATTACATAAGGCACATGCATAATCCTTCTCCTCCCACAGAGCATCTCAAGAAACACAATCCTCCTCCTCCCCCTCAATCACACCAAATCTAATCCCAACACTTCTGACACTACCCGCTAAATAGCCATCAGTATAGTGAGAACAAATTCTGTACACGGCTTAAACCACATCCTCACAACAGATTATTTCAGTTTGCTACTCAGCCTTTATGTTCTGCTTCACACCTGCAATTGAAAATTATTTTTCTATACAAATTCCGTCTTTTTCTTTTTCCTTTTTTTTTTTTCATTTTCTTTTAGCGAGGGATGAGGAGGAGACAGGGTGTTCTTTTATTAGTGAATAGAGGATTTTGTTTTGTTTTGTCGGTGGCATTTTATGGCCATATTTTACAGACAAGTTCACAGTAAGTTCAGAGGAAAGGAATTTTCAAAGAAAATCTACCACAAAGCATTGTGGGGAATGATATGGAAAGTTGACAAAATTATGATAAACAATGAAAAAAGAAATAATTAAGTGTGCTGAAACACTGCATCAGTATTTATCACATTGTTAACTTTTCTTAGGGAAAATGCTTTATTGTCTGCAGTTTCAGAAAGCGATCTTAACCTAGGCTATGGAAGCAGAATGCTGTATATATAATGGGTTTGAAACATATTTTTTTATATATATAGAAAAAAAAGAAAATGGCAAATATGTCTGTATGAGATAAGGCTTTCAGAACAAAATATAATACATGGAAATCCTTTCTTGAAGTGCTTTGTGGTCTTAAGGAGGTAGGAAACTTGAAACAGTAGTTACAGTAAACACAAGTCTAAACAAGGTGTGAAAAATTGGGGCATGGGCAGAAACAAAAACCCCGAAGAAAGCAGCTAAAAGAAGTGAGAGAAGTAATGTCTTACATGGACACAGCTAATCTATTTACAGTTGCTTTCAAATCCATTTAAGAACTCAGCTGCAAATAAATAGAGAAAGTCTATGCCCAGCATTTAGGAAAGGTAGTAAGAAAATGAAGAGTAAGTAGAGAGCACTGGGCACTCAGAACTCCTAGCTCTAATTCCCGTCTGCCTGTGTCAAATTGTCTAAGCTGTACCATCTCTTAGACCAGTTTCCCTCATGGCTAATGGGGTGATAGTATTTTCCTCTCAGGCGTGCCATCAAGATGAATTAACTAAATTATATTAACTAAGGCTACCTCATTGTCTTCCTGCAAATCTTCTGTCAAGGCTCCTTCCTTGCCTTGATGTCTACAAAGGATATCTCGACTGCTGGGCAGCTGGTGTATTAAGATATCTGCCTATTATAAGTATGTCTGCATTAGCAAGCAATTTGGTGCAACAGAGGCAGAGCACTAGATCACAGCAGTTGATACTGGGGCAACTACAACTATATTATCTGGGGCTCAGGTTTACTAGCCACTAGGTTCAGGCTTGTCCTCTGTACTGAATTATGCCTGTAGTTCACATTTGTTTCAAGGGACCAACCGTTGGTTTAGATCCTTGTATTTCCATCAGTGCTCAGAGCACCTCTGGTGTGGCTCTGTAAAGGAGTTTCTGCTTCATTTTCCTCCAGAGAAATCTAGTTCAACACAAACCAGAACCATTCCTCAAACCAAGCTGACATATGCTAAGTAAAAATGACCAGGGAGATGTGCCTCAAAACCACACTAGTGCTCCAAACCAAACTGCTAAGACAGGTGTAACCAATGCTGACTACTATAATTTTTCTTTATGCATTTCCTCTATCTCCATATCCTGTTGTGGGTTTTTTAATCTTCAAGATATGTTGAAGTTTTACGCCATGTAAAGTTTTAGAGGTGAAGCCACTCTATGAAGACTGCTCCTGGCTGCAGTTTACATAGACTCACAAGTAGCTGCAATGGCACAAGCTAAAGTGCAAACAATTGAGGTGCAAAGACTGAAAGAAACATCTGGTACTGGATATTTTAAACCAGTTTCCCCACTGGAGTGTGGAGTGGTCTAAGAGAGTAAACTTTGAGGTAGTAACAGTCAAGTTTTACTCCATTATATAGTCCCTATCCCAGTACCTTTATTCATACAATGACACTATGTTGAAGAATTATTTGGCTCAGTGTCTGTATATAAAATTAATTTTCTCAATAATAATGTATTTAAGTCTTAGTACTAACAATTTGTCTTTTGCTGGTACATTACATCTTCCAACTTATTATGCATCTGAAAGGACATTTTACCTAAATATACAAACCCTGTCACAGGGCTTATCCTATCTGTTGAAGGAACGGATAATATACATAACTGCTTAGAGTACACTTAGCTATGTTCAATTTTGTATATGAAACAATTAATTGGAGAGTGACTGTATAAAAGACACTTGGTAAGGACAGTGCTGAGAGTCCTTAGAAAGTACAGGAAAAGGGTAACATACCGATATAATATTTTAAGTAGGAAGACTTCAATTTTATTGTTACTGTGTTTTTAACTGAAAGAGATGGAGGCGTCCATCTGATTTCTTCTGGAGAAATCAGTCAGGAATCAATAATAATGAGGAGTATATTCACAAAGGTTACTTCAAGCACCAAGAAGCTAATCTTCTGTGGTTACTCATAACTAGTAAAGAGATAAAAGCTTATTCCAGGAATAACTCAGAGCACCTGAGCTAAAAACTGTCTCTAAACCACCTTCTCACATCCGTCCCCACTGAGAGAGTAGCAGAGGAAAGTTAGCCATTAGTTAGCCTTTCTGAATAACCCGTTTGTGAACAGAGTTCCCATATACTTTCTCTCTTTAATCAGAAGATTGAAAATACGTTGTTTTATTTCTAACTGCGAGTGCTTCAATTTTGCCAGCGAAATCCCACTGAAATATTCCCAATTTTTAACATTTCACTTGGATGTGCCATTAAAAATGCTTCACTAAGTCTTTAAAGAAGTATTTCAGCTTTGAGATGTATTAATTTGGGTCCACTCACAGAATAATTTGATTTATTTTATCAATATTCTTATGGACTCCTGCTACTGTTTTTCAGTTAAGGTCCTCATAGATACCTGAAGGTAAATCAGAATTGATCTGGAGTTACTAAAAGTAGATTTCAGTGCTGCTTTGCTGTCATCATGTGATTAGTCCCTGTGGATAGGCATCCACATAGCCAGTTTATGGTTAAGTAATGTTCTATTACCTTGAAATTGTTATAATGCCCTAGAAAAATATTCTATTCCGATACCTTATCTCCTCTGATACCTATTCTGATACCTTGTACCTTAAAGGTAGATATAAACAACAGTAAAATCTTAGAGATACTCATGGTGTGAGCATTGTGCAAAAATTCAAGATGTAGCTGGATACTGCATGCTGCAAATGGGACAGGGAGCGTCACAGAGAGCGTTCAGTGATGACCAGACAGTGTCATGTCCAAGCTGGTGAGGCCACGTACCAAAACCCATTCACCTATCACCAAATCCTAGCTACTGTGGCCTGCAGGAACATCAAGAGTTCATACAGTCCTTCCCTCTCTCTCGTTAGACCAAATCTGTCTACACAATCCTAAATGGAGAAGAGGTGCTTCTGCTCCAGAGCTGTCTATGGATGTTCTTATTTTGTGCTCCCCACCACAAGTCACACACAACCCACTGCAGAGTCTTTGCAGCCATGCAGGGGCGAAGCCTGAGCCTGCCTTCATTCGTACGAAGTCCAAAGATGAGGGGCTCTGTGCTACCACGGATCACTCAGCAAACATAGCGATAAGGAGATGGCAATACAATGCCTTTAAGTCTTGGAAATACTATTTTTCAGTTTGTTTCAGGTTTTGTATTGAGATCTTTTTGTAAATAAGAATAAATTATCATATTTAAAGCAGCTATTAAACTATCCACTATTAATCTCCTATGGACCCAAGAAGTCTTAAAAAGCAGTGGAATTTTAAAAAGTATTTACTTTCATGTTTCTAATCATCGTTGTCTTCCTGCTTCTAAAATCAAACCAGTTTTGCTCATAATTTCTTGGGTTCTCAGGATGAAATATTTGCAGAGACCAAAATCCTTGTGTGACCCAGAAACATCACTACTTTCCAAAAATATAATGACATGCTAACCTATTAATACAAACCTGAAGCTTTACATCCTTTTCACTAAATCACACCAAAATGCTCCACTGTGGAGATCTCGTTGAAACATGTTGCCAAACTTCCTTTATTAGAGACACTCACAAGAATAACACTTCCAAATAATGAAGTCTTAAATAATCATCTCACTAGCATCATTACTTTTTTTTAATCAGTGTGTTTGCACTACTTAAGATAGGTATTGGTTCTTCAGGGCATGCTTTTTCAACCTGTATTCACCTCAAGTAATACAGGGTCCAGTTGACTTCCATGTCTTCTGTGAGACTCAGCACGAGATTGGTTTGCTAAATGTGAGTAAAAATCGAAAAATCTGGCCTTAGGTGTCCAGCTATGTGCTTCTTCCCACAATGTGTCAAACTTCGCCTCCTTTGAACTAATGTCAGAGCTGAGCTCTTTAATGCACGGCCTTGGCTTGATTTACGCATACATTTAAGGAATGTGAGGTCACCCAAGCTAGCAAACCAGCTGGCCTCGGTGCAACAGAGCCAAACAAAAAGTGTAGGCAAAAAAAAATCTCACCGTACTTGCTTCCAGGAATGTATAAAATAATCTTTTAAATTTTATTTGAAACCCCATAAATACAGCTATATTGTGATTTTGTAAAACACTGACCTATTTTAAGTGGCAGCCAGAGATGCACCAGAGGAAATGTTGGGTTTTTTTCCCAGTTCTGTCATATTGCAGTACCCACAGTTGTGGCTACTTCATTCTTACCTATCTGAAAAAGAACATCTAAGGAAAAGAGTCTCCCTTTAAATTACAAAGAAATAACGCTTTATCAAATATGTGATGTAATATGCTGTTTGGAATGGAGATCAAAAAAGTCTTTCCATAGAGCTAACACAACATGCCAAGTTTTTAATGCTGCTGTCTGCAAGGATTTAGTTAGATGACTGCTGTACAGAGACTGAAGAGACACGAGTGTAGCACACAAACTCCCAACACATCATTTTACTGGCAATTTGCGAAAAATCAGAGTTAATCTAAAAAGACCACGGAGCAGACAAGAGGTGGTCAGTATTTATGGGCTCCTTCTGCACTCAGTGAAGAAAAAGAGACACGCTATGAAAGGAACATCAGTTTTCCACCTCCTGCAGTTTAGAGATATCTGAAGTATTCCAGTGAAGTGCCGAAACCTTATAGGAAATTTACCTTACTTTCTGCAATACCCTCCTAAGACAACGCTCAGAGCCTGCCAGTTCCCTGATAAATCAGCCATACTTGGTCAGCCACTCTGGAGCTATACGTTGCAATTCAGGGAGACAGTAGAAAAGATCTAGACAACAGCGTTTCTCCAGGGATAAAGCACTACAAAGATATTTACGCACAGACTCGGTGTTGCCAAATACTGTGATTTTATCATGAGATTCATAACAGGCATTTCTCTTAAAGATCTGCTCTACTTATTGGAGAATATCAGCTCCAATTTAACAAAGAAACAGAGCTACTAGCTCTGACGTTTAAAAAAAAAAAACACCCTCAAAAGTGTGAACCCTGACAACTCAAAAGCAAGAAAAATATAGAGAGGCTTTTGGTTTTGTTTTTTTTTTTTCCCCTTTTTTCTTAATCTTACGATTTCTAAATGATTTTGTGTCCTGCTTCAACTGGTAATATTCACACAGATGGGTTAAACGTCATTCTGCGCTCTGAATTAACTTCCCTAAAAATCTGTTCGGAAAGCCTTGTCACTCACCTGAGTAATCCTACTGGTTTTAAATGGGCCTCCATAAGTGACCAGACTAGTCTACTTCTGCACGCTGCCGAGCGTTACGTAGGAGGTGCTGATACTCCCACATCCCTTTAAAAAGAAGATTAGGCACTAAGATAAGTGAAAACTTCTGTTCAAATTGGCTCAAATCCTTCTCCTATTTAAATTGGTGGCAGAACTCCCACTTACTTCAAAGGTCCAGGACAGGCACACTGTACTAATTAGGACAGCACAAAAACTCTCATTACAAAACCCAAGCATGTGACACTCACCTGATTTAAAACAAAACCCCCCAAAAAAACCACAGTCTTGGATTTGCATCTTTGTGAACACCGGGCACTACAGACTTTGAGGCAGAAGTCCCGGGGAACTCGGATTTTGAATCAAAAATAGGTAATATTGAGATACTTTTTTTCATTACTCATTTGTTACAAGCGCGACAGCAGGACCCTTTTACGGCAGGTCTAAGCTTGTTGGAATTCCTGTAAATAAGAATAAAACTTGACCACAGAGCAGGTCATACTTCCCACAGCTCTACTTAGATGGAAGAGGGCTGGGGCTTTTTAATTTTAAAGAAATGTTAGTCTTTGCCCCTCTCTCTGCAATTCAGTGTGCTTCAACGGCAGCTCCTCCAGCGCTAAAAGGCAAGAGGCACCTTGGCACAATGCTGGGTATAAATCCAGTGTTGCCACATCAGGCTCCTTTCCTAGCGAAGCCCCATAGCTTCATTCCAATTTACCTTCCCAGCTCATCCCTGCAACCTTCTAGAAGATGGGAACGTCAGGTTGGCCCACCTGGAAAGAGCCTCCCTGCTACATCAATTAAACCCAACGCCTGCTCGGTCCTGACGATGCAGGGGGCTGGGGCCAAGCTTTGGCTCCCCAGACCAAGCAGTGCCACGTTTGCTCCACATCAAATTCTTGCCTTTTTTTTTTTTTTTTCGAAGCAATGGGGAAGCAAGCAGGCTAATGTCAGGCTGAATACTTTTAATATTTATAATGAATAAAATTATATGCTTGGAATGCAACCTTCAGCATAACAGCATTAAAAACTAAATTTTTATTTGGATTACATTCGTGGTAATAACAAGTAATGTAGGGGGTTTTTCGTGACATAGGTTAAAAAGTCTGCAACCTCTAATTTGACAGGAACTCTATTATCACTCTCTGGAAAATTAGACAAGATAGAATATTAAGACATCCAAAAACTGACACAAATAGAAAACTAGGTCTCTCACTTGCTCCTCTTTCTTTAAACAAGGAAGATGATTATATGCTGTTTGACATTCCATTTTCAGGGCAACTAAAGCGATGCCGGGAGTCACACTTCATTTATTCTTCCAAATGCCACCACTGAAAAAAAAAAAGTGTTGGTATTTGAAGGCACCATACTCCCACAAACAGCGGCCAGAATTAACCTTGTCTTCCTGATGGTTTCATTTGTGAAGTCCCTCAGTTTTGTTTCTCAAGATGAAATTAAAAATACCCTCGTGGCTGAGTGTAAGCACTTAAAGCATACACGCTACATGGTGGGCCAAAACTCCCCAGGGTGTAGCCTCACTGAACTCATTGTATTAGACAAGTCAAGGGGAAATATGTTCTTGTAGAGATTTCCAGCCTCAAGATATTTGGATTTGCTTAAGGTTAGCATCTGAACTTTTACATAACCATTCAGACTGAACCTCAAGAAATTTTGAGGTTCACAACCAACTCTGAAACTAAGAGTGAAATAAACTACTTTAATAACTCTTTCATGATTCCCAGCAAGATGTTTTGCTTTTCAGTGTGAATAAAACAATGTTGGTTTATGTCTTGTCATGCCAGCGAACAAAGGCATAATGTTGCACACATTTCTGTAATAAACAAACAAACAAACAAACAAACAAACAACCTCTCCATGTTTTCTGGTGATATTTTACCAATCCAAAATAAGAAAAAAAAGAAAATTCAATTTTTTAAAATCTACTCAAAGCCGACACAAAAAATTAGAGTCATTAGTGAGTTTTTAGTCTGTTCTTACTCAGGCAAAAGTCCCATTGAAATGAAGCCAACATTACTTCAAAATCTGAATACTGTTTCATTCAGCTTTTCAGCACCAAGATGAAGCTTTAGTTACAACCATCTGTCATGGGTATAATCTCATAGCACCGATACCCATTTCTCTTAAATATAACCTTTCTTCATAAACTCTTTATCTACCTCTGGGGTATATACAAAGCTCAAAGAATACAAAAGAAAAATCAGTATTTTTGCTGTTATTGTACATGAACAACAATAGTACCTTACACTGTAATAAAAATTCATCCCAGATAGCTTAGCTAGGCTGAAACACACTATAATACAGTATCTTGAAGACAGAGATTAAGACTTGTTTTGGCACATCTTGAAAGAACATATGAACCAACGGGATGGTGGAGAAGGAGACAATGTTGTATTTTAGGATCTCAACACATTGTGAGGTTTCTCAAATGGCAGTTCCCTCCACTACCATTAAAAATCCACTATACCTGCATTATTGACTATTAAGAAGATGAAGTTTACAATGTGCTTTCAACAGGAAAATTATAGAGGACATGGAAAAATATTATAATTGTGTCCAATAATAAAACATAATCATCCCCGAGAGCTTGCATTCCTCGATATCCAAGTATTTCACGCTGGCCTTGCTAATGTGTGACAAAAGGCTCAAAACTCTGGGCAAAACAAGAGAATCGGGGCTTGATGATGAATGAAATGAGGAAACAGCACAGTCTACTGGTTAAGGCATCGAACTGGGTATCATGCCACATGGGGCTGCATCTCAAACTTGGCTACCGAGACACTTCTTTTCCTCTGGCCAAGTATGCAGTCAGTTGGGCGAAGCTGAAGACTATACAAATGCCCACAGAGTTCAAAGGGTGGGCAGAGACATCTACTTGCACTCTGATCTGGTCTGACTGGTCCATACGGCCACCTTCACGCTCTGTCTACCTGCAGTGGTGGGATACGATAACTTCTCAACTTCCAAACTAATCTGACCATGCCCTTCCCTTCAGACGTGCCCCTTACTAGAAAAAAATAACAGGTCAAGGTCATGCCAGAAATTCCAAGCTGTGTTACATTAAGTGCTATATTGATTGGTAGTTTTTATTTTCACACATAAACCCTTAAATAATGTAGATCTCTTTCAATGTACCAAAACCTGAAGGTCATCACCAACTGCTCAAAACAAAAAGCAGGAAAGACAGCTGTTCAGAGGAAAGAAGACTCATGACTTTCAATGTGTCTATGATTTTTGAGTCGAGACAGATTTTTTACATCAGGGTCATGATTTTTGAAGACCTGGAACGACTACACTCTTAATTAAACATTTTTTCCATTTTAAAGGCCTGCTTTTCATCTTCAGTGACAACACAATACTAAGTAGTAGATCTTTTCTGGATAGTTTGGCTTTTTTGCAAGAAACATCTTTTAAAAACAGTCCAGATACTTCCAACTCCTGAAGACAAGCAATAGCAAAAAAAACTAATTGCAAACACAATGATTCAATTTTAAAAGGCCGTATTAGGCATTATGCTCTTCTTGAGGATTCTGGGAACTGTAGTCTCCTAGCTTGCTCATCTCTTAAAATGTAATAAATTTAAGACAAACTGTTCAGGTATTTTTATTGGTAAAAATGGGGTGAATATTGCTCCCTGAAAATATCTCCACAACTGAAGGGAACCAAGTGAGCCTATTCCTCTAGTGTAAACAGATTATTCCCTTGCTTAAAGTGATGAAGCTATCTCTCCCTGCTGCACAAATATATAAAACAATATATCTTAACTCTTTGCCAGGATACTGGGTAATGTCTCCAGGGCTGACTATCAGCTGCCTTAATTGTAAGACAGCTTTACGTTAGGCACAGGAGAGGGGAATTTGGTAAGCACTGCGAAAGGGGCAGGAGAAGAAAATAGGTCAGATAGCTTACAAACATGCCAGAAACAGAGACTAATAGTTCTACTTTTTATTCTATAATAAAATTAATGTTGCCCCAGCAGCATGCTATTTGGTACATCCATCTAATTTATTAAACAAACAAGAAGACAAAGGATTTGCTGGAGATAGTACTCCTGTGTATTTGTGAACTAGTTTCTTGTAATTAACAAAATTGATGATAAATATAATTTTGTTTTTACTTTCTCTTCGTTTTCATATATAAACATGCAATCTTATATATCAACTAGAATAAAATCTGCTAAACTGATTAGGAAACTAGCACTCTATGATTTATTTACATGTTTAGTAACAGCATTTTCCCTTTTGCTGGTTCCTTCACGTAATAAAAAAGAAAGGGCAAAACAGGAGGAGATATGCACAATTTCACCCACCAGAATTTTACATAAAACCCCAGAACGTGCACACAGCCCAGGCTGCATGTTCACACGCAGCAAAGCAAACACTGCAGAAAAACATGAAAGGGGAGAAAACACTGGACAACTCTGAACAAAAGCAACCTCAAGTACAAAGACTTGAGATCTTTTTAAGATCTTTGCAAGCAGAGAGGAAAATAACTGCTTCAAAATAGAGGCAAAGTGAAAAGGGTTCTTTATAAACACAGACTCGAAGCCTTCAGACATTAAAGACTCACGTTATAGACTTACACTAGGAACTCCCCCAAATCTCATCTCTCTAAAGGCTTGAATTAATTTTTCTGTTGTCACTGGGAATTAAGTTTATTTGGTCACTCACATCTGTGCAGTTCTCTGCAAGATTTTGCAGCATTCAGTACAGCTTGTGGAAGCAGCTCTGCAGAACAGAGCCTTTGGAACTATGTTTATAAGAGAAGACAGAGGTAAACAGCCCTACTGCAGCAGGGAGAGTCCTGCAGAGAGGAAACCCAACAAAAGATGCATTATGCTTTTAACAATAAGAAAACAGCTCTATGATTTCCTCTTGTTTTTAATATTTATATTGGCTTGGTGCCCAAAAAAACCCCAGTGAGTCCTCCTGCATCTCAAAATCTGAATGGAGCTTACGGACTGAATTAAGGGACTACAGGTAAAATATTTTTTCTCTAAAAATATTATTTCTGGCATTTGAAAAATTTTCTTTTCCATGCTTTGCCTCACAGGCACAGTGGACAAGCGTGCTCAGTTTAAGATTCCCAAATTTATTCATATATACTGCAGTGACAGCATACTCACATGATGACCGTAGCCAAGATATCAGTGCTGATTCATATCTGCATGAAACTCACTCTTCAGTTCATAAAATTCTTCTTATCTTTTTGCTAAGTTTGAGGTCTGCTGGAACCTAAAATCTCAAAGTGAAAAACTAACAGCATGTATCTATTCTGAGGCTGAGCTGGAAGAAAAAACTGAGTTCCACAGCTTTCCCCCAAAACAGTAACACATTCAGTTTTATTTATAACTCTCACCTATTTTGGAAATTTTTGTGAACCTGGCCTGACATTCAAATTGGTAATTCAACTTAAAACTAGGGAAGATTCCTCTCCTTTTATGCCTCCATACAAATGCTCTGAGAAAACTAACGCAAAAAAAAAAGATAATAGCGTACCATGACACGAACACATGACTATCATGAACTAATGATTAAATTCTAAAAAGAAGAGGTGAGCAGACGAAATCTACTATGAACTGTTTCTGCTGAACAGCAAACAGAAAAAGAAGACAAAGACAGTGTTTGTATGTTGGGGATTATAAAAGGTTCTGAAAACTTCAGTATGACTTTGGCACGGGGGACACAGGGTTGTGACCACTTTCAAGGAGGTCCCACCAGGCCTTGGAGCTAACGATCCTCTTTCTAATCTGTCTACTTCTTCCTTTCAATCTTCCTTTTTTTTGTTGTTTTCGCTTGAGAGAAAACAACAAGGAATGATGCTGTGGGAGAAACGCCAATATTCAGCTCCTGCTGAGAAGAGGAAAAAAAAAAAAAAACGTGTCGGAGCTGGAGCTGCTGAATCCTGCTCACTTTGTGCAAAGGAATTAAACAGCATCTCCCTTCACTGACTAAATAGGGCAAAATTGGTTACCTGGGTTGGACAGAGCCTTTCACTGATGGTATAACATAAATACTCAAAATAAAATGGCATGGGCTTGACATAAAAAAAAATAAATATGTCAATTCAACTCCACTGCTGCCATGAGCAGCATCCAAAGGAGATGGGGATTGCTCTGGGCTAGGTGGTGAGCCCCTCCACATCTTCCTTGGGGGGGGGGGGGGGGCAAAGAGGTGCAGCAGCTCCTCCGTGGAGGAGCATCCCAATTACTCAGACCATCAAGCACAGACAAGCTTTTGGTGACAGATGGGGCAACTGGTTTTAAACACACCCACCCACATCACCCCCACCCCCAAGGAAAAAAAAAAAAAAAAAGCCCTAAGGAATTACCCAAATAAATCCCTTTTGTCTGATTTTTTTAGGAAGGATTTGGGATACTGGATAAAATAGGATTTTTAGACTTTGGCGTTTAACTTTCTGCACCTGCTTCAGTTTTTTTAGACATTGTTTATAACTGAGAGGATGACACAGGAGAGATCTGAAGGAAGTTATTTGTTGTTCTGTCTCTGCCACAGAGTGTGGCTGAGAGTTCAGAAAGCTGGTATTCCTACCACACAGCAGAACTGCAAGAAGAGCAAGCACCAAACTCAAAACTTAGTCTTAAACACTGTTTCCCTCCAACAAATCCCAGCAAAAATTAGCAATACCAACAACGACCATTTAAAAATCTCTAAGGGCCTCAAATTGCTTTTGCATAGGAAACCAAACTTCACGATCCATCTTAAAAAACTAAATCCAGATGCACAGAGAAGTCAAGCCTTTTCTCTTAATCTGGTGTTTTATCCACAGTCCCACACATTCCTTAGCTACAAATACTGACTCAAAGTCTAAGTAATTTTGAATTTTGGAGCTTTTGAAATGTTACTGCAGAAGACCTTACCTTCTGTATAAGTCCCCAGCATCTGCATTTCTACTCTGAGAATATTAACATTACTCTGTTCAAAAGGAAAACTGGGTGCCTTCCTCAGAAATTAATGTCTTTTCCAGACAATCGAAAGCAGAAAAAGTGATTGTAGTACCTTGTTGGAAACACAAACACACACAGAGCTGAGAACTAACATTTTCTCTACCCAGGCAGAGACAACACAGCATTTCCAAAGCCAGAAGCAGGATCCTGATTTTGGGGGCACCTCCATGGGCTGGTGTCCAGGCTTTAGCAATGCCAAACTCCTCCTCCTCCCCCTCTGTGGGCACGGTGACAATTTGCATGGCTAAGCAAAAGTATTCAACAGCTGCCAGATTTCACATCCAATTTTCCCCCTTCACCCCCAGTCCCGAGGCAAGGCCACAGAAGAAAAGCAAGCGGGTCAGACAGCATCATCCCACTGGCCACCAGCTGGACTGCTCCAAGGTACGGCAGCTTTGAGTTATTTTTTTTCACCTTACTCTTTTTTCACTTTACTCTTTGACATAGGAAGTTGCTTCCTTCTGTCCATCATAGAATCACAGAATCATAGAATGGTCCAGGCCGGAAAGGACCTCCAAAGGTCATCTAGTCCAACCCTCCCCTGCAGTCACAGGGACACCCCCAACTAGACCAGGTTGCCCAGGGCCTCCTCAAGCCTCACCTTGAATGTCTCCAGGGAA
>JAOTQQ010000001.1:70220068-70237284 GCA_026546715.1 Gallinago undulata | reverse complement strand
AGGGATGGGGCAGCCACAGCTTCTCTGGGCAACCTGTTCCAGTGCCTCACCACCCTCACTGGAAAGAATTTCTTTCTAATATTTAATCTAAATCTCCCCTCTTCCAGTTTAAAAACAGGCATCCCCAGTCACTCGCACCCTTCCACTCCCGACCCTGACCACCCACCATGGGAAAGTGTCCCTGTGAAAGGGTGGCCCTGATACCAGATGCTGCACGTCATAGAGAAGAGAGCAGAAATAAGAAAAAGAAATTAAACGCATTCCCCCTTTCCCACATAAGTGCCAGTTATTTCTCCACACCGGGCAATGTACAGGCTTCCAGAGAACTGGAGTTTTCTTCACACTAGTTCAGTCCTCCTTTCCAAAAATGAAAAGAGGCTTAATTTGTAGCTCAGGTCAGTCAGGGAAGAAAAGCACTCCTTCAACTGCAAAGGCTGCCGAGCAATATTGCAGGACTTTGGGATTCTCATTTTTTTCCCTTGCATCGTTTACCCTGTGGCTGGACAAACATCTTCTCTCCCTTGACCTTTCCAGGCCTCTGGACCCGCTTGCTCGGACCCACGTGCCCGCTCTTAATGAGCCTTCGTTATATCCTCCCCTTCATGCCAAGCTGCTTTAATATTTCTGGTTTAGTCATTTTGGAATTTCCAGCCGACTAAACGAATTTAGAAAATCCAACGGCAGGCTTATTTTCAGCGCTAGTAAGATAAAAACAGTTTCGCAGTGTTTTCAAAATGAACATCTGATATATTTTTTGGAAGGAAAAAAAAAAATAAATATAAAACCATAACAATAAGACTCTTACCTTAAGTTTTGATCGAACTACACAGGAGACAATCTTAACTTCGGTTGTCACGCGATATGCAAATTTCAAGATGATATTTTAGCTGATGTTGAAGCATGTGGCAGAAAAGCTGGCTTACAGCAAAAAAGCCAGCTTGCCCGGTACGGCTGGTGTGCCTGCTGTTACAGAGATGTAGACGGAAGAGGGATCCCGGGTTCTGCAATATCTAAATGAACAGACCTAATTTATCCGAGTCCTTGACAGCCCACACAGCACAAAGCAGAGGTCTTAGGGCACCGAGAGGGGGACGTCTTTATAAACACAGCACAATTTTTCAGACCTTTGCATCCCGCGGATGGGCAGGAGGGCTTTAAAGTTAGCACGCTTTGGACTGAAGAGCACCGCCGTCGCGTTTTTATTTTGTTTGCCATTAATAAAAATGGCTCGAGCCACCCTGGCTTTTTTGACTGGGGTCTTCTGCGCAGCCCCCTCGTCCCAACGCACTGCCCTTCTCTGCTTTACACTTGTTGAGTAATCAGCAAAAACGAACTAGAAAGAGACTCTTCAAAGGTGGGGGGGGGGGGACTCTGGCAGTAATTACCAGCCTCACGGAATCCAGGGTGCAGTGATTATACACCCCGGGGATAACACAGATTTTGAAGAAGAGATGGCCGTCCTCCTTCCAGTAGGGTTGGTAGTACCCAATGAGGGTACATAGGCTTTTATTTATCTGGGGGGGGGGGATGCGGGATTGGGGGGAGCCAGGGTCAAGAAGAAAAAGAGAAACAAATCCCTGCTTTTTTAAAGCGCTACAAAAACGGTATGGGGAAGCTGCAGGTTAGCACAGCTTCAAACTGTTGCTGCATTAGTTTTGCTTTTTACCGTGCAACACCATGGGGTAAAAAACCTGATTCTTCCTCTGAGAAAAAAAAAAACCACACACACAAAAAAAAAAAATCTGTATTGATATCAGAAAAGGGTGGGGAAAGAAAAATGACAGCCACTGGCCTGCCCTTTAACCTTTCTAACAGAGCTGGTGGCCGCAATGAAGCTTAATCAATGCAATGGAAGTGACATTTCGCAGTCAAATCAAATTAAATGGAAATGAAAGGAAAATCTGAGGTCCAACCTAAAGGCTGTTCCCTCTTGCACCGAGGTCATCGCCATGGCAACTAAATGCTACAAATGTGTAGAGTAAATCCTTAACAAATCTGGAGAAAGCATGTCCAATTGAATATGATAGTTCCTGTCACCGCACTTTGTACCTTTCAGGAGAAAAGGGGGAAAATAAAACAAAACACGTCTTACGGTCCGCGCAGCAGAAAAAGAAGTTCTGCCAGAAACTCCGCGGCGCCGCGGTGTCCTTAATCTTTCTCTCCTGCTTGGACACGGAGAAACCCAGCAGCTTTACTGTAAGACAGCAAGTGGGGAGCCGTGGACAGAGACCATATTAAGTGGATTAGGGCATGGTGTGTGACATTTTTCAGTCTCGCTTCAACTGGAGGGCTGGTGGCTGCAAAACCTTCCTTGTATCGTGGCCGATGTGTTCAACCGTGGCTGGGGGCAATTCCTGCTGCAGATTGCCCCCGGCTCCGACCATCCCACCCAGCTCCAGCACGTACCTCCCTCACCCTTCTTCTGCCTTCTCCCGGGGCGAGAAGGCCGCTTTCTTGGAGGGCTTGGGATGGCGAAGGGCTGGTCAGACCTGCTAAAAAAATAAATCAGGGGCGCTCCCCGCTTTGGGCGTGCAGACCTTCTTCTGCACAACCCCAAGGATCTCTTCCCCCACCACCACCCCCGGGCTGCACGCAATGGGGCTGCCTGGGCAAAGAGCCATCCCACGACCTACCCCTGGTGCTCCCCACAGGCAGGAGCCGCCGAGAAAGGGGGACAACATGAACCAGCTTGGCCCCCCGCGCACCCCGGCATCACGGGGTGGCCCTCGCCCCTATCCCCCCCCCCCCCTGCAGCAGCTCGTGCCCTGGCGGAGAATTAAAGATAATTACCCATTCCTCCTGCACACTCACGGGGTGCATCTCACCCCTCAGCCTAACAGCTTCTGACAACGAAGGGCAACTTCAGGACCACATCAAAGCTCTGCCGAGTGCCTCCCTCCCCTCAACACCCCCCCCCACCACCATGTGTAAGCACATAGATAAGATGGGGGAGGCGCCAAGCGGGAGGTGGGATTTTTTTTTTTTTTTCCTTTTCCTTGGGAGATGTGGAAGACTTTACGTAGCGCGCCGTGACCTTCCCCAAACCCGTCGTGGATCTGAGCCGCGTAAGGTGGCAGCCGTTCTCCTCTCCTTGGAAGAAGGCGAGGAAGTTTGGATCCAGGGCAGTCACGGTGGATTATGGAAGAGCTCAAGAGATGATGTGCCCTGGGCCAGCACGGGCTGGGAGTATCGCAAATCTGATAGGAGGTGACATCTTCTACTCAAACACACACAGCCGCAGGACATCACACACCTTCCTGCATGAATAGCAATACACACTAATGAACTAATTTCTGGGGGGAAATTGTTACTTCCCAAGCATGTGGCGGGGGGGGGGTGGGGGGGGGAGGATACTCCACCACTTCAACCAGAAGGGATTCTGGCTTTCTTAGGACCTTTTGCTGCATTTTCACCTTTTCCAAAGAGCAGCACTACTTCCCACCGCTACACGAGGCATCTTCAGCCAAGGCCACCTAGTTGGGAGCTCCGTGTGACGCACCCTACAATATGTGCATGAACCATGGAACACCTCAGGAGAGGTGAGAACCTCAATTATACGTAGGGAAAAAAAATTTGACTTGGAATTTATCCGGGTATTATATTCACTAAATACTGCTGGATGTTCTACCCCGGGATGGCCGTGCCCTCCTTTTCACCGCACGCAGCGCCGTGATATTTACAGACCATTTCACATTTCTTTCACCCTTTAAATGCCGCTGTGCGCTCGCTCACTCCCGCCCCTCCTTGGTTGAAAACGCGCTCCCAAAAAATTTGGCTGGCAGTCCGGGCAAGATGCTTGCGCTGGAAGAGCTGAAGGGACAATTCACTGTAAAATATATGTAAGCTCTGACTCAGAAACACAAAAGGCCAAAGAAAATTGCCTTTAAATTACCACTGTTGCCGTCTTTCTTGAGCTTCCACGGAAAAATAAACTGAAAAAATATTTTCAGAGGACCAGGTAGATCAGGGAAGCAGTAAATTGATTTATGGAGAGGGGAGAGGCACAAGCACTGCATGGTAAAACCAGCATTTTTCCAACGCAACTGGTTTCTTAAACTCGTCAGTGGAAACCTCACGTACCTCTGTTAATATCAACCCTAAATTTCAGAGGAATTACTACCTAGAAATCTAGGCACCCTCACCGCAAGTATCCGTGCAACGCAGCTGAGGTGGCACTCAGGTGAACAATGTCACCCACATCCCAGCAGAATATTTTATCACAGTATAATATTTAACCCTTTAGGTCGTTGCTCTTTGCTTTGGGTTAAAAGAAACAAAGCAGGTTTGACACATGATGGAACATTACAGAACAGACCCAGGAAGAAAAAGGATGAGGAAATGTGAAAGGCACAAACTAGATAAAGAGAAGAAACACTGGAAACAGAGCCCAGTATGTCTAAGGTATGAACAACTACTTCTACTCAGTTGCTCTTATTAAAGAGAGAACCAAAGTCCCATAGGAACAAACAGATAACGATTGTCCTTCTCAGTGCTTTAGAACGATACGTAAGGAAAACATGTAAGAAAATCCTCACCTTTGCTATAGACTTCATTATTAGTAACAAATAAAACTATATTTAAAAAAATCCTGAATTTTTACATAAATATCTGTGGGATCTCACTACCTATGCCTTGGGTTTGACCTTACAAATTAAAGGAGCGTTTCAAGAAGCAGCATCTGCAATGTGATGGGCAACAACTAGCAAATAAGGATTGTGAAACAATTTCTATGTGTTTTGCAGTACTGTTTGATACATATTTTTTCATGTTGTTTCTTTTATATTATTTTTGAGCTCTAACGACTGCTTTTAATAAGCAACTGTTATTGCAAACATATAATTATACTAGGCCACAATCCAACAAAGCACTTAAGGGCACAGATTAAAGACACTGAAAACAATGGGATTATTTATGTGCTTAAGGTTAAGCATCTGCTGAAGGACTCAGATGGATCAAAGCCCCATTTCTATTACATCTACAGAAAAAATATTATATATGTTAATTAAACGTAAAATATATGTAAATTAACTAGCACATGAAAAATAACACTTGCATAAATTTTTATACCCCTATACGATTTTTAATAATAGAACATTCCAGTTAGCCAATAGATGAACAACAACTGCTAATATTGGCCATTTCATCAAACGGTGAAAAATTCCTGGAACTGAACAATTATGAAGTAACTTGCCATAAGAGACGTCCCTTCACAAACCATGTCTTAACTAAGCGTCTTCTGAGGCATAAAGGAGAACACAAAGAGACAGAAAGCACATCTTATTTATCTTCAGACTTCAATCACTCCTGTAAAAGCTTGATTTTTTAACTTCCATTTTGATGGAAATCAATTTAGTTTTATTGATAAGATCCACAAATTATTTGCAGTTAGTGCCTAATAAGCTTATTTTATCAAAATGTCTTGCTTGCTGACCAATACCTTGCTCTTGAATTAAGGATTAAATGGACCACAGTGCTAGATTCTGTTCTCTCCAGAATTACTTAGTTTGTTTAAGTATATACTGTTTCTTATTCTTTTGTTCTCTATTAAAAAGCCCAGATCTACTTAAAAACCTTGCAAATAATATTTCTACCGTAAATTGCTGTTTCATCTGTACTGAATATTTTCAATAAATACACCAGCTTTTATGATATTTGATTTTGAAAAGCCTAGAGATGACCTCTTGAGATGGTTGAAAATTTTCCTTTTTAATTGTTAGTCCTAACAAGCGCTATTTTGATATGTAAGACAAACTATCAGCTGAAAAAGTCTTTTACCTGATGCTTCTTTTTTATTTATTTTATTTGGTGCTAAACCAAAAAAGGAACCCTTTATTTTATTTCAATACAATGCTATGACAGATCAAACCAAAAAAACTTTCTAAAAATGCTTCGCTGCTGGAAATTTCAAATTTCTTTCATTTCTCTTTAATTTGGAAATTACAAGTGGAACAGTTACAAAGATGTGAATCTATCAGAGTATCACTAAAACTTGTAGTACTTTCAATTCGTTTTCATATTCACTTTCTCTGGTCTTTTTTATTTTTATCTTGCCATGAGTCTACACAGATTCCATGGAACAAACAGAAAGTTATTACCTTAGTCTTCCCTAATAGCAAGTATGTTTTCTTCAATATTTTCATATGAAATTGTGTATGGTTTAAGAGTCAAAAAGCACTAATTGTTTTACGTATTTAAATTGGACACATACTTGGAGAGTTATAACCAGAAGTTACACTCAATGCAAAGTTTTAAATGAAAGCAAAACTCATAAAATGGTCTGATCACATCTTCTTGCAGTCAAGTTTGTGCCAGTTTACTGACTTTGCTTATGACTTGACTTCAATTTTGATCTTCTCTATGCAAATAAGGATTTCACTAGAAACCTTCAATAATGACCAAAAGATAAAAAGGCAGAAAAATAATGACATACCTGAATAATCAGCTACTTTTAGAAATACTGGGTCCATTAGGCTTTGCATCAGCACGCAGAAGAAGTTAACATCACAATGGGTAGCTAAGGATGCAGCAGAAACTTCAGTGATGGGGACAGGTCCATTCAAAGAAAAGTAAATTCTGGAAACTACTCTGAAGTTCCCAGCTCTCCCAGTGGTGACAAGAGTAGATGATCTTCTGAGCAATGTACAACTCTACATTCCCCTTAGTTCTAGTCGCTGCTTCAACGGCAATTAGAAGCTACGACATTGAACACAAAAACCTTTAAAAAGTTTTAAACGAGCGCCTTCCTTCCAAAAGTAAGTCACAGTAATAAAAAAGGTGGCACCCAGAATTTTCACTTATTAGTTAAAAAGCCTTTAATTTTAAAATGTTTTTTTTATTTACAAGAAGAAGCTGTCATTCACATGAAGATGGCAGGTCTACACGTGTGAGTTGAGATGGCTGGGAGTCAAGCTATCACAGCTTACCATCAATATTCTTAATCTTTTTTCTTTCCAAAATAAAGCAAGACTGTGCTGATGGACTGTTGTGGGCATCTTTTTCCCAGACATCATGAAGGAATACCATGCAGCGATGGCAGCAAGGAAAAATTAAGGAACTGCCCTTATTCTCATTTGAAGGGATGAGAGAATATTCAGTTTCCTCACCAGGACAACAGCAGTAGAGAGTTAGTGCTGAAATATCTGAACGCGACTAGAGAAGTGCATCTCGACTGTTTTGTGTACCACAGACGCACTGTTTAATTAAGCCATCAAAAAAAAAAAAGAAGGAAAACAGAAAAAAAAGGGGATACAAAAGAGAGGGAAACTTCTTCAGCAAGTTAAAGCGCTCTTAATAAGTAACAACATGACATTAGTCATTAAGAAACAAGAACTCTAAATAATGCATTCAGAACCTATAGATCTAAACCAGAAGATAACAAAGCCTCATAAATCTGTTTGTTCATTAAGTTAAAAAAAGCTAGACTTTGTGTTGCTATCATGTCAGCTGGCACCAAACTGTACGCAATTTAGTGCAACTACAAAGTGAAACCCATAGTCTACAATGGCAGGGTTTTTGATCACGCTAATTAACAGCCATTTTGTTTAAAATAAACAGATACGACTCTAATTGCCTTTTTTACATAAGAAAGGGAAGATCTTAAAAGTGAAAGCACGCAAAAGGAAAGATCAGACAGTCGCCTTTCAGACTGATAAGCAAACTCTGTGTGAAATGAGCGCAAATGAAGTTTGAGCCCCTCTCTGGATTGACAGCGGGGAGACAGCAAAGCAAGAGGAACAATGGTTTCCAAAGGTGGAAAGCCACGGCCATGCTTCCTTCCAGCAGGAAAACGGTGTATTTTACACCCATATTTTTCTCTAGCCTCCTCGTCCCCTGAGCATCCGCCCGCAAGGAGTTCCATCTTCCGCGGGGCCAAGTACGCACCGGGGGCATCCGATTTTGGGAAATCTTTGGATCGCACAACAAGCCTGGCTAGCATCTCTGTACCAAGAGTCTGTCGCAGAAAAGGGAAATTTTGTCCTGCACTTAACCCTGGCACCAGAAGAGGGGCTAGACAGCGCTGCACTGCTCAGTTTGCCAACTTCTAGGCTACACACAAACACCATTCAGGTCCCTGAAAAGTCCTGGTAAGTAACGTGCAGGGGCAAGGGCTGGGACACAATCCAGTTTTCCAGCTAATTTCAGGCAGCCTGAAATGCAGCCTGGAGTTGCTGTAAAGACAAAGGTTTTCAGTGTTTTTTTTTTTCATTTGCTGCATCAGCGCTGGTTACTTCTGTTAGACAAATTCCATTTATCGCTTTTCAAGCTTCAAAGTTGCTTTTTTCAGTGCACTAAAACACGTAACATTGCAGAGTAAGGCGATGAAGCAAAAAACGTTATTCTCATTATGTGAAAAAGCTCCCTTGCCTTTTTCCCACCAGTGAAATGCATAACCCTACTCCTCCCCAACCCCTACCCCCCCTCCCCACCCCTCCCCCCCCCCCCCCCAAAAAAAACAAACTAGAAGTTTTAGGCTGCAAAAAAATATAAAGAATATCAACATTCAGAAATGCTTCCCTGCACTTCCAAGTCCACACGCTCCTCCCAATAAGAAGTCCTGCGGAACAGCATCTTGCAGCAGGCTTCCCCAGCAGCACGCTAATTCCCATGTGGAACAGCATCTCCAGGGGCTTCCCCTGGACTTAGGACAAGGTCCTGATTTTCAGGACACCCCAGTCTTTCAGCATATTCAAAAACATCCTTTAAAGTTCCAAAATCACAGCTCAGGCACTGCAGGCTTTTTATGCCATCACAGCACCGGTACAGCAGGAGGCAGAGTTTTTGCAGGAGCTGGGCAAAAATGTGGCAGCTGCTGTAATTGGGATAAAGGTCTGCGAAAAACCCCATCATTTCCCGTTTTGCATCTGATGGATGAACTTCCTCAACCTGCTTTTTCCTAACTCTAGGCACGGCAGTTTGTGCATTTAAAACGACAAAAGAAGCCTCATCTGAAAAAGGATCTGAAGACTTGCGCCGGACACGCAATTTTCTCTTGGATGAAACAGAGAAGGCAGATTTGAACAGGTGTGAGCCACGTTAACGAATGAGCTGCTGCAAGAGATTTAGGTGATACGGTGAGAAAAGCAGCACAGGGCTGAGGGCACAGGCCACATCTCCTAAAATGTTGGCGGTCCCTCTTCTTGCAGGAGGGAGCGACTCCGGGATGCACAGGAAAGCCACGGGCACCCAACACACACACCTGCAGGGTGCAGCTGACCTAAAACTTCCACGAGGCACCACAGCAGCGTTCACGTACAGAGATTTTTTTTCCCCTTTTCAGCCGAAACTGCAAAGTAAAAATTATCCTAAATAAATTTCTCAGAACTCGGCTTTCCAAAACCAGTCGTTAAACGGCGCGTTTTCAGTCAGCTTTAATGATAACAACGTCAGAGGAGGACTCCATCACGAGAGCGATCTCTCTGGCCTTCAAATATTTGGTTAATATAACTCTGAACATCAGACATATTCCCTATCAAAAAAACAAGCATCAGCATATACTGTAGGGGAATTTCATTACTACTGGAACAGCGCGACGCATTGTACTGCTGGCTGGGAATCTCAGACCGAATGACTTCAGCTTTCAGAGCAGCAGCCAGAACAGGCTGCAGCTGGGCTAATTCGATTTAGATGAGGCCACGTTGTTGGTTTTCAACCATTAAAAACCCCACGGAATCCTCAAACAGCAACGGTGGTGTTGCCTGGAAAAAGGACAGGCAGAAAGACAAGAGCGGCTTTCCCAGCAGCGCAAACCAAGGCTGCCAAAATACGCCTAGAAGAAGTCACACTGTGGGAAATAAGACATAAAAGGGAAAGTAAGTCAGAAAACAAGCTGGATCCCAGCATTGTCCTATTGCTAGCATCACATCAGCAACCACACTGTGGAGAGGGATGCCTGATACCCACACGCAGCTGGTTTATCAGCTCACCAGGGCCAGAGGGATGCTTTCAAATTCAGGCTTTATTTATGTATCAACAGGTTTATATACACGGAATAACGTCAAAGGCAGTGATTACTTTAGTACGGCTCTCGGTAGTATCTGTCAGGATTTGCCTACCAAAAGATTACCCACACAAGGAAACAATAATTTGGCTTGCTTCTGGTCTGTGTGAAAATCGTTTCAAACAGTTAAAATTACAACCGCAGCTCTTAATTTTCCAAGAAGCTGTTTGACTTTTGAATCTAGAAGCTATTAACTTTTCAATTTGACTGTAGTTCCTCCTGCCTAAGCCGCATTAGGCAAAAGAAAAAAAGAAATAAAAATCCATCAAGTTTTAGCTCTGCAAAACAAAACAGGGTATCATTTTACCTAAAAGGGCAATTTTAGCAAACATAACCCAGAGCCCATAAAATAAAAACAAAATAAACACACAGCCTTCGACACTCCCTCCTCTATGTGTGTGTATGTGTGTGTGTGTCCCTGTCCCAACTCTTCTGTCTTCTAGGGGATCTTTTAAGGGACAAATCTGCATTAAAATCAGATGTTCAATTCAAACTAAGTACTATTTCTATCAGCTGCATTGGTAATAAGGTATTTAACAGCACAACAAATGACATAAACAATTTGTCCCCAAAGATCTACTTGTTAACTATGACACTTCTTCTGAAAGAAACATATAAATAACCCATCATAACAAGCCAATTCCTCAAAATTAAGTTTGGGAAAAAAAGTGTGGCAAATCTAGACCTTAAAAAAAAAAAAATAAAAAAACACCCAAACCCCAAAGTATTTTCATTTAGAATTAAAGTCTTGAGTAAGTGGTACACTTTATCGTAATTCTGTGCTAGGAATTTCTGTTAAAATCATATACATAATTTACCTTACTAAGACATATGCCAATAATTGGGAATATAATCATAAGCAGGACACAAGTAAAAGAAACTAGAGGCAATCAATAGACAATAATCTAGATCACAATGTGGTAGGGGTTTTTGTATCCAAAAGGTTTACAAAGAATTCTTCTCATAACAGCAGAAACACTCTATGGTGTCTTAAATAAATAATAAAAAAAAAAAAGTATGTTTGGAGCTTTGCAGAAATTTTGTGTGCTGGAATTTGGAAGTCCTATAGAGAATCACTGAAGCTTTCATATTTAATGTTTTCCATTGGAAAAAAATCAAAGCCAAAAGTAGTAAATCAGTTTTTCATTCCAATACTTTATTGACTGCAGAACAGTAAAGTTCTGCTGTGATTCAAAGAAAAAGTGATTTTATGAAGTTACATTTCACTACAGTGTTATCTCCGTCAGGTTTTACATCGTGACTGGAGACTGTGCCTGTTTCTGTAATGGCCATTTTCATACTGTGCTTGAATAAATCCATCTGGTTGACACACCAAGCACAGTACAGTTTCAAAAGTGGAATAAAACTAAATTAGTGCACTGATTTCTGTCACGAAGAAGACCTATTTTCATATCAGACCTACGGCTGGATACTTATTGAGCCATGATGATCTATAATATGGAAATTGTTAGCGCAGGGGAGACAAGTAAAAGAGGAATACCTCCCATCTACCCAGCTTGAGTCCCCTGTGTTGTGAGTTCATGAAGAGAAAACACCTGCGTAACAGTATGGCACAAAGACACGCCGTGCACTGGCACTGGTTAGAGCTTTACAGCAGAGTAAAACTCTGCCCCGATTTAAAAAAAAAATAAAAAATAAAAAAAAAAAGCCAAGTCATCACTGTTGGACTGTGTAAGCACCACACTGCGGTATCACAGACGGATCCAGCCGAAGGGGACCTTTCCATAGCTCTGATTATCTTCTTATTCATGCTAGCACTGCAGGATTACACTGCCACTTGCATTAGTGGAAGTTTATGTTATTGTAGGGGTGGTAGTCGCTGTCATGGATATGCTTTCTTCAGATACACCATTCCGGTCGTATTTTCCACTGAACAGGAGCTTTTGGCATAGGACAAAAGAAAAGCAGCAGTGAGCTTCAAGTGTACATCCTAAATTCTCTCAGAACAGCAGTGGCAGGATCAGAAGCAGCAGGTTGCATTTGCAAATGAAGCCATTCAGATAAGGGAGTTATGGAAGAGAGAACTTCACTGGAAATCATCTCCTGGAGTTATATTTCAGCTCACAACTGGCACTTAGTGAGCAAGCTTTTTTTTTTTTTTTTAGGAAGGAACGATTCAAAAGCGAGTCTTCGGTGAAGCCCTTTGCAGATGAAGATGCTATCTCACCCGGGGGAGCTCTGTCCTACCAAACCCTCATTCATAAGCTAAAGAAAAGGGAAAACACGTGCCGTTCCCGATAGCTGGCTCCAGAAAGTGCATCACTGGATCAAGTCCAACCTCCGTACTTCAGAATAAGTTTAATGACTAGCAATTCCTCCTCAGCCTTTAGTGCTCAGAATTTCTAATAAGCCACTAACTAGGTTCCCCTCCAGTAGTTCCTCCTCTCCACTGAGCTTGCTAAAAAAAAAGCATCGCTATAGCCACTTTTGCTCCTTTCCACTTTACAGTTCACTCCAGCAGTTTGAATCGCTCAAATGTATACCCTGATTGGCCTCCTTCCTGCTTTTCTGGAGATGCAGCTCCTACTAAGTCCAATCCAGGACGGAATTTTTGCTCTCATCGCTCAGCCAAGTGACAAAGAATCTGAAAACAGAATTTCCCCTGTAAGCCATTCTTTTCTGAAGGAAAACAGACGCAACAGACACACACCCCAAAAAAAAAAAATAAAATTGAAGAACGTAGTCATGGGAGTGCTTTTTGTCAGCAAAATCATCTTTGGGGGCCTCTTCTAGGTGGCTGGGCTAGTACGACAGGTGGCTTCAAGAGATACTTTGGAAGCAAAATTATTTTTTTTTGTGAAAAGTAACAGATTTAGCTTTGGGATTTTTTGTTCATTGCAACTATATAATCCTTTCTTAAACGGAGAATATTTATCCCTCTTACTCATATCATTTGGATTAGAATGCCTAAACATTTTGTCATTTCGGATATTCTTCATATGGATTAAAAAAACTTAAACATGAACATGTGAGAAGATACATATCCTTAGACCACACCATCATGCAACAGAATTAGCTTTCATAGATTTGCAGGATCTCTGTCTCACACAGAGTAATTTCAGTAACATTACAAATATCAAAATAATGCACGTCTCTATCAGTGTGCGTATATACAAATATATATATATATGCATTCACATATGTGTGTATACTATATACACACAGGTTCCTTGCACATTTGTCCATGAGATGTCCACAAACTTTAGAAGCCGATTTGCGTTTTAAAGATTTATTAAAACAGGCTTAATCACAAGGAGCTAAAGCTCACCTGAGCGGCACTTAAATAGGCAAATCGAAAATTCATTCTTAAAGCACTTTAGCACAATCCCAAAGGTCTCGGGAAAAATCCCTCTACAGGTCTCAAACTCTCTCTTTCAGAAGAACCTGAGCACGTAACATAGGAGGACTTCACAGCCCGTGAAGTCGCCCATCAGTGCAGACTTTTAGTTTCCATGAAGCAATAAAAAAGGCGCGTACTTTTGGTGCCACATAAGCCTAAGACTCGTTTCCCCAATGTCCTTCTGGTCACACGGAAACATTTCTAATGTGAAACAGTAAAACTGGACATACTCCTCCTCCTCCTGACCTCAGCCCATCCTCATATTAAAAAAAACAAAACAAAAAAAAAAAATCTTTTAACCTAACGAGAATATTGATTAGAAATATATATTAAGTCTTCAAGGCTGCAGAATTTTCCTTAGTGTCTCGTCACTGGACCTGCAGCCACTTCTAGAGAGGAATCCAGGAGCTGCTGAGCAGCACACAACCCCATCACGGCACAGGTCACAGCAAGAAATTAACACTTTAGATATAACTAAAAATTTTTCACCCACTAGCTGAAGGGACTCTACGTCCTCGTCTCTAAAAAACACACGAGGCTTTAAAAGCAAGCATCCCGAGGAAGATAAAACATAGCCTACTTTATCACACGTGGCTCTACGCCAGCAGCTCTCCGTGACCTCTGTTTAGCCTCCAACAGCATTTACATGCACCTAACAATCCTGGTCCACGTTCTGCCCTTCGATGTGCACGAGCAGCTCCCTCTGAAGTCAACGGCAGCTGCATCCGCACATCCGAGGGCAGACTGCGACCTCCTGTGCTGCTCATGATCAGAGAGGTGAAGTCAGCGCTTTTGAAAACTCGGCGAGTCTCGAAACCCCCCCCCCGAGAAAAGCCTTCCTCCCCACAAAGAGAGAGACTCCCCAACAAAAAAAAAGTCCAAAACTCACGGTTTCAGTCATTTGAGTGGCGCTTCTGCGAGGGAGAAAAAGCAAAAGGAAGAAGATACGCTCGTGCAGTTCATACTCACAAAATATCATATGTAGTTCTGTGTCATATATGAATACCTATATATATGTATGCATGGGTATACATCTATATATGTATTTTTCTGAGTGGGAGAGGCTGTATTGCAGATGCAGTCAAAGTCTCAACTCTGGAATTACTGACACTCACCAGCTACCTCAGAGCCTTCACGCTTTCAAGCACCATTTATTGCAGGCAATATTAAAATGTGTGGTTTATAAAAAGAGCAGCTTTTTCCTCTTCTCATTAAAAGTACTAACGAAGAGCTAAAGATCTTTCTTCTGGCTTCTCTTTCTCACTGTATTTATTTATTTCCTGTATTTATTTATTTATTCCTTTTGTAGTTAAGCCAAACGGAACGGAACCTCACTCTCTACAACTACTTGAAAGGACACTGTAGAGAGGTTGGTGCTGGTCTATTCTCACAGGTAATTAGCAATAGATTGAGAGGGAATGGCTTCAAGCTGCAACAGAGTAGGTTTACACTGGACAGTAGGAAAAAAATTCTTCCCAGAAAGAGTGGTCAGACCCTGGAACAGGCTGCCCAGGGAGGGGGTTGAGTCACCATCCCCGAATGTGTTGAAGAGTCGTTCAGATGTGGTGTCGGGGGATATGGTGTGGGGGAGAACCTTGTGGAGTAAGGCTGATGGTTGGACTCGATGATCCCAAGGGTCTTTTCCAACCTGAGTGATTCTATGATGCTAGTATGATTCACCCAAGGTCAAACAGAAACGGCAGGGAAAGTCAGGTACAGAAAACAGAGGTGGCAATACCCTTGTGTGAGGGTATTTCAGCCCACAGGAGACAGGAACGTCAGGCTTTATGTGGTGAAGAGAAGATGCGCGACTGGCTCCCTCCCTGTGCCCCTCCATCACTGGCCAACTCTATCTCCCAACTTCGAAGCTCTGGGCCACCGTTGCTCCCTCTCCAGGATGCCACCTGGACAAGAGGCAACAGGCAGGAGGCCACGGTGCTCCACTGCAGCCAAAAAGGCGGTGGGTCCCTACCAAAGCCCCATCTTCACCGATGCAGAACTCCGCAGCTGGGGGTCCGCTCCACTTGGAGATTCTTTCCGACGCTGTTTAAATCGGGATATTTGGAGAGAAACGGCACTAGATGCTCACAGGGACTACCAAAATACTGCTGTGGCTCGTGGATGCCGCGTAGGTCTAGCATCACCACGTTGCTCCCCTTCGAACACGAACCGTAGATCCCCACAGGGCACATGACATGCAGCTACTGCATGGCCCTGGAGCCTCACCGAAGGCTGGGGATTTAATATCATTTATGCTGCTTATGGGGCTGGCTTTTTTTTTTTATTTCAATCATTAGAAAATGATGTTCCAGCTGTCAGCATGATGGTAACAGGAACGCTGATACACTCTACTTCTTAGAATTGACTAAGTGGCAGCCTGTTGTCTGTAAATTAACACGAGGATGTAGAATTAACACCCTTTTGGAGCACACTGCAAGTTTTGAATGAATTTTAAAGGCTTTCCACTTACAGCAGGTAATCAGTGTATTTATTTCTCGGTCAACAGCTGCCGAGGAGGGCCCCATGTTCAAGGAAGACCTATTAGAAGGCACGTTCCTGATTTCCAGCCCCAGCACTGGGGCTGTAATCCCCGTTGCACAGTTCTAGTAACTCGAAAACAAAGTTTAGATAACAGCAAAAAATTGACGTCGGGCCCAGGTTTTTAGGTGCTCAACATCCACATTTTAAATAGGGTTCTTGGAAGGGTCTCCACAGGTACCTGAACAAGGCACAGATTTTCAAGTCCTCCCTATGCTTAAGAGCTCCCATTGTGCACACCTGCCTGACTACTTGGGATCCTGGAACCTCCCCATGTGAAAACCTGGTTTTGAAGTCCAGCCTTGCTGCAGATGCCAGATTCATTCTAAAGAGGCCAAACCCAAGAACTGCAGAGCCAAACCCAAAGATCAGCCAAGCAGAGCTGAACGCCTTCAATTCATAAGGCAGTTAGCACACCCTGGCAAAGTTCCTATCCTGTCAGCACATAAAAATAGTCCCAATTTATCTGAATTGATATAGTTAAAGCTACATAAATCTATTCCAGTACGCCAACTCCTCTATTGCTCACCTCCACAAGAGTATAAAACGGTTAGATTGGAAGGGACCTTAAAGACCATCAAGTTTCAACCCCCTGCCATGGGCAGGGACACATCCCACTAGAGCAGGTTTTATTCATGGATTTATTCACACAACTGTCTTCAAACCAGTGCACCATTTCTGCACGCCCTGTGTCTAACCCTCCATATCACTACAGGCACATGTGCCCCAAGTCCATGACGATGGGACTCTCCTTAGGACTTGCACTGCGTAACCCCACCAGAGAGATGGAGATGTCACATCCTTATCCAGAACTGCAATGCAATAACAAATATATGCGTTCGCCTTCAGCATGTCCAGTTCTGGGCTCCCCAGTTCATGAAGGACAGGGAACTGCTGGAGAGGGGACAGCAGAGGCTACAAAGATGATGACGGGCCTGGAGCATCTCTCTTATGAGGAGAGGCTGAGGGACTTGGGGGTTTTTAGTCTGGAGAAGAGAAGGCTGAGGGGAGGGAATCTGATCAATGCTTATAAATACTTAAAAGGTGGGTGTCAAGAGGATGGGGCTGGTCTTTTCTCAGTGGTGCCCAGTGACAGGACAAGAGGAAATGGGCACAAACTTGGATATAAGAAGTTCCACCTAAACATGAGGAGGAACTTCTTGACTTTGAGGATGGCAGAGCCCTGGAAGAGGCTGCCCAGGGAGGTGGTGGAGTCTCCTTCTCTGGAGACATTCCAAACCAGCCTGGACACATTCCTGTGCAACCTGCTCTGGGTGGACCTGCTCTGGCAGGGGGGTTGGACTAGATGATCTCCAGAGG
>JAOTQQ010000001.1:70204317-70219968 GCA_026546715.1 Gallinago undulata | reverse complement strand
TGTGCAACCTGCTCTGGGTGGACCTGCTCTGGCAGGGGGGTTGGACTAGATGATCTCCAGAGGTCCCTTCCAACCTCCTGTGATTCTGTGATTCAGCATATCAGAGAGTAAGGCTGTGTTACGGGTACAGAGTCAAAGTCAATTTGTACTCGGGACGTTTCAGCGCCTTCCCCCTCAAGTTTCTCTTTGCAAAGGGCCCGTTCCTCTTTCGTTCCTTAACGCCACCTTTTTTTTCTGGATTTAAGTCCATCGGCTTTCTCCCACCATGCCCCTTCAGTTATTTCTTGAAACAAGGGGATGCGTTTCCAGTAAGGTCAGAGCAGCGAGGAGGCACGTGTGAGTGAGCCCCTTCCACTTCCCCTTTCTGTGCAGATTCTGCAGGGCCATTCCGGGACCGCCAGAGCCCCGCAGCAGAAAAGCATCAAACACTCAAGGGGAATCCCCTTCTGTCACTTTTATTATTCTGGCCAGAAAAAAAAAAAAAAAAATTAAAAAAAAATTAGCGATGATGTGTCTTCTCAGACACGGTACTGGGCAGCAGGGTGTTCTTTATTTTAAGTACGGGCAGGAAATGAGTAATAGATTTCCTCTGCAGTCAAACTGGGGCTTGAGGCTGGCTGAGAGAGCTTCAGCCTCTCGGTATTTCAACCCTGTGCTAAATGGGGAATAGTAACTACCCCTACTCACTTTCATCATTTTTTGCACGTTTCAAGATCAAAAATACTAACCTACCTGCGAGCCTCATCCTGCACCCCTGTCAGGAACATCCTGATCCCACCAGCTGGGAAACCAAAGGAGATCCAGAGAGACACACAACAAGAAGCCACTGCTCCCTCCCGTGGCGCTAACTCCTTTTCCCTATCGCTTCCCACCATTATTAAAACCAGTTCTTTTCCCCGCAGCGGTAGCAACGAAGGGATTGCTTGCACACACACACACACACATATATATATGTGTATATAAAATCTCTATCTTTGTTCAGAACGGGTCCAGATGCCCCTGCGATAAAATCCCTGCACAGCCACCTGTGCTTTGTTTACATTACGCCTCCTCCTCCCATTACTCCCACTGATGAAGCCACACAACTGTTAATAATAAAATTTTTTAGAGGGGAAAGGATGTTTTTGCCGGGAAAGCAGCTGTTAGCTCACAGCACCAGCTCGTGTTTAAGTCTCCTCTTTATCTGGACGAGAGCAGCCCCGTTTCTGCGTGTGTTTAATCTTCCAGCAATATTGACAACGAGGGCTTTTCGCCTAGCAGGGTTGAAGAGCCACAGCAGCCAACTTCTCCACGCAGAACATCAAGCGAAAGGGAAGAATTAAAGCTAAAGAAGCCACCAACAAAAACGGACCGCGCAACTTAACGATTAAGGCACTAGGGAGAGGCGGACAGATAGGAGAAGAAATTTTCAAACAAATCTGGGGAAAAAAAATGAAGCTGTTTCCATTTTAGAGGAATTCGAACTGTTTCCTGAACTAGCACCTCAGTTCCACTACGGCAACGACTAATTATAAACAAAATTTAATGAAACATTACTGTAGAGCAACAGTTAATTCTGATACTACAGATTTTCTACCGTGACTAAACTGATACACACTCTCCTACACCAAAAGGCCACTTTGAAGGCTTTGTGGTTCCTGCCATACACTTCTGTCTTTTGGGGGCCCTTTCTGCTTATCTCCACCCTATCGTTGACTACTTTATGGTTTTACACCCCACTTACCCTTCAGGCAATGAGGCTAAATAATATTACCATCAAGTTATTTGTTTCCAATTTAGCCACTTATAAAAAAGTCTTTTCTATTGAACTTACAAAAAACACAGAATTTGGGAAACGGATTAGGCCGATAAACAGTTTGATTGACTTCCTCTTAGAAGAGCAGTCTTGCTTTCAAACCTTTGGTCAAGGTGACATTCGCATTTTCCACCCTCATTCCTACGAGAGACCTAATGTTCTCCAGTAGCACAGCCAAATTGGGTCTGTGGGGACTGGGTTTGCCCCATTTTCCTCAGAAGACCAACTCATGCCAGGTAACAGAGCTCCAGCTTCTCCTAAGTTTTTGTACTTGATCTGCTTTCCTGCCACTGACTTCCCTTGCCTCAAACTCAAAATTGTAACACACTTCCAGTATCTCTACTAAATGAGCATTACCAGTGTTCAGCTTTTTCCCATCATCAACAAACACCCTGAAGCCTCTCAAGTAACCTCTATCTCCCCTTGATCCACAAGCTTCCAACTTACCCCCTTGCTGCTGCTATCCCCAAACCCTGGCTTACCCCCCAGTATGCTGAATGACGTGGTGGATCTCTGTAGGTCATGGAAGACTATGGGGTCCAACTACCCTTGTTGCAACGGAGAATCAGGCCTACCCAGGGGCCCATCTGCAACGTTTCTGCTCCTTGGCCACCACCACAAGCGGGTGATTTGTTCTCCCCAGCAAAGGAGACTTTTCATTCAGGTCCTGCCCTCTCTTTTAGCTTTGCGTCTTCTCACCACATCGTTAGAGCTTGGACAACTTATAAGACCCATGAGGCTGTCCCACCATGGTTTTGTCCGATTCACAGACGTTGCCCACATGCTTTTTAATTTTTCCTTAGTCTTCTTGCTATCTCTGCTTGGTTTCACACACTCAGCCACTCAGACATTTGTGAGGAAAACCTGCTCTTCTACTGGCAATGGTCTACCTTGTTTCTTCAGCTTTGACTTCAGTGGATCCTGCTGCTCTTGGTCGGTTCAGAGGTGGAGCTGCCACCCTGCCGTTTCCTGTGGTGCTTTAAAGAGGGACCTGCTCCCCAAGATGATGAACAAAAGCAGGTATCTTCTTTTCCAAATTTTCATTATAAATCAAATTTCTAAATGTTTCTATTATACTTGCACCCAATGTTTCTTAATTTCTTACCCACAACGGAAAATTAATTCTAATATGCAAGACATTAGGTCTGTTTAAAACTTCCATAAACTTTTCATAAAACTAAACTAATAGTGTTTTTACCTTCGTTATTGCCACCCAGCATTACCATCTAAAATTGAGGACTTCAATTAACTCAACAGCGACATATAAGAAAGGCAGGGGTTTTAGATTTTGAAGTAAAATGACAGAGATGGAAAGCTGAAGGTAAGGGAAGGCATTCAAATGCGAAATAACGCGTGCCGTCTAAAAACTGATTCCCAAGAACAAGAACTCACGACTCGGAGGCTGTGAACAGCCTCACGACTGGTCACGTGCCTTGTGTTGACCGAGCAAGAACAGAACCATAAGAACAACCCATGAAATAGCTGCCACCAATCCCAATTTCACTTCAGTAACACAATACCCGTTGACACCAGCGACATGGGATGAGGGTGGTGACGCAGTATGTCACTAGAAAACAACCCACCAACATAAAGCACTGACCTGAAGTGGTACTGGGGTGCTTGTAAGAGCAATGAAACGGTGTCCCCCCCCTGCCCAGATAACTGCAGTACACCCTCCCTATAGCTGGGATGCAGTTGGACCATGGATGTACTCATCAATGACCATGTCCCTCTCTGTATACACCATGGCAGGGAAAGAGAGAGGGAGAGCGGAGTGGGGGTAAAAGTCAGGAACATTTTAATTTTCCCTCGTATTTTCTTCTTGTAAAAAAAAAATAATTTGCATAGCCTTGTCTCTGTTTCAAAGAGCTCATTTGAAAATCCACATCTAAAACCCATTTAAAAAGAAAGTTAGAAATTACCAGCGAAGCAGAAATCCTCAGTCTCACCACCATGCTGGTGTCATTTCCCCGTTTGTACTGCTGACCCAGGTCTTCTTTTTTCTTTTGCTGGGTTTTTTTTTTTTTTTTCCTTCCCCCTTCTCACATCATGAGCGTTTGACTGTGGCTGCTACTCAAAACATATCCTCAAGGCTCCCAGTGTTGTTCTATAAAAGGACAAACAATCGAAAGAGAGAGATCAGCAAAACCACCTCAGGGGTTCTGGGCGGGCCAGTAAAATGAGTACCCCATTTTAACGGATTATTTTTTAGTAAAATTAAAAAAAAAAAAAAAGAAAAGTGGGATTGAGGATTGCCAGAAGGAATTTTCAGTTTCCAGTAGTCTCGTCTACTAAATAAATGGATGCCTGCCTCACTAAGCTGTGAACCAGGCACACATAGTTGTAATGTCTGAAGACAAATCACTCAAAAAAAAAAACCTTTCAAGGGTGAATTCCCTCCTGGGGCTAAAGCATAAAAAAGCACACCCAACTTTTGTGGTTTCTTATCACAAGTCTAGCAAGACTGAGTCTCTTTCTCGAGTCCTTAGTTTCTAGAGCCACCTGATCGCATAGCAGTATCGGTTTCCATTAAAAGAAAAAAAAAAAAAATCGCTGATGAGGATTTCAGGATTTGCATTTGCAGGATTTCACATGAAATTTAAGTAATATAGGCCTCACGATGTCCTTTCAGAAGTACAACGACCTAAAAGTTGGGGTATTACTAAGGTCCTGGTGTTGAAAAGAACTCTCTTAAGTTCCACTAACTTTTACATTGTTGTATTTTTCTTTTTTTCTCTGATTAAGCACAGAATCTCAAGCAGCCAGAAACATTAGTAATTCCTAAAAATAGCCATCCTATCCTCCTTTCCAAATTTAGAAATATATGGCGTTTCTCAGGAAAATGGAGAATTAAAGCGTTCACTAAAATAAAGGTGGAGTGTCCTATTTTTGCCATTTTAGTCAGTTTTTTGGGTTTTTTTTCCTCTCGACTCCCCTTTTCATCTTCGTATCCCTAATCCTCATTTCCTCGCTCCTATTTTTACTCCATGGAGTAACTGTCACCATTACTCACATTGTCCAACTCCTTTCAGTTTTCCCTCATTTTCAGTTCATTCATTCCTTGTTTCCTTCCACTTCAAGCTCCTTCTCCTCAGCTCAGCCTTTCCCTAATAAAACTGCCTCAGAGCAGCACACTTCTCCAGCTCTATTTAAGTCCCACTTCAATGATCATAAAAGGGCATAAACATATAGATGGGGAAAAAAATTAGAGACTATTACAGCTGATTAAAAAAAAATAAAAAATTGGATGACTAATTTATATATAAAGTAAGGTCAGGATCAGACAGTTGCCAGTCTGATCCAAAATCAGAAACAAACATTTCTAGAAACGTGAAAGGGCTTAACTTAAGTATTTAAATTTTGTTATTTGCAGAGGCTTTGCTTAAAAATTCTTTATTTTAACACAGCCTCAGTAAAGTTACAAAGGATTTCTGATCCCAAACACACAAGAAAGCTTTCATTTTTGGTTCTGTAAAATAACTTCTGCTCAACTGAAACAAAATATCTTCCCTCTACCTAAAAAAAACCCCAGCCCTCTCCAAAATGCTTTTATTTGATGTGAAACAACTGTAGTCCTCAAACCAACGAGCAAATTGAAAAATCTACATTTGTGTAGTGTTCTGTAACCCTTTGGGAAGAATAGGACAGTATTAGCCCTAAACATAATAAACCAACATTTAAGGAATGCCAAGCAAGCCTCTGTATTAGGCATTAGACCCTCCTACCTTCCAAACACTATTAATGTTAAGAGATGGGTGTTAATCCAATGGATGACAAATCACTCTCCATTTCCTAAATATTTCCTGGCCACTGTGTCACCCCTTGATCTGACCACCATCAACACCCTCCCTCTTCTTCCAGGCGCTTATTGCTTGTGTGACAGTGCCATCTTTTCTGTCATGCCCTTGGCAAAACTAGGCTTACCTCTCTGAAAGCATCTCCTAACGCCCACCTCCTTCCTCCACCCTTTGAGGGAAGCCACAGTGCTGCATGGAGGAGAGCTGGTGCATCCCCACTCATCTTTTTTCTCCTCTCTTCTTCTCTCCTCTCCTCCCTCAGGTGTCCTCCTCCTCCATCCTCCCACCAGCACACTGCAGATTTCCCTTTCTTCCACTGTGTTGCCTGAGCTTGGGGCTGAGATGGGCACCTGGCCGAGCCATGGCCTGAGAATCCCCAGTAGAACCCCAGGTATTCCCACCTTCATACAACCAGTGATGCCCTGTCAGGTCCTTCAACGAGTTTGTGCTTTGGCAGCTGGCTTCCTAACGACCCAGCCTGGAAACCTTAACTCTAGAATAAAAATGAGCACGGATGGGTTTTTGGGTTGGTTTTGGGGTTTTTTTTGCGTGTGTGGGGGTTGTTGGGGTTTTTTTTGTGGTTGGACTCGATTATCTCAAAGGTCCCTTCCAACCATGAAGATTCTGTGATTCTGTGAAGAGTGCTGGCCCTTCATGTCCCTGAGAAGTCAACAGGCCAACGTCCATATCTCCCACCTTTACTGACGTAAAAGGAAAGAATTTCACCTTTAATTTCCAGTCTCATTTCTCACTGTACATGCTACCAACGCCCAGCCCACGAGAAGGTTTATACTTACCAGCACCAACTTCTTAGCTGTTTGGCCCTTTGACTCCCTTCGCTCTGCTCTCACAGCAGACCTCTCTGGTGATGCTCGTTAACCATCCCATCCTCACCTCCTCCCCACAGATACCTTCCACTCAGCCCACTTTAAGCAGATGAGTACAAAACCCTGTCCCTGAACAGAAGGAAATTCACTCTCCAGCCAGTAATTATCAGTGAATATTACCAATCCCACAGAGGGCAAAGAAATCTCTGTTACACAATCAAAGCAAGAAAGTGCAGCCTTTTGTGGGAAAGGGAAAGGTAACGTTTCTAATTGAAAATTAAAGCAAGAAGCACGATACTAGCGAAGTGTATTTATTGTGTTAACGTACCATTTGTCTTCTGGGCAAGTTACTAAAGGTCATTTGTTCTTCATGGCAAGTGTTGGAAATAGTTTATGTTGTGGGTCTAACTTAAAGGAACAATGTCAAAACCCTCGGGCCCAAAATGACCTTTTTATGCCAACACGGAGATCTAAACCTCTTACTGAGGATAGTGGTGATGTTTGTGTCTCACTCTCTCCCCCCTCCTTTCTCTGTCTAAGCCCCCACCCCCCCAGCCTTTCACACAAAACACCTCTCCGCAGAAGACAGTGGGGGCTGCAGCGTTAAGGTGCCCACCCCACACCTCCTGCTGCTCACCCCACAGCCTGCTGGACACCAGCAGCTCGCTGATGCCCCTGCCTCCCAAACCACCATCCAACCAAGGGAAAGGTAATGCATTTGTGAGAGAGAGAGAGATTGAGAGAGAAAGGAGGGGAAGGTATGAAAACCTAACCTCACCTCCTGGAGGAAAAGGACCACACGCTGCCACGTGCGCTAGAAGGTAGGAGATGGCGACGTGGTCCGTTCTTGCTCCAAAAAGCTGTTTTCCTGCCTAAACAGGGGGGTCACACCTAGCTGCTTCTCCCAGAAGGGCCTGGCTGTAACAGGGAATTGGTGTTGCTAAGGTGCTACCAAGGAAATAAAAGAATACACGCACATATGATAGACACACAGGGAGGCAGAGAGCTATAGAGACCGTCTAGATTACTCTAGATGGTCTAGATTACTCTAGATGGTCTAGATCACTATAGACTAGATTACTCTAGATGGTCTAGATTACTCTACATGGTCTAGATCACTCTATAGATATGAAGTCCAAGGCTCTGAATGGCTGCAGACAGGCGAAACACCTGGAGCCCCACGTGATAATTTAAAACACAGCCCATCTTTCCTACCGCACATGTGCCCTCTCTTAAGTGTTCGTGTGAGATCAATGTGGTGGCCTCATCCTCCTCCCCGGTGTTGTCACATCAGCCTCAAGTCTCTTCGGGCCGAGCAGGTTGGGAGCCCCTGCAGATGTGGGAGGCAAAAGGAACGAGCTCAGCATCACCTTTCAGAAGGCGCTCGGCACTTTGCAGGATTTAAATGCAAAAGCCTCGAAAAGGCAAAGCTCGTTTTCCTGAATTCCCAGCTCTGGCTGCCATTTGTGACAGACTTCACACATTTATGTGCTGCCCTGTCACATTTGGGTGGCAAAAAAATGGCAAAGTATAGATGCCGTGACAAGTAGATGAGACATGTTTTTCCTCTTCAGTGTTCCTAGGCTCAGATTTCCCTTCAACACATAGAGGAAGAGAAAAAAACCCTTGGGGCAGACAGAAACAGTTTAAGACTTTAGTTATTTGGTAATTGTGAAAAGGATTTTTTAAAAAATTAAAAATTAAAACATTATGAAACACAGAGCAACCTTGGCCTTTCTGAAATTCTAAGTCGAGGCTTTCATATGTGTAGACCAATGCAATAAATAAAAATATCCACAGGCATATGTTCTATTATATATTTTTGTACACAGATCTTATGAATGAATTTCTATATTAGATACGTGAACTACATTAACAAGTTTCCTGGATACCTTTTTTTTTTTTTCAGTTGGTTGGAAAGACTTGTAGAGAAAATTAGAGTAACAATTCAGACAAGAGTATGGCTCCTGATCACCATTCCTACCAAATCCAATACTTATTTCTCTTAATGTAAGGATCCAAGAGTAAACGAGATACCTGCCTATCTAATGGTTTCTCTTGGAAGGTGAAGGGCAATCCAACTATATTTAAAACTAGACATACTCTTATAAAAAAAAAGGCAAAAAAAAAAAGGTGCTACGGTTGAGGGTGAGAGATTTAATTAGAACACCATATCCGTATTAAGTCCTAAATAGTCATGACTCTTGTTTTGATTTTGCATTTGATGGCAAGTATTAATGTTACAAGACATATTCTCAGCTCACAGACAGAAAATCTCCTGCGAAGCCTCCACAAGAGCAGTCATCATCAGGCTTTTCAAGGTTCGTTGGTTGGCTCACAAATGTATGAAATATTGCCCCATAAAATACATATAAATAAATACACCTACAATTAGATTTACACCCCCCCCCACACACACACACAGTGTGTTTCCTTTTTGCAGTGAGTATATTCACTTTTATTAGTCAAAAGCAAGTACTGACACACAAGGAGATTTAAAGTCAGAGTTATCACCTGGCTGGTATCCCCCTGGCTCCTTTAAGGGACAAATTACAGACTTTAGTAAATTCTGTCCTACACAGCTGTAGTTAATACCTAGTATCTGATAGTAACTCTGACCTTAATCAAGCTTCAGTGTGGAGATGTTATTTCACTTTTACGTCCTGTGTCTGTGTCCAAGTTGAATCCAAGAGCTGACAACAGGTTATTTTAAATTGCGAGATATTAAATACTCTAGCTGAGATCCCGGCTCCTTTGAATTCCACAGCAAATATCCCATTCACTTCAATACCGCCAAGATTTTTACCATGGAGAACAGCCTGGAATTCAGTTTGTGAAGGTGAAGCAATAAAGAGTCTGGATCAACTCCCACTGAAGCCCATGGACAGACTCCTATTCAGAGCAACGCAGTGGATCAGACTCTAAGCCAGCCTTGGCAGAGCCAGGAGCCATACCCTCACAGATAGTGAAAGAATTGTTGTAAATGCCAGACAGAATTAGGAAGTACAAGAACACCCAGTACTTTAGACGGCGTTTTACAAGAAGTTCAAAGCTCTAAACTGGACATAAAGTTAAACAAACTGCAATTAGATTAAAAAAATCAGTCATTTCAACTTATTAGAAACCCAAGCTAAGTTTTCCTGTAATGCTTGAAGTAGGCAGAGCAGAATAACAATTTACTTCAACGTAAAAGTAAAGCTGTAAGAGAGAGACAAAGACAGAAAATAGAATAATCTCAGGGGAAAAAAAAAACCTCAAAACTGTAAATTAAAGAAGTAACTCTAGCTTTCAGTGACAGCTCTACGATTTCATCTATGTTTTTGCCTTATCTATACATTGTAGTGAACTATGCCTTATTGAAAGACAAGAAATGGTCATGACAGGATTAGCAAGAACGATACATAATTGACATTGCCATCAAAAATGTTTGCAACACGCAATTAGGTTGCCAGTCTTCACCTGCAAAGTTAATCTAAACCATAGAAACTGCTATCAAAACCATTGCACGGGGATTGGTTTTGTTTGCAAGGGTTTCCCCGTAGCAAAGCAGACTCTTCTGTTGTGGGATTTGGTGGGACCATCCCCTTCCATGACATTGGTAGGGCTGCATTCAAACCTCACCAAGCAAGTGGCCACGTGCTGGGATTTTGTTCATTGCTTTTTATCCAGCTCTTCACAACGGGTTAATTGTTTTGAAACAACGCATTATAGACAGCAATGGCTACAGTACACAGCTGACACGTGACAGTGATGAAAAGAGAGATGTGGAAGGAGGGTGGGTTGAAGAAAGACTGAGGGGCAAAACGCTACGAGTAACCGAGTTTATCATTTGTAACTTATTAGGAAATCCTTGGTCCCTGTGAAGATCTAACACGTATGTGCAAAGAACACTTCTTCCGGAAGATGCTGTAAACAGCAAATAAACTTTTCCAGCTGGGACCAGTGTGCTGGTTAAAGACCACAGAGGGACCATAAACTCAAAGCAGCCTGCAGGACGGGGGAAAGCAGAGATCCCGCTCGCTTCTCCTGCGCTGAACATCAGGACGGCCCCTGCAGAGCCCACTGCAGAAAGACCAGTGAAAGGCAACATCTCATCTGACATGAAATCAGAGCAAAGATGTAGTACGAGGGAGTTTTTCAGGGCTGGTGGTACAGTTGGGGTCAGGCTGTCAGTCCTCACATCAGCTGGGGCACTGCTGCAACATAAGAGGAGGCTGTAAATGCAATCTAGAGCTCTACCCTGTTGTCCAAGCCTTTTTTTTTATTATTATTATTGCTGGTAGCTTGGTTTACAGTTTTGTAATCGAGGGCGTTACCTGATGCACCCTTAGATTAGAGGGACGTGTTCTTCCCGTTAAGCTCATCCAACATTTCAAGCAAGTGTTGGCCAAGCTGGTAATTTGGATGCCTTCTCTTCCCTCAAAGGTAAGAAGCACATACAGAAGCACTGCTGGAGACAAAACCTTTGAGAGCCCGAAGCACAGAATCCCAGGAACCCACTACTTCATCCCCTCAGCTGAGAAATTCAGACAAACGCCTAGCACTGCCAAGCTCCACAACATCTAACCAGTTTCATCAACGGCCCTGGTTAAGGCACGGGACGATCTTGCACCTTGATTCTGCATGTTGATTCCCTAAGGAAAGAAGGCTGCAAGCCCAATTTCCCATGAAAGATGACAGTACACACTGGTATCCAGAATGAGACAGATGTAGGCGGCCAAGAATCCCATCTGAAGAATCCACTGAAGGACAAAAAATGAAAACTGTAGAACTCCATAAAAGGAATGTACCACGCTAACAAAGTCAACCAGAAAGGGCATAAGGGAAATTTAGACAGCTAAGAAGGAATCTGAAAAGTACATGTTTGGAGAGGTTAAAAAAGGAAAGAAAACGGATAAGCCAGTTTTCAATTAGATTTATATACTGAAAACATTTCCCTTTCCCAGTAACAAAACAATTTTCAAGAAACATGCTAAGCAATTTTGAATAAAAAAAAAATGGCAAAAGGATAAAGGTAAACTTGTCTCAAAATGTAAGCAAGATTTTCAATTACAATTATTTGAAATTCCAACCTCTGGACCTGAGAGAGGGTCCGACTGCATTTTGTGTTCATTTTTCAGAACACTGATATCCAGCAAAGGCAAGGAAGGGTACTCTCTCATCTCTTAAGTGCACTTGGCAAAAACAAATGAAGACACATGAAAGAAAACACAAAACTCCTCCCCGTGCATAATGGAAGAGGAAATGGTGAAGAAATAAGTTGTTTATTTGGGAACCTGCATCTTTTGAGCAGCAATCTGCCAGCTGCTGTATTCACTGCTTATATTTGAGACTAACCTCTGGTGTGACAGTGGTGGGTTGCATATGGGTCTCATCACTAGACTTCCAGGCTGGGGATTTCCAGGCGTTCAGCCTGCAGCACACTTCATCTGCCTCCACGGTAAATGAGAGCTTTAGTATTTAATTCCATACCAGCAGAGAGAAATCACGAGCGCTTTAAAATCACCACCCCCTACTACAAAACAACACGAGAAACAGCCTCTGATAACTGCTCAAAAAACTGCAGGAAAAAAAAAAAAAAAAAAAGATGTCTTCATAAAACTGCCCAGAGGGACCGGTCCAGGGTTTGGACTATTTCTTTGCTGAAATGGATGTCTAATCTACCCCTAATAGCTCTGGCAGGATGTTCCTATAGACCTTCCAGACTATCTACAGTGGGATCTTATTGTCAGACATTGCTGGGAGAAATGAAAATGATGAAAAAGTAAGAAATGCAATAGAGACGAAATAAACGTGAGTTATGCAGGCTCTCCTCACATGGAGTCACTACACATTATCTAGGTTTGAAATGGACCAAATTACTGACAATCTGGACATATTGACTGAGCATCTGCTGCACAACCAATGAGATATCTGGAAGAAAGATTTATCTGAAGGATGCCAACTTTAAATTGTATTGGCCAACTTTGCTGCTCTTACATACAGGGGAGGGTAAAGGGAACTGTGCTTTACATGAGTACTCCATCATACAGAATTGTTTTCTTACATCAAAAAACCAAAAGAAAACGAATATGGATTCCAGCATCAATACCTGTCCTGTATCTCTTCAAGCCATACACATTTTCTTTTATCAGCCCTATTCTCAAAACATACTTTTGCCATAACTAACGGCGGCAAAATAACTTCTTAATGAATTAAGGGTAAGAAAGTAAATTCTAGGATGATGCTCCCAAGAGCTGGTTTGGTTTTGCTGGCGTGGAAGTCAATGGAGATTTCAACGCTGACTGCAGACACAGCAGAATCCAATTCATGGCAAGGACTTTTGAACAGCACACAGAAACACATCCAACAGCCCCCACTCCCCTCCCTGAGCAGCCCTAGGGAAGGTAGAGGAGCCACTGAGTACGGTGCTGCTCAGTCTGTATTTCAGGAGCACAGCCTGGCTCTGAGTAAATAGGACTAAACAATAATTCTCCGTTAAGGATTCATTATACAGAAGGTTCCAAATCAAAAAGGGAAAGAGAAAGAAGTCTCTAAAACATAGCTATTTGCAGTTGTGCACTGTTAAAATCACACCTAGTAACACCGCATGAGTTAAGGCAAATAATAATAATAATCTGAATTAAACTAAATAAAATTTGTCAGAATGGAAAGAAAACAAATCCAAAGCCTTGACAGCAACATAAAACCAGAATTCTGCCCATTCCCTTCATAATGGCTTTTCTATTGAGCTTCGTTCTGACCTTTTATTACTTTCCCAACATTGAAGACTATTGCTTTTCAAAATTCTTCATGTCTTTGCTACCCCTGCCATTATTCCCGCTCCTATTGTTAGGAGCTGTTAGCCACTGTTGTTCCAAGGTACACAGTAGTGATGTACCTTAAAAAAGAGGCAAGAACATAAGTACTTTTTGAAGAAAAAAAAATAATATATGTTTCCCACTCTTCCTTCTAGAAACCAATGCCACATTTTGGTATAAAATTAAATAATAAAGTCACTAAATGAATAAATAATAGTTTAATAAGTATGCTGCGAGATTGAAATGCATGAAATCAATTTTCTGCTGGAAGGCAGGAAAAAAAAGACACTTTTGTATGACTTGACTGAACTTAAATAGACATTGTCCTGATCCTGTAATTGTTCCATCCTCAGAACATCTATTGAATTCAACGGGAGCTCCAAAACCAGATCAATTAGAGGATCAGAACTGTTTGGGAAAGGCCTGCCCATCACTTTGAGAAAACAAACCAGACAGACATTGAAAAAAGAATGTAAGCCCATAACTAGTCTACAAGATTAAACAAACGAGGCTATGCAAATCCTACAGCCCATAAAGAAGCACGCGGGCACACGCGATCCTCAACGATGCCTCTGGAAACCAGGTCTTGCTCACAGAGAAGAAAGGGCTTTGTCACTAACTTCAGTGTGAACGTGAACTTCACCAGACCTATGACCAGGCTTCAGGAGGAAAAGTCCAAGCGCCGACACTAAGTCAAGGGACACTGATTTAATTTGCACTATATGTTTAAAAACCTACTGGACCAGCACACAGCCCAGCAGCAGCTTGCACCAGCAGAAGGCCTGTCAGAGGACAATTCTGCCCTTAAGCAGAGGCGAAGCCCTGGCTCCGGACCAGACCAACTAAGATCATCACACAAACAAAGTCTGCTTCCAGCCTTGCAGCTGGATCCTAGTGGACAAGCCCCATGGGCTGCTGCTTTTAGGTCTGCAAAAGCCCAGAGACCTAACTGCAAGATACGGACCCTTAATTCCTAAGAAATATTGTAAGAGCTATTTTAAAATGGGGATCATAAAGGAAAATGTATAAAAATGTTTGGTTTTGTTTGTTTGTTGTTTTTTTTTTTCTGCTGTTGTTTACAAATGGCATCTAAATGCACCATCATTAATCCCTTATCAGTGTTTCCATGCTGCACAGTCACAGAACCACAGAATCACTTCGGTTGGAAGGGACCTTTTCAGATCATCTAGCCCAACCAGTCGGCTTTGTGGATCACTTTTACACAGTACAGAAGTCTCATAAAGTCTCACCTCATTTTTCTTTAAGGTCTCGGAGGATGAGTACCCACACCTGAGCATACCTCAGGGCAGCAGTCAGCAGTATGATGCAGGCTATTCCCCCTTTAGACCATTTTAATAGACTCCAACTTAAGCAGTCAAGATCTCAGTTTGCTTTACAATGCCAGCTGGTTCCACAAACAGAAGTCTAATAATAAAAGATAACAATAATATTTAGCATATTTGGGGTTGGTTTGTGTTTGGTTTGGTTTTTTTCAACAGCCGTACAAGTCATCGAGTAGTTCAAAGCTATTTCAAGTCCAAGTAGCAAATTTCTCAGTTCAGCTGCACCCTCCGGTTCACACAACCACGTGAAAGAGATTTCGAAAGGACTTCAAGGGGTGGTACCAAGAGTCATAAGCAGTCAGAAAAAAAGGCCCATCCTTGCCCTTCTCTGGCAATTTGCAGGAACATACAAGCAGGGAGAGACTATGGAAAAGAGTTAGATACAGAGTGATTCTTCCTCCAGTGCATCTTCCCAACTCCTTGCAACCTACAGCTTCCAAATAGTTCTAGCTTCCTGCAGGCTTCCAAAGTAACCCAAAATAGGCTGTATCTACATCTTTGTGTTCAACAGCCCCGAGTTGGGTATGGCCTGGTGTATATACCCCAAATACCTCTAAGACACAGTGATGTAGCACCGGTGAGGCCAGTTCACATACGCAGGATAGCTGCCTTCTCCAAGAAGCAAATTCTACTGGCTAAATCCAGGTTTTTCTCCAACTGACTGCCAAACAGAGAGTTTCCTCCTCCAGCTACATCCGACGTTGCAGTTGAAAAAAACTCCTACCCAACTGAGGAATTTAAAGAAGATCCTGCAGTTCCACCATGGCTTTCACAACATTAAGAAAAACTCCGGTTCAGAGGGACCTTAGCAAACCTCTGGTCCGACCTCCTGCTTAAAGCAAGGTCAGCTGTGATCAAAGCAGGGGTCACTCAGGAGCCAATGCAAAACTCCGCAAAAAGAGAGTTTTTTCCCCTTGCCCCTCAGCCCTGTGTTCCTGCTACACCGTTAGGGAAGTTGCTGATGCTTATGTGAGAGGGTATATAATTTAAAAATAAACTGAACGTTAGAATCACAGAATCATAGAATGGTTAGAGTTGGAAGGGACCTTAAAGATCATCCAGTTCCAACCCCCCTGCCCTGGGCAGGGA
>JAOTQQ010000001.1:70188013-70204252 GCA_026546715.1 Gallinago undulata | reverse complement strand
GGACACCTCCCACCAGACCAGGTTGCTCAAAGCCCCATCCAGCCTGGCCTTGAACCTCTCCAGGGATGGGGCATCCATAATTTCCCTTGTTCCAGTGTCTCGCCACCCTCACAGCAAAGAATTAGCTTGCAGCCAGGTCAGTCCCTTGCTCTGGCTCTCCACCCAACCCAACTTGGGGAAAGGATGCATGCCCTCCCTATACCACGACATCCCATTCTAGTGCCACTTCCAAGTGGTTACACGGCTACCGCTTGAGCCCATCGCTTTCAGCCCGTTGATTCCAAGACACATCAGTAGTTAGCAAAATAATGTCCTTCATTACTTTGTAGAAACCTTCCCGCTTCCCAGTAAAGACTCGGGGGCCCTGGACAACAAGTCCAGGCCCATTGAGAACCACTTGCTTTTCCCAGCTACCATTCACGGGCGCTTTGAAGGAGCCCACGATCATTCAGCATCGCTTGAAAAGGCTGGAAAAAGGACTCCTGTAACGAGATTGTACCTTGCTGAAATAAAAGAACTGGCAGAACATCCCATCAAATTCTCTGTGGACTGAGCCTCCTATTTTAAAAGCAATGTTTGCCAGCGGTGCTAGTTCTGATTATTCTGTCTTAAAATGGGCAAACTGGAAAGAGTATCTTTCCTCTTACTCCCGAGCGTGGGATACGTTTACGTGATGCCCAGAAAAAAAAAAAATACTCTGCGGTTCATCGAGGGCATTAATGCACAATGGTAAATGGTACAGAGATCATTTACTCATATTTACCTCTTTCCTTAATATGAGACACACAGTTAAATGGCATACAATATATTTAAAATTAAAACACTTTCTCAAGAAATATAAAAGGGCCCAGACACTCTGTAACATATAATTAAGTTGAGAAACCAGCTAAAAGAGCTTGGCAGGACTCGGAAAGATTAATGCATGCGTGGCTGAAAACACTCAGATTTGCATTCAAAACAAAGTCTCCTCCTCCAAGTAAGTCAGACAGACCATACATTTCAGCTGTGGAGTCTCTGCTCCACAAAGCCACCGCTAACCAGCCTGGTACCACTCGCCCCCAGCCCCGCGGAGAGCTGGGGGGACCAGACGCAGGAAGCCCTTGGTCCCCAAGTCCTGGGAGGGAGACATCGTGGCTCTGGCAAGTGGGGAGCTCCCCTTCTGGGTGCCCATCGGAACTGGGGGTGCTGGAGATCACACGGCCAGGCTGTGGGGAAAAAATCCACCCAACCATCCTTCTCTCTTCTTCTAATCCTCAGCAGCGCTTGGCGTGACCTGGGCAACCCCATTTAACTATAAAACAGGATGGAACTTCAAAGCTGGCCTTGTTTTGAGTGTGGGGTTGAGCCACAAGCCCTCCATGGGTCCCTAAAACACCCTGTGATTCTACGAGCATCAAGAAACAAAACAAAACAAAAAAAGGATTATTAAAACCAAGAAACAGAATGCCCCGTACATGTTAATGCAGGATTAGTGACTGAAATGTTTGTGACCTACTATTGTGTTTGCTCCAAAAGATGTATTTTCAGAAGAGGTATAATCTTAGGGGAAGTTCACAGGTATTGGCGGAGATGTAATATAGGAGGGACGATAAGAGATCACACAATCCAGCTTTGTAGCTCTTAAAAGCAAATAACATTCACTGAGAAGTAAAAAAAAAATAACCTTTCTTGTTTAAATAACCATATTGGACAACAATTCTTTTCAATACTACCAGACACAGAGCAGCAGAAGAGTAAAAATTAAATTAAAAATATGCACACAGTTTCAAAAAGGAGCAGCTTCTCTTCTCCTCCCTCCCTTCACCACTTAATGGTGAGAATTTGGTTTCCAGTATAAAAAGAGAACAGCAAAATACCTTCAAAAAATAGAGTCAGGGTTTCATTCCTCTGATTTTGTAACCACCCTGATGAGTAGATTACAAACCCAAGCAAACCGAGCCTAAGGCTAATCAAAATGCAGCAAAATTGCAATAAAACTAACCACCACTGCTCTTCCTCTCACTTCTTTTTATTCTGCACTGAAGATAGGATTAATTGCAGGTGAGAAAAGAGAAAAAAAACCCAAACCTGTGACTATTTAAAGTATTAACTTCCACCACAGCAACTGCAGAATATCGGTGCTCCTGAGTGTGATTTATACTACCCCCAGCAAAAGGAGAGATGAAAAAGAGGGGGGAAGAAAAAGAATGGAAGCAGAGTATCAGAAGTAAAAATCTGGCATGCAGCTGGGTCATCTGATGTGGTAATCAAGTACTTTAGAATTTGAAGGTATTCATATTTATTGTGCACGTTTCAGGGGGAAAAAAAAAACCACATAAAATAGTAAAAGTAATTTCTCAGAGTACCATCTCAGACCAATAGTTGCATACTATCTGTAGCAGGCTAGACTGAGACCTGGGCAGGCTGGAGAGTTGGGCAGAGAGGAACCTGATGAAGCTCAACAAAGGCAAGTGTGGGGTGCTGGACCTGGAGAGAAATAACCCCCTGCACCAGGACAGGTTGGGGGTGACCTGCTGGAGAGCAGCTCTAAGAAGAAAGACCTGGGAGTCCTGGTGGACAGCAGGATGACCATGAGCTGACAATGTTCCCTTGTGGCCAAGAAGGCCAATGGCATTCTGGGGGGCATCAGAAAGAGCATGACCAGCAGGTCCAGGGAGGTCATCCTGCCCCTCTGCTCTGCCCTGGGGAGGCCCCAGCTGGAGCACTGGGTCCAGTTCTGGCCTCCTCATTTCAAGAAGGACAAGGAACTGCTGGAGCAGAGGACCAGAAAGATGGTCAGGGGCCTGGAGCACCTCTCCTACGAGAGAGGCTGAGGGACTTGGGTCTTTTTAGCCTAGAGAAGACTGAGGGGGGATCTGATCAACACTTATAAATACTTAAAGGGTGGGTGTCAAGAGGATGGGGTTGGTCTTTTTCCAGTGGTGCCCAGGGACAGGACAAGAGGAAATGAAGAATTTCCATCTAAACATGAGGAAGAACTCCTTACTTTGAGGGTGGCAGAGACCTGGAAGAGGTTGCCCAGGGAGGTGGTGGAGTCTCTACCTCTGGAGACATTCCAAACCTGCCTGGACAAATTCCTGCGCAACTTGCTCTAGGAGGACCTGCTTAGGCAGGGGGGTTGGACCAGATGATCTCCACAGGTCCCTTCCAACCCCGTGTGATTCCGTGACCTCAGCTGAAAGATCAGAATGAGGAAAACTTGAGGTATATGTGGCCCAAGAAGGGGACAAAACAGAAGGTGACCTAATGAGGTGTCCGTTCGTTAGGTGAGGAGGCTGATAGATCAAAACAAGTGTGATAGAAGCTCACACATAATGTCAATGGTGCTCTGGCAAAGTTTTTCCAGCCCTGACCAGAGTAATGCTCAAGCTCCTTCAAAAATCTGATCCCTCATTCCTTTCTTTGGAGAAATGCTACATAATTTTAATTATCTGTGATCACCCAAAGTAAATAAGGCAGGATATTCAGGAAATAATAACAGGCCTGACCATACACTGTTTCACAGCTACAAGTGTTTTCCTTTAATTTGCCTCAAAAATTGGGCCCTTGGTCCGAAAGCCCATATTGAACTCCTTTGAACATAGTAGCTTTGACTGTAAAGCAACATATGTTTCTGGAAGAGCAGAAATAAAAACTAGCTTAAAAAGCTGAGAGCTTGTCTTCCCCACAGGGTCCATCATTGCCCACCTCCAGCCTACTCACCTTGCTCCACCTCCGTTGAGCTCAAGTGCCCCCATGACTACAAGGGTGAGGAGCAAAGAAGCTGCAAGAAGGCTACAACTCGTCCAGGTCCCCTTGGTTTTATGACCCAAGAGATGTCCCCTTCATCTGCTCCTCTGACCTGAGTCCCACACACGCCGTTGCTTCCAGCCCTGCTGCTCTTGCTGCCATCACAGCCAACACTGGGCATCCCCTGGCATCTCCCAGTGATACAAGGGTGGAGGCCATGGCTACAAATATTTTTTTTTCCTGATACTAAACTCTGAGGCAGAAATCACTTCAGTGGTACTTTTACTGCAGGTCAGATTATTGTTCCCCAGCTAAAAAACAGGTTTCCCACCCCCAAACCTTTTTGCCATTTTGGAAAGGGTTGTGAGTCCAGCCCAGTCCTGTCAACGAGGGCCACACACAAAGCACAGCATTTTCCTGAAGGAACAAAAGGAGAATGAACCTTGGGGTTGGCTTTCTGGGCTGCCAGTGTGCATTGCCAGCTCATGTTGAGCTTCTCATCCACCAACACCAAGTCCTTCTCCTCAGGGCTGCTTTCTAGCCATTCTCCACCCAACCTATATTTGTGCCTGGGATTGCCACGTCCCAGGTACAGGACCCTGCACTTGGCTTGGTTGAACTTCACGCAATTTGCACGAGCTCACCTCTCCAGCCTGTCCAGGTCCCTCTGGATGGCATCCCTTCCCTCCAGCGTGTTGACCCCACCACCGAGTTTGGTGTCATCAGCAAACTTGCTGAGGGTGCACTCTACCCCACTGTCCATGGCTCCAACAAAGATACTGAACAGCACTGGTCCCAGTATGGACCCCTGAGGAACACCACTCATCACTGGCCGCCAACTGGACATTGAGCCATTGACCACAACCCTTTGAGTACAGCCATCCAGCCAGCTCCTTATCCACCGAGTGGTCCATCCATCCAAATTACAGCAGTTGCCCACATTCTCCCAAAGTACAGCATAATGACAAATTTTGTGTGATGGCAAAGAACAAGCTTCAGAAAGATAGGCAAAGCTACAGCGAAGCCCCAGTCCCATGAGCTGTCCCACAGATTTAAAGATGACTACGTACATCCTGGAAGTTGGGTGTCTACCTCTGCTTGACTATACCAGTGCCAACAACCCAACGAAACCTGGTATATGAAAAGCCACCGTGTGACATACTGGAACCATACATGGTCAAGACTCATTAGGACCTACTGAGTTCCACTGACATATCACGTGCGCTCTAGCATTTCATCCTCTTTCGAAAACAAATTCTTTAGAGCTCTCTTTGGTTTAGTAACAACCAGTGCCTATGCTAAATTCAAGACAGGCCAGAAAAACAAAACCAAAAATCTGTTATCAAATTTGACTTTTAATGGTGAGCTTATTGAGTTGAAAATTTAAAAAGAGCCTGGAACTGCAGCAATGTGCCTCATTTTTCCTTTTGTTTGCGTGGTACCTTTCAAGTGACACAGCTTTTTGGTTTGTTTTTTTTTTTTAAATAACACTCATTAAATCATTATGAAATGTAATTACACGGTACCAAAAAAGCTCTTTACCCACCATAAGGTATCCGCAGCGGCGATAAATATTTTATCTTATTGTCGGTCTGCTACAAAAAGATTTTAACCTCTAGCTGGTTCTTTGACTGCCGCCCACCGCGGCGCATCACGAGGAGCCGGGCTCTCCCCGTGCATTGCCCCCCTCCCTGAGCATCACGCCGCCGTCACCACCGGTTCTAGTGAAAGGGACATGGGAAGCCATTCCAATATCTTCCCAAGGTCAGCAGCCAGCACAGAGGAACATCAGCCCCATCACTTTAAGGCTTTAGCTCCCACATTTTTAGTGTGCGGTTGGTTTGGTTTTTTGGTTTTTTTTTTAATTTGGGGGGGGGGGGTGTTAATTGGGCGTTTTGGTTTAAATCCTACTTTCTGACTGATGATTTTTTCGATTAATGCAACTCATTTTCAGCTTGGTATTTTGCCTAGTTCCCTTCACATTGAAGCAATTATAGAAAAAATTAAGTGCTCCAATAATTTTAAACCTCTCTACACTCTGCAGTATTATCACTTTTATTATTTTTTTTTTTAAAGGTGCAAGCTCTTCAGGAGTGCTTTCTATTCGAGCACACACAGTCTATGAACTAATTGATTAAATATTATCAGACAATTTAAAATCTTTACGAGAGCTTTGGCTTTCCAACACTGAAAGCAAATGCTGTGCCAAACTCAGATGATGCTACGACGTGGTACGCTCCAAACAAAAGAAATACCAAGATGATTCTCACACAAAGCCAATCTCGGGCTTTAGATACAACAGCAGGAAAAAGAAAAAAAAAAACAGCCTCCTCAATAATCGAAGGGTGAACTCTTTCTTCTCAGATCATGATCCAGAGAACTTTGGGTCAAAGTCCTGCCGGACATATGGGTGGACAAAGCCTCACCGACTCCCATTGATGCTTCAAGAAAGGCAAAGGCAAGGACCAGTGAGGGTCCTCCTCTTGCAAAACAACTCGCAAACCTGGGGCTTTAAGGAATGCACATTTCACTTTGAAGAAAAACCCACCACGGGCAGAGAGAAAGACCCACCCGAGGGGTGGCAGAGGCTTGGAAGGACTGCTGCCTTTGCAGTACAGCTGCCAGGCTTCTGCCACTCTTCTCATGTCACGAGTTCATATGAATGATTAAATGAGCTCTGGAGCAGGAAGTTATCTCCTCTTACACACTTAAATGCTATCTCAAAGAGTCCACTTCTAGAAATCTACTGCACTTAATCATAATCTTAGTGCTCTTTTCATGTAAGGTTTTTCAGAGTAGATATAAAGGTGACAAACCTACACGCAGAAACCTTATTATTCCTGAAGAAGAAACTGAGTCAAATAGAGAGTTTGGTTTTGCTAGTATTGTTAAAAGAATGAAACCCAAGGAAAAATACAGAACACAGATCGATGAAATCAATGCTTTCAGTGCAAGGCTGGGCTTCTTCCCATATGTTACTCTGCATTTATAATTTCAAAAAAACCCTGTATTACGTATGATGGTACATGACTATTGAAGAATAGGCTTACAGCATCCTCTAACTTATCTGTACCAAGCCTCCAACAATTTTTTAAACCACTCAATTAAAAACAGTAACATAACTACAATACGACAGGCTCCTGCGAGCATCAAAAGTCTATTATTCCCTGCTTAAAGAGAAGGCAAAAAGCAACACAGCTTATCTTTTTTTTTTCCTTCTTTTTCTTTTTGTTCTGTTGAATACCACAAGAGCAGTTTGTAGGCTCAAGGGTAAGTTCTTGATTGCTCAACAAATGCCATTACATTCCACACAGATTTCTCTTGATTGACCTAAAAAGCAATCCCCTGGAGATGGGGCACAGGCTGATCAGCCTAATCAGTTTTTTGTCCCGCGTTCCACGATTTTTACCCCACGTACCACGAGAACACCCCTCTATTGCAGCGGATGAGGACACGTACAAAGTTTGCAGAGCTAACTCCTGATCCCACCCTCAGGCATCTGCCTGAATGTGAATGCTCCCAATTTAAATCCACCACCCACTGCCCAATTCAAAACCGGCACTTCAACAAGTGACAAATCCTTTTTACCGCGCGTTTCAATAAATACCTAATGAATAACCTGTAACAGGAAAAAAAATAAAATAAATAAGGATGTCAAGAGAGAAAGGGGCAGATTACAAATCTGCGTTTACAGCGGCGTATTTTGTGTGTTCTCCCTGTATCCATTTTCAAACCTGTTCTTCCCTTTCCTTGCTCTTTGGAGTTATCTTTCAGCCTTGACCTTAGCAGAGTGAAAGAGATTACCTCCAGCGCTAGGATAAGCGAGTCTTAGGTCTTAATAACCCTTCTCCAGCCCCACGTATCGGCCACTCAGGTTAGTCAAGGATGTCAGCTACGGATGAAGGGGGAGCAGAGATCACAGTGTAGAGGTCTCACCACGGACCGGCTTGTCAAAACGCTGTAGGAAAATACGTGTTCAATCCATGCCAAAGGCGTGAACTTATGAGCGGTGGACAGGTGGACAACACAAACTGGAATCCAAAGGGCCAAACTCTTTCTCATTTGCAGCAAATCAGGAGCTCATCAGTAGAACGGCTCTGGATTTTCTTGTGTCAGAGGGGGAGGACTTTACTGATGATGTTCTCCGGGAAGGAAAGGTGCTCGAGGTAATATCGTCGTACTACAATCTGGTGCAATCTGTAACATTAATTAAGAGCAGTCCCAAGCCCCACAGCTGCCCCCCAGAGCCCCTCTGACAGTTTTGTGGTTTCACAATCACAACTTGTCTTTCTTAAGTACTATTTTTCTCCTTCTCGATCTAACACCCACAAAAATATCAAGGAAAACAATGAAACTGTACACTAGGGACAGGGTTATAAAAAAAAGCACTTAACATCAGTCTAGTTCTGCTCCTATTGACGTCAGTTATAAAATTCCCATTGCCTTCCTGGAAGCCAAGAGATGCCATTGCGGATCACTTTTGAAAACAGCAATCCAAGAGCAGTCAAAAGCAGAAAGATAGCAGACTGTCAGATTTTTCTTTTCCCTCCTGTTGCTTCTAATTATAGTTTTATTTAACCGTACCCCATCATCTGCATGCTATTTCAGGGAGGGGGTCCCCAGGACCAAATGGAGAGGTCAAGGGCCTTTGCAAGCATGCTTAAATTGATGCTGTCTCTCCAACTCGGCGTTCTCATCGAGCCTTCAACTGGAAGGATGGGTGGGTGCACATGGTTTATTTAGTTCACTTCCTATTTTACTCTTGTACTGAGATGCCCTGATCATCCACGCTGCCAAAAAAAAAAATATCTAGTTTTCTCCCTGGCTCCCTTCTGGAACAAATTGTGAGGGGAAACACAGTTTCTCCGAGGGGAAACGGGCTGATGGGAGAGTCACCATAGCATGCACGCTACGCAAGGAGTAAGTCTACATGTAAGGCCAAATTTGGCTCCTTCAACCTTTCTGGCAGACCTCTCATCTTCTAACACCTACAAACCAACAACCCACAACACAAAACACACAGCCCGGTGGTATGTCACAGGAAGATCACACCCCGCCGTGCTCTCTGCCTGGGATTTCTGGCATTTTGAACTGCCAGGATTCAAAACGTGCCACGAAACCATCCCGGGGGGGACCACAGGGTCAAGAAAAAACGCAGGCGCGGGGGGGGGGGGGTTCCAATACGGAGGTGGCTGGTTCCACGCAGAGGAACCTACAGCAGGAACCTCCACGGGAGACCTACAGCAGCCCACGGAGCTGGTGTCATCTGCCTGGTGCAGCCCACGCTGGAGGACAGATGCAGTTGGGTGGGGAAGGAGCTGCAGCCTTCATACGGCAAAGTTTCGTCAATGGGTTACAGGTGGGGGTAAGAGGAAGACAGTGGCAGCCTCATGCAAAACAGGAAAAAAAATAGCTCTTAACCACATGTATAAAATAGCGCCCCAAGGAGGCACGGGGTATTTTAATTGACAGAGGCCTTCCTGTTTATCCCTCCATCTCTCCCGTGATCCCAAAGGAGCTGTTTTGTGGAGTTTTTCACTAGCCATCACATCCTCTTTGTGAGTCTTCAGCTGCCTCAAACAAATGGCAGCGTGAAAACACGACATGTATAGACATAACTCTAAGCCTACAAACCAGCGTTTTAAAAAGGGGGGGGGGGAAAGGAGGTTCACGTTCCAAATTGGAACACTTACGCCTTGGTTGGACCTGATTATGAAGAAGCTACAAAGATGGTGAAGGTACGAGCGCAAGAACTTCAAAGAGGAGTGGAGGAGAGGAAAGTGAGCTTGACGTCTGGCTCCTCATCACCCCAGAGCTCTGCAGTGGTTGAGCTTAGCCAGGACCACCGAAGGGCTCAGTAACGGAAAAGAGAAAAAAGAATGCGAGTGCTAGTGGCAATGGACTCGTTCTGAAATGAAGAAGTCAAATCCCACGGCTCAAAGAATCCATAGGTAATAGTCCCAGGAATTTTCTTCCACTGCTTAAACTACACACCTGTTTTTACAAGACCATGATGCTTCTTTCCCTCCAGAAAGACAATTCTTTGGGTCAAAGCAGCCAGGGCACGGCTGATTTTGGAAGGGTTTTTTTTCAGTATAATTAACAGCTGACATTAAGAACTGACATCTAAGTCAGCTCTTAATGTTGATTTTTTAATTTACTGTCACACAGCTTACTTAGATGAGATAAATCTGTCCTCCTTGGGTCACGTGTATGCACCCACCAGAAAAGGCACAGACCTAGAGTTCTCCATAACGTGGAGAGATCCCGCTGAAGCTGAGAGCAATGTGGAATGACACAGGCAGGACTGAAACAACTGTCATGTCCTGATCTCTATAATTAGCTAACTGATCAGAGCATCTTTCACATTGCCTTGCAGTTTCTCAGGGGTTCTTTCTCATGCTTACAATAAAAATATGGATCAGAAAAATCTTTGCTCATCTTTGGGAACATAAGGACTAGCTTTTATCCAGGCCAAATCTTTTCCCATACTGACAGCTCAAATTTGATTTATTCATCACTAGACCACTGAACTCCAAAACAAACCAAGGCCTAAAATAATCTTTGTAGTAAGTACTTTTGGAATACATTTCCCCTCTTCTCTCTCTCCCTTTGCTTCCCTTAGAAACAGGTAGAAGAATGCTTGCAGAGATCACACATTATTTACATGCAGTATTATTTTATGGAATTTTTCAAGGTGTTAATTGAAAGTTTTAATGAATGTTAATCATCTGTCATTTTCACTGGCAATCTCCGCTCTGCCATATGCTTAACTTTTACACCTGTACAGATTTTCCAACCGGTTCTTTTAAACTGTTTTACTTTTTTTGCTGTAGTATTAGTATTAATATTTAGGAAACAAGCCAGCGGCAACCAAGACTGCAACTGACTGCTGTTTGTTTGCTGCGTACAAACCCTGGTCCTGGTGAACTGGAGCAACACATCACCCCTCTACTACCACCAGGTTTGAGATAGTTGTATTAATCCAAACCTTAAAGGAGATGAAGACCCCAGTCCTACACAGCAGGGCAGGTCCAGGGCTCGGAACACGTGCGAAAGCCTCCCAATATATTGTCCCAATTTTTGCCCCTTGCCTTTGCTCCTCACTCTTACTCCAGCATCACCAGGCAATTGAAGCAAACTCCGGCGGTTGTGTTTCAGTTCTGTTCTTCCAAAGTAACGTGGGGATTTGTTTCTGAAGGGACTGGGCCGAGGAAGCACAAGCATGCAAGTTATGAGTTCTATTTTTGACTTGACTGCAAATATTCTGTGTGAACCAAGTCCCCCTCAGCACACATGGCACACATTGAAAATGGACATACCTACCAGGCTCCTCATCTTTCACCCCTTTCAGCAAGATTCCCATCCCCTCAGTAAAACAGGCTGATCTTCAAAACAAGGCTCTTTTTCTTGCTTATTTTAATCAGCAGTAATATAACAGCAGTATTTATCATTGAGATTTAGCTTTAAAATAACACAGAGATGAATGAATGTAGCTCTAAACTCTTGTCTTTGCTTTTTCATCCATCACTATAAAATGGTTTCAGTGCTAAGAGAAATTAATGAAATCGGGCCAAGTGCTGCTGTTGCAAAAGTGGCAAAAGTGAGAAAATGGTGAAAAGCAGGTTAGGGAGCAAATAACAGACATGCTACTGTACATCTTGCTAATTGGGCTGAGGACGAGACACAATGGAGGTGAAGGAACAGCCTGGCAAGGACAGCAAGCCCCAGCATGACTTCAAGCTTTACTAGCGACCGCCAGAGAAAGGGTGGGAGAAATTTTTGGTGTTGTCCCTAGGAGAAATTCCTATGTGTACAGACAGCGTTACAGAAAAACAGCAAAGAAAACTATTTCTGAACAGACTGGTATCAGCAATCTGAGTATTTTAGCCAGGTAACAAACGCCAGAAAACGCATGATGCGTCATCCACATCTGGGAGGTGATGCTGCTGGCTCCATCCTACTGTTGGCTGGCCCATTTCTGTGGCTCTCGTCGGGAAGGAAGCAGGGGAGTAGGAGAGAAGGGTCTCTGCTCCCTGCCCACCTGATGGCACAAGCGACTAAGCATGGACCAGGGGAAGGGGCCAGATTTAGAGCACTGACAGAGGAATGCTCCTTTCTCTTCAGAGTTTGTCGAAGTGGCTGAGCAATGCCCAGGGCAGAAGCTCATGCAAATTTCAATTAAATTTCGGGGAATATTATTCCTCTGATAATTACCTAAGCAGAAACAATCTGATGGTGTTATCTTCACTAAATGCAGATCATTGTTCTCAGTATTCCTCCACTTCCAACTCCAGTGTACGGAGAATGGGGATATTATAAGGGGCACAGTCTCACCTTTCCAACTTCAAATATTATGCACCCCATGAAACAGCACAAGGTGAAAGATCTTCTGTGTGGGAGGAACACACAACCCGAGAGTCTTTGTGGGCCCTTTTAATCATGTATCCCAGGAAGTTCCAGGGTTGCAAATACCCATGAACTTTTTCTATCATCTTGGAATACCTGGTGCTTTCCTTAAAGCCTCATCACTTGTGATCATACGAAAACCTCAGCTTCTTTTTTAAAGCGTGGGATTTTACTGTTGTAGAGTTAAAGACCCTGGACAATAAAGGCTGAGAACCAAGGCTATTAAAAAAGAAATCAGAATCTATTACTTCTAAAAGTCCACAATGAATGCGGGTTCTGAAAATAGACTTTTTAATACTACAGATGGACAGAAATACTATGACAATGATTTTGGACAACAAGCAGAGAGAACGCCAAGAGAACAAAGTGAACAGTGGTCACTTTGGAAGGAAAGTCTGGCTTTCCTCTGATGAACGCGGTCAGAAGTAAAAACCCCACACCCTTTCCATCTGTCAAATGGAATGACAATAGAGTAGGCAACCCAGCAACACCCATTTAAAATCTATCCCTTCAAATCCCTGCTTCTATCGTGTAGTTATTAATAATGGTAACAGAGTACCTGAGGAGTCTGGAATTGAAACCAGGCATAGAGGTAGGTATCCTATACCTAGGGATCTCTTAGACCAGGTACTACCAGGGAGGTACAGAGATTTGTACAGAAAAAAAGAATTCTCCCCTTCTCTTACCATCCCCCGTGAGTCTCGCTAATGTACAACGCTCATTTAACATGTACTCTAGCTCCTATTTAAACAGCTGTTCATTGAAGAAATCATTTAGAAAGATAAAGTTACCTATTGCAAATATTAAATAAAACTGCTAGGAACTTCCTAGAAATCTTGCTAAACAGTGGGAAGCAAGTTCTTTATTTTCCACATTTTAAGCATAATAACACTAAGAAAATCCATGCTCATTGCACTACTGCACAATTTACAATATGAATTTAGATCACTGAAAAGAAAAAGAGGCAAAGCAGAACTGCCAAATGCTCTGGAGATACACGTAGTGCTGGGACCTGAACTGGGATGGACTGAGGGACATGGTTTAGAAGTAATTCAGCAGCACTAGGTTAGTGCTTTTGGTGATCTTAAAGGTCTGCTCCAACCATAACGACTCTCTGATTCTATGACTAAAGGGTACCTTCTACTCACTTTCCAGAAGCAGCTTCCAGAGTATCAAAAGTGAAAATGAATTTGCATCTGCTCAAATGTAAATGGTATTCAGGAGAATAAAAAAAGATCTCTGAAGTTAGGCTTATATCTAGCATATTTGTCAATCTCAAAGGGGTATTTTGATGTCTTGGCTTTTTGCATGTCACTTATGTTCCTGTTCTGTTGATTTGCAGTGGGTAAAAACTACATTCTCACTGATCTCAGACGCTGATGTCCAACCAACAATCTAAGTGCCATCTTTGATGCGTGTATTAGTTTGGGTCTTAAGGGTCTTCCAGGGCACAGCAAGGAGGAAAGGGTGCAGAGAAGTGCCAGGGCTGCACCAAGAGCCGGGGAGGAGAGGGAAATAGGAGAGAACGCGGCAAGCTCAAGATTCAAGGGAGATAACAAGGCAAAACTTCATCACAAAGCTGAGAAGAAGCCTCTGATATCCCATTACTACGCTCTACAGAGACTATTACTACACTACACTCTACGTAGACTACTACTACATCCTCCCATAGATGAGGACTCCACTGAACCACATCTTACAGAAAAGAAAAAAAAGAAATATTCTGCTCCTATGCACCAGACTTCAACATCATGAACTCACAACTGCTGTGTAAGCAAAAGGAACAAGTAACAGCCAGGGCACGTTGCAAAATACGGGTGTTTATAAACAGATTTACAATTCTCAATTCACTTATGAAAAAATTCGATGAAAAACTGGTCATTGCTTTTGAACAGAAAGGCAGTTAAGATGTTTGTATTTTAGATGTCACTCTCCTAAGAGCTCAAAGGTCAGTTTGGGATGAAAGGACAGCATGTTTCCACTCTGCTTAGGCCACAGCAAAATTCTTCCTAACTCTCCATTGCATCTTCAGGGCATGTATGTATGAATGTTGCCTAAAGGTGAACTTGAAGAACTAGTCGAAAAAAGTAAATATAAATAATCCTTGGGATTTTGACCTCATTTTTGATTTTTGAATTATTTGCCTCCCAACTCTACTATGCCAAAACATTCTCCTGTGTTAAGCCTATGATGGGAAAGACATTTCAATCTTATGCGATATCAAGACTTTGTTTTTTATTTAAGTATTTTGACAAGCGTTGGCTTCTCGTTAAGTATTACAACATTTGCAAAAAACTTGACATAGTAAGTCACTTGATACCCTTTCTGTATATTGTGTATATTTGGCTCAAGGAACCACTGTTGCCTACCATGACCCAGGCTCCAGAGACAAGGACATCACCACACTAACAACTTTTTTTAACCCCTACAACCTTGTAGCACTTCCCCAAACTTTCCCCCAAAAAGGATGAAAGCCTGACATTCCCTCTGTGTTCCTGAAGATATACAGAGGGTGCTCCCCAAAGGAAATAGATCTGCAGAAGATGCTACAAGATCCTGGATTTTGCCTGTCTGGTATTTTTCTGGTCCCCAAATTGGAAGACACGGAATGAAAATAATCCCCTAACAGATTCTGCACAAGAAAGATAATCCTTATATCTCCTTGACTTCACTGCAAATTGGCCCCAAAAGAAATCCCATTTCCTCTCAAGAGCAGTATTTCCCACAGGAATGCTCCTGTGAGTGCATGTGACGGGGTGCTGGAGGAGCGACTACAGAGGATTTCAAGGAGTATCATTCCTGCTATTTCTCTGCAATAGATGGGGAAACTGAGGCAGAGGTGTGCCAAGGAACACATTTGGGCCACTCGCTGGATGAGTGGCAAAGCTGAGATCAGACCAACCATCCTGGTGTAATGTCAGCCGAGGAACAGAGAAAACGGAGGACCTTCAGCACTTCAGATGACAGGAAGAGAATTAATTTTCTGATGTGGTGTTTTGTTGACTCTTTCGTCTTGTCATGTACAGCAGAAATAATGTTTGTAGGATTAGAGTAAACGCACAGCAAACGACGCTTATGATTATTAAGCATCTCAGCTTCAATTTGATGTTTCATCATCTGCCAACCTTCCACATCAAAAATGATTTTTGTGCCTATTTGAAACAAAAAATTTACAAATATCAGCCCAGAATTTAACACACTTCCTGAACATGTTAGAAAAGTAAATTTAAAACGCCACTGAAGCTAAAAAGAGGAATAAGCCTGTCCATTGCTCTTATGCAATAATTAATTTTCATCAGGGTCCTTATTATGCATTAGGTTTTTTATGGAGCGACAAAACACAACTGCATGCTATTGTTTAAACGTGTTTGCTGCATATGCCAGAGGAGTAAAGGCTGGAAATATGCGTAAAGGATAACACACAAAATGTAGCTAAATGTATTCTATATTATGGATCCATAATACAGAATGCAAATGATTCTGACTAAGCATTCACAGGAGACAGTCTTTAGGGTGCATGCTGTGAATGTGTATTATGAATAATGCATAAAACTTGGCTAAATCTTAATGAGTCCATTGACATCCTATGGGGTCCACAGGAGCCTCAGATCCCAAAGCGTGTCAGTGGCATATTACCCTCCTCCCCCACTTCATTAAAAAAAATATTTTCTTAAAACAAAGGAAATTAAAACACAAAAGAAAAACCCCTTAGCTCTGATTTAACTCCCTTATGACGGCAAATGCAGAGACTGTCACAAACTCTGACTTCCTTCGCCCCATTGCGCCTGGATGCTCTACGTTAAACCAGGGCACTCTACGGCATTTCTGCAGGTGTGGGACATGAGTTACTCCTCCTTCCCAAAGCAACATACTATGGGGTTCACCACGCATAGGGGCAAGAGGGGAAGAGGTGACAAGCATCCCTATTATGTATTTTTTTCCCTTCTCTTCATCCCTGGTGGACAATAGGATGCCCATGAGCCACCAATGTGCCATTCTGGCCAAGAAGGCCAATGGCATCCTTGGGGGGCATCAGGAAGAGTGTGACCAGCAGGTGGAGGGAAGTCATCCTGCCCCTCTGCTCTGCCCTGGGGAGGCCCC
>JAOTQQ010000001.1:70122639-70150858 GCA_026546715.1 Gallinago undulata | reverse complement strand
CAAAGAAGTTCCTCCTCATGTTTAGATGGAACTTCTTATATTCAAGTTTGTGCCCATTTCCTCTTGTCCTGTCCCTGCGCACCACTGAGAAAAGACCAGCCCTGTCCTCTTGACACCCTCCCTTTAAGTACTTACAAGCATTGATCAGATCCCCCCTCAGCCTTCTCTTCTCCAGACTAAAAAGACCCAAGTTCCTCAGTGTCTCCTCATAAGGGAGATGCTCCAGGTCCCTCACTATCTTTGTAGCCCTAAATCATCTCTGTAGCCCTGATGGAGAAAATCCCATTGAATGCCTGCTCTTTTTGAAAATCCTGCTATACATCCATTTTTCTCAAAACAATAACTGACCTTCCCCATTACTGATATGCCACGGTTTTTTGGTAAAAATAAAGTAGGGATTTCAATCCAACCTTTAGTCCAGCCACCACCAGGGTGATTCATGTCGACTGGGGTGGGAACCTGTTACAGTAAGACACTAAGGGAAGGTCTGTACTGCCACTATCAAGGTTATGTGTGGAATTTAGACATTTCCATCGCTGAGGCTGCCCACCTTGCAGAAGGAGTCAGTAAAGCCTCAAGGCTGAAAAATTTCATGATGGGGTTTTTTAAGCCTGCGTAAGTGAAATGCAATCCCTTTGCAGACATCTTGCCAGAGCATCGTTCTCTAAAACAGCAGGGCAACCGTCTTGGGTGGTGGAGGACCCAAGGTGGAGCATCACCCAAGACTTTGGACATGTTGAGGACTCTCTGTCAGGACAGTTGTCCCCCCCCGGCACTCAGGTGGGGAGGGCAGTGAGCAGCTTCTCTGCAGCGAATGGGAGAGACAGGAGCTGCTTGAGAGAAAGAAATGCTGGCTAAGAGAGGGGAAATGTTCTAGTGCTAGGAAAAAAAAACACCCCACTGCTCTTGCATATGGCTAAGCCAAGAAGAAGGGAAACTTGGGGATGGGAAACAGCAGGGAAAGCTCTTCCACCAAATTATAAACAAGACAGTAATTGGGGCTGGAGAAATAATATCCTCATGTTCTCCCAAGGCTGCAAACAAATCAGTGGCAGAAAAACAAGATCTAAGATTTCTTTCCAGTTTTCCAGTCCCATTCTACATTTACTAGACCATGATATTTTTATTTTAAGGGAAAACAAACAAACACACACAGAAAAAAAAAAAAGAAAAGAAAAGAAAAGAAAAGAAAAAAAAAAAGTAAAAGATCCCAATCTGAGATGTGAGATGAACTGCAGGCTTGATGTTACAAAATTAACACGTAGCTTGCTGGGTCTTGCAGGCTCTGGCGCTGCATTTATCTGGGGCAAACAAAGGTTTTGTCTAGTTCTAAGCCCAGGGAAATGAACTTCTGCAACCCTCTGAAGGGTCCAGTCTGTGCTGAAGCATTATCACACACGGGACAGCTTGCTGCCCCATCTCACAGGCTCCAGGAGAGGGTGACCGAGGCAGCCCCGACCACTGGAGAAGAATCAGGCTGGGGCAGGACAGCAGAAGCACCTAGAGGATGGCCGGGCATGCCTGAGGACCACGTAGGGGGCTTCGTCCCACTCTCTGGGGGTCGAGCCCTGCTGAAGCTAATGGCACGTTTCAGCAGGGAATCAGGCCTGCGAGATGCAGCTGTACATGAATATTGATAACAGCCAGCAAACGCTCTTCTTTCCATCTCCCCTCCCATGGGGGGTGAAGTGCTTTCTCAGCAAGGGTGGGACAGGGCTTCCAGTGAGGCAGGAAGGGGAAAAATTGCCTCTTGTTTCTGCTGCCTTGGGGCTCTCTGTTGCTTATACAAAAATTAGTGGGGAAGCTGCCATTTACTTTGGAGGAGGCAGGATTAGACCCTCATTTTCCTGCCAGACAACACACCCTCATAATTATGTATTCACACCATATTTTGGTAATGGTTCCTTACAGACTAATTAATATGAATGTTTAAGAAGTCTAGTTTTAATATGTTAGTACTGACGGAGAGGCTGCAGTCCTGTGGGAGATTATACATATTTCCCACTGATGAGTACCTTAAATCTTAATGCGTATGGAGAGAGGGGAGGGTATGAATCTACAGAGCAAGATACAGGCATTTCTTTTGCAGGATGGATTTTTTACAATTAAAAATCAGCTTTTCTGGGAGCAGCGGCGAGGATTATTTTTAGTTTCGAATAGATGTGTCTCTGTTTGAGGTCTAATCACTAATCTGAAGCTTTTCCTGCCATCCAGAGGTGTGGATTCTCGAGTGACTAGTAGAGTGAGTTGCCTTTGTGGCATCTCTCTCACCACAACGCTAACAGGGGCTTTTTTCTTCTGTCCAGGCAGCTGTTTGCATGAAGATTGCAGGGACTTTGCAACTTTGACATTGCTATGCTTCTGCCGATTCTTATTGATGGGCACAAAAGTTCGTGAGAGGGGAAGGAAGGATGGGCAAACAGAGTTAATCACTATGTAAGATCTATTTCCTTAGGAAAGCAGCTTAAAAAAACATTTGTAAAATGAAAATATCCCCCTCAAAAAAAACCCAACCAAACCAAACCAAAAGAAAAAAACCAAAACCAAAAAAAACCCCAACAAAACAAACCAAAGACAAACAGCAAGAGCAATGGAAATGGAAATCAGTGCTAATGATCTGACTCATAGGGGTCTCATCATTAACAGGAACTGACTCATTGCATTTGTTAGAAATTGCCATGATGTTATTTTATCTGCCCTTTGTGTCTGGGGAGCAGAGCTGAGAAGGCCAGAAGAGGCTTATGCCAAGCATATATGGTAGAAGGCCTGGCTGGTCCCTTATAACATGACGTGGTTCCAGTGAAAAAGCTGTATGTGGCTTTTTGCATACTTGATTTAAACTTGTCCCTGGTCTGAACACATATTACCATGAGAGATAAGTCATATTGAAAGTCCTGGAGGTTACCACCCCCAAGTTACAGGTGATAGGACAAGAGGAAATGGCCAGGGGAGGTTCAGGTTGGATATCAGGAAAAATTTCTTCACTGAAAGGGTTACCAGGCATTACAACCAGGGAAGTGGTTGAGGCATCATCCCTCGAGATATTCAAAAGATGAGTTGACATGGTGCTTGGGAATATGGTTTAGTGTTGGGTGGGGTTTTTTTTGTTTGTTTGGTTTTGTTTTGTTTTGTTTTAACATGGTTGGACTAGATGATCTTAGAGGTCCCTTCCAACCTAGGTGATTCTGTGATCCTGTAATACTTATATCAGTTCAAGGATAGTTGTGACCATACAAGAGGTTGCCATGCCAGAGGTCTCCTCTGCTTCCTGCTACAGAGGAAACAAAAGGTATATCTCAGGTTTTATTGGTTTTTCTGTGTGGGGCAGAGTCTGCGATACACATCTGAACTATGTGATGGGCTGTAGATACATGGTACATGATACTGGCAAGGGTACCTGAAAGGTTGTCCCAGTTAAGGAGCATACCTTAGAGCAAGGCACCTCTGAGAGCGAGGTGCCACCAGATGACATGTACCCTAGCCTTTCTCCTTCCAGAACAACCTCTGCCAAGGAAACTGGTTAGGACCAGCTTCATCCAGCACTGGGCGTGCACACCACCAAGATATCAGTGCAAAAAGATAGAGCCTGGTGGTGAGGACAGCATTATTTCTGATCCCCCTCACTCCTAGTGCAGAAGTAGAGCTCGAGTCATGGTTAGTCATTTTTTTTTCTAGTCCATTTTACCATCTGCTACTCTGTCCTTTGCAACAGCTGACAACAGTGCAAGGGCATGAGAGCTTCCATGTGATGGCTGTTTAAAAACAAACATACACTGTCCTCTGTTGCCAAATATTTGTAATAATGACGAAGCTAGAAGCCGTGGCCAGGGATGAGAATTCATTGTTTCAGGTGCTGCAAGAGCAGAACAAAAGCATGGTGTCTAATTAATAATAAAACAAAAAGCCTAAATATAACTCCAAAGATGAGGGAGTAAAAGAACACAATAAGACAACATATTTAACTTTATACGCATAGCAGAAGTCACCTAAGTCATCAAGTCTTTTTGTAGTTATCACCACGAGGAATGGTTTTAATCTGGAGCTGGAGAAAGATAAAGAATTAATTCATAGGGATAATTAAAGGGTATTCTCTGGGGACTAAGGCTCTGTGGGACCACAGGAGGAGCGTGGGAAAAGACAAAGTAAAGATGATGGCATCATGGACGGACCAGAGCAGAAAGTCCACCTCACTGGTAGCTACACTGAAGCCAACAAAAATCATCGAATGCCTCCCTTATCCGACAGCCTGTAAAGTCAGCCAACACCAGGAAAGGGCAAGTTTTGGTGCTGCCTTCAGCTCACCTGCTGGGTAGTGGGCACTAACTCAGCAGCCTCTAGAGAACGGGGAAGTGTCGAGTAAAAGTGGAAAATTAACTACTTTTCCCACCTCTGGAGGTAATCCTGGCAGATCAAAGCTGAAGCACCACAGAAGGCAGCTTGGGGAAATTTAAACTCCTTTACTGCTTATCCTTCTTCAGCTGAGATCTGGGAGGCTGGCAAAGAATTCCCCATGAATACCACTTCCCTTTGAAATGAGTGCCCCCACTTAATCTGAGGGAGTCTAGATCTGCAGACGTTCTTAAAAGGTCCACCTTTTGAAACGGTATCTTTAGAATGGCAATGCTGCCTGAAAAAAGAAAGCTAATAAAGGAATAAACCTTCCTTCAGCTTTTTGCTGCAGTTACAGAAGGATGATCTTCCACCTAACGCGAGGTGTTGTACAATTTCTAGCTCTACCACCAATTTCCCATGTGCTTTAGGCAAAGCACAATTTTTGTTCATAGATTCCATATGATATGATTATCTAATCTACATTGAATTATTTCTATACATATACATTACATTTATGAGATATATGCTTTATTCAGTTCATGCATTTCATATATATATATTCATCTATGTTCTTCTCACCTACTGTCTTACCCATGTAGCCCTTAATTTCATAAGGATGAAGTTTATAAAGACACCCTTTACCATAAGGGTTTTCAAATTTTGTTTGCTCTGGAATTGCCACTAAACACAACAGCAGCTGCCCCTGGCTCTTTGCTGGGACATGCCTCAAATCCCACCCTACCTATAGCTGTAACACGGAGCATTTAATCTCTCTGAGCTTCACCCTGAAGAAGAGGCAGCCGTGACTAATTCTACTCCTCCTTTCCCCCAAACAGGGTCCACCTCCACAGAAACCAACCTCCTTAACTCGTGGCTCTGCAGTCAGGACTGCCTCCAGACAGGTAACTGTGCAAATGAGCAAGTGCCAGACTCCAAGTCTGCCTACATAGAAATGGTAGGGATTCTGTCTTTTCCCATTTATTCTTGTAGATTTTACGCATGGCCAGGAGCAATAAACCTCTATGAGGTGCCCACTTGGGGTTGATAAGTTAAAGAAAATCAGTCCTATAAATAAAACCATTATTATTTTTTTTTCCAAACGCCTAGGATTTTCAAGTGCATTGTAGCAGTACACCTAAAGGTTACACAAACAAGATTCTTTTGAAAACTGTTGTGGGGGACCGAGAACGAAGACACTTCCCAAAACCTTCAAGTAGAGTTCACCCTAACGAAGCACCCATTTCAGACCCTTTCACAGGCAATAATTTTACAGTAGGTAGTATGTAAATTGAAGGTTTTTTACTCTTCTCATTCTACTTCGTTATAAAATAAAAGGAAAAAAAAACAACAGAAAAAGTCACACCTTCAGGGAGAAGATGTAGTGACTTGGGACAGACAGAAAGGAGGTTCCTCAAGGTTTTGTTTCCCTTCTATGGACTGGCACCAGAGACTGGTGGCTCTTCTTTATGAAGGGGATGGAGTGCTCATGCAATGGGGCTCTGACCCGTTAACCGAGTTGGGACACCTCTGCTTCTGTTTGGTGAAATCTGGTCTAAAATGACTACAACCTGACAGCCAGAAAAGGAGATGCTTCTAGTAGAGGACTCCTAGGGATGAATAAAATAACCTTCAGCAGGTATCTACTAGTATCTTCCTTCATATTTTCTTGAAAGTACCAGACAGGTAAGAATATCCTAATCTTTCGGAGGTAAAACTATTTTGTAAAGTTTTTTTGAATTCCAAAATACTGATGGCGTTGCCCATTTCAGCAATTTAGTAGCCAAGAGAGACATCACAAAATGCCTACTGTGTGCCACTGAGTGTCTGACTGTAAGGTAGCTGCTGGACAACACTTTTTACAGTAAAATAGGTCTAACCAGAACATTTTCTAAGAAGAACAGAGTTAGAGCAGTAGCAAGATACAAGGTTTCTTGCATTTGTGTTAGTTGTCCAGACTAGCCAATAAAGCCTGAATCCTCGAAAGCATTCAGGTGTTAACTTCCACCAGTTTCAATGAAAAGTCAGTGGTGGGCCAAAGTAACTAAATTGTACATAGAATCACAGAATCACCTAGGTTGGAAGGGACCTCTTAAGATCATCTAGTCCAACCAATAAAAAAAAAACAAAACCAAAAATCCCCGAAAACCACCACATCCACACCACACAAAACACCACCCAACACTAATCCATATCCAATCCATACATGCCCCAACAGTTTTCTTCTGGGCGACAGAATGACAGAATATTCATGGTTGGGAGGGACCTTTGATATCACTGAGTCCAACCAAAAAAAAAAAAAAAAAAAAGAAAAAGAAAAAGTAAAAGTAAAAGTGAGGATTTCATTGTGGATCTCAAGACTTATCACAAATACTGCTACAAAGGAAAGAAACCCTAGGATTGAAGGAAGACTCTTTTTTACATTTATGGATACAAAGATATTTTACTTCTTAGTATATGTGTGAGCTTCATCTCCATTTCTTGAAAATTTTGTTTTCCTTTTTGTAGGAAACCTACAAATATTCTGTCATAGGTTATTGCATCTAAAAATGCCTTGAGGAAGTTTTGGGTGCATTTTTTTCATAGTAGACTTGCTAATTTACAGAACTATCAGGGAAGGTAAGCAAAGTAGCAAGCAAAACCCCAGCCCTTTAAACCAACAAAACACAGTTTACAGTAGTGTCCATCTCCAAATAAAATTTCTGCTCTCTTTTCTCCCATCTCACTGTACTGTTACACAGGCCATGATTACCACCTGGAGGACTGTTAGGCTGACACCTCACAGAAATGGGAAACCACTAAGAAAGAAAAACACCCACCCAAAAACCGTAAGACTCAAAAGATTACACTTCCTTTTAAGGAACAAGGTGGAGTGAACCTGCAAGTTGCTTTACCTTCAGTTTGTACCTATTTTATGTGACAAAGGATGACTCTCTGAGAGTCAGCTGTAGCCATCATAGTTGTGTATCCACCTAACACTGAGTATCAAATCAAATAAGAATGCTGAATAACACTAAAGGGTCACACTAAATAATTCGTTTTTATCTATAAATGTACTTAAGGATGGGCTACCTTTTAGATAAATGCTGAACAAAATACTTTAAAAGACGGTAATCCCGATTTGTATAAATATTTTTCTTCTGATGTCCTTTTTCTTCTAGCAGGCAGTCTTATTTAAAGCACTCTTTTGTTTCATCCCTGAAATGTTCAAGGCCAGGTTGGACGGGGCTCTGTGCAACCTGGTGTAGTGGAAGGTGTCCCTGATCATTGCAGGGGGAGTTGGACTAATTGATCTTTAACGGTCCCTTTCAACCCAAACTATTCTATGATCCTGAAGCAACGCCTTTGGTTTTGCCTTTGTAAAACACGACTGTGGGGTTAGAGTCCCAGAAAAAAAGAGACCTGGACAGATGTGTATGAATATACTAGAAGCAAAATCTAGTCCATCAGAACACCTCTAGAAATTACCAGGTACCTGTCACAGCATCGTTAGTGCTATGTCAGAGCCACTGCATCTGTGTGCGTTGAAACATAACTCCCATGCTCCTCTAAGCTGATTTCAGTCTTCGTTTAGAATAAAATTACTAGGTAACATAGAAGATAGGAAGAGGAGAATGGAGATTCTCTTCTCAGGTGGCTGCAGGTGAAGGTGTCTCTGCTTTAAATAACCATAGGATGGGTAGTTAAAGTGCATAAGCACAAGGGGTAGTCAGAGATAAATTCACCAACTGGTTATTCTAACCTGAATCAAACTAAAAAGGAGTCACAAGTAGCCATTGTATCTCTGAAACTCGAGGAAGTGCCCTTCATTTTCTCATGTAAGTTAAATTCCTTTATGCATAGGGGGGAAAAAAGCCAGTCTTGACTGAGTCAAGTCGATTTTACTTTTACCAAATACAAAGAGTCAGCTGAAGAGAAAGGATGACCTTTGTTTGGTGAAAAAAATCTTCGATACCTGTTATTCACTAACAGCAGGTGTCTTGATGCAAGCTTTTAAAACAGAAATCCTATTGTCATTTCCACTGGCTTTAATGATGACATTTTATTTCTAAGCTTCAGAGTTTAGTCCCAGGCTACGAAAGTTCAGTACCTCCCCAAAATTTCACACTGTGTCTTTCCCTGTGGGCCCCAATGGTAAAAAGACAATATTCTACTGCAAAGGGAGGAAAAAGCCAGAGGCCTAGTTTGCTAAGTGCGTGAATTAAAACCCATACAACACCCTTAAATGTAACAGCCTCGAGTTTGTGTGTAGCTGTGATTCCGAGAGCCTGACTGACTATAAATTACCTCCAGCCTTATTCACGTAAGTCCTCTTACTCTGTGTAGGAGAAAGAGGGACGCTGCTGCACGGGACATCCCATAACAGAGCTCTTCGTTCAAGGAGGGCTGTCTGATTTTGGTCTTACAGTTTCATTTTACAAGTCAGACCACAGCAGACCAAGTGCTTTTCAACCTGGACTGAGTTGCAGCATTCGTGCGTCGCGGCACCGACGCACGGTGTGGCACGGGAGGCTCCGGCGGGCTTGCTGGTCACCAGATGGGCTACACAAATAATTCCTCTGCATCCCTCTGACCCCGGTACTCTTGGCAACCCCGAGAGCTGCTTCTGCTTTGGCTGGAGCGTGGCAGGGATGCGACACACTCCGCTTCTGCTGGTACTACAAAATAGCAGATTCCTGACAGGAAAATTGAGTTAGATTATCCGTAATTACAGTCTCTGGAATTCCACGCCAGGCAAATGAGCTCTCAATGAGGGCGGCTGCTCTTTGGTGTGAGGGATCTGTTTCCCAGTCACCCAAATAGGAGTCAGACACCACGCTGTTTCTCCTCAGGGCTCGTAAACAAGCAAATACCTAACTCCACTCGAGGACAGGAAGGCAGCCTGCCTATCGTGGCTCTCCTTTGTTGCCTGGCTGGGGATTTATTGCAGAAATTTCCTAGGCTTGTGATTGTGAACGCTTACGCTGCATTGCTTCTCCATGTCTACACGAAAAGCTTTGCATAAACATCCATCACCTGTACTGCTCCTGCATCTCCTTTGAAATGCATGAGGCTTCCTATCTTCAAGTATTTTGATGTTTCCTACCAAGTACATTCGTGCTATCCGCTCTCCACTACTATAATTGTCATGCACGTATTTTAACCCTTCATTCATTTGTAGATACCCCTCTTTTATGTGTTTGAAGTCTAGGGATTCCCCACACTGGTATAAATCTCCCACAAAGAAAAGCTAATTTGTTAATCTACAAAGGATCCTGAATGAATATGTCTCAGCGTATGCTGCCGATTTCAAGCGAGGGATGGTGAATTCTCTGTTTTGTGCTCTGCAGGTACTGTGAACACTGACAACTTCTTACTTTCTGATATTTCAGAAACCGCAATACAAAGATACTGATGATACCCAGAGTTTGAAATCTCGACAATCTGCATTCGGTACCATCCAAGAAATCAAAATCCGTGCCTGGAAAACCATTACAGAGGTTTTCTATTCTAGCACAACTTTACTGTCTTGTAGAAAATATCACAAAATTAACTGCTGTAAGTGGATTGCTCTCTTGTGATGCTACTGCTGTTAGCACCATAATGAAAGAATGAAAGCTCACCACTCTTTTATTGATATTTCAAAATAGCATGTTCCTCAGGACTTCAGATACCAAGTAACACCTAGATTTGTCAGATTGTGAAGGCAATTGGTGACTTTGAAGAGAGAAACTCTACAGCAGCATTGATGTCAATATCCAAATATGCTTTAAAATCCAGGCCATGACAACGATCACGGACAGAAAGTGTTTGTTAGGCCCGAGATGAAAGAACAGTAAATACAGGCTTAAACTTGCCAAATCCAAAATTGTTTGAACTTTCCCAGGATTTGGACAAGGTATCTGTGAGGCATTTTAAGTATCACAGTGTGAAAAAATAAATGGGTAGAAGGTAGAGTTTGGTTTTGTTGTTTGGTTCTTTTTTGGGTTTGTTTGGGTTTTTTAAGCCACTTAAGCAATTTAAAAGAATTTCTATTGATTTGCACTTATTGGATATCTCTCTCTGTGTCAGTTCCCCTCCCTGCTTGCTGTATTTTTGGTATACTTATATTTTAAGTATCCCAGACATAAAATATCTTTAGCACGGTTATCTTAACTACCGCGAGCTTGACAGATCAGGGAACAAACTGAGGACCTTCTGAATTAAAACCAAGAGCTGTTACAACTTAATGAAAAGAGCCCTGTCTCCTTAGCTGGGGCTGCAACAACTTCCTCGATCAGTACATATGGTACCCTGGGAGTTTGATTACATGAGGCTATCGTGGTGAACACCACTGTCATTTTCAAGAGATACTCTGCACATAGACATTTTTCAGCAACGTTCATATGCAACTCCCTCAGCACTTCACATCAGAGAATTTTTGCTCCTGAAGAATGTAGCAATGTAAATACAACTGTCTGAGTACAGATGGGAATTGAGAAGATCATGAGAAAAATGTGTTTCCTTTAAACGAGTTTTACCTGCCAGGACTCTTTAGTGAATAAATTAAAAGGAACCTTTATTCAATAATTCTTGCTCTCCCACACTCCCTCTCTGCCCCATTTTAAAGGAAAAGCTTTCTCCCCCATTCCCCCCCCAAAAAAGAAAGGCTGTTTTGTAAAGCAGAATACTAGCAATTTAAAACTTTGAACAGCAAGGGATTAATATTTACAGCTAGTTCATCTCGCTTATTTAAACCACAACCTACCACTAATCTAGTCTATGGGGAGGGACTTTCTTTATAATAACAACCTCTTTTTGTGTCCATTTTCCAGCTCCCTCTTTAAAAGGAACTTCCATGTTGCCTGGTGATTGTATCACTTTCACTTCAGATTTGATTTCCAATTTGTGTTTTCTAGACAAAAGCCTGAACCCTTTCAAAAACATCTCTCGTGGTCTGGTTATTTGTGCCTTTCCTAAGGAAAGGTGCAGGTGTTTTGAGTCCTAATTTGATGAGTAATAGGGAAAATGTGCAGCTCCATTTTACATTATCTTGTATGGTTTTATCAAACTAGAGATAGAGTTATTTCCTGTGGGTTGCACAATTAGTGAACTTGAGTGCAGAAGAAATAGTTATGACTGGTGCTTACTTTTTTTTTGTTGCTCTTTCAGTCCACAGTATTTGAAAACAGACAAAAGAATATACTACCCTGAATTATTTTGGAGAGGCATTTTAGGAATTTTTTTCAATGTCACTAACTTTATTCTTTGATTATGATGCACTGAAGTAATTGCATATTAGATATATAAAGTAATTGCATGTTAGACCCATGGTCTAACACTTTATATATCCTTCTCTCTGGGATGCAGCCTATATTTTCCCTCAGAAACAGCTAGTTAAATTCTACCTTTACTTTTTATAGAATAAGATGAAGGTGTATGCCTTGACAACACATTTCACGACTTTGCTAGTATCTCCTTCCCATTTGCAACCCAACACAATGAATTAGTTAAAATATGCTGCCTTTTACGTTCCATAATGTTTAGTCAATGAGAATTCAGCAGTGAACGAAAGCAAGTCTTGGGCTCAGATCAATTGCTTAATAACAAGATGAACAACTCTTGTTCGTTGAAACTGTCCAGAAAAATGAAGAATGATGAAGGTCTATGTCAGAGTTTCTACCTGCACAGTATCTGTTGTATTCACAAAGAAAACACATTAAAAAAAAGTAAAAAAAATAAAAATAAATATCAACTTCCAAGACTACCTTAAATCTGACAGTTTCTTGTTCTGAAAACCAGTGCATTAGAGATATTTGAATTTTCCATTCTCCTTCTACCTACAGATGTCTTAGAACAAGGTGTAAAACAGGAAAAGTAACAGATGAGTCTGTAAATGATCCAAGGCTGAAAAGTAGGTTTAGAGTTTGCTCTTTTCTGTTTTTTCTTCCAACTGCGATGGAGTGATGTCAAGAAGGGAATAAGAAAGCCTATTGTGACCTAAGCTGTGGGACAGCTTAAAAAAAAAAAATCTTCAACTCACTTCAGCGAGATGATTAGCAACCCTCGGAAACCATAACAGATCAATTAGACTTTCCAGCATGCAGAAGAAGGTTAACAGCAAGGTTTACAGAAGAAGATCTAGCCACCAACGACACGGCGTCACAGACAACAGTTATACAGGCAAAAGGGATGCTCGGCAATTCTACACTGAGTGCAGGAACACAAACCAGTTGGGCATCGCGATCCGGAAAAGCCAAGTGACAGAAAAGTACAATGGGGTAAACCTTGGTGCTTGCAGGTACACTCTTATCCCCGTGAGTTTCACCAGTGAATAAGTTGGGAGAGAAACGATTTGCAATACTACCGGGGGAGGAGGTGTTACAAACAACCAGGTTAAGCAGTCAACAAGGTATACTTAGTAGAGGAAGCCAAAAACTAACAAATGGATGCTGGTGTCAGGCTTCTACCGTGACTTGTTGGAAGACAGAGTAAAAGCAATTAACTGTCCTACAGCTCAGGTTGCTAGGAAAGACAGAGACTAAAAAGAAGAGCTGGATGTGCTCACTGTGAGGAATGATAGAGCAAATAGGAAGAACCGAGGAGGTAAATTCTCTGAAGATCACGGTTGGGAAAAAAAATGAAGCCTTTCACATATGTATAGGCCCAAAAGAATTATATAAATACATTTAAAAAAGGGAACATTTTCTACCACCTATAAGGGGAAAAGCTTCTGAACAGCTGTCCAGTGCCAAATATTTTCCTATGCTGAAAATGTCAGCAAGGTTCTGGCAGGTGCCTTGGAAAAACAGAGCCTGCTTTTATGCACGCTCAGCATCCCCTTTGGGAGACTCCATTTCCACAGGCTGCACTGGGGTTGTGTTTGGCACCTGAGGTGTTTCACAGGAAACGACAACAAGGTTTTGATGGTATAGAAGGGACCATAGTCTAAATAAATGTTTTAGTGTGATGGAGGGCGGGGGGGGAGGGTGGGGTGGCTGTGGTAGAAGAGCCTCTATGCAGGTTCAGAAAGAGCCATAGACTTGCTGGCCTAACCCTAAAGAAAGAAAAATAAATTCCACGTAAAGAGTTAGTAAGTAAGGGGTAAAAATGAGAATATGTGTGATGTGCAGGCGTATCTGGTAAGTCTTTAGCCCCCATCAGCATGCCTGCCCCAAATACAAAAAGGCAGTAAAACAATGTCACATAACGGTGAGCCACCCCAGAAAATTGGTGTCTTCTCCAGTTCTGCAAAGCCTTTAAAGGTCCCAGCCTGTAGACTGTGACACTAAGTGCAAAAGAAATGGGAGGAGAGACAGGCAACTGTTTAAGGTACCTTCCTCACAGAAAGAATGGAAAGAGAAGCCTTTCCTTCCTATCGCCACCAAGACAGGAATTGCTCCCTAATCAGTTATGACTCATTTACCCCACCCTAATGCTAAAATATTACCCTAGCATGTTATGTAGCCTGTATAAAACTATAAATTCTGCTGCTATCAACTCAATTAATTTACTCTCGGAGAAGAAATGGGCTGGCAAATTACAGCCTACCATACTGGCATTTCACAAATGAGCAAGTGTGTGCAGGTGCTTTCTGGATGCTTTCCAAAGAGGGGAATGCTGCTACAATGCATAAAAAGTGAAGAAATTAGACGTGTAAAAAAGGACCTGGTGCCTTGCCAAGTCTAGGAAAAACTTTGCCTTTGTTAAAACAAATATTTGTTTTTGAGCATGAGAGATGGATGTTGAAATGAGGCAAATACACCTGAGAAAGTAGGACAGACTGTCTGAAGCAAGGAGAGGACAACCAGAGACTAAGGTAGGACAGATGTCTAGCAGCTGGATGGCACCAAAAGTTTCACGATGGCTCTGCTCTTCAAAAAAGTCCTCTTAGGCGAGGGGTCCTCTAGATTTTTCAGAATTACAAGAACACGCCTGAAAATCTTGACTCAAGTGTTTGCAAGTATCATTGTGGATTAGTGGTCTTGGGTTTAAAAGGTTAAATTTCCAGTAAAATATGGGCAAGAATATCGAACACAGTCAAAGAAAAGGAGAGATTCCGTGTAGCAATCTAAGCAACAGCACAAAAACATACTTTGTGTTTCCTGGTCAGACTAATAAGTATTGGATTAATACCATGTCTACATAGAAGGTGTTGGATGCAGCTGTGAATATCAAACCCAAATCATTACGGCCGCAGTTAGTTAAGGCAATTTCTTCTATAGCATCTTCCTGAAGTTGAGACACAATACCTTTCCTTCCTCCTTTTGTGGAGAAATCCCACCTACACACATACTGACCAATACTTTAACACATGCATCTGTGTGGATCCCCTTACAAACCACTCATTCTCTCAAAAGTATTCTAAATTACTTACTTGTGATATTTGAGATAAAGCTTCTGAAAGATCTTTGGGTGTGTAGTTAGATAACTTTGACTTTTTGCTATCTATATTTTGGGTTGTGTGTGTGAAATCAATGGCTTTTAAGTGATTTTTCCCTATAGCTAGCTCTTATTTTGCTCTAACAGAAGCTAGTAAGAGGGTTTTCCATTCACATCAATGGGTGCAGAATCAAGTCCTACCACTCAGGAAACCTTCTGTTCAGCTTCTGCTCCTGAATGCATTTGGATCATACTTTCTAAGTATCAATAAGGACTGATTCTTAATTGCACATGGCCACAAAAGTCATAGAATGATTAGTCTGGATGTTTGCCTCTGCGTAAGGTGAAACCTTGCACTGATTTGTTATCATGGCACTACTATTTGTGTGTTGAGAAGATAGGCACACAGGAGAGTTTGGAGGAGCGACGTAACTTCTCCTAGATGGGACAATGTTCTCTGGCTACATCTGTGGTAGTAAATCTAGCAGTGCTTGGGAGTTTTCCCAAGCCCAGGAATGTGATCATCTCTGCTATTAAACCAAAAAAGCCGTGATTTCAGCCCGTGCCAGCTGGCACTCCCCCAGACAATTCCTGGCCACGGTCTGGGAGCTAGCATGGACCGTGGACCATTCCCAATAGGCACTTTGCATGCAGACACCCTGCTTTTGGGAGCTAAGAGAAGCATAGACAGAATCCTTTATCTGCCAGGTGGTCTCAGTGCCCAAGTACTAGCAGACAAATGCAACTTAGAATTACAGACAAGGGTTTTGTGTCCTTAGGGACCACTTAACTCACTGTGAAGAGATAAATATAAATTTATAACACTGTTCTGAGTTCTAATGATTTAAAATGCATTTCCATACCAGTTTGTTGTAACTCAGAAGCATTATAAGCTTATCATTCTTCTTCTTTATTTGCTTATTATTTTAAAACAGGAACCCAAAACTAACCACATCATCTACTTTTATTGGCTTAAGTGAGTAATTTTTCAGCTTCGAGTTAAAATCAAGGGGAGAATCAATATGGGCATCGCTGTAATTGAAAACCAGTGGGTGATAATTCTGTACTGAAAACAAGATAATAAGAATAGAGATGAAACACTGGCAGGGGAGAAGAAGAAAAGATTAAAGATACGATCCAATTAAATATCAACTATTATTAACATTATATTAAAAACTTCCCCGTGTTCTTTTCATATGCTGTATATTTTTTCTTTTTTCCTCTAATGGATGTTAAAGGAAAGAATAAATGAAATTATGTGAAAATATTATAAAACAAATTCAGACAGAATCAATCAAGTGTGTCCTTAGCTGGTAATTTATTCCTAATATCATTGAATAGCCCCCAAAACATGAATATTTAAATCCAAATCTTCTTTCTTACCACTCTCTTTACACAGTCTTCCCTTCTACCTCCAGCTAACAATTCTAGCAATGAGGAATTATCTTCCCAGTGCTCACAATGAAAGAAGGGAGGACTCAGCTTTACTCCTTTACTCCTTATTTCTAACAGACCTGCTGGTTGCAGCTCTGGACTTTAATACTCAGGAGAAAGGAAGAATTTATTCTCTAAATAAATGGCTAGTAGGCCGAAAAAACTATTTTTTCTCTAGACTAATCTGTATTTCAAACAACCCAGTGATAACAGTTTAAGAGATAACCCATTTTGCTTTCAGGCCTTTCATATTCAAAGCTGTACTAAAGGGGGCTTCTAAAAGCTCACTGAAAACAGACAATGATGAGACCTGAAAATTCATTTTAGTCAAATAAAGAAAAAGTAAAAAATTATTAAAATTAAAACTTCATCTCCACAACGAACACTATTGTTCAACTTTTAACAAGTCAACTTCCAAAGAAAGAAGAAAGTCATATATTTCTCACTCTTAAACTTATGTGCAACAATATAAGGGGAAGGCAAAGGAAAGAATAATTCCATTATTAAATGGGGGGAGGACAACAAACTGGCTGACGACAGGCTCACATATTCTCATGTCTTTTCTTGCTCCCGTCCTCACGTAAAATGTTAGTTATGACAAGATCTGCCCACAAAAGTTAACAGTAATAATTGAATAATGGTAAAGATCAGACTAGGAAATATAGAGTTAAGGAACATTTAGGTAAATTAGAAGTATCAAAGCCAGTTCTCCAGGTGAAGTTTGCTGTGACACACCTAGTGTACTACAGTAGAGTCTGCCTTGCAGAGCTTGTGGAGGGTGGGAAGAAAGAAGGGGGTCCCAGGTGGTTGAAAAAGGTCAGCCCCTTGCCTCTTTCCATTATCTAAACCTCAAAACCTTCAAGGAGAGCTTAATCCTCGGTTCTTCTGCATACATGACTCACGGTGAAATCACCATAAAGCTTATTAGCAGCACTGTTAAATGTACACTGTTGCACAAACGGCTCATAAATCCTTCTGAAGGGCACAGATTTGGGTTATAAAGTGCCTTTCATCCACTCTGGCTCCAGGTGTGTCCGTGATAGTTCAGTATAATGACACCAGCAGCCTCAGCCCTTGCAAGAACAGTTTGTCATTCAGTCCCAAGCAGGAGAACAATTCCCCAAATCCCCGTCTAGCCACACTGCCTACCCAGATATTGTATGGGTTACAGTGGAAAATGCAGATATTGTTCTCTCCTTTTGTGCTTTTGCACATGAATGGAGACGGAGAGGAATTTGCTCATACGGCGCTTGCCAGGGGAACCATAGACAGGCAGGGGGAAGTAAACGGCACCTTTTTTTTATGTTTTCTTTGGATCGAGAGAGGAGAACGGGACGGTATTGTGACTGAGACACGTTTCTTTGTCAGCATGCCTCCTGGGACAGGACGATGGCATATCGTCCCACATGCAGGACGCAGAGGCTAGCCCTCGGCAGGAATGGTCATTAAATAAGACAATAGTGGTATCAATATATCTGAATATGTTCTTAGGTGCTATATAAAGAAAATAATCTCTCAAATAGAGTTCAGGATTTTAAAACGTACGGTACATATTACTGATTTTAATTATAGATTCTTTGAAGTTTCTTTTAGTCATTTAGGGTAATCTGTGCCTTTAGAATACTAGAGACTTATCACTTTGAATATTACCAGCAAGATTGCTATTAAAAGTGCAATCAGCTTTTTCATTTTTACAAGTTGTGTCAAAATGGTTTAAGCATATTTGAATTTATGAGAGTTACCTTTACTCTTCCTCCTACAACAACGACACAAAGTCAGGTGTCACACTATTACCACGGGAAAATAACGACCGAGCTAGCACGAAAAGAGCACAAAACTCATGTTAAGGTTCTGAGCATGCTCAGGGTAAGAAAAATACTGGTAGTTACTGAGTTCAGCACTACACTGAGCCCTTGTAGACTTAATTGCTACACCTTCTCCTTAAACAAGCTGATCTCCAGGTATTAATTATGACGTAGTTGTAGCCATGATAGTCCAGGCACCCAAGCAGATACAGTTTGCAGGATGAGATATATCTTTTTAGATCAACTAACTCCACGGTCAAGTTTACAAGCTTTTGTTCAGCTAAGCGTACGTCACAGTTCAGACTCATCACAAGAACCCTTTTCTGAATTTTTGCACAAAAAAAATGGCCATAGAACCATGCAGAGCTGAAAAGATGAATATTCCCTCCCACGCATAGAATCACAGAACCAAGAACCCATGCAAAGCTCAGAGATACTGTTCCATCTAAGTTCTTTGCTCACGGCTAAGGGTGCACCGAGCACCACAAAGATTTCTGTTTCATATTATCTCACCAGCAGCAAACAGTCTTCTCAAAAATTGCCACTGGAATTCATGCCAAGTCACTGCGGGAGCATCCTCAGTGCCTTCATCCCCACAACGCCCACTGAGGCACAGAAGAATATTTCTTCTCTCTACAGGTGGGAAGTGGAGGCCTGAAGTGATATTGTGGCTTACACCCAACAACCACACGAGTTGCCCGTGGGGCAGAACCTAGAGCAATTAATGATTTATCCTGTCCCGGGGTAAGGGTTATGACTTCAGGTGCTCTGCAAGGAGCCCCTCAGACAGGACCTACTTGCCTCTGGAGGATGGTGGGTTCAGCAGAGCTGAGTGGCCAACTGGCATCTCCTCCACTGCTGCCCTCTGCACCTCCTGCCGCAGAGCAGCGGGACACGAGAGACTCCTTCAGACGAAAAGGACTCGCATTATCTTTCTTGTTACGCACCCAAACTACCTGAACACATCTCTACCATTAAAAGCAACACTTCACGACTTGGAGAGCATTATTTTTATTCTGTAGTCTGTATTAAAATATTTATTTATCAACGTAAAGCTCTCCTCTGGACAAGTTTTTGTGTAATTTACATGAAAAAGCATCCCTTTAAATAATTTGCTAAAGGTTGTTTTAATAATCAATTGCTAGATAATTACTAGTTCCAGCAGGACGATTGCTGTAAATCATGGGCATAAGGAGCCAATCTCCAACACCTCCCAGTTGTTTCTACTCATGCTAATGATGTCTGACTATATTAGCCCTTTCTTAACCATTTATAAACGTACATAAATATTACATTATAGAAAAGAAATTTTTGCTGACAGAGTAGTGTTGAATTAAGGTGCAATGTTTTAGAGCTTTTTCTGGTAGAGAGATCTCGTTAGCATGGATACAATTATACCTGCATAAAGACATTTGTGTTGATACAGCTTTCTCTTACACATTTTCTCTCTGAAAACTGGAATAAGCAATCCAAGCAAGAAGTTCTTCAGCTAATGTACGTTTTCCTCTATGCTCCATGGCAATCCAGGCACAGCAGCATCTTCTCCAAGTAAAACTAACCTTCACACGTACCCACAAAGAGGTAAAGTATATCCACGTTTGAAACATCACCCGTGGCCTACAGAGCTACAGTGCACTGCGATGTCCCCAGCAATTAATTTCAGTATGTACTCAGATGCTTTGGAGTCAGATAGATCATTATGGACACATACCCTCAGGAAAATCAAGCAAATGGAAACTTATTTCAATAATCTTACCTTGCATACATACCCTTCTTTTTTTTTTTTTTATCATTTTAATTGGAAGGTTTTAAAGTGATATTGGCTGTTTTTGAATGCCTAATTATCTGTATATAAATGGCACAATATCATCCTTGAAGTGCTGTGCTTGGTGCCCTGTGCTGTTTATAATTTTGCATTACAATTATCATGCAAAGCATAGAAGGTGACTTTAAGCAGCTCATTTGAAGTGCTCTTTTCTTAAAGACAGTATCTTTGAGGCTATTTACATAGATGTTTATATCCTTTTTTTTTAAAGAAAAAAACAGCCCAATTATAACTACACAAAAGTTTTTATTATAAATTTAATCCTGAAATGTAAATGGGCTATTGCAAAATCCATGCTGAAGTTTTAATCTGTGTTTTTATTTGTGTCTGTGGATTAACAAAACCTCCTGCGCTGAAATTAATCATGCAGATACACAAAATATTAAGTGATATATGCAGAGCATATATGGCAAAATAGCTCAGAGGCTTGAAGTTCTTTTGACCTGTATTATCGTGGCTGCTGAAAAAAATGCATGCCTACTGCCCAAATAACAAAAAAAAACCCAACCCAGTCTTCTGCAGCGGATGTGTATTCCATTTAATGTTGCTTTTGGTTGCCATGGCTATGATAGCCTCAATATTGTAGGCTCACAGCAAGGTTGCAATTAGTATTTGGATTTAGAAGAGGGAAGATAATGATTTCATATAGAAACTTCTTGCTTAATACTCTTATGGACATAAAACTGCTTGTGGGTTTCAAACCAGCTATTCCTATGCTAAGAAAACAAAATGAAAGAAAAGAATCTGTATTATTTGGCTTTGAACCTGGTACTTCATGGAGTTATATGGCCTGGCGCCTTCAGAAGTCATCTACAGTCTAGTTTACATATACATATATGTATATATACATATACATGTATATATACACTGTCACAGGGTGGAATTTTATAACTTTATTCATTTGCCTTGTCATAGTTCTGACATGAAACACTCGACATGTGTCTTTACCTGGTTCTTGCCAGTCTCTTCTCTTAAAGGGTAGTTGGGCTTCTCATTCCCTTGAAGTCTTCTGGGTCAAGGTGCTGGAGCTTGGAAACTGTTCCTCCAAACAGCACGCCCTCGTCTCCCACTCCAAAGCTGATCCAGTTGACTCAGACCAACAATTCTAGTCTTCCCAACTGTTGCCTACCCACGCACAAGCAGAGAATAAGCTCTGATGGAGAAGACAAGATCTAATCCTTCTGACGGGCCGCTTCTTAAGTGGACCCTTTGGATAAAACCAAACTTTACTCTTTAAACATCTACCACTGCTTACCATTCACGGCTGGGAACTTCTGTTTTCTGATGCATTAAGCCATTCTGCTGGGTTTTTAGCTTAACAACAGATCTTACAGCAGCACTACTTCTGCTGTCTTTGACAGCAGGCATACTTTAAAGCTTCAGAGGAAAGGGTAAGGAAACCCTTGTGGACGGTTACACAAAGATTCCCCCAAAAGAGAAACATCTGCCTCTTTCTGTCAATTTGTGCTCAGATTTCATCTTCACAATGCTGAATGCAACTCTCCATGGCTCTCTTGTAAATCTTTTAATCTTCTCATCCCTTTAAATATACCCACATCTCTTTTTCAAAAGTCGTTAAAATTCAGGGCTCAGAGTTATCCCACAGCAATAACTCCCATCAGTTGGCTATGCCACGTTAAAACTAGCCTTTCCTCTTCCCCTTTTTAATAGATTTAAAAAGAGGTGGTAGATTTGCTCAGAATATTAGGGAGAAAAAGAGAGTAATCTCTTAGCCTTCTCGCATCATTTTGAATATTTGTAATCTTGAAACTTGCTTATTTTCCCTCCAAACTGAACACTGGGGGAAAAGATTTGTGACTCCCGAGTGGCTCTGGTGACCAAAGTCTTATGCCTATACCTTTATGGGAGGAGTTGTGCCTGGCTGTGGTCAACAGAGGTTGTGGTTGAGCTTGATGTGAGTCAAACTCTCTTTAAGGGTTTATTATAAACAGCACAAAGCCAAAAGCGAAACCTGACCATGGACACTTTTAGTCCTGAGGATGAATCAGCAATTCCTTTTCTACAGCTGAGCTCATGCTATGAGCTGGAGGAACCTGCTGGAGCTGTTCAGTTCCTTGCATTGAGACCTCTGGGATCCCTTCTCAGCTATTCCCAGCGTTTCTTCTCACTTCTTGAAACTCTATACTGTGAGGAGGTCTTGCTTTCAAGTGGCTAGTTATGATGTTCCACAAGAAAGGAACAAACTTTCGAAATCTTTTTCTCCAGATTATTGTTATGCTTTCTCCTCTTCTTGCATAACACATTGTTAGCTCCCCTGCTTCCTTGCTTCTCGTGTCAGTTTTTCTCCCACCCTTCTAGAAAGGAGTCCTTAGGTCTCAGATCTAATGCTCAGCTCTGTCATATGTCTTTATATCTGGCTGTAGGAGGCTCTTGTCACTGCCCCTGCACTAACTTGTTTGGAATTGATACTTCTCAGAAGTCATCCTGGAGGGAAAATTGTGGGTAGATGAATATCAATTTGAGCAGGAGGGAGAGAGTGGAAGAAAGAATAAATCTTGCTGGACTTTGGTGTTTTGTGGAGCACAGAAATATACTCGGGCTTTCTCTGAACCCAGTAAACAGATACTGCTGGCAGTATGGATGCAGAAGAACAGAGCACATCTGAAGTTTTAAAACCCACCTGGGAATCAGGGTGGACAACTGGGCTCTCCCTGGTACCTGCTGTTCCTGAGGAACAGGGCATGAAAGCTGTCTGTCTGAGCACTCCCATATTTGAGGACAGTCTTACATAGACCTCATTTCTGGAAGAAAAAAAAAGTGTAAAAGCAACTGCTTGTATATTTCCATTAGCTGCCATCAGTAGAAGCTTCCGGAAAGCCCTGGCCAAAGCTTTTGACATCTTCTTGCTCTTGTGAAAGGCTTTGAAACTCTTTTCTAGACATCAGATTTTTCCACTGACTGTGCCTCACAGCAAGTAATACCATTTGCTTGTACTTTTGCTTTGTCCAGCTCGAAGCAGCATGTAGCTATGCAGCAGCCTTGATCGGATAAACAGCTGGATTTCTCCTGCTGCACGCAGTAGCTGAGGAGCAGTGGCCGCCTATTTAACTCCTGCAGTAAAAACCTACTTGTCTTCCACACTTGTCATTTTCCAGGGATCACCAAATTCAGATATCCTTTGTCCACTGTAACCTTCTGTCTGTCGATGTCTCCATACACATCGCATCGGCTTGGGGGTAGCTGCCCACACTGGGGATACTAATTGTTGCTACTGGTGACCTGACTGCATTAGCAAATTTTAATTCCTCTGATGTGGCCTCCCTCTATTCAGACAATTCCATTTCTAATAGCCTTTGCCTCCACATTTTCTGCGAATGTCATGTGGCCTGTGATTCCTGGGAAACAGCCTCTCTCATCTGACCCATGGGACACCCATGCATAGTCGGAACTTGGGTCGCTTCCAATTTACTTTTTTTTTTTTTTTCTTTTGCCCTACTCCACATGACTAGCAATTGTTTTTTTGAAATACTGCATCTGGTATAAAGGAGTCACCCAGAGGCTGGGAACGAACAGCTGATGCTTGTCAAAAAGATGCATAGCCTGATCCACAGGTTATCACTATCTTTGATTCCATCAGCTGTGCCTGTCTCCAAATATGATTCTTCCCATGGCTTGCACTAGGCACAGGTCCTTATCTGCCTCTACCAGGGCCAAGTTTAGATTTGGCATAGCAGATTCTCCCTCACTTGAGCTATGTCCAAGGTACATGATGGAATGAAAGCCTTCATAAACAGTCTCCTCAAGGCTGTTCCTCCCCCCACTACCATCTGATTTGCTATCTTTGCCATTATTTTAAGAGGGCAAATCTTCCCTCTGTTTCTTTAGGATTGGTTATGAAAATAAAATGAAAAACACAGGCACGTGCGTACGCACACAAACACATATATGTGCAACATGAAAAAGAAAAAAAGAATATTCTTTATATATTTATATTAGGAAAAAAAAAAAAAAAAAAAAAAAAAGAGTGCCTGTAAGGCCCAGAAACTGCAGTGAGAAATTGTTGGTAAAGAAGCTTTGGTTTCCAGCTAACAGGCACTGCCAGATACCAATACTTTCTTATCAGTTTAGCCATTTACAGAGAAAGAAGTGCTCAGAGCCCATCCGCTGCCCCCAGATTCCAGGCCTTTTCAGCACAGCCAGTAAATCTTTCCTCCACCAAATACATTTCTACCATTTTAAATCTCCTTCTATCGGCTGCAGTACTTATCTGTGGATTTCAAAGAGCAGTTGAAACATTGCAAACAACAAATGCCATTTCCTTCTCTAAATCTGTTAGAGAAAACACAAGAGATCCGTGATGGGACAACACAAATAACAGGACTGTCTCCCTGGGGAGAAGCTGTGTGTGCTGCTCCATGCACATTATTACATGCATGCTTAACAACCTGCCTCTCAGATAGGCGAGCATCAGAATTTAGGAAGGTAAGCATTGAAGATGCGTCTACCACGTCTCACTTCTAGTCCTTTTAGCTCTAAAGAAGAAACTGAAGTGTAATTAACACAGGGTCATCTGCCTAAATCTTCAGACACAGAATTAGAGAGGAAGCAATCTGGCTCCCTACCTACTTCCAAAGCAGACCAAGAACCTCTCCTGGTTCTTCAAGTGGGCGAAAACGATGGGAGTGGAGCTCAAAAAACCCAACCAAATCAACCCATAATAACTTTCCCCTTTGTCTCTACTGGCACTGTAATGGTGGTAGATACCCGTGTCAAATTCTTGCACGAAGAATGCTTCGCTTTCAGCACAAAGGAATATTTATTGCAATTATTTGGCAAAATAACTTTGCGAAAACAAATAGCTGAAAGAAAGCTTTGATATACTTGCAGGCATTTTATGAAACAAAAGGAAACGTAAATTCTTTGATTAAATCATACATAATGAATTATTCATCCAACCCTTTTCTGCGTTAATCAGTTAACACAAGGTGATAACATGACTTTAGAAAAAATGAAAACAAAACCTAAGGAACTGTAAGGAAGTAAGAAAAATCTGAAATGTGAACCAGAACAGAGCATGCATAATGAGATAATGAAGATTCCTTTTAAGACAGAGGGGAAGAGGCAAACCCAGTACACCTGCTGAACAAAGAACAACAAATGCATCTTTCATGACCTTGATCATGTCAATTCCAAATAAGAAGGCATTTGCTGGGGACATGCAAGAAATCTAAGCCATCTGAAGTTGTCCTGAGAGTTATCTTACCTGCACTATGCTCACAGCCACTGCAAAAGAGCCTGTTTAGGGTCTGGAGAGCCCAGACTCAAGGCTTTGATCCTCCCCTTGGAAGAAGGACTCAAGCCCTGGGACTGACCAATGGACTCAGAACAGAAAGTCCTATATACCTTACTGCGAGGTAGATTTGGACTCAAAAAGTAAGAATCATGCTTTGAACCGATCATAGTCTTTCAGGGCTGTGAACCAGCACCACTGGACTAAAGAAGGAGCAAGTCTTGCTTATGCATGACGTGAGCGGAACGCCCCCAGAGCAGAGCAGTTGCCCCCCAGTGCTCCAGCACACACGCAGAGCTGAGGTAAAGGAGAGTGGCCACTGCTCAAACCTGGTCCATGAAAGCAGAAAAACCACAACTCACCACTATTTGTCAGAACGTGTTAACGTGACAAAGAAGGAGCAAGGAAAGGAGACGGTAAATTTTTCCACACCGCACAGCTTGGTCCCAAATTTTTGCCAAAGCAGACATGAATAGCCATACCCAAGTACTCGAGGTGTGTACTCGTGGCAGGGGTACCGAGGGTCTAGTAGTAGTCAGAGTCCCATGCAACATGGCAAAACCTACACACCATTCATATCAAGACTGCACCGACTCCTGCTCAGGGCAAGAATACATCCACAGTGTTCTCTGGGGTTCACTCTGGAAAGTTTGGAGCAGCACAGCACAGCAGAAGCCCCCTCCACCACCCATTAGCTCGCTTTCATAAGCCAACCCCTGCTACTGAGCACTGACACCCGAATTTTATTCCAGAGACACGACTCCCTGATTTCACCACACGTAATTTCCCCACCCCTCATCGCGTTATCGGTAAGACCCCACGCTAGTGCAATGCTCATCACATCAGCAAATAATTTCCTTCTCAGAAAAGCCCATATTCATCGACACAAAAAAAATAATAAAAGGTATGTTTAATTGAAGTTTTGTGTACCAACAAAACCTCAAGGTAAATGTAAGTTTTTCTTTTTATCATTGCACAAAAGTTTCTACACACGGATTTAGACTTCACATATACATATTTCTTTAAAAAAAAACCCCACCCTTTAATGGAGTTTACCATATTGGTGAATATTTATCAAGAACGTCCTCTGATTTTCCAGACTCCTTTTCCCTTGACCCCTAAATGTCTCAGCTTGAACCTGCATGAAATACATGCATACAAAAATATAAAGAGACTCCAAAGACAGAAAGAGATGTGGCATTTGGAATTCCAACCTGCTGAGAAATATTTACTCTTACTTCACTTGACTTAAAAGTAGCTGAAGGGAGTTACTCTGAACAGTAATTTTATGCCTTGTAAAAGCTATCAAAGTTGCACACAGATGCATTTTACAGAAACTCGAAGGAATGCTCACACTTCTTGGCAGGTGACTTAAGCCTGTGGCACTGTCTGGAGACAAGGTTGCAAGGGTGAATCAAGCGGTCCTGAAGATCTAAATCATTACATGAATTTAAACATTTTCTCAGCATCCGTATTCCCCAAGCCACAAGTGTGCTTTTCCTGGTTAAACCTTTCAAAATGCTAATGCTTTCTGAATGGCTACAGTTCTAAATCCTGTGGTGCCCAAAAGAGCTCCAGCGCGAGCTAGTCCGCATACCTAACTAGTCCTGTTTCTGGACTAAGCAAAGACAGGTGAATCCTCTCAGTAAGGTATTCACCTAACACCTAGCCTATTATTTCTGGAGTTAGACGGGAGATATTCTGAAGAACTGCACCTACTTTTTTTTTTTTAAACCAAAAAAACCACAGCAAAACCTACAGTCCTCTAAATCAGGTTGTAGAAGTTGCTACGTTAAATTTCTACAAGCTGCAAATACAAATTGCTGTATTGATGGCAAACACAGTACGTAGCAATGAAGACGGGAGCCTTGAAAAGAAGATGGTAGGAGCCATGCTCTTTTGTAAGCAGACAGTTGCAATGTTTCCACTTTAAAGTCCTACCTCCTGCTCCTGCTAATCCCCCCAGTCCAAAAGAAGCAACTGTTAGTTGCTGGAAATGGATTTGAATGCACTTACTGTGAGATGCTTTGAATATCGCCATCAGAAATCATGTTCTGTGCCTTCTCGCCTGCCACCTTTGCCCTTCAGCTTTGGCTTTTCAACTTGAGTTGAAATAGTTTCCTTTATCTTACGTAGCATTATTTCGTGCTTTATTTCTCTGCTGAATTCCAGAGGTCAAAATTAACCTGTAGCAAGAGAAATAAAATAAATACAGGTCAAACTATTAATTGGATGACCTAGTAAGAACTTCACAATAAAATCTGAAGGCCAAGAATTTTCAAAAGCAGATAGAAATGAGATTTTTGCGTGGATACTAGTTATTGTAAGAAATCACCACTTTAATGCCTGCAGTCAGTTCTAACCTTGAGTTTACTTTGGAAATAAATAGATAACAGCAAGCCCACGGTAAGACCTGCATAAACATCTTTGTTTAATATAAAATGGTCCCTTCTAAGAGGTGGGTGGACAGCAGTAAGTTTTCCAGGAGGCAGAACTGAAAAATAACGCTCTCGACACTTGTGACTCTAACCATTATTGCGTAAGAGAATCAAATGGGTCACTGAAGACCCTTCATAATTAGAAGACTGACTCCCAGTAATATCCACAGGAATTCCAGGACCAACCGGCAGCATGAATTAATAGGAATCGTTTCTCCAAAATCCCCTTTTCATTTTCTAACGCGTCAGCCAGGCACTCCTATGCCCAGCTGTATTGCGGATGGTTTGGTTATTCTTCCGTAATTATAATTAATCTGAAGGCTCTAGTTAGTTCTACGACAGCATTATATGCAACAATCCCGTATCGGAAAAGACAAGACTCTGATTCTTCAGCTTTGCCACAAAAAGGGTCCACCCACGAGAACAACCAAAGTGAGTTGCACACCTTACTGCAGGCGTCACCCTTCGTGTCCAGGGTAGAAACAGGAGCTTGGCTTGGGGCTTCTGGCCTCCATCAGCTCCTTCTTTTCCCTCATCTGAATTGGGGTAGGGAGGGGGCTGCACCGTGGCCCACACGTTGCCCGGCAGAAAGCCGTGCAGGTTGGTTCTCCCCTACACGAGGCAGGGGAAAGCCTGATGGGACTCCTCATCAGCCAATGCTTTGAACTACATCCTCCCTGAGCTTTTCCTTATAGCGGGCTCCCTAAAGGTGACCAAACTAAAAAAAAAAAAAAAAAAAAAAAAAAAAAAAAAAAAAAAAAAAAAAAAAAAAAAAAAAAAAAAAAAAAAAAAAAAA
>JAOTQQ010000001.1:70107148-70122539 GCA_026546715.1 Gallinago undulata | reverse complement strand
CACCAAACAAAAAAAAAAAAAAAAAAAAAAAAAAAAAAAAAAAAAAAAAAAAAAAAAAAAAAAAAAGAAAAAAGAAAGCCAAATTTAATTAGATTATAAACTAATTAGCCGGCTGTAAATGGAGAAAACTCAAAAGAGGGTAGGTAAAGCAGAACAGAAATAAAAAAGGTTTATACCCAAGTCTTCCCCTGTTAGCTATATTCTTGCAAGTAGGTCATTGCTTCTAAGCATGGTTTCAAACAAATTAAATCCTCTGCTTTGCAGCAAACTGCATAGGTACCATAATTCCCTCTGGTGCCCAGGAACCACTCATTCCCATCACCAGAGACCTGGCTCTGGGTTTTCACACCCTACTCTCTGCAGCAGCCTATTTACCCTCTGAGCATCCTCACGCTCACCCTACTTCCACCTCATCACCGTGGGCTGGAAATTGCTGTTTGGTCAACAGCTGTTCACCATAAAAGGAGCAGCCCCACCTGAGCTACTTTTAGCTCAAAGGATAAAATCACCAGCTGGATGCAAAATAAGCCAGATATTGCCCATTAAGTCTTTATTCTATGCTATTTTTAATCAGCTTTCTGCCTCTGTAACAGCTGGCTTTGTCCCACACCCAACACACACAGCCACTCCCACGGACATGAGTATTCACCAGACTTGAGATCATTGCTCTGACGTGCTCTTACTGCAAAGGAAATATTCTGGGTTGGTTTCTACCTTTGACTCAGTGTTTTATTGTTCTGCTGAGTATCTTTCCTTCCATTTTGGGGAAGCTGCATTTGAGAAAAGAAGGGGCTTGACAAACACTAATTAAAAAAATCACTGGCTGCAGCCTTCTGCTGGGTGCTCAGTGATACAGCTAAACCATGACCCACAGTTACAAAGAGCAGGTACCCTCCTCCATCTGGGCACATCAGCAACTACCACCAGAAATCAGGGAGCTCCCTCTCACCTCACTAATACCTTCTTGCCCATCCTGTTCTTGTCCAGTACCTTGTTTGTAAGAGGTGTCTACCAGACAAAGTGGAAATGAAAGCTGGAGATTATCAGCTCATTGAGTATACTGAATCAGATTCCTCATTAACTGTCACAGTAAAGTCACAGAAAATACAGAATCTGCCTCTTCACCGAGACAAACTTGAAAATTTTCAACTAATTCCTAATATTGACCTCCTTCTGAAAACCTAAAATAAAACTACACATACAAAACAGCCAGCAGCTTCTGAATTTGAGTGGTCAACTGAGATTTGAGGAGTTCTGGATTTTTTTCTCCTTCCTCTGTGTCACTAAATCCAAGCATTTTAATTTGGATCTCTCTCATTCTAGAGGCCTATTAAAAAAAGCTACCTCCTAATAGACTGTGGTCATGGCTGTTATGGCATATGGATGCAAAACTACAGGTGGGAGCAAAGCTGAGGAAAGGGATACTAGGTTTTCCTTTTGAAATTGTTACATTTCCCCCCATAATTAAAAGGTTACTCTTAGTAACCCGAGTACTCCTAGACAGTCTCACCTTGTTGCTGAAATGTAGTCAGATACCCTCCGAACAAAAAGAGTTATAATTTAATGGATTGAAATGCAGCAGCTCCAAATAGCAGCAGTAGAGAGGGATGCAGAGAGTGCAAATATTAGAAATACTGGAGAGCTTCCAAATGCTTGGCATTAAAAAAAAAAATTAAAAAAATAAACAACAAGCCACATGGCACAGCAATCTAAAGCCTTCTCTATATAAATCTGAAATATTTTTTTATTTATCAGAAATTTTTTTTTTCAAATTTGCTTGCTAAAGCTAAGAGTACTGGAGGAAACTGGATAGGTCAGTCCTAGCAAGACCATGTGTTTTTTGTGGGATGGCTTTAAGGACAGCAGCTGCCACAAATGGATCTGGTTTCAGTTCCCTCTAAGGAGCTCTGTGGATCCACCTCCCCTTGCTGGATTGTCTACATCAGCTTTGTGGAGGAGTTGCAATGCTTTGATGAAAGCAAAGCCATTGAATTACTTTTGGTGATGACTCTGAATGTTAAACACTATAAAGAAACAGAACGAGCTGGAAAAGGCCTCCCTTCTAGTATTAATTTTCCATTTCCTTTTGACCATGACAAAGAATCTGTGGATTATATGCTGTTTTAATCTCTGCCACCCAAATACTTTCTGCAGTGTCCTGCAATTTCATCACAATTATGTCATCATGATGGTCATACTCTTGTAAACCACATAACAGAGATACCTTATGATGATGCTTATCTTCTTACTATATGTTTTCTCTCTTTATATAGGCTGAAGCTCATAACCATACCAATTATTCTGGAGTACACCAGGTGGACCAGAGAAATTCTTACTGACCTGAACTATTGTATTTTTTGAAAAAGCAAAGGTAGAACAAAACCTACCCTGAATTCTGCAATGTAGTTGGATCTCATCCGAGCTGAGATCCAAGGTCTAGTAAAAAAAAAGCTTGGTAGTGGTTGAAGCCACCAGATGACCAAAGGGGAAAGTGAATTAAAAACGGCCTATCCCGTTTGTGGATAGAAGGGGATGTTTAAACTACTCCACGACACTTAGGATACTTTTCAAAATGACCTCTGGGGAAAAAAAAAAAAAAAGAAAGTTTCTCTATCACACATGCTAAACACATACTTAAAAAGGCAGTTGTTTTATCGAGAATCAGAGGGACTGGTCCTAGCTTCTTCATATGACAACAGTGGTATATGGCCCCTAATCATACAAGAGAGACTAGAACAAACATAAAGGACTCTATGTGGCCATTTTTCTGCAAGTATCAGATGACATGGTGAAGGCAGACTGGGAACTCTGGACAACCTGTACAAGTGTGTTTTAATATCACAGAACCCTTCAGGACTGCTTTAATTTCTTTTGGGAGAAATTCCTCAGCCCCATCTTTGGACCAGAACCCGGAAGACAAAACATTACTTAGCTTTTTACATACTTCTGTTCTATCTTTCTTTTTCCTCTGAAATTTACAAAACTATACCAGAGTCTAGATTTCTGTTGCTATTACAGATTAGAGTGAAATAACTTTCAACCTCCTCATTTAAACTTACAAAAACAGATAAAGGTTGAGGGAAAGATAAGGAAAATATTTTTACCCTGTGATGTGAGAGTTGCTAGATCATGAAGATAATAATTATTTTAAGACTTAGAAACACAGAGTGGGTAAGTACCATATATCACTAGTGTCACACTTATAACAAAAGTTACTGTATGATATGTCAGAAGCAGAAAAAAGCTTCACATGATGGACTTCACAACACCTTCATCCTAAAACTGAAGAGACTGAGTCACTGCCCCAGATGTCAAGTGTCCCCTGCAGAGAAACATAGTGACTGGAGACCTTCTCGTTTAGTCCCAGTTACTGTGATGCTATTTGTACTAGCAGAAGTGCTTAATTTATTTGTTCAAAAAATTATATAACATCTGCAAGCTATTTGTCTCAATGTCATCCCACAACAGCCAGCTTTTTAGTACTCGAGCAGCTACTCTCCCTGTGCTTCTTTAATGGGACTCTAAGCAGGAGAGGGGGAAGAAGAAGAATGTCGATAAACATTGATATAGAACTTGAAACAGAATCAACAGGAAAAAATTGGCATGGGAAAATTAAGTATTTTCAGTAAATTCAGTGCAGCAACTTCTGGGTTTTTTTTTGTTATAAAATAATCAGAGGAGATACAGACACATCAGAAGGTATGAGAACAGAGTTTATGCCATTAGGAAGGAATTTTTTTGTCATTCTAATTTGGCAAGGTTGCACTTGGACATTTAAAAGGACCCCTTCAGAGCAGATTTTGAAGCTGGATTATACAGTGGAAACTGTAAACCTTCTAGTCAAAGCTGCAACCTGCTAAATGAACATACCTGTAGTTTTCCAAGGTAATAAAAACAGTCATACAAAACTACTTCTAAACCTGCTTCTGTCCTTGTTCAGATTTAGACTAGATGAGCTGTCTTGGAATATGACCATTCAGAAAAGAGTTCTCAAATACAAACAAAGACTATTCCTGCTTAAGAGTTATTTAATTTAATTCTATCTGTCAAGTTAGACTTTTTTTTTTTTCAAACTAGATAACTGTTCTTACCATCATTCGTGAGTTACAAATATTGGTAAAAGGAATTGACAATAATGTTGAAGAATGTTATAAGACAGAGTCTTCATCATTGCAGCACTAAGTGGTGTGATTTTTAACCACCAAAAGACAAACTGGTACTGATTTTCTGGAGTAAAATCCCATAGGGAATTGGATATTGATTAGCCAGTAGCAGAAAACTATTCTTATTCTTTAAAGATGGTAGCACTCGCTTTAAAACCAAAATAATTTTCAAAGTGCCTGGCTCTCAGATATCAGAACGTGACGCCATTTCTGATAGATTATGGGTTTTACACATCTCTGCCAGCACATTTGGAGAGGTTTGGAGGGGATGGTGTTCCTCTGGTATATGGTTTTAACCCTATATGGGTTAATTTTTACAGGGGGAATGCGGCCTGGGGTTCGTTTGAGGACAAATTTTAGTGGGGCCTGGAGGGTCACAGCCTTGGGACCCGAGAGCTACGGGAGAGTTTCATAACTTTACCCTGCAGGTAAAGTTAGGGTTTTGCTCTTCAGTCTTTTCCCACTTAAAACAAGAAAGTCTAAAAAGCACAGAACAAGCCTCACCCAAAATCCTTTGCTTTTCACCTGGAAAATCAAGAGCTAGGCCTAAGCGTGTCAGCAACTCCCGGCTGAGCAAATACTGGCCTGTTTGTAGAGACCAACTTGAACTTGGCCCTTTTTGCCTTGAAGGCAGACGCCTCACAGCTTTACCGTTTCCTGGGCATGTTTCGGAGAAAGTTATTTAAGTTTCTCATTAAAATTTGGAGAAACAAAAGTAAATGTCAAAGTATGTATCTTCTCTCATTTGCAATGCTGCACTGAGTTTATTTTTAAAGCCTTGCAACCAAGGAACCAAAAAGAATGCCATGTTCTCTTCGAAGCACACATAAAGTGCACGTATTTAAAAAAAAATATTCTGAGTTGTCTCTAACCAAGAATTACGTACTGAAAAAGTTACCAAAAGACCTTGATATTCCATGAATTGTTCAGTTTAGCAGGGGCAAATGGATAAAAGAAATCAAGACAAAATAATCCATCAAAGGTCACTCTCTGTTTTTCACCTCTAGATTGGAGACCGTAATGCCGTATTTTTATTTCTGTGACACCTAGATAGTAGAGTAGCCAGTAATATATAATTCCACAGGAAGCTAGTGACTCAGGCCATACATAGCATTAAAAAAAATCCCACTGCTGGACATTGGTGCTTAGAATTTATTGGGTTTTTAATACTGATTGAGCTTATCTCTTAAGATACTTCATTTAAGAAGTATCACTGCAAGGCTTAATGCTTGCCCTCCTTACAAGACAACTGCATAGCAACATAAATGCACAGAACATCTGAAATAACCATTTGGGTAGTTCAAAACTGGGCTTCAGGAAAGGAGACGTTTTTAAAAAAAATATAGTAGTTTTGAGTGTTCATTGCTTTTGTCTTAGGACCAAGGAAAGGTAACTCCCTTTTCCAGGGGAGTCTACCTCACAGGCATTATCTGGGTGCTTATGGAAGGACTGGGAATACGGAGGTATGAGTATCTGCTCCAAGTGACTGAGTAGGGAGTGGGGATTCAGCTTCAGCGTTACACACTCCAGACCTCCAGAGAGCCGAGCAGGCATTCCCTCTGAACCCAAAAGCCATCTGAACAAGGCCTCGCAGAGGCTAACATTTCAATAAAATGATGTACGTGACAAAGGTTTGCTTTACCAAAGTGCTCCGGATGGCTCTCCTGGGAAGCATTAAAGGGATGAGGAGAGGTAACTCTCCTGGGAGGCGGAGAATCCACTGGACAGATAGGAGCCTTTTCCCTTTTTCTCTACTAAGTGACGTGACTGGTGCCACAGTATCAGAAATGCTGCAGAGCCCCCTAACTCCCACTCTGGTGTTTTAACTGGTGCATACCATTTAAAGATTAGGCTCCCTCCAAGGCCTTTCCTTTTGTAGTGAACAATTTAGTCATGAGTATCCCCTAAATCTAGCCTAAGTGTCAGTTTGAGATAGAACAGGAGGGTTCTGCAAATTTCTTTTTCAAACAAACTTAAGGCTGTGCTCCTCAAGGACTGACAGACAGGCTGTAGCATTAAAGAAGCTCCTCTACCCTAATCAACTTTGTAAAAATCCAGGGAAACGTATTCCTGTATAACTTTGACCAAGAGCTTTAAGCTCTGTGTGATGAATAGTTTCCCACCCCCACTGCAGATGTAGGCAAGAAAAAAAACAGTTGGAAAGAATGGCTTTATAGACCTGTCACACTAATCTTATCATTTTCATATAACGCAGACAAATTCAAAATAGATTTTAACACAGACGGTTGGGAACCCGACTATAAAACTTCTCTTCCATAAGAAATTCCTTAATGGCATTTTTAAGTGGATGAAAAAAAAATAAAAAAGAAAAGAAGAAATCACAGCCTTTGTCCTGCCATGCAAACCTCCTCTTTTTAAAGACCTATTTCTCCATCTCTCTTTGCAAAAACAATAAATACATTCTTTCACGCCGGGAGTTAAGAAGTATATTATTTATTGTAGTCAGGAGTTCCTTTCTCGGTATCCTGGATATGAGCTCATGCCATATCAACAACCAACAATAGCTATTGTTCCTGGAGTTTTAAGGAAGTTTCTGTACCCTGTTTCCTGAACACAGTATGTAAACTAATACATACAAAAAAGGTGTTTCATATTATTCCAGGTACATTGGTCCCCCTCCATGTCAGCCAGCTAGCAATTTTTTTCCCAGAGTGGGAAGAGTAAATCTGTACTTGTGTTTATCCATTTGTGAATGGGAACAGGTACTTCCATTACGAACTATACAGAAACAGAACCCAAAGAAACACAAATACGTGTTTAATTTGGAAAGTGCACTTTCAAGCTCTTGGCTATTAAAAGTGGCTGCCCTGATGGGTTACTTCACTGAATTTCACTGAATTATTAGAGTTGGAAGGGACCATTGAGATCATCTAGTCCAACTCCCCTGCTGAAGTGGGATTGCCTAGACCATCTTCTAGCTCTAGATGCTCCTAGAGCATCTTCTTTAGATAAAGCATCACTTCTATAGTTTACTTGATTAAGAAGGCTAAAAACCTTCAGCTTCATACCCATCAGAAAGGCTGATGTTTGTTATCATGTAACAGCAATAACTCCCAGCAAAGAAGGTGTTGACCAAACTGAGTGACTGAGCCGTGACCTGTTTTTCCATCAAAACCTCAGACCTAACATTCATATATATGTAGATACACATGTAATAAACGTATACCTTGTTCTGCATAAAATTTACAGGTGTGCCAGAAAGATGGGGGAAACATCTCCAGGATGCACAGAAAACAAATTAACCTCCTCAGAATGCGAAACCAGAATATCCCAGTGTGACCGATCAGGGCAGGTCTGCCTTGCAATTTTACCTCTTGCAATACTTCTGCCTTGCAATATTACATATTTCTGCCAGTGTGGGCAAAAACTTGGACTTTTCTTCACTGTGGCACAATCTTCATCTTCTAGAGGAGTGACATGGCACCCCGCTGGCACCAGTGTATCTGCAGGTAGTGGACACTACTGTCATTGACTTATCCTCCCAAAATGCTAGCCAGTCCTCGGGCCAAACAAATTAGGTGTATTTCTGCGGGTCACAGTGAATGCTTGCAATCTCAAATCAGGTCTGGCAGCCTTGACCACATGCAAAGCTTTGCTAATGGCTCTTTGTAGTCCCCCCCAGGCAGTGTCTCGCCCATACATTCGACGGTTAGCTATACCACCACAGTCTCACAGAAGAGCCAAGGTGGGAAGATCATCTCACCCAGCCCCCTTGCTCAAGCAGGGTCACCTACAGCACATTGTCTAGGACCATATCTAGCCAGGTTTTCAATATGTTCAAGGATGGAAACCTGACAGCCTTTCTGGCCACCTCTTCTGAGTGTTCTATCACCTTTACAGTAAAAAAAAGTATTTTCTTATGTTTAAGTGGAATTTTCCGTGTTAGATTTTGTGCTCAGTACATCTTTTCCTGTCACTGGGCATAACTGAGAAGAACCTATTTCCAGGTTACTAAAAAGAAGATTCTGCTACACGTCCATGCAATTCCCCACTGCTGCTGGAGCTCTGCTGAGATGCCACCGAGACATCCAGTGGGAAAAGCATCCCAGAGATCCCACCACATTTGTCCTGGTTATGGTGCTACTGGAGAACTGCAGTGAGCACAGCTCATGAGAAAGAGAACAGAGGAATATCCAACAGTGTTAGGCTGAGCAGAATGCCATAGATGCAAGTCACTCCCAGTGACATCCTTGTTTTTATTTCAGGGAACTTCACCCAGACCCCTCCTTCCAAGTACCAGTTATCATGGTAAGCCCCTACCCTCATTCTTCCCAGTTTAATCACTGCTATGTTTACAATGCAAAGATTTGAGGCTGTTTTCTGGTGAGGATTGATGACCGTGATCTGAACCTTAAAATGGGACAAGAAATAAAGACATGATAAAGACATTAACAACATATGGTTTAATATATCAAGGCTGGGCAAGCCAATTAAGACTGAATAGAAAGTAAGCTAAATCTTTTCCCACAATTCTAATCCTTTCTGTACGATTTGAAAGACAATAAAAAGCTGCTACTGCTTTAAAAGTTACTTTCACAGTCATTTTTATGTTTTTATACTAATACTCATGCTCCTGCCAGGAGCACAAATGAAAAGTGCTGAAATAGCCCACGGCCTTTCCTGTGAGATTTACAGACTAATTTTACAGATCTTACAAGTTGGAATTATTGGGACTGGATTCAAACAAGCTTCTAAATTTGGGAGTATCTCTCTGAATCCAGTATGAGATCCTTACTATTTGAATTTCCCTCAGCCCTATGGGAGCCCCGGTATATTGTCGTGCTTTTGCCGCGTGTCCTGGTTTAATACTGGCTCTTAGACCTTTTATTTCCAGGCAATCTGTTGAATTACTGGCAGTGCCCAATTGACTCCTCTGACTGCTGCTATTCTCAGAGCGTGGAGCCATAAGTGAAGCTGGAAGAGCAGAATGAGGGCAGGCAGAGGTAAGTACAGCCCAGTGAAGTCTGGGGTGGTTTATTTGTACTTCAGCTGCACTCCCATTTAAGATTTCAGAGAACTCCACTAACAGCCCAGTGGTGAGAAAAAACGCAGGAGGGAAATGAACAAAGGGGGAATCAAACAGGGAGATGAGACCACATTTCACCCCCTGCAGCCTCTTTGGTCCCGTAACGTGGGATTCCCTCTCAAACACCTGCTCAGGAAGCATCATGGATGGGACTGCAGTCCCTAGAAGAATCCAGGAGAGACATTTTAACATTAAAAAAAAAAAAATATTACTTTCCCCAGTGTCTAAATTATGCCAAGGATCTCCCAATTCCTCCTATAAAAATGGAAGAACAAAAGGCAACTTAAAGCCCCCTCTATCCTTGAACTGAACTTCTTAGTTTTAACTCATCAGGCTAGTGCTGAATTTTAAATTAAACTCTTAATTGTCCATTTTCTCATTCCACCCAAAAGTGGAAGGGAAAAATCATCAGTATTAATAATCAAAACCTACACAAAGAGAAAGTTTAATACATATATATGAATTATGCCCTTGTAGACAAGGTTGCTGCTATCAATTGCTCCCTGGCAATGAATAACGAATTAACTTTCTGATCGTCATCAGCTATGATTTTTACTCCACGTACGACATGAATTCTCTTCCCAAAGTCAGCGGGGACCTGATCCTGCAAACATTTTAGAACACTTTAAGCTTTGACCCTAAATATATATTACTTAACCTCCACGATTCCATCTTTTTTGAGCATAACTTTAATGGAGCAGCTTTAGAGAATCTGCAAATGTGGGTGCATGTGGTATTAGTGTATACTTTTGAAAAAAATATCTATGTTAATATAGATATTTCTCAAGTGTAAATGTTGAGGTTACGGAAAAATAATTTTTTTAATTCTTTAGATAGAAATGCAAAGAAAAACTACCAGTCCTCATCTTTCTTAATGCATCCTTTCTGCTGTAGGTTTAAAGTGAAAATGAAAGGATTAACTTAAAATCATATCTCTTTTTTGTCATTTAGTAAAACAAGAGCCCAAAACATCTTTGGCGGGGCTAGACTTAGAAATTGTATTTTTACATAGGCTTTGAAAACCAAAGTCTAAAAACATTCCAAAGGAAAAAGGTCAATGAATAAGTAAGTTCCCTGGGTCTGCGCTGCTTCCACGAAGCTCACCACTGTGCAATCACACACACACACACACACACAGATTTTAAGGGCTGAGTGACAGCTGAAAGCAGCTATGCCATACAAGTAACATTACAATAAAACCTATAGAAAAGAAGACTGCAAGTGAACTAGAGCTTTGGGCTTAGAAAGGCATTTTAAAATATTTTTCATTCAGCTATTAATATTGTATTAAAAAAATAATAGTTTTAGCTCGAATTCCCATGTTTCAAAGCTCACACAGCTCTAACACTGAGGTTATCTTGTTTGGCATGAGAACAGCTCATGTCTACATTAAAGCTGGAAGCTTAGAAGTGACATAAACAGGCCTTTTTCTATAAAGATAAAAGGCTAAGCTTTAAAGAATTTTATATTTATAGATAAACGTTTCCATAGTAATCATTACAGTGAAACTTGCTGGTGTCAGCAATCCTTTGCATACAAAAATGGCTTATATTCAAATTAGCAGGAATCACAGAATCAGATCCCAGCTGCTACCTGAAAGAAGGGCTTACAGGAAAAGTGGGAACGGGCGTCTCTGGGGTGGGCGAGTGCCCTTATTTTGATTCCCTCTCTGCTCCTTTCTGCCCCGTGTGCCAGTACGTAACACAGGAGGCAACTTGGCAGCACCGAAAAAAAATTATTTAGGAGACCCAGGCATCCTTTTCCATCTCTAATTTTTAAGCTTCAGTGGGGTAAACAGACAAAACCAAAAAGCCTAAGACAGGCAACGAGCAGAAAGCTGGGTCAGGGGACGGGGGGAATGGTTTTCCCCTCACCTGTTCCCTGTGACTTGGATTCTTTTACAATATTCTACAAATTCAGTCCCTGCTTTGGGAAGATGTCCATTTCTTGTTACGTAGGGCAAAATCCCTTTCCCGTAGCCCTCGCTGAAGCAGGATTTCCCTGCTAGTGCTCAGCAAAGACCTCTGTAAGCATTGTCCCACCGGTGAGCCTTGCTGGACCAGGACTGCCTTCTCATTACATCCCCTGCAACAGGCAGACTAGCATTTAAAACGATGGAAGTTATTTAAAGCAACGAGGCTCCAGTAATCATGGAAGATACGACCCAAACTGCACGTTTCTGGAGGTTTCTACAATGCCCTGAAGTCAATTAGGTTTTAATTAAAAAAAAAAAAAAAAGTGACGTGAAGGCTTTCAGTCTATGAATTTTTAAAACGCTGCTAGTTAATTAAACAAAAGGAAGGAAAATATCACGCTCCCTTTTTTTTTACAGGTGGCAAGATGAAGGAGAAGAGAGGTGAGGTGACTTACTGGGGGACAGCACGGTAAGTCAGTGGTGCCTGGCACAGAACCAAGCCTCCTCACTCCGAGATTACAGCCTACTCCCTCCTTGAAGTCCTGGAGAAGGGAAAAGAAAAATAGCTTAAGGAGAGCTGTTTGGCTTTGAAACGAGAACGCTGTGTGTGTGTGTGTGTGTGTGAGCCCACAGGCGTATGAACATATGCCATGAGAGGGATGCAAGTAATACTCCCTGATCAGCAATAATAAAAAAACTCCCTCCTCCATCTTTTTTCTTTACCAAAAAAAAAAATAAAAAAAAAAATAGGCAAACCAGGGAAGGGGGGGTAAGTCTGAGTGGTTTGCAATTAATGTACAAATGTTTCCATTGTAATTAGCACATTAATACCTGTCACTGTCAGGGCCTCTTTCCAGAGAGGGTTTGTTCCCTGTTTCTCTTGGCATGTGGCTCTCTGACACTCCCCAGAGATTCCTTCCACAAGGTGCCCCCTGTGCACGCTCAATAGCCATTTTGCCCAGGTTTTTTTATGGTATCTTCGGAGACGTGTATCCAGTCGCTTGGCTCCTGCAAAGCTACTGAAGCCTGGGGCTCGGCTGGCAGAAAAGTAGCCCCCGATAAATAATGAAACTCCTTTGGACGGGGGGAGATGTTTGTGTTAACACCTAGCAGAAGGGAGAGGGGGGGGGGCTGGGAAGGGTGGCCACACTTCAAAGAGGTTGCCCCTGGCAAGCGCGGGCGCCCCGCGGCCAGCCGGCTGCTGCCCGAGGTTGGCAAACCCTGCTGGAGCGGTGGCCACCTTGGCTGCCAGGGGGTCCGAGGAGCCACCTGGCTGGCCCCGGCTCTCGGGTGCTGTCACGGAGCATTAGAGCCCCCCGTTAAGGAGAGGACAAGATGGGGAAACGTTAAAAGAGAGCGGAGGGGCCGCGCTCCGCTGACTGGGATTGATGCGGTGGTAGCCCACTGGCTCTTGGCTTCAGGAAAAACACTCTTCCTTGAATTACTTCAAAAAATACCACGTCCTGTGCGTTGTGCTGTGCTGGCTCCCTCACTGGCAAAGACTCTCTTTCGAAACAGTTCAAAATCAGCTTTTCTGGTTTCAAATCAGCTTTGCTACACGAGTTCCTCAGTGACATGGCTTAGAGTTTTATCCTGGCCAGGAGTGTCTCGGTGGAGGTCTGCGTAGCAGGCTGCCCCTCTCCAAATACCCAGCTTTCCTATGAGATGGTCACCCGTAAACCTGAAGCATTTCTTCTCCCCGCTGCTCCTTATCTCCCTTCTGTAACTACTGAGGGTCAAAACACCAGAGGGTCAGGGGAGTATTGCAGTGCAATCGTCCCACTTACACATTATTTGACCTGGGCCACAATCTGGGGAAGTTGGTGGGATTTGGATCAAGCTCTACCCCAGGACACCAATGCTAATTATATTTTTTGCATTTCTGCAGCACATGTCGTCCCAGCGTGTGACGTCTTACAGAGGCACTAGTTAAGACCCACAGGTTTCTGGTGAGGAAGAAAACCACCCATTTTATAGAGCAGGAGTACAGGCTAATGCAGATCTTCTGTTCTTTGCTGCTCAGGAGATTTCAAAAAGAAATCTAGGAATTATCAGTCATGGAATCACAAATCACAGAACTGTTGGAGCTGGAAGGGACCTCTAGAGACCATCCAGTCCAACTCCCTGGCCAAAGCAGGGCTGCCCAGAGCACATCATCCAGGATGGCATCCAGGCGGGGCTTGAAGATCTCCAGAGAAGGGGACTCCATGACCTCCCTGAGCAGCCTCTTCCAGGGCTCTGCCACCCTCACCCCAAAGAAGTTCTTCCTCATATTTGAGTGCAACTTCCCATGTTCCAGCTTGAGCCCGTTGCCCCTTGTCCTGTCACTGGGAACCACTGAAAAGAGTCCGGCTCCATCCTCCTTCATCCCACCCTTTAGGTACTTGTACATCTAGATAAGGTCTCCCTTCTCTTCTCCAGGCTAAAGAGCCCCAACTCTCTCAGCCTTTCCTCATCAGGGAGATGCTCCAATCCCTTAATCACCTTAGTTGTCCTTGCTGTACTTCCACTCTCAGTGGCTACATGTGATATAAACCCACAGTGGGTGTCAAAGCAGTTGCCCCTGAATCCATCCCCCACTAACACACACATTTCTGGCAACCACCCGCCTTCGTGGCTGTATCTATGGGTATATTGTCTGTGCACACACCAACAGCCTCACAAACTCACGCCACAGATGCAACTGCACACCACCTCTGTGAGTATATGCACATACGCTCATAATTTTAAAAATTAGATCTCTGTTCCCTAGCCATTATTTACCCCACAGTGGGGTCTGATGGACCACTGGTTCCTCCCAATTGCTTTGAACAGGAAATAAATGCAATTATTTGCCCTGCTGGTCGGCAAATGGCGATTTTTGCGTTGTTGTGGTGGTTCTGTGTGTGCTCGTGCACGTGGGGGGGGTGTGTCAGAGGGACATAACTTCGGAGAAGAGCAGGCGCTTCAGTTAAATACCCTGAGATTCCACTCTAATCTCTTGTTATTGTGAGTTTCATGAAATAAATCCTGCACTGAAATTTTCCGTGTGTGGTCTCAATGGAAAGTAACGTATTATAGAAGGCTTGAAGAAAGTCTGCTCAGACATTTTAAGTTGCGAGAGTAGGATGGAAAACACTTTTGCTGTAAGTTCCAAATGTCGCTTTTTTTAAAAAAAAAAATGGCCAAAATTAAAAACTTCAAACATAGTTTCCTTCAGTTTTTACAGCCCCTGTTGAAAAAACAAAGTCTGAGGCAAATTGGCTGAGGGGTTTTTGAATGACCACATTTGCAGATGCCGATTATAAAAAAACCATGCCATCCACATTCCAGAATATTTCAGGACTCTCAGACAACATTGCAAGGGAGTTAAATGGACTCATTTCACCACTGTTTCTTGATGGAGCAATGCATAATTAAGGACAGGATAACGAAACACTCAGCTACTCTGAAATGCCATCTTATATTATTTGAATAAGAGGTGAAGCAATAAATAACTTCACGCGGCACTTCATAGTGGCAGAAATGCCAAGAGTATCCCACTCAAATATAGGGAAAGATGCAATTCCCCCTTATGTTCCTTCTATTTCTTGATTTTTCCAGCTCCTTTTTTTTTTCTCTTTTTCCCCTCCCCATGAATTGCCTGTCGCCCCCACCATCCTCCTTCACCTTCCCACACAGATCCTTTTTTGTAAGCAACTGTGGAACGTTCCAGCTACGCCGTGTGAGTTAATGCGGTGCGACGGAGGGAGAGGCAACCTCAGGGAGTCGGAGATGGGAAAAGTTAAGGGGCTGAGTCTCTGGCTTGGGTTCAGTCGAGAATCCCTGTGCCCCGCGTTTCTCCCCCGCAATTAACCCGGCCGCTCGTGAAAAATAAATTTACTGTTTGTGACACTGAGTCCTGGTTGGTGCAGGACGGTGAAAAAAAAAAAGTCTCACCGACGTCAGTATAGACAAAGCAAGATCTGGTACAATGGCCTCAAGTGGACCCTGGGGTCACCAAGCTTTAATTTTCAACGAGCCTTGAGATCAGCTGAAGGGTGAGGTAGGAGATATTTTCCTCCCTCACATAACAACCTCAGGCCCCCTTGGGAAGAAAATGCCCCTAGCCAGAAAGGCTGCAAACTAGGCAAATAATATCAAAATGAAGAGGGACAAGGAGCTACTGGAAAGAGTCCAGCGAAGGGCAACACGGATGATTCAAGGATTGGGAGCATCTCCCTTATGAAGAAAGGCTGAGAGAGCTGGGACTCTTTAGTCTGGAGAAGAGAAGGCTGAGGGGAGACC
>JAOTQQ010000001.1:70083914-70097962 GCA_026546715.1 Gallinago undulata | reverse complement strand
TGACAAAGAGTCCCTCCCCAGCTCTCCTGTAGCTCCCTTCAGATATTGAAAGGCTGCTATAAGGTCTCCCCGGAGCCTTCTCAGAAACTTCCTGCTCTGGTGAAACCATGTGCCCTCTGCCAAAAATCCCGATCTCTCTGTCCTCTCTGCACAGTGTAGAGCCAGCACTGAGCCCAACGGTTTGGCCCTTTCAGTTCTTAAAGCAATGAAGTGGGACTACGTGTAAGTGTGCCCCTCCCAAGGTCTTCCCATACATAGGCTGGCTTTCCTCCAGCCACACTACTGACTATTGGCAAGATATGCTGAAAGGCAGAGCGCTCCCACCTCCACTGCTGTTTGTCACCGATCCGACCATAAGTCATCCTTCCAAAGGAACTTCTGAACAAAAGGAACTGCCATAAGTCATCCTTCGAAAAGAAATTGCATCAAGAGAAGATGAAGGATGTTGTGTCCTCCAGTTTCCCTCCCTTCTCAGGAACGATGTGGCAATCAGGTTGGCTTTGCCCAGAAACACCAAGATGTTATTATTAATAATATTTATTATTCCTTAGTGGTTTTCCACTGTCCCCGCAAAGCTGCTAGCCAGCTGCTTTTGAAAAGTGCATGCGTAAAAAAAACTAATCATCACACTGAGAGAAAAATGCTTAGTATCTAATCTGGACATAGAAAGGCACTATACAATTATTGTCAAAATCTACCGTAAACACGTCATTTGCCTTGATATTTGGACTGCGGTGATCAAAGTTCAAGCTGTGCTCATTATGCACTTGTTGGCTGGAAAAAGAGAAAGATGACACATGACGCTATTTCCATGCCCCGATTGGCTCCAGTGACCAAGTTTCTGGTGCAAAAGGCCCAAAGAAGAAGTAGTGAAAAAATCCCTTTGGTTAAAAAAAAAAAAAAATAAAAATCACACGTCCAAGGCTAGAATTCATTTCCTATGAATGCTTATTAAAATTCAGCTCCACGGAGGTTCATGAAAAGAGTACAGAGAGGACAAACTCCGGCAGCGTAGGTTACAGTTTCAAATGAATATTAGCCATCCTTTTAACAGCATCCATTAAACCCTATTTTGCAGTATTAATCATAAAGGCCTCCGAGAGTTGTCTTTAAGTTCAATAACAAAATTAATCCATTAATTGATGATGGAATGTATTTACCTTTAGAGAAAAAAATATAATATTCCAACTATTATTATAATGGCCATTATTATCTTCTTTTAAAAATTTGTTGTACCTTTTAGAGGCACTTCAGTAACCATGTTGTTTCAGGATACAAAGGGCTATAGACCGTTGCCCACTCTGAATAGTCCTCTGAATGGGGCCTTTGTTTTGTGTGCTGTTTTGGTAGGAAATGGTTGCTATTTAGGTCTCCAAGAGGGAATATAAAACTATGCTCACCTAATCAAACAGACCAGTAAATACAGCAGTTAATCTGACAACTTCGAATTCCTGAATTGCATTTGGAGAAACAATTTAACACAAACAATCGTTTAAAGCTTGCATTAATCATCCACCTTGGGTTACTAAGATGCGTAATTTGTTTTAATTATTGTAAACTCGTGGTTCTAAGTGACATTTCTAGCAGTTGGATGTTTTATTAAAACTAGAAGAGAGAAAAGGTACCGTTAATCTTCTGCATCGACAGAGTTGCAAAATAAAAGCAGCACTATCGTGTGCATCAGAAGACAGACCTATCATAACTCTACGTCTAAAAAATTTAACTCTCCTAAGTGTTCTAAGTAAGGCGAATACAATTGCTTGTGAACTAAATCAGCTATTGTTCTCCTTGGTGGCAAAATGTTCCTTTCTGAGCAACCCTGCATGGTGAATGTGAATCTGGAAGTATGCCTTGTTTTGCTTGAATTATTAACATTTTCCACAATAGCTTCATAGTTACCTTGAACAGGTTCAGTGGGCACTTCAGAAACAAAAGGGAGAAAGGGAAAAGCATGTGCAAAAAATAAATAAATTCCACCTGGCACTTCAGTGCAACACAGAATGACACTTTAAAACAGCAACAGAAAAAGGCTTTTTCGTTTGGAATGTAGTCAAATATAAAGATATAACAACTATATTTATGTTTTGTGCCTCTCAGAACAATAGCAATAGCAATCTTTTGCTTGCCTGTCCTTGCAATGTTACAAGGTAGTTTGTCCAAAGCTGGCTGTGTTTTTAAAGCGTTACACAAACTCTTTCTTCCTTCTTAAACAAACAAGAAAAAAAAATAATAAAAAAAATCCTGGCTTTTAAAAGAGCCATTGTCACTTCTGGCTGAATGTTTATTTTACTGTCTCCTGCACAGCAGAGGGCATTCCACCTATAAAGAGCAATTATATAGCACTGGGACAATTTGAATACTCTAATCAATGCTAGTTAAAGTGCAGATAAATAAACTTTTATAGTGCCAGGGCTCCTACCCTCCATGGAAATTATTGTTAATTTATTGAATCAATAATCTTGGAACAATAAATTATAATGCCTTTTGTTTTACTAAACCCATCTTGCAGCATGTTTAAAAAGCACAGCTTTATAAATATTGCAACAGGCTAGGGGGAGATTTCCAACCAAGGCTTTGTGTCTGTCCCATTATGTGAAAGATTAAATTGTAAAAGAAAAAAAAAAAAACAAACCAACAAAAAACTTGAAGGTGCAGAGACACTGAAAAAATAAATCCTTAAATACAGAAACTGCCTGGGTTGTAGCTCAGCCCTTTTTTAACTCCTTCATTACTAGCAATACTTTTATTATTTTATTCTGCATAAAGTGGAAAACACTAGATTGATGAGAACTCAGGAGTTTTAAGATACAAGACCGGAGACTGATCTTCATTACAGCATAACTTTGCAATAGCTCTATTAACTCCAGCAGCACAATACTGGATATACATCAATGTAACAGTGATCACAGACTTACCAAACAACTGAAAATCTATTTTCTTTAGAAGCAATTTCACTCACAAAAGATGCCACTGGAATTAACTTAATCTTTAGAAAACATCACATCATTCAGGCTAGTAGATATCATGTGGATGATACTTGCTTCCACATAAGCTTTCCTACTCTGTATTTTTGCAATACCTGTTAGAGGGAAACCCAAATCCCTGGCTGTTAAGGTGCTAGAGTAATACAGTTAATTTTGTTATGGTCTGGACCATGTAAAAAAATTTTCATGCATCACCGATTCCAGTTTGTCTCAGTTCAATAAGACAATCAAACATAATCTTGTGAGGAATCAGTGCTTTTACCTTTTCCAGATAAAACGAGTTGGAGCAGGGACTATTGGCTGTTCTAGTGGAAACAGCTTCAGATCAGCAACAGAGTCTGGGTTTTGTTTGGTTGTTTTTGTGGTTTTTTTTTTTTACTTTGAATAGCTGGTTGGTTTGGGGTAAGGTAAGGTCTTATCTGTTGGTAGTGAGAACGTTCCCCCTGAATTTACTGCGTCAAAATTTCATCCCCGTTCTTTTTGACTAGTTGCTGTCAAAGTTTCAACACTGGGACACTTATTGATGAGAACCAGACCTTCATCAAGGTGTAAATTAGCTCAGCTGAGTAGGAACTAATAATTCCATGCGGATTTGAAACAGCTGAGCATGTAGCCCAAAGATAGTTAATTCTGTGTTTCTGTGCTGAAGAAGGAAACTACATGAGTTGCCATCCTGCTTCTGATCTCCTATTTTTGATGAAGGTTTTTGAAGCTGGAGCCACAGTCCCTATCTTATGTAAGCTTTGCTTATTACACAAGGAGCTAAACATAAGTAAAAGTAGGCTGAATCATATGGGGACACAAAACCTGGCCAAAACCCCCAGAAATCTCTGAGGTGGGTGTGAGGGAAATCAGCTGCTGTAATTACCAGGGTGGTTGTGGGGGATAAGGGAGCAGCCAGATTTGGCTGAGTTTGAAGCTGCACTCTTGGATTTATAGACAGAGAGTGTATTTTGACTTTGTCTTCGGCTTGATAATTTTTAACTCTTGCAGTTTTGCAAGGTTGCCAGTGCCCAGACGGGAAGCGTCGCTTCAAACACTGCCTACATCACCAGACAGCATCCAGCCACAGATAATTTTAAAATTACTCGTTTAGTGGCTGGCAGGCTGCGGACATTTTGTCTTGGTACTTCTAATCCAGTTCACCACGGCTCTTTTTGTGCAAGCTGCTGTAAGCCACTAGTATACCGCAGCTTCAAGCTCTGTGGCATCATGTCTTTTTATCCCCGTACTGTGGGATACTTTTTTTTTTTCCCCTTTCTTTTTCCTGACTTATCAGCAGAAAGGAAAAATTTCCACGGGAGACTTGAACCGTGCATTTGATGTACCCACCTAGCATTTTTGACAAAGTTGTACACTTAGCTCCATGAATTGCTCGCCGTGCTGAACTCGGCTCACGAAGCCTGGGACGTTTCAGGAATCTTCGGATGAAAGAAACTACATAATGAAAGCCATTTTTGGCAGGAGCAGCATCTATTATTAGGGGACTTGAGACTGCATCATTAAAATCTCTGGGAGTTTTGTCATTGATTTAATCAAGAAGAGGAAGCCCATAGTTGCAAAGCTACCTCCAAAATATAAATATCTATCATTTTTAAATAAAATGAGTAGGACAATGCATGCTTGTAGCAATATCTGCAGATAAGAATTCACAAGATAAATGGTGGTCCAAAGCTGCTATTCTAAGCTTTCCCTATACTTCATATTTAGCTCCTCTACTGTCTCTGCAGCAACTGTATACAATTATCTTCACTCTAACAGCATCCCTAAAGCAGATGTAATTAGGGATCTTTGGAGCCAACATATGCATATCTTAATTACAGAACCAATATGGGATACTATTTGTTCCAACATTTACCATCAAAAAAAAAAAAAGTCACGGACGTCTAATTTAAGAGATCGTTATTTTTTATGCTAACTTTGATTAGAACGTACTCAGCTAAACTGGTCACTCTAAATATGACACCCAATTGTTACTGGGGAGAGGAGGACCTCACAGCACCCATCCTAGCAATGATGGGACAAGACAGAAAACCAGATTTTTCACTCTGAACAATCACTTAGAACAAAGTCGACGTCGAAACATTGGATCAGAGCTGTTCATGTACTCAGCAGTTGTAAGTTGCTAACTCAGGTGTGAGATAAAGGAGAAGCAGACCCTTAACCTGCATAATTCAATTAACTGTTTGACTTACTTGACTTTCAAAATTTTTTTTTCTATAATTTAGTTAGCCTTAATGTACTACATGAGAGAAAAAAACAAGAAGAAAGAGTTCCTGAGTTGCCAAGATCCCAAACTTTCCTTGCGAGTCAAAAAGTTAAAAATAGACATCACAGCATATCGAAACATTACATACATTCATGGGATTGGATCAATATTTATAAGCTAAGTATGGATGCAAAACAAAATACTGAAAATATTGGATGTGTAACTACTTACTGCTTACAGCATCTGTATATTTTTTTCTTTGAGCTGTCATCAACGAGCTCTCTGGAACTCTTTTTGCATCATATGTTTTCTGTAGAGGAAAGGACATCTTCATTCCATGGGCTAATGCCTGCAGAAAAAGGAACAGGAAGCAGAAATTCTTGGTTTGCAGAAATTCTTGGATCAGTCTGCGACTGATCTCCTCATTCTCCATTTCTCTGTGTGAAATTAGGAAGCATTAACACTTAGTTTCCTCAACAGGTGGTGTTTGTAAGCTGTATAATTCCATAATTTCCAGCGTGATCACACGCTTCACAAATGCCTTGTAGATTAAACAAACCATTTTTTACCAATCAAGTGGGTCTCTGCACAAGAGTTATTTTTGATGGGAGTGAACACTAATAACCCCCCAGCTGATTCATTCTTACAATAAATGAAGACTTTACAATTGATAGCCCAAATCTCCTTGTTCGTTTTCCAGTTCAAACTCTTTACCCTGTACTTTCCCACCGTATTTGATGCCTTCTCTAATTTAAATACTTTTGTAACAGCTTTGCTTTCTTCCCGTTTTTAACACCACTTGTTACAGATGACCTGTGCCTCCCTAGGGACACTGAATATCATATATTTCTCTTTAGGGGTAGAAACATCAACCCTTTTGGATATTTAAGTGTGAAGACCAGAGGGCTGCACCAGAATAATGTTCCAGTTGACATGACACAGGTATTGGTGTATTTCTTGCATCCTGCTTTGATTCAACAGCAGGCAGTGAAGGACAAAGGACAGATTAACAGCTTCAGTTAGGAGATGAACCAGGGAGTGCTCCGGGGGGAATTGAATCTGCCTTTGATTTCTTGGCTCAGGCAAAATTACACTGCCAATTTTGCCAGTCCTGAAGTCCAGATGAGCAACTGACCAGTAATAGTTTTTCAATTTCTTTACATCTGAAGAAGAGCAATTGCCTGATAACTTCCCACGAGGAAAAGACTGATACCCAGTGACACTCTCATTCAGGTGGTCAAGCTCAGGTAAGCTGGTATCAAGCTTTTCTTCTTTTAAAATACCTTCTGATTAATTAAATTCATTCAGGTGGTCAAGCTCAGGTAAGCTGTATCAAGCTTTTCTTCTTTTAAAATACCTTCTGATCAATACCTATGATTAATTTGTTAGGTTTTCTTACTGACTGGATTAAGCAAAGTTTTATCTTATGGAAATTGCATCAGATCACTTGGATTATTGCTGCCCACATTCTACCAGGGCACTTACTGGGTAAACTGTAGACATTTCACCTCAAGATTAGTGGCTGGGAAGGGCAAATGGACATGACAAATACAAAACCTAATAAACAAAGTGGATGCGACAAGGATAATTAAACAAAGCAATGTGTTAAGCCCCAAGATATATAACATATATGTCTGTTGTCAATGGTATTACAAAACAAGAGTTCTTGTGAAGAATATATTGCAGTTTTTAATATTTGTGAAGTTCTAGATAAAGAAAAATATTGTTTTCCACCTCTACTTTATGCCACCCACCCCAGTCAGTGTACGACTGAAGAAGCTGATCGGAAAGTGACTTGCAAAGGGTCACCTACCAGGACTGCCAGAAGCACAACTGGGTGCCAGGAACACAAACTTGCGTTGGAAATCAAATGATAACAGCAATATCCCCCACTAACCTTTTCATCTCCAAAAACAGAGGTAAATAAAAATTAAATGTTGTGATCGATAGCTAGGAGGCGATGGATAAATCCCCAACAAGTAGATGTCACTGGTCAGAGGGCAAGCTGCTGCCAAACCTGCACGCTGACTAGGACAAGCAAAGGAAGACCTGCAGATGGAGAGCGTTCAAGGGAAAGGTGGTGGGGCACAACAGCAGTAACAGCAAGAGCAGTTTGTCTGCCCTCTAGTTCATTGCCACTTCTTAATCAAAGCTCCAGGGCATCATTGAAACAGGACCGTTAAATAAATACTCATCAATAGTGCAGGATAACTACGACCACAAAAAATTTCCTTCCAACTGTGAGGGCAATGCATATCCCTCAAGTGCCCAACGTCACGCTCTTGACCGACATGGTGGGCTTTTCTATGTGAACACAGATCATCCCCAGCCTAGCATTGTGGCTGAGTGCTGCCTAGCCATTTCTAATTGGATGACGACAGCAATCCTCTTCTCCTTTCAACCACCTTGGTTGGTGGGAGAAATAGCTTGATTTTTTTGGAGGCCATTTTTCGATGGCTTATGTTTGTATGGATATCCTGCACATTTCTCTGATCTTGGGGCTGTATACACATATTTTAAAACTTAATCAGTGTCAGCTGAATGAGGAAGGACCAGTGCAGGTGCTTTGCATCGGACCTGAATGATGCTGGAGGGGCCCCCTAATCTGTGTCAGTGAGATCCCCATCTTAGGTTGCTCCCTCAATAAAATCTCTCTCCCTTGGGTGCCCGTTTCATAATCCAGACGAAATGCAGATCCTGTGCCATGCTGGAGCACGTGGCAATCTTTGGGTGCTTTGCCAATCATTTACTTGTTAGGACTGAGAACTAAGTGGGAAAGTGCAGTAACACCAGGTGTCCCCCTTTTGCCTTTTTTTCTAGGCAGATAGGTCAAGATACTCTTCACTTTATTTACCAGCCAAAGCATTTTTTTCAGGGGCAGCTCGATCTGAAGAGCAGTACGGATCCCTGGTGCACAAGGATTGTGAAAGCCAGCAAAGGGACAGTGCGTTGGCATGTTCCTCAGCTTCCCACTAACACTGTTTCAGCTTTGAGGAGGCTTCAGCCACTGCTTGTGGAGAGGTGAGTGAGGGTTGAGGGGGTGTAGGTAAGGAGCAGTGCCTTGCAGGGCTCTTCCCCAGGAGAAAGCTCAGGCTTTCTCCCCACTGGGATGAGGTGACGCTGGGGCACACCTGACCATCCTGACCTGCCCCCTCCTCCCCCCACCATGCCTCCAGCAGGCCAAGAGTAGACACGGACGGTTCCTCAAGCTGCCCCCAAACCACTGCTACAGCGACACACAGCAAGCTCTCCCTGGCCAGGCGTGACAAAAAGCTGGAGGTGGGCAGGACTTCTGGCAACGCATGAACCCCCAGCACAGCCGAGGGGGCTCTGCCACCTCCTTCCCACCTGTGCCTTGGCCAAAGGACAGCCCCAACGCTAGCCCCAGGTTATCCATCTCACCACGTCAAACGTTCCTCTCTAAACCACCAGCCAAGGTCTGTTTTTCAGTACAGCCTTACACAGGGGGAGGAAGGGAAGAGGGCAAAGATGCGGGAGCCCATGGTGATATTTCTTGCTTAATATTATTGTGTTAATTCCTTGTTTGTCCAGCAGCTGAATCATCTCTGCCTCCTCTGGGACGTGGCTCCAGCTGCTGTGAAACCCGGTGGAGAAGGCAGAGCTGATTAACTGTGGGCTCCCCTGCTGCTGAATCCAGCCAGCGAGCCACGTACGGGCCATTTCCCCAGCAAAAATTGTCTCTTTATTGAAAATCATAGATGGATTTCCTCCGGCTTTGCCTTCCTCCCTCCCTGCTGCAAGGAAGGCTGCCGTAGCAAGGGTCCTCTTAGGGAGAGCATCAGCAGGAGGTGGCTTCCTCTGCCTGTCCCCTGCTCCAGGTCCCACCAGGGCGTAGGGCAAGGGAGGAAGAGCAAGAAGGCTCACACCTACAGTCTGGAAGGAGAATATTCAGGACTTTGGCAGCCACAAAGTTAAAATCCAGATCTCCTGCCGACTGATAAAGACCTGTTAAAATCCAGATCTCCTGCTCGAATGAGCGACCACTGGACAGACACAGAGACCACAAGAGCTCAGCCGCTCCGTGCGGATGACCGAGCGGATTGCTCAGCACTGGAAAACAAAACAAAACCTTAGGGTTTGCTGCTTGATGACTACTATGTAAGCCTCTCCTTTCTTGCCTAGGAGAAAAAAATAAAATAAAATAATCCCTGCATGATGCAATTGTTTTCCTTTGGCTCCTACAGCTGGTGGCTTAGCGAGCTTCCTTACCAGCTAGAGACTGCACACAGACAGCAGTGACCTGTGCTGGTCAAACTGGAGATCAAGGATTGCTCTGATACTGGGCTATTTAAGAGGGGGCCTTTTTATTGCTACAGGTAGATCAGAGATTGTTTTGAAAGCGGACTCATCCCTTCACACAGGGAAACACTCAGCCTGTTGGTTTCCGAGGACGGACTTGCCTGCCCAGGGGAGATGAGGGGCAGCCTCGGATCAGAGGAGGGGTCACTGTCACTTTTGTGACAAGTCATTATTATTTTCAGCTGCCTCGTCTCAGTCAGACCAAACGGCAGGTCAAGAATGCAGCCAGCCCTGGGAGAGGACTCTACATTTTTATGGTTTTTTATGGTAGGGAAGTAATGCGGAGTCAGGTCTGGGAAATCAGCACCAACACGGGTAGCAGGGTAGTAATGCTGGTTGCAATGGTTTGTCCTGAAGGCTGTTTTGGAATTAAAAAAAAAAAAAACAACACACAAACAAACACACACCACCTTTTTTTTTTTTCTTTTAAAAACATGAGCATTTTGCAAATAACTGCTCTTTTTAAAGATTCTTCAGTTTTATCAGCTTAAAGCAGTTTTGTTTACTGTTTTATTTCCTCCCTTCTCTTTTTTTTTTATGTTCTTCACATTTTCTTTTCTCTCATTTTTGTATTGAAAAAAAAAACCCCACATAGCGAGAGGCTGGGGGACACTCATTTGTCAGTCGAAATTGACAAATATCTGGTATTTCGTTGGGCTTTCTTTGTTTGGTTTTTTTAAATGACAAAGTCACAGATGTGGGAAACCCCAAGGAGAAAAGGTGAAGAAGTTTTCAACGGTGGAAAAAGCTTGTGGCCGGTTCCTTTTAGTTACTTTGGCTTATATACAAACACGTATATGACACTAAGCTGTTTGGTTTGATACTAATGAGCACGGTAAGAAATACACCCCCATTCAGGAGCTTCACCTTGTGTACAGCAACGGGTAGCACAGAGCGTAGGTCTCGCTTTTTAAGGACAAAATCTGACAGAGACTGGCTGCTGACGTTCAGCCATTTCAGGGCAGCGCAAGCACAAGCACAGGATATAAAAAAACCACCCAACATTTCTAAATCTATCCACCCAAGGCAGTTGTTTCATACACGGACGAGGGTAATAGCATGACGCGATTTGTACAGCCAAAATTCTTAATGAAAAGAAGTCTCTTTTTAGTATGATAGCGGAGAACGTCGGTAAGAGAAGCTTTTCAGGTAGGCTGGAAATACCCTGATAGGATGTACACGGAGCCACATCTTTTTGAAATGACCAGGAAAACTCAGGAACTGGAATAGCATCAGGCCTCAGCATCCAAGCTACCATTGCTCAGCTGATGCACAGCAGCTTGTTGATCCAGGGTGACCTGGTGGGGCATCTAAACCATTGCATTCAAAACCAAATCAAGGTCCAGGCTCTAATTCAAGCACATTGAAATCACATAGCCAAGGAACTGAAAGTCTGACCCAATGGTAACTCTCGTGATACCGATTACAGCCCTCGAGGTTACAATTTGTGAGGCCTATAATGGGCAAAAAGCAAGGTGAGGTCCCTGTCTCAAAAAGCTGCATCTAATTTTGTGGCAAGACAATACGACAGCACTGAGAATAAATTACAAAAAAAAAAAAACAAACCCATGGCTGGAAAAGAGAAATTGGGAAGTAATAATTTCCGTTCACATTCTTGGTGTGGCTTTGTCATTCTTGGACACCTTAGGTTCTCTAACATACTTCCGTGTTTTCCAAAGAGGAACAAAATCTTAAATCTTACAGTTATTTTTTAATATTTGCAAAGCATTTTTAGCTAAAGGGAAAATCTTGGCTGACACTAGGGAAGCACAAAGGGACCATAATAAAGCCTAGCTTGACTGCTCAAGGTTCCCCTGCTGCGACACACGCTCTGGTGGGTGCAGGTGGCTCTTGTTTACACCTTTGGTCCCTGGCATTTACCAAATGCCACCTGGGGAGTTTCTGGAGCATCTTGAATGCCTACTGCATTTGAGCAGTTGGTACAGAGGCCCCTGTGACACCCAAGACACAACAAGTCACCAACACCTTCAGATACCTGACAGATAGAGCAGTGGCACAGCGATACCTCTGTCCTTAGACTTGGGCTGACCACAATCAAACAGGGCTGGAGTCAAAAGGCAGAAGTTTTTAAGTGTTGTAGTCACAGAGATTTCTGTATTGCGGGGACAGAGGAGTCTAAATTCATCTCAGTAGGTCTGTGGATGAGGTCCTTTGGTTTTTATATGGAAGGAGGGTCAATGTTTTACTCACAAGACCTTTTAATGTTGCTGTGGCTACAGGAAGTTGAGGGGTTTAAACAGAGGCCAACAGGAAAAGCAACGTGTGACGTGTTGTATTTTTTATTCAAACCCAATGAAGATTGAGAACAACAGTTCTATACAAAGGACTGTTTATATCAACCAATGCATAATTTTAAATTTCCTGCATGAGTCATTTTTTTTTTGGTATCTTTGTCCTGTCTCTGTCGTTCTCCACTGGGCTGAAAAACGTAAGCATGATCACGTTAAAAATATTTTTTTCCCCTTTTTAAGGAAATCCTAGTGCATCTAGATCCCTGTAAAGCACCACCACGGCGGGGGCAGCGGCACGCCAGCCACCAAGGGCTGAAGCTGAACGGTCTCACTGAGGAATTGGTTTGTAAGTTTTCTGGGTTTGGGAACAGTAAGGGACTTACTAGCTCTGAAGAACAATTTAACTGAACGCACTTGCCCTGACTTGAAGGTGCCACCTTTGAGAACGTTTCGTGGTCTTACACGCGGAACTGTTGAGCATCCAAAGATGCCAACCTGGCACTAACGGGAGCAGAAGGAGTTCTGCCTCTCTGAAAACCAGCCTCAGTCCCTGCACCCACCTAACACTTGGCTTCTCCCCGAATATTGAGAGCACACAAAGCAGCACCCAAGGTGCTTCTGCGATGCTAGTTTGGTGGGGAGGGGACCTCAAGACAGTACTTCTGACAGGCAAGCAATACATAACGGTCCAGGAAAACCAGTCTTTCCCCTTTATCCACAGAGAACAGCTCTACATCAAGGTGCTACATTCACCCCCAAAAATCCCCATGGAGAATTCGCGTGCTTAGGCTAATGGCTTTTTAAAATAAAAATCAGGGTTCTTGCCACACAATACAATGAAAATGCATGTTTTTCTTCTTAAACACATTTTAGCTTTTGTGAGCTTGTGTGAAAAGAGCCCATTATTAAGCCCGAGTTATTTAAGCAATATTGGAAATGCCCCTGCCTTTTTGTTAATTTGCTTGGCTTGGTGCACACATGGCATTTGTTTTATATCATGTGGGGAACTTGCTTCTTTTAAAAGTCTGCAGGTTTCAAATTCCTCCGCTTTTGATAGATGTACTGTATGTACTGTTAGGTTTAAAAAAAAAAAAAAAAGTTACAGGTGGCTGCTATTTTTCCCAATTCAGTCCACAAAAGCCCCTTTATTAAAAGAAGCCCTTAATGAAAAAGAAAAGTAGAGCTACTGTATGTGAGGTTGCAAAGATCTCTGGTGGAAATATTTGGTGTTTACATTTTGCCGAACTATTTATACTGTGGACACACACTACACTAAAGGCTCTCTTTTTCCCCCGCATAATAGAAATCCTTGTGACTGAATTCTATATACTTAGTATGGTTTACTTTTTTTTTTTTTTTTTTAAATCCAGCCTTACCACATTTTATTACACCCCGCTTTCTACGCTACTTTGTGTGTCTCTAACAGAGCTGTGTAACAGCAACACCTTCTGGAAGAAGGGAGACACTGGAGAACCCTTTCTGCCTCTTGCAGCTTGTTGCACTCCCCAGCCAGCATACATTACTAATAAGGCAGAAGTTTGGGAAAATAATTAGGGTACATCACTAACTGCACGCGCGTTTATTGCTTCATTTCAGCGGTAATTGAAAACTCTGTGGTTTTTCTAATAACTCTTTCAGAGCCTTTTTTGTCCGGGGGACGTTTTAACAGTTAACATTGGGTATTTTAATTCCGGGGGATTTATGAGTCTAAGTCTCTGCTCTATGCATCCTTTGTCTGACGAGATGAAAAAGCGGAGGAGCGCCCTGCTGCTTGGTGGCAGCAGCCACCTCTTCTCCCCTCGGACCAGCGAGAGCCATCAGAGCAGAGGGCAGCCTTTCCAGTCTCTGCTGCCTTCAGCAGAGCTCCCCAAGCTGCAGGCAGGTCGCAGCGCCTGCAAGTCTCACCATCTTAGAGAAGCAGCTGCAGCCTTTCTTTCTAAACAAACCTCTGCCACTGAAGAGCCTTTAAGAGCCTTTGACATGGGGGCTTTTAATTTTTTTTTTTTTGCCAGGAGACAGGCAAACCCTTCCTGCATCTTGCTACGAGACATCTTTGCCAGCACAGGTAGGAAACAGCAGGTTGGTGGCAGGAGAACTCCTTTAACTACCTTTAACTTCATTATGTGGCAATATTTTCTTTTGCAAAATACAATTGTACTAGTAGTAATAATAATAATACCACCATTTAGACCTTTGAACAGAGATCAATGGTTAGAGTTGGAAGGGACCTTAAAGATCATCGAGTTCCAACCCCCCTGCCCTGGGCAGGGACACCTCCCACCA
>JAOTQQ010000001.1:70065888-70083814 GCA_026546715.1 Gallinago undulata | reverse complement strand
GTCCTGTCACTGCACTCCCTGACACAGAGTCCCTCCCCAGCTCTCCTGGAGCTCCCTTCAGATATTGAAAGGCTGCTCTAAGGTGTCCCTGGAGCCTTCTCTTCTCCAGGCTGAAGAACCCCAGCTCTCTCAGCCTGTCCTCATAGGAGAGGTGCTCCATCCCTCTGAGCATCCAAATCAGAGGGTGATGTGACCAATCATTTTCACACCAGCATTGTAAGGCAAGTACTGCTAGAGGAACGTGGAGAGAGAACTGAAGTCCTTGGTGAAAGACTTTGTTGAGAGACAAGAGGCAAGGAGAGGAGCAGAGGGGCTTCCGCATTTAAATGTCTAGGCTACACATTTCAAGCAACAAATCCACTATACCTTGTCTTAGTGGTGCCAAACTGGTGAATGGTCATATTCTAAAATAGCAGACAATTATTCAGGAAGAGCTTAGGTCCTGCAACGTTCAGTTTGCTTGGAGGTTGCAGGACAGAGTCTGGTGGGGTGTTGTGTGTGGGGTTTAGTTGGTGGGTGCTTTTTTTGTGTGGTTTTTCTGGTTTTTGTGGGGTTTTTTGTTTTGTTTTGGGTTGTGGGTGCATTTTTGTTTGGTTTTTTTTTTATTTTTTTTGTTGTTGTTGTTGTTTTTGTGTTGGTGGGTTGGGTTTTTTTTTGGTTGTTTTTTTTTATGTGGTTGGACTCCATCTCAGAGGTCCCTTCCAACCACTAAGATTCTGTGATTCTGTGTCTCCCCGCGCCCTGGAGAATCCTGGGTTAACCCCCCCCCCAGGACGAGGGGAAACTAGCCTGAGGACCTCTGGTGGCATTTTTCACACGCCTGGCCTGGGGTCCTCCGTCGCTGGTGATGACAGCCATTACCTGACCCAGCCAGCAAGAGGATCGCGATAGCTGTTCTCAAGAATTCGCAAATCCTTCTCCAGTTCCTGGCTCCTTCCCTTTGACTATCTTGGCAGCCTGTTCTGGCAGCCAGACTATCTCACCTAAGACTTCTCCAGCTGGTGAAGCATCTTGGCGCTCCTGCCTCTCTATGCCCACACACTTTCATCAACTTCAGCAGTAACCCTTTTAAGTGTTATCTTGCAGGCCTAATTACTTCAAATACATTTTCTGGCTGACGGCGTCGGACAGGTGGAAATTTAGCGCCATCTATTGCTAACTAATAAAACTTTGCTTTGGTAAGAACCTGAAAAAGGCCTTCTCCAGAGGGGAGCTTCTGCTGTAGGGTCACCGCCATCCAGCAGATGCACCCCCACAGAAGCCAGGAACTCTTCAACTTTGAACCGAGGGTTAAATCCATGCACTTTTCCCGAAAATACATCTATAAATCTGGTGTGGCACCCCAGCAAATGTCTCCAATTAGCGCGAGAGCTATCTTTCTTCTACAATTTCTGAAATGTCTTGATTCAAGTCGGTCCTGAAATACCCTGGCATTCATTTCTCCCTCTCCCTACCCTACAGGTATTTCCCTGTACTGTGCATCTGCCACGGGCAAACTATAAAGCTGATCTCTTTAATCACAGTCTGCAAGCCCGAGCCCTTGGCAACACTGGCCATACCCCCTTTCCTACTGAGAGCAAATGAAGTGAAAGATTGGAGTAGTCTCCAAGGCAAGAGGCATCCCCCCGAGCTCAGCTGCAGCAGAAGAAACCCTGAAGCCTGAGGAGGAGACTAACCGGTCAGCATCGCTGGCTGGCAGGGGGGAGGACAAGGTCTCCGAGTCTCTACGTCTCTTGTCAAAGGTCTTGGGGATTTTACCTGCGTAGGACTAAATAATTTACAAATGCATGTCCCCAGTAAGACAAGAACACCGAAAAATCCTACCAAGAGGCAAAGGCTAGAGAGTGGGGTGCGTCAAGTCCCACCACAGGAACAAAAGCTGGGTCTTTTCACGGCTCCACATAAAGCACTTGAACACATTTGAAGTGACGTGCATTCGTTGCATGACGCGTTAGCCCCAGATTTTACTGTTGTGAATCTCTACTTCTTGCTGGAAGCAACTGCTGACGTTGCCATCTCTTTTCACTAAAAGGTAAAGACTGCTTGGGGTGACGACAATCAAAGTTAGTGGGATAGATGGGCAGACAACTGAAAACACTCGTGAAACCAAAGCGCTCCCATACGCGCCCTGCGAAGACCAGGAGCGTGCTGTCTAACTCTCTGTTGTCTCCAAGAGATATGGCTGCAAAGCCTCCCAAGAAAAAGAGAGGCAAGAGATGACAACAAAAATAAAGATGAGCAGCACTGCTTCAAAGTGTCTGAAGCCATAAAGCTGGGACATCTCAAAGCTGTTAGAAAAAACATACCTGATACAGTGTAAACAGCTGTCTGTGTTTTATTGCAAGCTCCATAATACCTGGTACCTTTTTTTAAAGCCCTACGGGCTGTAGACAGGAAGAAATTATTTTTAAACATCAATTTTTTAGCACATATGATGGAGAGGAAAGGTGGAATATGTGTATCAGGCAGTTGAAAAACAGGAAAGCCCAAGAAGAGAGATCCAAATGTTTGGTTTATTTTGCAAAAGATGCTTGGGATTTTTAAGGTGGTCTTGCAGGGTTGTGAGACCTGACTCATGATTTTGGATTAGGCTGTGTTTCTGGTCCCCAAAAGTTAACATAAACTATGTAGTCAGCATGCTAATGACTCCTTTCTTTTTTTTTAAATAAATAAAACCTCTTTTTTCCTCACAAAGAAACAGAAGGGTGACCAAGAAATCAAAATGAGAATTAACTAACTCTAATTCAGATGCGTTCTCCTTGAGCCTCTGCTGTTCCCTCAGTTTCATAGAACATAGCCCAGATAATTTCTCACTGCTGCCCAGAAGTTAGGACACCACTTCCATTTCCCACTACGTGTTTAGAGAACGGAGCCTGATTCCCCTGGCCCCGCTGCTGAGCCAGTCCTGACAGCGTTGACTTCAATTCCCTGTTTTATCCCTGTCTCATTTCCCTGTTCCCCAGAACGATGGCAGAAATCAGGTTGTCCTGCCAGCATCGCCAGGAGGAGAGGAGGGGAGAGTAAACCTTCATTGGGCACCAGATCCAGCCCATCCACCGACCAGCTCTAACTTAGAGCAACATAAAGGACAGGCACTAGGGGAAAATTTGCCCAAATCTATTAGTGGGCTGCTACTTCTCGTCAAGCGAGTCAGTGGTGGTCCTTAGACAGAGGTCCCGGTGGGATGAAGAGACACTGAAGTAGAGGAGCGCGTGCCTGATGGGACACCTACACGCTCGCTCAGCTCTGGCACGTGGTAGGGCACTCAGCCACTTGGCCAACCCATCACCCCTCTGGGAGACAAGCACCGAGGAGGGTCCAGGAGGAGCAACGCTGCTCTGTGGCTGCCGAGGGCATCCTCCCACCGGGAGAAGGTAACCAAACAGACCAGAGTAAAGACTGAACAGTGAATGGCAGGCCGAAATTCAAAAAAGCCAAGAATTAAAAATTACTTTTCTATGAATCTGAACGCTCCTGGTAGTCATCTGGGGCGTATTAATGGAAAAGTAGAGAACGTGGTGTAAGAAACTAAGCTTGTAAGGTAGCGCTCACAGGACGATGATGATTGTGGTCCATTCTTTGGTAGACTTTTCCAAATGCCCCCCTTTGTACATTATTTCAGCATAAGAGGGATTTTATTTCAGTTTTTGTTTGGTTTGGAAGAAACATAGTGCTAAAGCCTTTAAATAAGTACAAAATGAATTAATACTGTTGTGTTTCTTGGCAGGACTAATACAGAGCATTTCATGTTGAAACACACTCTCTACCTCTGTTCTCCGTATTTGCTTTTGCTTTCTTTTTTTGAGGACAGGGTGCTGGATGGCAGGGGAAAGGGAGGATGTATTTTTGTCTGGAGGGTTTAGCTATTTTTTTCCTGCAACAGGTTTAAGGCTGAGAAGGTAACTAGAACAAGATCCAAACTTCTCATGATGGCAAACTTCTCATACCAGGTAAATGAGTGCTAAAGTAAAAAGGGTTAAAGTAAAAATGGTTTCAAATTATCTTCTGGAGAAGGCAGTACTCAAATCTGCTCCAATGAGTAACGTGGTAGAAGTAGTTACGGGTGAAGAAAAGATACTCTAGTTTAAAACAAATCATGGTACATTACAAAAGCTCTGCAAAAGCCTGTTCTAACTCACACAAGCTCCCAGGGCTGTCAAGAAAACACCAAAGACCTGAGTCGCCTGGGATCAGTAAGTTTAAAGGCAATCTGTTCTTCCCGAGCTACGGGAGTCCTGGGAGACTACGACTCCGTTCCAAACTTCTGCTAACAGCACTTCCAACTAGGAGCATGGGGAATTGTGATTTCCCCAGCAGCGCTGTGCCAACCGAAGCCCCAGATGACTCTGTTGTTCTAGCTTTTCCTGCGTGTGGCCGTGGCCAGGTGTAACCTTATGATATAAACGAGAAATGGGGCTTCCCAGCCCTACATCTGCACTGACAAAACGCATCGAAGCACAGATAGAAGAGCCCAGCGTACCACGCTTAGGCTACAGGCCAGGTTGGAGGTCGATTACCTACAGCAGGTCTGAAAACCCATGGGTACCTCACAGAGGCTTCACTCTTTTGTGCTTACTCAGGGGAAGCTGTTGCAAACTGAAAAAATGCAAGGCTTTCCCCCCCCCTCCCCTTTTCTGCATGAAAAACAACACTTCTCCCATTCCCTACAGCAGAATCACAGAATCACCTAGGTTGGAAGGGACCTTTTAAGATCATCTAGTCCAACCAATGGAAAAAAAAAAACCTCCAAAAAACCCCACTAAAAAAATCAACCACAACCAAAAAAACCACCACAAATCACACACCCCACCACACCCAAAACAACACCAACCCAACACTAATCCATATCCCCAAGCACTATGTCAACTCGTCTCTTGAACACCTCCAGGGATGGTGCCTCAACCCCCTCCCTGGGCAGCCCAGTCCAATGCCTGACAACCCTTTCAGAAAAGAAATATTTCCTAATATCTAACCTGAACCTCCTCTGGGGCAACTTGAAGCCATTACCCCTTGTCCTATCATCTGTGACCTGGGAGAAGAGACCGACCCCCACCTCTCTACACCCTCCTTTCAGGGAGTTGGAGAGAGCAGAAGGTCTCCCCTCAGTCTCCTCTTCCCCAGACTGAACAACCCCAGCTCCCTCAGCCTCTCCCCATAAGGCTTGTGCTCCAGACCCCTTACTGGACTTGCCCTTCTCTGGACCCGCTCCATCCCCTTAATGTCCTTCTTGTGGTAGGGGACCCAAAATTGGACACAGCCCTCGAGGTGGGGTCTCACCAGTGCCCAGTACAGAGGGACCATCAACCTTTCGATCAACTTTCAGGGGAGGGAACAACTGCACCTACCCCTCGCTGGACACCTTCCTTCAGATAGGAAGAAAGATCCAACCACACATCTCCAGTTAAAAGAATAATTTGCCTGGAAAGTTGAAATCTTGATAAACAAGCTTGAGTCATTCTGCCGGCGGAAATCAGAGGGGTCACAACCTGATGGATGGAGACAAGGCGAGTTTTAGGCGCAAGCTAAACAAAGAAAAGTTGGGAGCTCTGTGTTATATCAGGGAATGAATGTTCCTGCAGTTCAGGCATTCGAAAAAAAAAAAAAAAAATCACATTAACCTGGAAAAGCCAAAGCAGGGACAAGATACAGACATGAAGGTAATAGATTCTGACTGCAAGGGCTCCGGGGCAGTTGTCAGCTCTTATTTCTGCAGTGGAGGTCATGGAGGAATCTCTTGGGTACTTTTATTATTTTTCTTTTTTTCAAATCAGCACTAGAGAGTGCGTTTAAGCAGCAAAAACAGTTCACTTGTGGGCAGGAAGGAAGAGACCAAACAGGGGTCTAACTTTCTACTCCTCAGTCACCCAACCTCATCTTGTAGACCCCATGATTATCTGGTCAGCTGAATAAATATGGTGCTACACAAACGAGTCAGAAAGCAGCTGCAGAATAACTTGCTTGTGGAGGAAGAAGAGAAAGACCTCGGTTGAGTCACCGGACTGTTGCTCGGGTCCATCTTTTCTCTCCTAAGCAACAACCAAAGGGTTGGTTTTTTCCACAGCTGGCGTTTCCTAGTTGTGTGGGCTCGGGTTAGGATCACAAAAATAAACACGAGAAACGTTTCAAGTCTCACCTGTGTGGATTCTTTTACTCCATGCTGCTTAGTAACATAAAAGAACTTTGTACTTGCAAAAAACAGCTGGTCCTCAATCAAGAAAACCGTGTATGAAAAAAATACGGCCACTAAACACACCGGCACAGAAACCTGAGCTTCTGTTGCAGGGTCCAAGGTCCTTCCTCTTGCATCTTGCCTCCCTCCCCTGAGGTCCAAGATGTGTTTGGTCCCCACGTACAAAGGAGAAGGGCTTAAATTTCAGGTGGCCAGGCACTCTTTTGCGAAATTATAGCCATGCGCCTAGATTCCTGCTGTTGGGAAAATTAATTTGCTTCTGAACGCTTATAATCCCAGAAGATGTCGCCTGGGATTGAGAGGAGAACATTCAGGCAACGCAAACTCCTCCAAGGTTAGGTGAAAACGAGCCGGGTGTTTATTTGTTTAAACCAGAATCAATACTGTAAGACTGTCAAGGCCTGGAATTATGAAAAGTTTGGCCCTGCATAAGCTTGATTTTCTTGCATTTAAATGTCACTGTCAGCTGTAGGCAACGTTCCAGCTTGTGAAGTTTCACTGAAACTGGAAGCAACACTGAGCTTGGCAGAAACGTGATTGGAAGGTTTAATTGAAAGAGTAAGCACACTATTACAAATTAACGTGGAGAAGGCAGCTATGGTGGAGTCTGTCCTCGGGTCCATATGGCCCTCCGTTGCTCGTTGATCATCCAGCCTGTCACCCATTTATCCTCACAGGAGTCTCTCAGTTTGCTGAGAGCCATTACCCCCGTTTTACAGCTGGAAAATAGGAGCTAGGAGAGTTACCTGCCTTGCTCAAAGGCACAGAAAGGCATCGATCAAGGGTAACTGCTTATCTTTTCTTCCTTTCCAGATTGCTGATAATTTTCCCCTAATGAAAAAATCACTTCTTATCTGATAATCTTATATTATGCATTGCAGAGAAAGTCAAGAGAAGCAGCATTCTTTAAAAATAAGTCGTTACAGACCTACAGGGTTTTAGCAATTTACTCTAATTGTAGTTTGATTTTCAGTTTTCCTGTAAAAGATCCTAAACTTATTACCTTATGACTGAACGAAACAGTAATTTTTAAAATATATTTTGTTGATTACTGGTGATCTCTGGGTCACAGTTTTCTTTTTTTCCCCCCATGAAAAATTACTTTTTATCTTTTAAAATGAAAACCATACATTTTTCTGGTTACAAGCTCAACACAAACTTCTTTTTTCCTAACAATATGTATTTTATCAGAGAAAAAAAAATGGTTAAAGCAAGCTGAAAAAGTCTACAGCAGATTAATTTTTCCCTGAACTTCATATATCACTTGATGAGAGTCTCACTGGGTCAGACGTTGTTGGCTTTCCCTCGTGCTGCTTAATATCGTAGTAACAGATAATAAAGCCTTGTTCATGTTACTTTCTCTTTCCAGGAAAAAGTTGCCACAAAGAGGCTGTGAGGTTTGGCAGAGACACATCGATGTTCAGAACATAAAGTTTGCATTTAAATATGGTCTTACCCTGTAAAATGGGGAGGAATTTCTCTTTTCTCAGCCTGAAATTAAGCCTTATTGACGTCTCTCAGCTTCTGAGTTGACGTTATCTTAGCACTGGAAAAGCTTGCACGTATTACACAAGTGCAAAAGTGGGGAAATAGTACAGATGTTGATATCTTTTTTTGTTGGAACGTGAAATAAAGTGTGGAAGAAGAAGTTCTCCTTTGTGCTGCTTGGCTGTAGCAGCATGGAGACTAACAAAGGGAATCCTTCCAAGGGACTCTGAGAGTTAAACACCTGTAGGAACCACAATCAAGCTCTTCAGATTCACCTCAGCAGAAGGAAGGAGTTGCAAGGCAGGAACCCAATAACACCGGTCTTTTAAAAACACAACAGCTACCTGACCTAAAAAAACTCACCCTAAAAGAAAAACAAAAATATGCTTTGCCTCTTTGGAGGTCATACTGCACCAGGAAAAAAGCACACCAGCATTTGGGGTCTCACCAGATTCTTTCCATGACAGCAAAAATACAGGCAATGAACTTAGGCAATGCTATTGCTTTAGGTTGATTATTTTTTTAAAAAGAAGCTCTCATTTTAGGAATACAATGGGACCAAACAACAAAAGATAGGTTCCTCACTCAGGAATCCTCAAGGATGCTATGCAAGTAACTAAACCCTACGTTCCCAAAACCGCATTTCTTTGCTCCTTCAGAAAAGCATACACAATGCTGCCTTTCTCTGCTCTCCACCTTAATACACACAGAGGCTACAAACTCTGCAGTCTGAAAATTTCTTAGCACAACCATTGACAAATCTAAAGATCTCTGGATTAATGACTCACCTAATAGCAGCTACTAGCACTTCCCAGCCTAACACCATCACCAGCAGCAGATGAAGATACCAAAACAGAAGAAGAGAAAGGATAATTTCTCTTAGTAAGGCAACGTATCACACAAAAACAACTTTTAGTCTTACCTTCACAATCCTCCACAGTCCCTACAAAAGTGCAAAGACTGCTGCCCACCTGACAATGAAGTAGGCATTTTAATTACCTCCAATGCAGGACAGGTGGGGTCTCTCCCTCTCAGTGAATTACTGACCCTTCCCCTTCAGAGGGAAAGCTGTCTCTGTAAACTAATTAGCAGCAGGAATTAGGGAGAATTTCTGATCTTGAGTTTATCTCAGACTCAACTGTTTTTTTTTTTTCCTCAAAAGCCACAAAAATATTCTAACTGCAAAAGGAAGGAATAGCAAAGGGAACCTGTGCGAAGAGATATGCCTAGAGGTTGGTGTTTGTGAGGGTGTGTTTTTGAGACAGGAGTATAAGCAGTTGACAAACCACTCGGGTTTTCTGGTTTTTTTGCATGATATAAGAACAGACTCTCTGGTGGAGGAAGGGAATGATGTTAAGTTTATAAGTATTTAGAAGCAATGCAAGTCTTAGCTAGTAGGCTCTAGAGCAATGGGATGGTTGGTAATCCATCCTGAGAGGTAAAAAAAAAAGTGGGACAGTAGTTGGATCTGTGACATTTTTCTTCAAATTTTCAAGCACTAAAAGTTCCTAAAAAGATGGGAGTGGTTTTTGCTAGCTTTATTCTAATCAGTTTTCAGCCATGCCCTTATGATGAAGATGCAAAATCTTCATGAGTTCCCTTCTTTTCCAACCTGGGACCTCACAGTAAAGAAAATACTGCAGCTTTTGCTCAGGCACAAGGATCATATGAGCTAAAGGAAGAAAAAAAAGAAAAAAAAAAAAAAGAACCCAGAATACAGGAATGACTTAAGCAAGGTCTGGTGCATAAAAGTTTAAGAGCCATCATAAAAGTGGCTACCACCTGGGAAATATTTAAATCCTAGTGTTTCATATGGGAGTGACTTCTTAACTGGCCTCAGCTCCTTAAAAACTCTGCTGCGGTGAGAAGAGCAGTCCTGCTCTTCCTATGCACGTGCTTCCCTCTGTCTGTGGGTCACTTCACTGATCCGGTCACCCTACGACTGCTCTGGAGCCAGCAGTGCCACAAAGGGAAGCTCAGGGATGGAAATAAGAGTGGAGCAATTCTTTTCATCGTGCTCAGAGCACGAAAGCCACCTCAAGTTAGGACTTGAACTAATACCTGCTGAATTGGAGATTTCCAATGACATTGGTGTTTCAGCTGGCTCTGCTTGGTGATGATCTGTGTAAGCTTCACCTGAAAGGCAGGTGAGTCACAGCTTCTGTGCTCAGCTTGGGTGTGGGACACCAGGTGAATTTCATAATGAGAGTCAGAACAGCCCTAGCTGTCCTACAGGTGATAACGTTCCTGGTGGTGGCAGCCTCCCAACATATATTTAATTTGTCTGTCTACAAAGGATGAGTATAAAATCACCTCCCTCACACATACACACCTGTGAAGGACGCGCTTCTGTATCATGACACAGTTTCAGCTGTGTAGGCTTCATCTGGACCAGGTCTTTACCTGCACCTGCCTTTAGGCAGACCCAGAGGGGTCCTTGAATACGTGGTGTGTACAGAAGATGACTGGCCTGCTCACCAAGCATTTGCAAAGGCACGTATGTTTTGTAGACTATGAATAAGCATATATGCCTTAGATATGGAATTGATATGTCACCCAATAAGAAAACATTTAAAATATTTTGTTATTAAGTCCCTTTGATAATATGGGGAATGTCTAAATTTAAAGCGTGAGTGCATTTTACATAGCCTGCAGTTAGAACTGACCCATTTTAAACATTTGGTTTTCTGCTTATCCTTTAAAGTCAGGAACTTGTCTCACAAACACCGAGTTTGGTTCGGATATTTTCTTTGTATATAAATTTTCTTTACCTGGCTCTAAAAAAAAATCTGTTAGCCTAAAGTGTCATCAAAGCAAAGGATAAATGCTAAAGAGCACTAAGAGCATAAATTAACCAAAGTTGAACCTTTGAAAAGAATTATTCCATGAGCAAGGTGAAAAAAACCCACCACGTTATAAAGTGCAAGTTCCTCTGAAATCACTTCAGAAGAATGTAAATTCTTTGAATAACCCACAAGAACTTATACGAATTGAGATAAACGGTTTTGTCTTATCTAACATGGCATTGTCAATGCTCAGAATTTAATATCCCAAATGTGTATAGATACAACATAATTCCACCTGAAGGTGAAGTTGTACAAGCATTTTCTTACCTGGCATTAAAAATCATTCCCTTGGGAGGGAGAAAAGTAGACACCTTCCACATTCTTATATTTGCTTTTGCAAATTCCTCTTTGGAGGAGCATCCAGATCAACAAAGGTGCTACTACAGAAAATTTTGCTATTCTTGGCAACAGGGTAATTCTTTAGCAACTCCCTTAAAATCACCGCTGTGATGCCACAATATCAGAACACTGAGCAAAAGGAAAGGGAGAAAAAACCCTGAAATTGAACACCTTTGTTGATATACCTTCAAGGCTGGCATTTTTAATTTTAATACTAGCTGCCTGTATTGGAAACTTTTCTCCTTGCCCTGTTTATATGTACACAATGCAGTTTTTTTTCTCCTTCTTGTCCTCCCCCTGTAATTTTAAAACATCAACTTTACAAGACACTGTATGCCAGCTCAGAGTCCTCGGAATTGATATTCTCCACCTCCAAGAACACAGTGCTGGTGGTGTTCAACCAGCACCAGCAAGTGCTCTGTTGAACAGAACCATTATTGCCAGCTGCTGAGATGTTTCAAAAGGGAAGAAAAAAGGGGTCTTTTGAGTGTTGCTAAAATACCCGGGTCTGTCTGTCTCTGAATCCCACTCAGCACCTTGTAGGATCAGTCCTCTAATTATTACTAGTTGGGAGAAGCAAGTTTTGAGTCTTACTGAAGCTGAAGCTAGAGTTACAGTTAAGAAAGGTTCCCTTAGGATGAAAGTGGAGAGGCCAAAATACAGGAATGAAGTCTGATTCTGACGTGTTAGGCTTGTTCTCCTAGCAGTAATTAACAACTCTTAGTACTTACTTGTCTAGTTTCTTTAATGTGTCCTGTATCCATGCCAGCTTTCTCTGAAGTCACTGAGAACCAAACCAGATGGAAAATTTACCCTGGTGTGTACTTTACCACAACATGGATCAGCGCTACCTTTAATCACAGTATTCCCTGCGCTAAAAAGGGGGAATATGTCAAGTATTTTGGTAAATATAGCTACTACACATGGCAAATGTCAAGATTTTCATGACAGTCGCTTTTCGGTGCTTTCCCTCTTCAAAGGGCTTCCCCTTGGTTGGCATTCTTGAGAGTAATGACTCTTCAAAACTGCCCTGTGAAGTTAAGAGCTCAAAGTATAAAGTTATTTTCTGGCTTTCTTCTCTCCCTTGAGTTCATGGCCCCAAAGCCCTTAGAATGGTGGCTGTGTTCAACCGCCGCTGCGTAGTCCTGGGACGTTCAAAGCTGCTTCGTGACTCCATGGTTAGCAGGTAGGTAGTAGCTTCGCTGCCTGATGTGTCCCACATTTTACTGGAAGTGAAACAACTGGCTCAACCTCCGGGCTTGGCGGGGTAGATGGACATCTGCCATTGTTAGGGCCTCATTCTTCCCTCCGACTGTTACATCAGACCTTAGTGGAAGCCAGAAGGTGGAATATGGGCTTTACATTTTGACTGTAGAGTTGGCTTATCTCTCACCACTTGCATCTTGCTCTGCTGTTCTTAAATGCCACACTTTGTTCAGTAATTCTTTTTTTTTTTTCTTTTCTTTTTAATCCAGCCTTCAAGAATGTATTTCATAACGGCTCCCATCTATGGGGTAATTATGCTTAGTAAGCTGTACTCAACAATGATGATTTCATAACATACCACAAAACAGGTGCCCATTAAAATCCTTTATTGGAGACAGTAACATTGCATAATTATAGATTTGATGAGGAAAACTGCAAATAGTATAGACTGTTTCTACTGCCAGCAAAGTACAGTTATTACAGGATTTATAGACATACAAATATAAAGTGTTTCTTTCATGCCAGATGGTCTGTACGTAACAATGCCATTAGGAGTGCTTAATTGTGCTTCTACAAAACCTTTAGAGAAGAATGAGGTAGAGTTTCCTTTAGTTTATCCAGTATTTTTTCACACATCTGTCCTTTACTGCTTTTATACACTCAGATCCCTGTAAAATACCCAGTTAACATTAACATTTGAGAAAACAAAGACCCTTCAGAGGTGTTTACTTCTCCCTTTTTAAGTTACTAATTTCCCACTGCTTATAGTCCACAATTCCAATAACTACTACTGCACCCTTCTAAATGCCTGAAAGGTTGGGTAGATTGGGACACGTGTCTTTCCAAGTTTACTGCTTCGACAGAAATTGTTTGCAAGCAGCTTCAGATAAAACTCTTACTTTTCTCCATTGTGGCAAAGAACCTTTTACGTTCTGTCACTTCTTCTCTAGTGGCCAAGCTAGAGTCCAGGCTATCTCCCCAGGAGATGGAGGGAATAGCTTCACTCTTTGTCAACATCCTCGACTATGGGATAGAGTTAAGGTTATTTTTGTCTTTTACTTGTAGTTCTAGTCAGCTACTAGGCCATTAGAAAATAAATTATGGGAGCAGAATAGGCCAGTGGCTTGCAGAAAAATGTTTCTCACTGTTAGATGAACTGGAGCATTACCTGTTTGTTTTGGTCTAATATTTTACTGTTTCATGACATATAAAAGTATGTTGCAGGCTTCGGTTAACATACTAGGGCCCAAGTTACGAAGTTATGAAAATTTAGGCACAGATGTAAGTATTTAAGTAACTGAGTAAAAGCATTCTTAAATAGCAATCTCCCATCCTGCTAGATACTTGGTATACCTGGGTAGTCTTGGTTTTGGACTGAATGAGAATGGTTCTTCTGACCTTCTGTCTTGGCTGACTCAATGGGTAATTTTACTCATTTCTGAGCCTGCCTGTTCTGGAGACAGAAGACTTTTCACTTTACTTTTTGCGCTGGCGTTTACTGTGAGCACTTAGTACTTACTAAAAAAAAATGAGAGTGCTCTAGTAGGGCACAGCAGAGAAAAAAACCTTTATTTCACCTGAAGAGGTCACAACTCTAGTGGTGACCAAATCATAATGAAGAGAGGATTTGGCATACAGCAAGAAGGTAATTACATAAAGAATAAGAATGTTTGCTTTCTTCTCATAACCGAGACAAGATAATTTAAGATAATAGTTCAGTGATACTGTATCAGAAGTCTAAAATGAAAAGCAAAATTTTTATGAAAAGGTGCAAGATTTAAAAGATTCCATGTTCATATCTTGATCGCTTTGATCATAAAACGAAGGAAAATCTGTTCCTGCAAGACAGTACTTCTGACCTCCTCCACCTCACACTTAAATGACTAATCTAAGCCTGATGGAGTCAAGTCCTATAAAGAGTTAGCATTATTAAGAGAACCAGCTCTTAGAAATTTTCCCAACTTTTGCTTAAAAAAAAAAAAAAGCACTATGCTTATTTTATCCTCTCTTACTTGCATACCTCTTTAGTAAAAAAAAAAAATTGATCAGTGTTGGATACCATTTGGAACACTGTAATTAATTACTTCCACAAAGTTACCTTCTCTTTTTCTGCCTTAACTTTAAAACTCCATATCCAGGTCTTAAATCCTCCTTAAGACCTTCTATGAACATGAAATGTAAGATTATTTTTTTTAAAGCATGTAATGAGAATTCAGATTGTGGTAAAAATCAGACATAATAAATTAAGTATAAGATAAACACGCAGTATAAATTCATGTTCAGAGAAGGGGATGAGGATCTAGCCATGCTGTTATTACTAGTGAATTTAAACACTGTTATTTTTAGTAAATTCAGGTGTGGTTAACTTGTTAGATAACTTGCCCAGAGTCACCAAGTCAGTGGCAGTCTGTTCAGGCATTACACGTGCACAGGTGGTAAAGTGCAATTCTGATCCCTGAACACCTTCAAGATGAACAAAACACTTTTTCTTTTTCTTTTTTTTTTTTTTTTTAACTGTCACTATTGCTAAAAGCAAAAAGGACGCAAAATTTGCTTAAATGGTCACTTTTAGATAGAAGACTTAGTGGCACCATAATAAGAGGCTGGGGAAAAGGTGTTCCAAGACCATGTGTAAGGGAAAGAAAGATGGCCAGGAATGGCCCACCTCAGGGCATGCTCAGCCATCATTTACGCTTGCCCACCTCTCAGTATATGATCATGCCACTATGACATTAAAACTTACAGTCAGCAGGGTGATTCCCATGCAGAGAGTGCCAATGTGCCATAACCTGGCAGGCTGTGCTACCATCTCTCAATTCTATTTCATAGCGAGGCACTATCAACAGACAGTTCACACTCGTCTGTTGAGATTATGCAGATTGTTTTGGAGAGACCATTGAATTTGGGAGGGTTCCTCCTCTAATTAGGTGGCAATGAGATCAGTCCCAGCTCTTTTTCTGTCTACCTCCTTGGGAGACCATGTATTAGACAGACATTTCAAATAACTTGCACTCCAAATGACTCTTTCAAATATCACATTTTTCCAAATCACCGTTCTTCATGCTTAAGGAAAAATAAGTATAAAATAAGAATGCAGAAGGGGATCAATGAATTAGGTAAACCTTGAACAAGACCCTATCTGGAGAAGGAGGAGCAGAGGACAACTGCTTTTTGGCTTGAGATAGTTGAGCAGGTGTAAACAATGGCTGGGCAGAGAAATCTCTCACTATCTTGCTTTGGTCTAACCAGACTTCCTTTCTATACCCAAGAAAAATCATGTTTGCTTTGCACTACTACAAACCACATTATCTACCCTAAGCAGGAACCTTTATTAGCATTCTCACCAGAGTCTGTCACTATAAATTCTCAGCGAATTTGCCCCCCTTGCAGTTAAGAATCTAGTTAAGTAATGCCAGTTGCTGAAGACAGAACTCTTGGCATCAGAACGGCTTGTATGAAGTGCTAGTTTCATGAAAAGTTCTCTCATTTAAAGGACTTCTTTCCTAGGCATGAATCATGCTCACCAAACTGAAAATTAAGGACATGCTCAATACTGAAAATAATAATCAAAAGAATGAAGGGGAGAAGAAAGAACATACGAAAATGAGAGTTCATTATTATCATTTTAAAGTACCAGTGTTTGTAAAACATAAGCATGTGAAAGGCTGAATCTCATTTGATCAACCCAATTAAACATTAAATAATTGCAGCCAATTATGCAAATATCACACAACAATATTAATTTGTTGATCTTTTTTGAACAGCCTCAAATTCTCCTCATGCTAGTGTATCTTATGTCTTAAATGATCAATTAGCAGAACCATAACTAAGTGATGAAGAATAGATAATTGCCTAGTTATGATGTACCATACTCTTTCTATGTAAATCTGTTGCAATTAAACAAATAGGGCACATCGAGAAAAGATGTGCAGATGTTCTTTTACAATCTATTATTAGCTCAGGGAATACCACAGTTCCCTCCTAAATCTTACAGGCAAAAATAGGAAGAATGCAATACCAGATACTCTCTATTATTTACATATATTCTTTCTTTCCTTTGGTTAACAGGATAAAAAAGCAGTAGCAAAAACACAGGGTAGGACAGCATGAAACACCAGCAGAATTTCCTGTATTATACTGAGCCATCAGCTCCCTTATTTAGGTTTTAAAGTTTAAAATCTAGAACCTACTCACCTGGATCCCATTGGGAAAGAAGCACAACTTTGAGTTGACACAGTTGAAGTAAAGCAATTAACCAGGATGTTAAAGACAACAGTTAACATACACACACTACGTATTCTCATTTTTCTCTTCCAGAAAAGTCTGTGCATTTCTGTGGGTCACCCCAGTTTCAACTCTCCTCATTCTGAAGTCTCCATCAGCTTAAAATGTGCAGTAAAAGGAAAGGTGTCTCTCTGGTCACTGCAGGAAACAGTGCAAACCACAATAAATGAAAACACCTCGTTTCCTCACATTAAATTACTTGCATCCAATTTAAGGGGAGTTTTACACAACTTTTAGGTTTACACCACAGCAAAATAATTCTACTAACCGGTCCTTATTCATTCTGGCTAGTGAATAGATTGCTGCTGGTATATTGATGCCTTTGTGGGGATTTTTTGATATAGGATACCTGTCATCTCTATCAACATCCTGAGATGTTAAGGTATCGTACAACAGCTTTGCCACTCATCTGCAATGAGATATTTCCACTTTTCCTTTTGCTGCTAAATCTAAAATAAACACAAGGGGACAGATTAGATAGTTCAGTAGCAGGAAGCCACATGTGGTTGTTCATTACACAATCTACAGAGAGATCCACGCCACACTCTAGTTAAAGGCACTCTTTAGTTACGATACTAGTCTCGTTGGATAAAACTCTCTACCCCCTGTTGTAACTTGACATATTCCCCATGTTAATTTTCCCACCCATATAATTAAATAAAAAAGAAAGACTATCAGCAGCACTGAACAAAGACCAGGACACGATATAGATTCAAAAGGTCAGAAAAGCAGACACACGGTACTATGGCTACTGTCAGCAAAACAACATTTTGTGCTTGCAGTTGTATTCTAAAGAGAAAACCACCTAACAAATTTTAACAAGGGTTACATTGTCAGAGAGAACCTTCAACTGTTCTTCATTAAAAGATCAGATTGGACCGCAGTGAAAGACAGTAAAAGTTATGATTTGAGGGAGCAAAAGAAAGGGATGGCTAAGTAGGGGTTGTCTTTAAAATCTGACCAAAAGTGGACAGGAAAGCCGTAAGGCTACTTTTTAGCAGTAGCATAAGGCATGGATGGTCTGTTAGAAATTACATTTTGCCTTTTTAAACTGTTAAAATGTTTTAAAACACTAACAAATGCCAGTTACTACAAAGGACTTATAAAGCATGGGAGAGGTATTGTTGGGTCTTAAAAAAAAATAAAGTGCTAAAACTTTCCCTTAATACTGGTGCATCTCTACTGCAAACTATGGCAATAAATGTTTCCCTTTTACTTCTTACAGGGCTCCATTAGTGTCAATAAAGTTCCACCAGTTTTGCACTGAAGTAGCACTTTGGAACACTGATATAAAACACGGTGATCCTTTTTGGCAAGAGATATCTTAAAGCTGTCCGACAAAGCTGTGTGCAAAAAGAGAAGGCTAATAAATATTACAATATAATTGTTAGCGAACATTTGCAGAAGTTATTTCCCTAACTACGGGATACACACTCCATATTGCTCCCAAATAGCATTAAGACTGCACGCCAGAGACTAGCAGTATGGGAAGAAGTATGTGCTTAATCAGAACAAAATTGGGGGGGGGGGGGGTTTGAGTGAAATCTCTTTCCCTCTTGTGCTAGGCATCGCT
>JAOTQQ010000001.1:70040949-70063303 GCA_026546715.1 Gallinago undulata | reverse complement strand
CTGTAGCCCCCTCAGGTACTGGGAGGCCACTCTTAGGTCTCCCTGGAGCCTCCTCTTCTCCAGGCTGAACAACCCCAACTCCCTCAGCCTGTCCTCAGAGCAGAGGGGCTCCAACCCTCTGAGCACTTTTGTGGCCCTCCTCTGGACCCGCTCCATCAGGTCCATGTCCTTCCTATATTGAGGGCTCCAGACCCGCACACAGTGCTCCAGGTGAGGTCTCACCAGAACAAAGTGGTAGGATCCCCTCTCTGGACCTGCTGGCAACACTTCTTTTAATGGAGCCCAGGATGTGACTGGCCTTCTGGGCTGCAAGTGCCCACTGCCTGCTCATGGCCAGCTTCTCATCCATCAACACCCCCAGGTCCCTTTTCTCAGGGCTGCTGGCTTTAGGTAGTAGTGTCTAACGCTCTGATGCTGACTTCAGAAATTGCAAAGGCTGGGTTTGCCATTTGACTATGGTTTGAATCTGCTTCCTGAATTAAAAGGGGAATGAAGATCTTATACCACAATCAAGATGTTTTCATTCTGGAAATAAAAGCAGATTTAGCTTCCTTTACTGATTCTATTACAGGCTTTGTGACCTCAGGTTAGTCAATCTTCTCCCTCTTTTCTCCACCATAGGTCCTGCTTTGTAAAACACATCCATTCTCTTTTCCTGGTTGTTGTCCACTTGTCTACCCATTTAGACTTTGAGAAAGATAGAGTTTCAACTAAATGTCTGTTCACTGCTGTCTTGACTGCAGTGTTTAAAATGTATTTTCTATCATGTAGCATAAACAATATATCTTACCTTCTATCCATCCCTTCGAAGTTGTGCCCTGATCTACACTTTCAAGTGTGTAGCAAAAGCTTGTTTATTCTCAAAGCATGGAATGCAAAACCACAAAAACATCTCAGTGAGTGTACTCCCAGAGAAAAGAATCTCACCTCTAAATCTTCCAATTCAAGTGTACTATGACTAATTCATTCATAAGCACACCGTTACTGTACACGATGTAAATGATTTAATCTAAAATCTTGATCAGCCTTCAGTAATCATGATTTCCTCTTTGTGATAGGAAGGGAAAAGTACACTGCATTGCTACTACTGTCTTTCTCAAATGGCATGAGAAATGGAATCAGTTCTGCCCATGAGTTTCTAATTTGTCACTCTAGCTCTAGTTCCACTGAACAGCTGTTCAAATCCATAGAAATCCTGTTGAGCACAGAAGACTTGCAAAAGAACAATGAGCAGCATGAAAACAGACTTGGAAACACAATAATGAAGATAATCTGAAAATGTTAAACAGGCACGTATTGTACACAAGGGAACTAGTATAATGATATTGGATATGGAGCCTTGCACCTCTTGTTCACAGGTTCAAATGCAGGACAATGCTGGTACTGAGAATTTTTACTGTTTTACAAATGTCCATTGTTCAACGTTAAATGGATACATTGCCCTAGTTCAGGCAACAGCACGGAGACCAAAGCTGTGTTTGGTTGCAACTTCCACTGCATTCTATTTTTCAGAATTTGTACATTCTTTGGAATAGCAGCCTCAGGCTGTTCAAATGATATGACAACAGTCCAACTGCAAAGAGATCTTATTTTTCCCCCTCCTGGCAGAATATATAAAGCACCTTTGCAAAAAATCCTGAAAACTCCCCTGACATTTAAAGAATATTATATATTACATTTTGGGTGCTACAGCATTGTTTTCTGTGTGACAGCCTGCTGTTCATTTGGATATAAGCTCATCTCTTCGCGGGCAGGAAAGTGCAGAAACACAATCAGCAAGCACTGATTGACTCTCTAAGGGGAAGCAGCTGTCGTTCTCTCTAAAATCATGTTTCTAATGATGAAGTGTTCTAACTCTCCTGGCTTCTCTAAAAGGAGGAAGAAAACGCAGGAGTAAGCATCTACGTAAGAGTCCAGCACTATCCAGGAGTGATGGAATTACTCTGGGCACGTAACTAATGAACACTTGGTATGTACATAGTTGTAAGGTGAAAAGGTCCACATGCTTAGTTGTAAAGTGAAAAGGTCCAAGAAAGATAATGCTTATAAGCAACCCTCACTTTTTCAGTTTCCTCCTGAGCCGTGGTCGGGAGTGGAAAATCAGGGTGATCAGGGAAGGCGTGGGAGGAAGCCTCAGAGAGCAGGCTGGATAAATTTGTCTTAATAATTCACTCACTATCTATAGGCCAAGGGACAAAGACGCATATTCCAGTGATGTGCTCTGAAAAAAGAATTTTGGATTTCACAAATCATTCTTCTAGTGACTTCAAGTAGAAGTGATCTGTAGAGACTCAAACTGACTGCAAATTGTTGAAGGCCCATCCATATATTGCAAAAGTATCACCATCCATCCATGGCAATGAATGGGAATTTAGGTGGGTCAACATATGACAGCAGACTGCAATTCATAGGTAGTTTTTGTTTGGGGTCTCATCAGAAAAACCCTGTGCCAAGAATGTAGAGCAGTAACCATCAGACTTGATTTGAAGAAATACTGCTGAGCAGCTACTATCAGCCCCTTAAATAAAGGGGCTTTTAACTTGTCAAAACCCACTTCTATCCCCAAATAAATCCCTCACACCATAAACTATGCTAAACAAGGGAAAGAAAACAGGCAACCTAAATAAGAAGGGCCATCACGTTCTTATCATTGACTTTAACTGAAATGGTATTGACTTCTACTGATAAGGAGGTCAAAACACAGATTCCAAACAGACTTTAATATTTTGCAGTCCACAGAGTAAGGAACTCTTTCAAAAACAAGAAGTGTGGAAAGATGCTGAGAAACAGAAATGGTGATCAGCTGGCTGCTGCAAGTGAGTGCTTACCACTTCACCCATCTCTTTATTGCTTAGCTTATATTCACTTGTGATCATGGTTATTTAGATGCTTCATCTCTTTTTTTTTTTTCCTTAAAAAGGAGCATATAAGAACAATACTGGACTTCACTGATAACACTAATATCTTACAACTCTCATCCAGCTTCCAAATAGGGAAAAAAAATAATCTATCAGTCTCCATCCATATCATGCTTTCTCAGAGGGAAAAAAAAAGATAGAATAAGCACACCAAACAAAAGAATCTATATTATTATATAGTTGTGCCTACAGCACCACTATTAAAAGGACTATTTTCTGTTGTTTTAAAGTTTTCACCTTCTATTATTTTATCCGGTTAAAGAAAATGAAGCACCTTACCTGGATATCACTCAGCTTATTCAGGAAACGGGATGTTATCTGAGGTCCATTCTCCATAGTTGGAATGTGCAAATGCTGACATTGAATAAAGAAAGAGGCAGGGGGGGAAGAGAGAGGGAATGCTATGTAATAGTAGCTTTATATATACATGTGAATACCTTAAGATCACTAGGAATTTTAATAAATATTTATCAAGCTTTCTAGCTTTCCTTACAAGTAGGCAAGCATTGTTGTGATGTTTTCCATAGGAGGGTATGCTGAGCCAGCAAAAAGTCAGATTAGTTGAATTGTTATGCTGTTTTAAAACAAAGGCTAATCTAAGATCTGTCTAAATCTTCCAAAAGATCTGTCCAAAATGCAGAGCATATTGTACAGGCAAGAGTAGAAACACTACGTACAGCATTTCATTTCAAAGTATATAACGTAGAAACACAATAGGTACATTTATAGTAGTTTTTAATCACTCGGCATTTTGATGTCTCTCATGTTATCTTAGCATCTGATAATACCAGTACATTTATTCCATCCTATTAATTACAGACGTTTACTGTGCTTGTCATATTTAATGGAACAAAGAGCATCAAGATAGGCAGCTGCAATAACCAGCCTTCTGAATTAACTTTGTGCTGGCTAAATAGCACCAAGTCAGCTTTAACAGGCTTAACGCCTGTGGAATTCCACCTGTGCAGGAGAAATCTCCCATATGGTGGATTTCTGCTCAGAAATTTGGTTCCTTGCAAAAATCCTTCCCATCCTCACCTTTCCCAGGTGCCTTCAATTTTGGAAAAAATGTTCAATAAAGGAAACACTGAGACAAGGTATTTTTCTGTATTTTCAAAGAGGCTGGGAACTTTTATTTTTAACTTGTCCTAGGATTTGAGATTTTATGATTTCAACTATTAAAAAAAAAAACACAGAAGATGAGAGGGAAAATTATCTTCTGACAACATACTAGTAACTCACTTGAGAAACAACAGTGACACTGTTAATCTTTCCAGGAGCCTCTGGCAGCACTCCTTTTTTCTATCTAACTTGTTTTTTGCTTCAGCTGCAATTAATTATGATAAAATTCTAAAGAAAGAAAAAAGGAAAAGGTGGAAGATACATTTTCTTACCTTGCCCTTATATAAAATTTTAGATATGGGACACACAATACAAGCTGTTCCAGCACCAAACATCTCCTTTACTCTGTTCTCTTCCAAGGCAGCTGTCAGGTCACTCATGGTGATGTATCGCTCCGACACTTTAAATTCTCCCTGCACAAGTAGAATCAACCGTAAAAAGCTTAAAAATGGTTTGTATTTCTGTTTTCCATGTTGAAACATCTCTAAGAGGACTATTAGCCTAGTGGCAATGAGTCAAGTTTTGGCTGCAATCTTGTGGACTTTTCAAACCTCCCAGTATCCCACAAGATAGACTCTAATCAAAAGAATGACTTTCAAGGAAGCCAGTGGTTTCCCAGATACGATGCTGATGGTTAAGTGGCCCTTTCTTCTGATTTGGTATGAATATCCATGTTGCATTAGGGAATAACACACCGGGATTTGTCATGGGGTTATGTGACACAGGATCTGACTATTCATGGTGTCTAGCATGCTACAGTTTGTACAAAAATTAATTACATCAACACAGCTTTGCATCCTACTCTCAGACAATTCCTACTCAAAATCCATTCTGTTAATTCCACTTGCAATGGCACAATGGCAATTCTTTAATTCCTGATGAAATTTCACACTGTAGCCTGCAAACAGCTGTCACATACAGAAATTAACTGCGCTGCAGGTACGAGTAGAACAATTCACATCGGATAGTCTTAATATAGGAGGTGTTTTACCTTCTACAAGTGTTGAAGAATGCATAGCAACTGATGGAATGCATAGCAACCGATTGAGGGGACGTGTTTAAAGAACAAAAATAAACATCAAACTTTGAAAATTTTCTTTCATGGATTTATGTGGACTTTATTGTCCTATCAGACCAAACTAAAGCTTAGCCTTTGGTTTTTTTACACAAGCTCTTTAACGTGAAACAGAAAGAGCAGAAAACATGATTAGCTCTAGACAGGATAGTATTTGGAGAGAGAGGCAGAGAACACCGTGTAAGCAGAGTTTCAGACAGGTTAGGGAATAGATGGCCAGGAAGAAGAGAACAACCTTTGTGAGAGTAGAAGACACCTTCAAGAGGACCGAGGTGAGAGTCTGGTATCTCACAAACGAGACCTATCGACTGGCAATACCTCTCTGTCTTGTAAAGCAGATGGGACTGAGAAGTGTGCATGCATATCTGCACTAGGGGAGTACCAATACGAATAAGGATGCTCAAGAGTTCAGAGCAGGTCAACATGCGGCACACATTTGCCACAAAGTACATGCCCAGCTCTCCTCACTGCAAGTTAGATTTAAGTGACACAACTGCGAACCGTATTTCGGGAAGTCTTTCAGCTACAGGTGGTTGGAAGCTGAACCAAGGAGAGAGAACCACACGTGCCTGTGTTATTCCTGCCGCTCCTCCCTAAACATAAACCTGGCGAGAACCAGGAGACAGGATACTGGGCTTGATGGACCTTTGGCCGTATAGAACTCTTATCCAAGCCACAATGAAACCTTCGAGTACGGTACAGGGAGAGGGAACAATCTGTGCATTTCAAGACAAAAGGTAGTCCCAAATGTCCAAATAAATATTTGGACGGCTACACTTACAGAACTGGAGTCTGGAAGCAGACAGATGACTTCAAGACTGTGGCTGGATTTTAGGCTGCATGCTACTTATTAAAAATAAGGGTGGAACCATGAGAACCAAATGGAGAAATAGTGTGCTGATAACTGAAGGATAGCTGTGGTCATGCACGGTAATCGTCCGTTTCCTTGCTTTAAGTTGCCGGTACCAGTGGATTTAATGAGAATTTTCCTGTTGTATACTACATGGAGCTACTTTAACAAGCTTGGTATTGTTCTGTGTGACAGGTGTGGGTATTCTGATGATGTTGCTGGGAAACTATGAATTAGCGTGCTCTTAGTTCCTGTTTAGGTTAAGAGATTTGACCAGATCAGCTGAACTTCAAGACGCTGAGCACCAGGAATGCTTACTTTTGTCAATATTATAACATGATAGTTGAAACCATTACTGCCAAGGTCAAAACACTCACCCAGTTGCGTGCCAGATCCAAAATGCTTTGTCTTGTCACTCCTGGAAGGATGATGCCATCTAAGGGTGGGGTTGCTAGTTCGTTTTCTGCCAAACACAAAAGAAATAGAAACACGGGTTGAAAAACAAAGAAACAAAAAAAGTATTTACTGATATTACACCAAATATGAAAATTAAAAAGATTAATCATATCAGAAACCTAGTAAGATGCAATATTTATCAGTGTTCTATAAGAACACAAATTACACAAATTCAATTCCAGTAAGTTGTTGTTGAGTGTTTGAAACCTTTGAAGTACAGTCGGTGGGGAAGAAACACCTGTAATAGATTAATAAATACAGGGCTAATGCCTAGTAGTAGGTTTTATTCCTCAGTGTATTATGGATTAGCTTTATAACTACTGAGAAGCCATGAAAGGCTTAGTCTTCAAACTCAGAATAGAGAGGCACAAGGGAAAGCAATGCCTAATAATCCCAGGGCAGATCATGACATTTCCTGAAGTGCTTTACTTAATTTAGGAATATGGGGTTCACTATACCTACTTCTTAGCATTAATGTGAAACCTATCAGAAATTTTGAGCCTCATTTACTGAGCAAGCAAAGCATTGGAAACCTTTCCAAATGCACCTTGAGGGGACACTTCCTTAATGACCTTTTGTCTTAGTGTAGACATCTGTTTTTCCCCCTAATTTTCTCTTTGCACAAAAAGAAAAATCCTAATAACATTCCAAAAGCACTAACAATTCAAATGGTTCAATTGGTTTCTTAGCTTGCTTTTCCTGTTTACTTTTGAAAAAGAACATTAGATAAGTGTTCATCTAACATAAAAAATGAAATGGTAGATAAATGGTAATCCATACTTGGTAAGTACTTAAATACCAATACAGAAGCTTGCATGTAGTCTTTGTTCTTCCATCTGACCTTTTCAGCAAATCAGAGTTAATCTTTTTCGTTTTAAGCTATCACATAGCATACTTGCTGGTTTCTATTATCAGAGAATACTGAGCATTTACTCTTTCAGATTGCCTTAAAAAAGGTTGGCTGTCTCAGATTTGCACTGAGAAGTGAAGACATCCACAGTCTTTCAGTAACACTCAATATTTTTTTTCTTCCCAGTAAGAATTCATTATCTTTCTTGATCTCATAAGGATACTATCCTGCTCATTAAATCCACAAACCATTAAGGGTTTTGATTCATTTTTACCTAGATCACATAAAAGAACAAGATACATATCTTCATGCTTTTATTTTGCCCCCTTCTTCCTAACCATAAAAGATCAGGCCTGTTTGAAGCAGTCTCAAAGGAGAAGCCATCCTAAAAATGTTTATATAGGTCCTGTGAAAACTTGCAGCTGGGTAGAAGACAGAAACTAAGAGAACAGGTTGAGCTCAGATGTTTAATACCCTGTTTTCAACAGTCAGCTAGATAATTTTGTGTACAAACACCACCTGCCAGCCAGAGCATGCAGAGGTCCAGACTGACTACAGCATGGGCTCTCTTCTGCTCTTCAAGAGGGGACTTTGGGATCTGCTGGGGTGGGAAAGGGGAAATGCAGGATAAATAAATGGAATTGTTCGCTGAATCTGCTACTCACTGTCCACTCTCTCGGGAAATGTCTGTTATTTTTTAATGCAGCCACCCCTGCATTTATTAATTTGGACTAGAAGTTTTTCCTGCCTATGCTTCCATGTTCCTCTTATGAGGATACACACACACGCACAAGTAATAGATATAAACTACCATACCAAAATGTATAAAAATGCTGCGCTACAATAGGCTATGTATTCTGCTCTGGTTTGTACAACCAGTAGTGCTATTCCCCAACTTATCCCAGACTCCTAAGCACAGGAGTGGTCTCTTCTTTCTCTTAAAGTCAGTAACAATAGCTTTCCCTTTTTAAGAGTCTGTCTATAGCACCACTACAACTTGTGATGCCTGTCTGGTCCTGATTTTGGCACAATTATCAAAAGAAGAGGACTTAAAAACTTCCCACAAGCCAGATGGCTCACCTGATTCTGAACACTGAAAACCTGATGTTCTGCATCTGTGACCTAGACATATACAAGTTCTCCCCTTTCTCTAACAGAAAACTTCAAATAATGAGGACCTTAATACCAAAGACGGCGACTATACACCAAATAATGTTCTCTATTCAGTGAATGTTGCGACAGACCTTGGCCAGGACCTGCTTAAGCTCAGCAACATATATTAATTGATTTGAGTTGGTTTGAAAAGGTGCCAGGCCAAACCAGCCGCCAAACAGCACTGAGCAGACAGGACATGGGAGTCTCAAAATGTTTCAAACAGCCTGCTCTGTAGAATTTTGTCAAGTACACATATGATGCCTACCAGCCTGGGGCCACCCAAGGAACATCTGCTCCCCTGGTATCCGGGAGAGACGAAAATGCTACACAACAGAGCATGCCAAACCCCTCATCCTCTCTGGGAATTGATGCCAAACCAGGCTGTCTATGGCACCAGTTTGTCCATCGCCAAAAAAAACTGACTGTGAGTTCACAAACTGACTGTGAGCTCACTGACTCCATTTGGCTTCTGAATTATTTTGAAGGGCTAGAAGCCTTAAAATGTATAGAAGCATAAAGGGGGAGAAAGCACTTGGAGAAAAATGTCAGGGTTTCTCTTCTGTTATCTACTGTTATAGCAGTAGCACTACCAGTCCAGTGTCCCATTACACCAGGCACCGTCTAGGCATGCTGTAACAATGGAACTCCATCAGAGTGTTTAAAAGGACTCTTAAAATTAGTTTTTGCTTTTTATATTATATTACACAGCTTCAATTTTTACACATAGGTATTCATGAACATGTAGCAGATAAGATTCCAAATGTGGGATGCCTCCAGTACTAGTCACACAATAATAATGCTGAGAAGTTCACAGAAATATATTTTACCAAAATGATAACGGATGCCAAGTGAACTTCAGGGTCAAGGAGAACCCAGGAAACCCTGATTTCATTACTATTAACAGTTGACTTCTTCTAACAGGCTTTTTCTGCACCCTTCTACTTCTTTCTCCCTATTTCCCTCAGGCTTCTCTTCTACTCTCCCCTTGTGCAATCACTGTCTTCGCATCTCTGTTGATTTATTTTCCTCAATTATTTTCTCCTCCTTTTCTTTGTCTGCCATCTCATTCACCTCCTGCTCTCCACTCCCTGCTATTGCTATGGCTTTCTATTAAAGCAGGAGGTGCAATCCTTATTTTGTTAGTAATCTACTTATATAAGAAACTTCTGCAGCACAGATAATCCTCCACCTACAGAAGACTAAGCAAATTTGCCTGATGTTTCACCTGACTTGTTCCAGAGAATCTTTTAACATATTTATTTTTTAATTTATGTAACCTATTTTGAAGTAGGCACTACTAATCCCCATTTTAATATCAGCACAAAAATATTAAGTAATGCCTGAATGCTATTCACAATGCCTTAACATTAAAGCTAGAAGTAGAGGCCAGATGGTTCCAAATCATTCTGAAGACATTTAATTTTTGGAAAGTGCAGACAGATTTCATAGTCAGCAACCTTCAGGTTGGACATATGTTTCAATTTTAAGGTTTTCCATAAAGTCAAGCCTATACTCTAGGCAGAAAAGCAGACACTATTAAAGAAAACAAGTTTCAATGTTAACAGCTTCTTGGGATTGTTACGTGCTCTGAAGACGCAGGTGGAAGGAACTGTAGGGTGACCAAAATTTTCACTTTGTGAACATAAACAGTAAACAGTATTTGATGAACGAAATACCACACTCCTGTATTAATGCAACAGCAGGGATCCAGATTTGGTCATATTAGAAGCCTCAGCCAGAGCAGCAGTGGGCATATGAGAGCAGCATAGAGCATGTCATGTTATTTTACCAGAAACTGAGTGGCTTCCTCCCCTACTCCCTCCTCAGTGTTACAAATGAAACATTTTTCCAGGCTCCTCCTGCTATCCAAGACAACATGTCATGTTTAGTCACAATGCTGTAACTGAAAATACATAGCAAAGGCTTGCAAGAAAAGCCTACTCTCGTTGGAAGCATAGATGTCCTTTAGTCTAGGCTTTACTGGGCTGGGTCTTTGATTTGTTGTAAACCAAGGCGAGCAGCTCAGACTACTCCGTGGTGACCTCTGGAAACAAAAAGAGAGGCATTTTCTTTTTGATGATGATCTGCAATTTCTGCCTCACTATTTTTATGTTAGATCCCTCTCTCAGCTGCAGAATTTGCATAACAAAACCAAACTAAAGGCTTGGTTGACAGAAGATAATGGCAAACATTTTTTTCAATCACAATGTAAAGCCGTAGACAGGTATGCAATGACATACACTGACAGCAAGAGGGATTCTCAACCAAAGATATCATAAATTAAGCATTAATCAACACACTGGGAGACAGCAAAGTGCTCCAATGATGCTAATGACCATGTCGTGTGAAATGGCAGGTTTGCCAGTGTAGAGTTAGCTTGGGTGGCATGAATTACAAGTTGTTTGCCACAGCCACCTCACAATAGTACTATTCACTAGTGCACTGGTAACACAGTGATTGGCAGATCTTTGGAACAGCACGGTGCTGCAGCTGGATAATTCCAGCATATTCCTGGTTTAAGTACAATGAGAACATTGAATTCTAATTATGTCCTCCCTTCAGTGTCCTTTCCCTGGGCAGAATGAGCCAAAATCTATTTTTGTGTGTCTCCAGCAAAGTTACACAAAGCATGAATTTGGCTATTTAGCGACACTGACAAAACTACTGCTGCTATAACAACAACAACAACAAGAAGATTTCTCATATTTATAGTTTCATTCACAAGTCTTCACAGACTCATTCAACACTGGGGGAGCGTCGTCCCCCTTCTTACAGAAGTGGTAAAGATTTTGCGGAACAAGTAGTGAAACTGGAGCTGGGACTCAAGTAGTTGGATTCCCATTACCCTACCCTATCCAAAGCACACTGCTGTCCCCACAGAATGTCACTTCTGTATGCTGCTGAGCACTGTCAGAAAATGTACCTGACTGCAGGTACAAAAAGGTAAAAATGGCTTCAAGAATGATGGTATATCTTGCGAGCATCATTTGACCGTTAGTGATGTGGAATGGTGACTGACATGTTTCTTTCCACCTTCATGGACAGAACTTCAAATTCTTCAAAGAAAGAGCCAAGTTCTTCATCAGTTGGATACTGAAATACTTTTGGCTATGCTTCAGGAACATTTGACTTACCAGAAAGTGATAATGGGAACCACACAATCCCAAAACCACAGAGTGTGAGGAGTTACACAGCCCTAAAGTGTCTTTAATATGACTGCGTTGTTTCTGACTCCTTCAAGACCAAGCACGCTGCTAGAGTTGACATCAAGCTTGCAATGTGACCTTGTGTCTGGCTACACTCTTCTGAGCACTTGGACTGAGCATTTCTGAGCACTACTACCCTTCTGAGCACTTGGACTGCCCCAACAGCTTAATATGTAATCAGTAGGCAGTACTCACTGCTGCTCCAGGATCCCCTCTTTCTCAGTGGTATAACTAACAGTCACCTATCAGTTTTCAGAAGAGAACAGACATTTGTTTCGTAAAATCATCTTCATTAAAAAGTTTATGATCTGCATTCTAATAATCATTTTGTGGATTATTATCCCAATTGTCTACTCTGTTAAAGTTTTCATGTTGTGTGTTATTATACCTCCGTCTTCATTTATCCAGTAGAGAAACAGATTCATTGTTCCAACTTCAGTTATTTGGTGATCTTCTCCATAGAGCCACAAAACCTGCTGGCAGCCTAACTCCATGGCTTCTTGCTGGGCATAAATAGAAGAACCATAATTCCTTCCAGAAGAAAAAAAAAACAAGCAAACAAAACAAGAATAAGCAAACAGTTAGGAGTATCTGGTTGGGTATTTCCTCATTTCTATGCAAGGTTGTGTGCACACCTATTTTATAAGCAAGTGCTCTGCATAGTCATCGCCTGTCCCTGGAATATTTTCATTGGAAGTACTCTACTAGTATTTTACTAGATCATTTGTATCTACAACCAAAGAAATTTGAAGGACTGAGCAGCATCAACAGTTCCTACATATTCATCCAAACTGTCTTAAAAATACCTCTTGTTCTATTTTCGTTTTTCATTGCAAGTAGACACCTTAGGAAAGCATTTAAATTTATTTAGTAGTTGGCATCCTGGATAGAAAGCAACAATTCCCATCCAGTTCATGTTTGTTTTTTTTAAAAAGCAAAACAAAACCATCTACCTCATCTACGTCAGATGAACAGATGGGTCACATATGTCAGATGAGCCTCTTCGAACATAAAAATCACCAGAGGCGAGTTATTTCTTTTCTAGTAAAAGACATTCACAGAATCAGTAGCTTCAGGAGCTGCAGATGGGTCTTGATGAATTTCACATCCTTGAGGAGCAACTTTTTTTCCTAAAATGCTGCCTACAGCATGTACCTGACTGATTAATATATATTTACTCTGTAGCTGCTCTGAGGGAGCGGGGGGAACCTCAACCCTTTCACTTCTGGTGTTCCAACAACCATCAAGACCCTAAGTCAGCAGCTCCACAGTTCTGTCAGTAGTGACTCCAGACTATTCCGTTTTCCATAGCTGACGTGTGAAGAACGCACAGGAAACAATAAATATATTTTAAAACTAACCAAAACCCCACAAAAAGTAAAGGTCTCAGAACATCAGACTGGATGAAGGAAAGCTGTTTTCTTGCCCTTTGATTATTCTACTGGTTCAGCTGAGCAGCACTTGGCTTCGAAGAGAAACTCCCAGATAGAGACAATAAGCTTCATTTAAATCAAAGACCCAGGATGTATAGTCTAGTCACTTATTTAGCCACATCCAAGTTGCTTACTCCAGTCAAGTCCTAAGCAGCTTCACTCTACAAGTCAAGTGCTTTGACATTAACAATTGTATTTCTACTTAACTGTTCTGCTAGGCTATGGTCAAGTCAATGCAGATAATTGTCTCGTGCTTTCCCTTGCACACCCACGCTCCCCTAACTAACTGCAGATGGCTTGTCAGGACAGTTTGCAAAGGAAGGGGGTCAGCAATCAATGCTGTTCACTGCCATGTTGGCATCAAGCTGCTTGGGACACCTTCCTGGTCCAGTTCCTCAGCTTGAGATGCTGAAAAATTGCCTCTGCAAGTAATCCACTTGGCTGTAATACCCAAACAACAATATGCAACATATGCAACTGAATTGTATAAATAATACTTGCAAAGTACAATTTTGCAATCTTTGCTATAGCACATTGTTTGTATAACTGCTATATTTACTAAGTCTACTTCTGCTGGATTTGATACTTCACTAAAAACCAAATCTCCTTTGTGAGCTACGTAGAAGATGCAGAATTATGTTTTCTTACCCTCCCAGTTTGCAGTCTCCCGTTCCTCCTTTCCAGGCTCTTACATATTTTGGATCTGCCCATAAGGATATCGGATTAAAGCTTCCACTTGCAAAGTAAGGGCCCACAGGGCTCATTATGACATACAGCAGGGCTTTAGTTGGCTTCTTCACTCCAAGGGAGGGCTGAAAAAAAGGATTGGGTAGAGTTGAGTAGTGGCTCTGTGACAAGCTAAAATGATTTGCCCACTGGAAATGGTTCACACAACAGCACAGGAAATAACCTGGAATGTATCGTTGGGGATTTTGACCTCGTCTCTGAGAGAGGGCTTTTCACTTCAAGTCATCACCACCAATACTTGAAGGTGGACGTGAAAAGCCTGGCACTGGTCCAAGTCTGAATCCTGCAGTAGGAAACTCAGCTTAACGATCTGATTCTTCGCAAAGCTGAGGACTGACCACAGAATCACAGAATGCTTGAAGTTGGAATGCACCTCTGGAGATCACCTTGTCCAACCCTCAGGCTACATACAGCTGTTTGCCCATGATTCTTGAGATCTTCTATGCAACTGAATGGGTTACTATTTTTCTCTCCCCTCGGAGAAACCAAACTCGTAAAAAAGAACAAGATCATCCTCGGTTTATAAGATTAGGTCTCCATTGAAAAAAAGTTATTGGTTTTAAATCTTTAGGACCAAAGGTCTAAGCAAAACACTGTGCACAACACACTTGAAGCTAAATTGGGAGGTGGGAGGGAAAATAATAGAGTAATAATGGAACTACTGAAAAAATCCAAATAAGCCTTCCTCAGGTGCTAAGAGGATTCTTCTGATTTCTGTCCACATTACTCCTTCAGCAAAACTTCTAATAAGATTAACTAACTGAGATCGTTATATTTTTCCTGATTCTTATACTACCATTCAAAAGATCATGCTGACTGGGTTTCCTAATTGTACATATTCATAAAAGATTAGCAAGAGACACAACCTGGAAACAACATATGACATTGTGTAAAGGCCAGGTATGTCAGCTTATCTGAAACAAAGCTCAACACCAAAAGAATTCCACAAACAAAAATGGGTGGATTTTTTTTTTTTAACTATATTAATACTTTACAATCACTGAGTAAAGATCCTTCCATCTGAAAATCTGCAACTAGTTTACATGCATTAAATTAATGGAGTCCTAGAACACATGTGAAAGGTGTAATGCTGAGGTATAATAACTACTTACAGATGTGGATATTGCAGAATAGTAAGTTGCCTAGTTGGGAACTACACATTCTTCAGCTTCCTTGTCCTATGTTCTACCATTAGAGGTTTAAAGCTTCAATTAAAATAAACTCCCTGTTTCTAATTCCCTTTATAAATACTACAGGCTGGAGTATCATCCACACGAAACTCACAGAGTACACACTAATACCTTGTTGCTAAGGAGCCTTTTATAAGGTCGGGTTTATCTGTGTGTAAGGATAAACTGACATAAGAACTTGCTCTTAGTTCTGTTAAAAGTCCCAGACATTTTAATTTACTGGGTAGAATCTTCCAAAATCTCCTCGCTAATGTCAGGGTAGAGATAAAAAGTGAAATCCACAACATCCACCCAGCAAATTTCCGTTCCCTCACATTTTCTCCGGATTGGTAGAATTTTAAATGCATACGTTAAAATTTCACGGACAACTATGGTTTTACTACAAAACCGAAGTTAATTTAAATTTTGCCGTTACCGCTCAGAAGAGTTAATGGCAGTTTACTGTCGGTGACGTTAACCAATGTGCCCACTAGGTGGTGCTGTGGTCAACAGCAATTCGTGAAGTCGCGCTACGGGCCACTTAAAAGTAAAAAACACCAAACCCCTGAATTGTGATACTGTTGTGTAGTGACTTCTGCGTGTTTCACTGTATGGACGGAGGCTTTTGCTTCGTGCTTCAATACGCAAAAGTTCAGGGAGGGGGGAGGGAAGGAGGGGAAACGCTTCACACCTCAGTTCCAATTAAGGTAGGACGGATATAGAGGCTGGCAGCGGTTGAGTATGGGACCCACTCCTTTTCCACTTCCACAAGCTTCCGGATGCACTCTAGCAGCTCGTTCTGGTCAAAACGCTGGGAAGGAAGAGCAAAGGGAGAAAAGAAAATGGAGAAATATAGCCTGGACACTCTGTGGTCTTTATAAATCCGTACGTGAAGGCGAACACTTCATCAGGACGTGTAACAGTGATGGCCCGTGGAGCTTCATAGGACTACATCACCTTCCTTCAGTTCATTTCTTACAGAACTTAAGATTCCACAGTCTTTGCCCCTCTGCTTTTTTCAACAGTACCTTGAATGCCCTCCTCTTGTTACAAAGTATGCTCCCGAGACAGTAAAAAAGGAGCCAGTGACCCTTCTTGCCTCCAAAGCACCTGGCGAGAACTCCCTGTGAAGCCAAGACCTTCACTTTGGCAAGCCATGGCACCACCTCTTCTGCAGCAGGGTGCTTTGGGGCCAACTCCAAGGGGCCCACCAAGTCTCCCAGCTTTTATAGAGCTGCAAAGTCCTTACAGTAATAAAGCTAATAAGCATGGGAGGAAATTCACAGGCCAATACACCACTGCTAAGAGCAGCCTGAAGTTGCTAGCACGACCAAAAATGAAGGCACTCGGAGGCTGAAGGGCTTAACTGGAATGAGGAAAAGGGAGAACATCAGCACCAGAACAGTTTCATCGGCTGTCTGTGTGCAAATACCTGCAGATCAGCACCCATCCCTCAGAAGCAGACTGTGTACATCTGAGGCAGCAGGGAGACAACACAGAAAGCAAAACACTGCTGTGATTTAAAAGGAAAATGCTTTTCAAAGAGTTCACTGAATGAGATCTCCTGAAGTTTCAACTGAACTGTTTGAGAGTTAAGAGTGTTTGATAAGTGTTACACTAGTGTCCAGTTTCAGAGATTTGCACTCTGAAAATGAAAACATGCTCTGATTTAGAGAGAATAAAATGCCTTGGCTACATACTGGCAGAGCTGCTCGTATGGCTGATCGTGCCATCCTGTCCATGTTGAGAGTTGGCCGGAACAGGCGGATTTTGCCATCCACTCCTCTGTAAGCCTTCATTCCTTCAAACAGCTACCAAGCCAAAAACAAGGGAAAAGAAATGAAATAATAATTGAGACATGATGACCTATGCAAAAGCAGGATACACCCTTTGGAAATAAATTTCACTTTCCTGCTTGCAGCGCTTAAAGTATAAATGACTAACTAGTTAATCCTTGCAACACACTCCTGTGAGGTACTATTATGAAATTTATATCCCAAAAACAACCTGCCTATGCGTCAGATATATATCTTTCTTTCAAGGAACTTAATTATAACAATTTTTTTTCATAATTTGGTTACAACAATTAAAATTTGTAGCATGTGTTCGACTTAACTATTCCCTCACATCCTGGCCGATACCTAGGACTGAGCCAAAACAGTATTGTCCCTTACAGAAAGGGTCTACAGAAAGTAATTATATACATTAAGAATTTTTAGAGCTCTGCCCAAAATGCATTTTGGTAGGAAACATAGCATAAGGTAATCAGGGCAACTCTGTTGCAGTTCTTGCTATAGCAAAATCTTGGTCACTTATTTTCCCCTATGCTGTGGAAGAGAATTTAACTAGCATGAGAGACAGAGGCATCAGCCTTACACTAGAGAAAGGAGGCATGAAAATATTTTATCTATACTTTACAGGAAACTTAATCATAACTATCCCATCAACCTGCAAGATGCGGATGACTGGTGTTGACAATCAATTTACCAGAAATCTTTATCCCACCAGTACCCTCCCAGCAGAATGCTCTACAGCACCTCCTAACCACAGCAGAAAACATATGCCCACAAAATATCTATAGCTATTTTCAGTTACAGATTGATAATTTCCAGTTATAGTTATAGGCAGAAAACACATATATTATATCAACTCACAATAACATACACAGGTATTATTTAGCTTAAGTACTAAAGGATGATTTATGCCTATAGACAAGGGTTCAGATTTTTGGAATTTATTTTCTAAAGCATTTCTTTATATATTAAATTTCAGTGTAAGTTTTATGAATTTAACTGCATCACTACTGTCAGCCTCCTCATATTTCTCCTCCTGACTGTTCCACAAAAAATGGCTATAAGCACATTCTACGTGGTTGGAAGTCTACATACGCGGGTGTTTTATTTGGACAAAAGAATCCTGTATTTCTGTCTAAGTAATTTTAGTAGAATAATCACAGTTTCATTATTAAATTCTATAAGATTTTCCCATAAGGATCAGTGAAATGCAATGTTTAGAAAGCTTTTGTGCAGCCCCATGAGAGAGCTAGGTCCTTCCACATGACAAATTTTAATTGGGTTGTACTGGGTGGTGGGAATTCCTTGCAATTTTCCTTAGGCTACATGCCAACTATGTAGCAGAACCTAGAACTTCTTGCTTCTAGCATTTATCTTACTCCTATGGCAATGCCAACCTTATTAAAAGTTTTGTACTCGGTTTTGAAAAAGAAACTGTTCCTAGGATAGACATTGAAAGAAAGACAAGAAAACATTCTATCTTTAATAGAGGGTGGCATAGCTGGTGATACGGTTGATACTTTGGTAGGATTTTTATTGGGCCAGTGACTAACACCACATTTCTGTATTGCTACTTTCTTACCACAGAACGGTTGTTTCCCCCCCCACCCTTCTCCCAAACACAGTCACAGAACTTTTAATGAGAGGGAAGAGGAAGGAATGTTACTACTAAGATTTGACCAATGGTTTGAGAAAAGTAAGAACCACATCATTGCTGAAACACAAAGCCTTCCCAAGCTGTTAAATCTTTTTTCTTCAAAAAGAAACGCCTTTAACCTACCAGAGCTCAGTAAAACCTTTCACCCGTTAAAAAGGGAGACTGATGTTTTCCAGAAATGCTCAACTTGAATAAAAGCAACTGCTGTGGTTGCTTGATGGTTGCTTGCTACTGTGGCGTGCAAACAAAATTAACTAACATCTTTACACCACAGGAGCTGGATCTGGAGTTCAGCAGATCCAGACTATCACACCGCATCATGGAGGGCAAGGAAAAAGGGGAAGGGAATGCCAAATTCATCATTTTTGTTATACCCACTGTGTATTCATTGAGCCACAGCATTGGCACCAGATTCTCCTCTGTCTGTCCTCTTGGCTAGAGGAAACGTGATGCAATAAGGTAAAAAAATAACAAATGGAAAAAAAAATAAGAGCATATTCATGTTAGCAATGATTTCAGTCTGGGCCAGAGGCCGAGCATTAAAGCAATATGCTACTAAGAGTGAAATACAGATTTGGGACTCCAGCGTGGTTTCTTACTTCGTGGGCAGATCAAGAGCTGCACCCTTAGTCACAGGGGCCTGTTGTAATTTGCACAGGACCTTTGGAGGCTCGGTGACTAGATGGGGTAAAACCAGCAACAACAAAAAATGGTGAAGGCAGGGGCTCAGGGACAACAAGCAGGGAAAAGCTTGATCCTTCCCTTATACCAGCAGTTAAGAAAAAAAAAAAAAAAAGAAAGAAAGAAAGAAAAAAGAAAATAAAAAGAAACAATAAAAGAAACTCAGGCAACTCCACGATCTTCAGTGGAGACACTCCCACCCACCCAGAAGTGGGAGGAGAAGCAAGCTTCTATTTCAGCATACGTGACCTACTGAGGCTCTCACAGAGATGTGAGTATAGCCAAAGCTGCTCTGGAGACACAAAAGGCAGCTTTAGACAGTAAGCAGCTAAGCACGGAAACTGTTAACCACGCTGGTTTCCGACTTAACATTTCACTTTCCAAAGTTCCTTGCTGTATATTCTCTGCTTCAATAGACTTGTATATTCTGAACGCATCAGATCTGGTTCAGAGGTCTCCAAACATGTTTGGAGTTGCAAACAAGCATCTGCCTAGTCTGTCCTACAATCCAAGCTATGAACCTTTAAAACCACTCACATGGTCTTTTCCCAGTGCTTCATTAAGTTACATCAGAGACAGTAATTGGACTGATCCACTGTCATGAACTAGAATGCTTTCTCAAATGAACTTGTCACCACACAAGAAAGGGCTCACCTTCAGTAGGCTAGAAAGATAAGTTGGAATCCATAGAGTTGCTTCTGAGTTATACTAACAAAACCCTGTTGTCTGCAAGGACATCAGTTAACAGAACAAAGCCTAACTCAATACTGATACTCTTAAGAGGGTAGCAGTACTACAAAGCTATGGCTTCAAGTGCTCTGATGAAACAAAATAGCAGTTTCCAAACCTATTCAGTACTCACTTCTATAGCATAGTGCAGAGACGAGGAGGCTGGATGCAATGAAAGGTTCCCAAGCGGCTTAATGTAAGGTTTCTCCCATCCTGAAGCCAAGGACCATTCGATTGTCAGCATATTATCAGTGAACACAGTTCCAAATACCAAACCGTTGGGGTCCGGTTTTTCCTTGAAAGTTGTAGCTGGGGTGATAATCAAGTCTGAAGCCTGAAGGAACATGAAGACAAAAATTAAGTGTATAAAAATAATTAAGTCAGACCGATTTAAAAATTACTCTGCCTCGGTGAACATGGACAAATGAAATATTTTATCTGTGGGGACATTTAATGGCAGAACAGTTACAGGAATGCAGCATGGTTTTTTGTACTGGTTTTGGCTGGTATAGAGTTAATTTTCCTGATAGTAGCTTCTATGGTGTGAATCAGCCTAAAGAACAGCAAGAGAAGAAGGAAAGCAGGATCTCTGGCACATCACTCCCCTTTTATACACAGACAGGGGCTAAACAACTAGAGAGGGCTATGAAGTGGGCAGAGTCTTGATCCACTCTTTCCATACTCTTTCTATGTCATCTGAGGAGTTAACCTGTGCTGGTCAGACAGGCAAGGAAGAATTCAACAAAGAATTGTATTTGAAGCTCCATTTTCCTTCCTAACATGACTCAGAAAGCATCGACCCTTATTACAGACCCCCAGGGGAAATCTTACTCCTCGGTGCTGGGCACGTACAGAAGAGACTGGAACACTAGGAGTGTAGTTCAGGTAGTTCAGATTATTGGTCAAATGATTTGCATGTGCATTAAAAAAGCAGTTCTACAACAGATATCACTGATTTGATTTTTCAAGATCAGCACGCATTTTGCAAAATGAGACAAAAAAAAAATCAGTCCAAAGCTTTTGAAAAAGAACACCCCCCTGTCTTGTAAACAACCTAATTTTCCACGTCTTTAATCAACAATGGCCTATTTTTTATTGATTAGTTGGTTGTGGTTTAGGGTTTTTTTTTTTTATTTACTTGTTTCCTTGTTTAATGGCTTAGATGTGAAATTAACTTAGAGCTGGAGCACATGCACAGCTAAAAGCTTGTTTCAAACTATCTCCAATTATAGGGCTTGTTTAGATATTACAGTGCATTAGCCTGGTTGAACTAATAGATAATTTGATGAAACAACAATTTCTCTTCTGAAGTCTTCACAGTACCCTTTATCCTGCCAACAGTAAATGTGCCAATAGGAAAAGCACTACTTAGTGATGTCCTGAAAATAAAAATGAATTTACCTGACAACCTCTTATCACTCATCTTGGGAAAAAAAAGGTATCGCAGAAAAGCGTGGATCAAAACAAAAGCCACAAAGGAGTGTTTGCAATATTCACAACGCAAGACTCAGCTCAGGAAAACACTCATGCAAGAGCAGGATGTCAATGGGGCATACACCAGGATGCAGAACACACTTAAACTCTTTGCTTTATCTCTGGACAGGATCACAGCTTTCAAAGAACTCCCACTGCCAGTGGGCAGCCACTGGGTCAGCCGGTCAAGGCTTCTGTCTCATCTCAGTTCATTTTCATTAAGGTCATTATCTTCACAATAAACTGGCCCGGGGACCAAGATTATCACATGGAGGCTCATCCCCTAGAACTCTCATCAGCATACTGATTTTTGCTTTTATGCCTCAATTTCCCATTTCCTCAGTTGTGGTAGCACAACTAGTTGAAAGGCAGCACTACAAAAGAGCCTGCTAAGCTTATCTGGGCTAACAAACAGCTTTTACTTTGAGGATGGGGAAAGATTTTGATGTGCCTCGTCTCACAGACCCACAAGCACATGTAGCTGGAGCAGCAAGCTGCAGCCACAAGTGAAGAAACACGCTCACTTTGGAGCACTTGGGGTTTCTTTGTCCCAGTTTTGCCACCAAAGATATTTCTCCAGCTTGAGAGAGCCTCTGACAGAGTGTCCCAGTTTGAAGTAAAACCAAACCAATTTTTGTGTTCTGTAATTTTACATCGTAGCTAGGCCTCCTCTAACTCTCTGAAATTAACAGCATATTGTGGAGAAAACTGCTCATTGTCAGGATGATAAGACCAACATTTGTGCACACCATTCCTTGGCATGGAGCAAAGTTGGCTGCTTATACTTATTGCTGTAACAACCAAGGGCAGCCAATTTTGTTATTTGTCCCTTAGAGGGTCAAAAACGGAAAAACGTAGGAGGGGTCACACCTGTGGGGAGGTGTAGACAGAACAGGTGACCCAAACCTGACCAACTGGAGTATTCCAGCCCATCTGCCCCATACTCAGTATAAAACCTGAGCGATCAAAGGGTCAATTGTCTTCCTGCGATGGCCAACATCCAAAGAGGACCCTGTCTGTTCATCTGCCTTTGATCCCGA
>JAOTQQ010000001.1:70008875-70029743 GCA_026546715.1 Gallinago undulata | reverse complement strand
ACCCCTCACCAGCTTGGTGGCTCTCCTCTGGACACGCTCCAGTGCCTCAATGTCCTTCCTGTAGTGAGGGGCCCAAATGTTATGGCAATGCAAAAAAGAAAATACTAAAAAAAATATATCATTACTGGAAGTTCACTATATCCAGCATCTTACAAAGCTAGACATGAGCTAGCTTCAAACTGGAAGCCATGCAAGCATATTAGCATAGCACTGTATTCAGTCTAGCAAGTCCAAGATCTCGCTGGGGGTTATTAGTTTGAGCACAGCACTGCACTAACCTGCCTATATCGCTTCCAGCCTGCCGTGGGCTCACATCCCACTGGCTCAGAGCCTGGGAAGATTGGGTCTGTCTGCAGAAGACTGTGAGGGAACACTTCAGTTATTTAGAGTAACATAAGGAGCCATTCAGATACAGAAGCTCCACTTAAGCATTTTTCATTCCACTACCACGAGTCTTCCTATTAGCAAGTCAATCCAGATCCACTTGTAAACTCCAGTTACTTTATTCTGCTTTGGTGTAGCAGACTAGCCAGTATGCCCCTAAAAGGCCTGCATCATTTTGGTGCACTAAATAGGCCCTTAAAAATTTAAACAAAAGAAGTGAACTTTGCACCGTGAAGATGCTCAACTAATTCTGCACAGCTTCAGATCATTAAAACACAGGGAAACATAACAGGAGTAGGTAATCCCTTCTTAAAGTGTTCCATGTATCAGTCTCTCAAAGAGAAAACGTATACCATGACAAAAGGTTACCTGAAATCATCTTTCTTGATATGGATTGATAACATGAGGAAAAGAAAAGGCAATTACAGATGTCTTTAGTTTCCTAAGACCAAGTTTTACAAATTCAAAGTCAGAGCTAACACATACATTAAAAGAAACTAAATATAGAGTCACGTATGGAAATAGACCACTACATTATCCAAACAACATTCAATCTGTCTTGTGACAGTACAATAAGCAGAATGAATGCATTACAGAAACTACCAGACTTTTAATCATAAACAGTAAGTCCCTTAGACACAACTGTGTGCTATTTGCTGGTACTACTGAATGCAAAAAAAAATAATAAAAATGTATAAGAGCAAAACCAGAAATGGGCATTCCTTGATTCAACATCCCAACACGCACTCAGTGGTACAGAGGATGACTGCACTTTCCATTACTGCTTTCATACTCCCCTCCTAGAGGTCCAATGCTGACAATAGGCAAAACACTACAAGTATAACTTCTTAAGTTATGGTCACAAACCACAGCCAGTTATTTAAATAAATAAGAATGTGCATACAACCCAGGGAGGAAGATTTCACTCTAGTGGAAGGAGCTGAGTAAATAAATCCTGGAGATTTGACAGTTTCTACAATACCGGAAACTCTAGCATAATCACCGTTTCCTTCGACCTTTTTTTTATCAGTTCCAAGATCACTGGTCATGTGTCAACTCTGAACGCCATACATTAAGTATCTTGCAAATCACAGGCCTGTCAGGATGAGATTTTTAACTGCAGAAGTGACTCAAATTAAGGTAATTCAGCAGCAGTTAAAAGTAACAGTGCCAATTCTGATCTATTCACTTAAGAGAAGCCTATGAGAACAAAACCAGTGAGCAGCTAGCAGAGGTGTTCACTGCTTGCTAGCAGCTGTAGGTAGCATTCATTCATTCCCTCCCAGTGTGTAAGGGAATCTCTGAGTCTCCACCTTTCCAAGTCAGGCAGAAATTGCAGTAAAATTCAGAGAAGCTCTCTGTACCTAAAAAGCACAGCACTGCCTTCTAAAAAGAAATGTCTTCAGAGGGCTAATCTGGCGGTCAAATGTTGGGCAGCATCCTCTTTAACAATATGTTTTGTGTAAGCATAAAACAAAACCATACCCCGTTTTCTACATTCCCAGAATCTTGGATTACTTAGGTTACTGGCACAAAATTGCAGCTTTCTTCAGCTCAGTCAGCCTCATGGGTCAGCTTGATTCCTTTGAAATATTGTTAGCTATAGTTTCTGAACTTGTAACTGTAACTGTCTTCCACAGAAGTGTTTGTGAAATTTCCTAGAATGAATCCAGGTTGTTTTTATTTGTCATTGTCTGGTGTTATGTTTTTCTTCATTTATGAAGTTTTTCTTTTTAATTCGACAATGAAGCTAAAGAGACTGCAAATAATTATTATAATGCATGACACACTGCAATCAGTACCTGTGCTCCCATCACAACTTTCATTCACACACCTAGCAGAATACGATGGTTTTTTTTTTACTAAAAAACTGTACCCCCTTCTGGTGACTGCAGCTAATCTTCAGAAACAGAGCCATAAGGCAAGAATGGAATTACAAATTAGGCTTCAGTCTGAGCCAGCTGGTTTTTTTTTAGTATTATTCACTTTATGACCATCTGTCCCACCTGCTAATATATTTTTCCCTTCACACAGGCTCTCCACTACAATGATTTGCCATTCTGGCTGACATAAAAGTATTGATGGAAAGGAAACTGGACTGAATCCAACTTTGTGCCACTCCACTTTGGAGCTTTGGTAAAGCACCTGCTTGACTGCTGGTATAATTAAATATGGCTTAAGTCTGTTTTAAGTTCACCTACGACCCAAGCTCTATCAGAGTTTGTTGCCACTCTGTCTATCTTTCTTCTGGACTATGTCAACGAGTGGAAGGAAACAGCACATTGTGGTTACACAATTGCAATTTTGGTTTTTAAATGCACTAGCACACTCTACTGAATGAACCTACTCAGATCTATCCTGCCTATTTATTAAAGGTGAAATCACAAAACAACTCTGCACTCGATAATTGTGAGTTCTTGGGGTTTCAAAACTGGTTGCATGCTGAAAAGTCACCCTAAATCTTCCTTCTTGGGCAGAACTGCCAGAGAGACACAATGCAAAGGAAATGAGGAAGAGAAGAACTGGGAAGGGCTGAGAATGAGGAAGAAGAAATTAAATGGCACGTTGCTACATGTAGTCATGGAGTCTGAAGAATTCTTTGCTGTTTGCAAGGAGAAAAGCAGCAGAATAAGACTTAACACATTTTCTGCAGCATTTATTTTCCATATCTGGATAAAGCCTGGCAACTAAAAGAGGAATAACTACTTAGGCATGATTCAGAAGGCTTCCTAGCAGTGACACTGCCCCAAAAAATCAGGAAGAACATGACAGTTACAAAGTGTATTGTTATAATTTCATCTCATGTCCTGCTGACAGTAGTCAGCAATAACAGGAAGGGAACTGCTGAAAAAGCACTAGTAAGGTCACTTTTTCTCTGGGTGCTATTTTTAAACACCTGCAAAATATAGATGAGACTTTTTAAAGATTGTAAAGCAGGGGAAGAGAGGGGGAGAAAGAATTATAGATATGTGACATAAGGAATAAAGGCAAAAGAAGCCTAAAGAAGGCAGAAAAAAAGGAATTGAAAGAAGCACATGCTGATGGACTTTACATTTGCAACAAAAAAATAAAAATTGACATCTGTGTCCATACAGTGTTTAAAACGAGCTCTCAGTTACTAGCACTGCTTTCAGGAAGGAGGCAGAGGAAAAGAGCAATATCTGAACTGAGCTCAGTTTTAAGCATAAGATTAAAGAAAAAGAAGGGGAAAAAAAAATCAAAACAAAAAATGAGGGATTCAAATTCATGTCAGTTCCTGGCAGCTGCTCAGCATTGCTTATTATCATAGCCCTGTTTGCTTGGTGAGCGCTGATAATGTGCCAGAGCTGTGGTGTGCTTTGGAGTCCTTCTGAGATCCATAGCTCTGCAACTTTGAGACCAGATGGAAAAACCTACTTTTGAACACCACTGATAATGCCAAAGTTTAACAAATAATAGAGCGTTACACAGACTTTGTTTGGGAAAAAAAAAAAAACAACAAAACTTTAATGGGGGGAATCAATCTCTATTGCTTTTGAAGCAGGTAAGAGTTAAAAATAAAATCACCTATACCATTTTAATTTTTGCTTAATGGCTACTAACTTTTAGCTAGTACCTGAAATTACATTAAAGTTTTTCTTGTAACATTCTTAATTTCTACATTGAAAATATTTTCAGCAGATGCAACTTACATAATTATTTACAGCATTATGGTGTTCAGCACATCACTAGCTATGAAAGCCTGCACAACAATCACTGCCATGCTACAGATGCTGTCTGGCACCATCTACTGAAACGCTTCAGACATTCCTCTTCTTACAAACAACATACCTTGAAAGATTCGGTCACATGCTTTGCCGCTTCTCCCAAACATCCTCCAGCTGTGCACTCCTCCTGACAGCCCTAGAACAAATAAAAAATAGAGGAAATCAAATTCGATGCACATTGCAGAAAAGTTGATACACATTGAGTTAATTCTTTTTAGGGACAGATTGTATTGAATAACCACTCAGGCTTTTTCATCAGTAAATATATTAGAAAGAACATTTTGGTAGTTTTGCATCTTCTAGGTTTTTAGTTTTACTTCAGTTGTATTATTTTGTGCAACTGTATTTCAGGGCCTTATAGGAGAGACAATGTCTTAGTTTAGATTATCACTCTAAAGTGAGGAAAGGTATGGACAACACAACATCTTTCATTCAAAGCTGAATAAATTGTGTTTTTACACAGTTCCATCACATCCCACTTTCTCTAATAAAGCATCCACCCAACAGATTTGCTTTTGCCTTGTCTCAGAGAAGCTTGTCTAGGCAGAATGGAAGAAAAAGGGAAATAATAGTTTTTGTTAAATCCTTTATTAAATGAAGGCAGTGATAAGGAATTCTCAGTTTCCACAGCACCGGGCTACCATCTTTGTGGACCTTGCTGCACCAGCTAGACCTTCCTTCTCAGTGGCCAATAAATGCATATTACACCCAACAGAATGGAGAGAAGGAGACAAATACAGCTCTGACAGCATTTCTTGTTTCCCAGCAGCGTTTAAGGAAGAGCTGGAAAGGAGAAGTGGGGGCAGAGGTTTGGGAGAGGGAGGAAGGTCCAAGGAAGAAGACTGTCTGGAGGATGGGCCGTGAAGGGATTGGCAGGAGGATGGGTCAAGGGAAGCACAACTGGCAAGATGGGAGTGGATGGCAGAAGGGATGGCTACATGATGGCCAGGGATGGGTCACCATGGGGAAAGAGTCAGGCTGGTCAGAGGGGCTAAGGGGGTGAAGGAAAGGCAGAGACACTAAGGGATGGTGTTGCCAGGGCTGACAGGCAAGGGGCTTTCCACCTTACAAGGGAAAAGCCCTAGCAGGAGCCTGCACTGGCTCCTCACCGCTTGGCCACTCCTGCCACCCCTCAGCCTTGCTGTATCTCAGATGGGAAGTCCCAGCCCAGGTGGGAAAGCCCCAGGTCAAATGTGTAATCCCCTGAAGGAAAGAGGGAAAGAGGTGCACAGGAAACCCATCATGGTCAACCTGTGAGATCCCTGCCCCAAGCTCTTCAGGAGGGAGCAGCCCTCACCCTAAGACTTGATACGGCAGTGCCAGGGAGACATCAGTCACCAGGGTCCTGCAGCAGCCACCAAACTGTGGGGCCAGACAAGGGGCTGCATGGCTCACGGACTGTGAAGCACGACATGCACAAGGCCAATAGCATGAATTCTTTTTCCCTTTTTGCAGATCTTAGGGATATGTTAGACTGGAAAATAAAAAGGTACAAGCAGTATCTTGTCTGTTAAAGCGGGCTTGCTACCAACACAAGAAAAACCAAACTCCCAGCCACAGCAGATCTCACTTCCTCTCCCCTCCCCTCATCGCCCCAGGGAGGCCATAACATCCCTCCTGCCTTTTCTCACCATCAGCTTTAACCCTTATGTTCCTCTTTTTTATTAACCCTCTACCACAAGACATGCAATCACAGCTACAGGCTCCTTCCTATCAAACAAAGGAGGATCTGCTGAGAGAAATCACATATCCCTTTACAACGTCCCAATATGCTTTACCTTAAAACCTTATTAAAAATATGTTTTATTTGCCTTAATCTTAGTTGTGTTTTTTTTTTTCTCTCCAGAAATAAAAATCTTATTGAAAGAGTCTGTTCAATGACATTCAGTGCCAGATCCTACAGGACTAAAGCATCACCTAAACTAAGGGAGAGTCTGAACTAAGCGCTGTATAATAGGTCCTTGCTTTCCATGTAATTCTTCAAACGCTTCCAAATTCAGTGGTAAAATCCCTGAAGGCCTCCAGTTTAAAATAAAATAGTTAAGTGTTCTGCAGATGAATTAAACCAACCGATTTTTCTTTGCACTGCTGGGAATTTGGATGGAGAACGTGCTGGTCACCAGCTAACAGGATGGTAACTGCCAGCTGCGGAGCAAGAATCTCTCAAGTAGCTCCAGCTCCACTACTGACTTTTGTCTAATATCTAGTAGGCAAAGTTGGATTTTCTACTAATAATTACTGTTGACAACAAATACTGACAAATACTCAACCCTTATGCTTCAATTTCTCCCCATCTCTGCTTTATGAAGTTGCCTTAAAGCAAGCCTTGGCATCAACACAGAAGGGTCTGAAGCTGGATACAGTTTAAAAATCTCTTTCACGATCTTTAAAAAGATACAGAACTGGTATGTGAATTCCTGTGGACCACCTACAGGAACAGCCCCGAGGAGCTTGATCATGTTGCCGTTCAGTTCAAGGTTCCCCCCAAACTCAATGAAGACAACAGCCCATTTTTGAGGCATCTGCCGCGGGGCCAATCCCGTTCTCCACGAAGTCATTATGTTTTACAGATTTAACTCACATTTCAAGCAAGTAGCTAACTGCCTTTGTTAACCACACTGAGATTAAAGGGAGTTAATCCCTCCGCACCAGAAAGACATACCACAATTACTTTCTAATTGATGGAGTCATATTTTAATGGCTCCACGGCTTTTAAATCTGAAACATGTTGTTAAATGCAATAGGGGAAATTACTCCCTGGTTTAGTGCCAACATTGCCAAGGGAGTTATGCCAAGCAGAAATTTGCCCTTTGAGTTTAATAGCATAGTAAATTCAAAACTGCACTGAAATACCGATGTTATCCTAAAGATACATTTGAGCCACTGGGTCAATGAATCCTCAAAAGTTGCTCAAGTCTGTATCAAGTTGCTACACAAATACGTACACAGGATAGCATTTCCTATCTTGTAGCATAGAGCTAACAACATTTTCTTTATGGTACACATAACTGCTTTTTCTAAATTGGAAGCAGGACAGTATGTCACAATTTTCCTTCAAAAAGAATGAAATTTCACATTGATTTTATCATTACTGTAAAGCCTGTACAAGAAAAAAAACTGTAAGGCACTACCCTAGATTACATTTTCTTTAAAAATGGGTTTTATATGTCACTGTATCACTGAGAAACAGTATCAAAAGAAAGACCTGGTAATGACTAATTCTGTCTTTACTTTTATAGAAGATCTCAATGCTATAATAATTGTTGCAAATCCGTTAGCATTTGCAAAAGTAATCACAATATACACAGTTGGATAATAGTGTTCCCTCACTTACTTCCAATTTAACTCTTATATAAAGAGGAGGTAAGTCTTAATAGGTTTAGTCTTCTCCCCACATGTGAAGGACCACCTTGTGTGTAACACCAGCACTTTTGGAAATTTTGTATTTGACAGCTGTCACCTGCTTTCCCAAGCCTGAACGTTCAACTCCTGCATTTGGTGCTCAGAATGCATTAGAGATATATTTTCAACATCTTTTAGCATATTGATGCTCTAACCAATTCCTCTTGGCCTTCCCTGATCCTTTGTCAACCTGCTGCTCTTAGGTTTTAGCTACCCCATTATCCCATAGGCTCACCCCCAGTTATGAAATGGGAGCTGAAGATTATCCAAAGCTTCTGATGGTGAAGCTTCTGATAATCTTCAGCACAGTAAGCTTAAGCTACAAACTGCACTTCTTTAGCCTATGGTGTATGACAGTATTTAATTAAAAAAAAAGGCACCTGTTCTCAAAAAAAATAAATAATTTGAATAAATTGCTGTTACATCTATATGCCATGTACTTTGTCACCCTCTTTTCAAAGAAATCTAATTCTTTAATCAGTGCTGTGCTCACTTAACTCTTCTCTCCACTGGGGAACAGAAAGCATTCCCTAGGGGAAGGTAGAAGGAAAGAAATAAATTGCTAATAATTTCTGCAGGGTTCCCACTTTCAGCCAGGAAATCAAAGCAACTCAAGATCTGCAGTTTCACAGAATCCTTAGTCATGTTTTTGATTTCAATGGTGCATGCTTATCCAAGTCAGCCCACGGACAGCTCTGATGTCTTCACTCCAAGTGAGAATTTCACCAACAGGACCAGTGCCTCGGTTAGAGTGCTAACAGTGACAGGGAACATCAGAAAACCCAGTTTTATGCCCACAAAAGAATTGTAGACAGTGCTTTGTTGGCAGGCATTGGCTATTCATGGAGGATGAGAACCTGAAGAAGCAAATAAACCACAGGTACACAGCTATGACTGCATATAGTTCCTTCTACTCAGGCCATCTTCTGCTGTGCAGAGAAACTTCAACCCAAGACTATCTTGTGTTAGTCATCAGGCCCCAACAAAGATGGAGTGGGAGCTCCCTCTCAGTCAAAAGTCACATGAAAAACAGTTTTCAATGAAGAGATTGCTTTCTGAGACATTTCTCTGAGCTAAAACAGTGTCTTCCTGCTTTTTTCCTGTGCTTGCTTCTGGTTGCTAAGTATCTAAGAATATTTCATTCTCTAATTTACACTGGAAGGATAATGAAATCAGAATACTTATCCAATTCCAGGATTCTAGCAGATCAATAAATTCAATACATGACTTATAGTATGGTACTGCCTACAGGTGAGCCAAATCAGGTGCGTGATGACATGTACTTTGGCTTACAAAACCATACAAATCAGAGCTGTCTTTCTATCCCAGGTATGAAATATAGTCCAACATGCACAAATAGCACATCTTCTGTGTATTGCTACAGTCATATAAAACACTTTCATGACTTCAAAACAGTTTTCATCTGCCCCTAGGAAATGTTAATATAATTTGGCAGCCACATCACATAAAAGATGAATTTGCAGACCAAAAAAAACAGTAACAATGTTCATAGCTTGAAAAAAAAATCCACTTGCTGTCAGACTGAGAGAGAAATTCTGAATATTGCTGTAGGGCCATGTCATCTAGTACTATTTTTAATATCAACTAAAAAGATAGCTACTTAACAACATTTATTAAAGACTTCCAGGTCTCAGGAAGCTCATTTATGGAATATCACAGCAAGGCATGTTTAGCTCAGCTGTCATGAGATATAAAAAAATATCTTAATACTGTCTTTATGTTATATGTATGTGAACATAAACATACACATACGTATGTGTTACCATGCAAGCGTCACCAAGGTTGGTTAAACCAACATCAGTGTTGATTAAACAGTAAGGCAGTGTAATAACAATCTACAGTAAATAACAGGCAACTAGCATAGCAAAAAAAGAAAGCTTCCACATTATTTAATGGTAATTTTGTGTCAGAGTGAAAGCATAGGGGCTTAGAATATAGATGAGTTTCTTTATCTAAGAAAGCTGCATTGCACAAAGTAAAGTTGAATTTAAATAGATCATCGTTAAACTAGTCCAAATGACTGTGCAGGCACTTATCTTCTAGCTTGAGCAGTTTAAATTGCTTTAAATTTACTACAAACTACTAAATAAGTAGTTTGAATAAAACTGAAAGATGCTCCTCTTAAAACAAGTATCACTGTTTTTATTATGTTTAAATAAAAGACAATTCAGATTATATAAACATAACATTGGTTAGAAAAACCTTAAAGCAGAGAACATAAATGTAAATAGTCTGCTAGTTCATCAAGACTCAAATTTGGTAACATTTATAGTTATAACACAACTGTGAAAACAGACTGAGTTCATTTTTACAAGATTAGATAAATGCAGGACAGTGTTGCCAAAGTAAATTCATTGCAGTCAGCGCTCAGGTGAGAAACCTCTCTAGGAAATAATGCCAATTTCTTGACTCAGTGCTTAAATTAATATTTGAATGAGTTCAGTAATGTCTAACCTGTTGTACAAGAACACTTGGATAAGTTCACCTGAAAAATAGCAAGGCTAGGCAAGGTGAAGGATAACTACTTGTGAAATTCAAAAAGAACATGTGCTTGGCAAACTGGATTATCAAGAAAGCTAAAGGGAAGTGTTCACCAGAAACAGAAAATAGATTAATTTGTTGTAACTAACTCTAAAGAGAGCCTGACCAGGGATCTATTCAGCTTCAGGTTAAAATTATTTCGCCAGAATAACAGAATTCTTTTTATGTTATTTCAGAACATTTACAACATGAGCTGTGAATTGCACTTATGGAACTTATTGCAAAATAGATTCCAAAGTATGATCCTTCCCATTTGAAAAATATTGATAACCTACCAGCAGCCCCATCCAATCCAAGACATACAGCGGCTGTACATCTCTCTGTGGTGCCCTTTCATTCAACGGTTAGTTTTGTCTTAATACGTTTCCTGCACAACCAGAAATAGGCAAGTACTCCAAAAAAGCTTCGTGAATGACCTCTAAATGAAACGTGCTTTAACCTTGACTTCTAAGCCCACTGCTTGTACTGTTCTTGTTTGTTTTCCTTCCTATGACCCTCTTGTCGCTCTTGTCACTCCTCAGTGCCATTTCCTCTGCCTTTATCCTCTTGCTCAGTTCACCAACTCTTCCCTTCTGATGGAGGAAAACAGCCTCGTACTATTAGGGGAATAGGCAGATGACCTAATGGAGCTCTTCCATCTCTAACTCCTATGAACAGTCCTCTGAGTGCCTCTTTTGTTGGTTTGTTTGTCTGCTCTAGCATTAATTAGGTTTTTAACAAGTGCATTGTGTGCTAGAATGGCATAAATAAAAGCATGTTAAAGCAACCAGCTGGATCTAGTTGTCCTATAAATTCATCTGCCTGTTTTCTAACTGGATAGAGTCTCATGGCTATGTGTTACAGTTATTACTCAAACAAAATAAATGAAAATGCTAAAAGTCACCATGGTTTTATTGTGTTTAGGCCCAGTTCTCATTGATCTTTTACATCAAACTGGCAACAAGAAAGGGTATAAATGCTATTAGATACTTTCCCCTTCCACTGTAAAAGGGCTTTGCTTTTAACCGTGAGGAAGCTTGCATTCATTATGTTTTCTCTAACATTTCTTTTTACTCATGTATTCTATAATGACAGGTATTAAATTAGCATTTTAAGCATTTATAGTGAACTTAAGCAGAACTACAGAATGCATTTTTAACTGCACTGTTACACAAACAAGAATAAGCCACAGTAAAAATTATGCTGCTTATTTTCCTCAGGGATTCAGTTACATTACCTATATTTTTTATCCTGAGACAGATGTACACGTAAAGTACAGATCTGATTTAAAGATGCATAAAATATAGCTTACAATTTATTTGTGAAATTCCCTGATGGTGGAAACTACACACACATCCTGCAGCTGATGACCAAGGCAAGTGGCTTGATGCAATTACCAAAAGATAATGTGAGTAACATGAATGCATACACAGCAGAAACAAATAAAATCATTGTCTGAAGAGTTGCTGAGGGTTTAGAACTGGAAGCAGACAATTTAGTGTGGGAGACCAAAGCTTCTGCAGTTTGCAAATAAATCACTGTAGACTCCTAGGGAAAGAAAAAAAAACACACAAACAAACCAAAACATAAAACCACCATCAAACCACAGCAGATGCAGTGATGGATTCCAAAATGAGAACTGACGTGCTTGGAGAAAAGAGCTAGCAGACGAAAACCTGTTCTTAAGGACATGCTCATCTTTACAAGCTTCCTCATAACTACGGTGGAACCAGAAGAAACATGGGGTCAGGCCTGAATCACTGGCCTGTAGAAGGGGTCATTTGTAGCTATTCTCAGAGTGCTTAAGACTGTGTCCCATTTAAGTCCATTTTGCACTGGAATAAAGGTTTACATAAGACGCTGAGCAATGATGAATCACATGCTGAAAACAAAAGCTCTGAGGGGAAAAAAAAAAAAAAAAAGCAGCTTTTGGAGAAGGCAGAAGTGACTTTTTTTCACCACAGGTCCTGTACACAGTTCAACTAGAGATAATAAAAAAGTAACTTATACAGCTGGCTCCCGACTAACAGTAAGTACAATAAAACATTATGCAACTGTGCGTGTGGTTGCTGGTCTGTAAAGGGCAGACCTATTCCGGCTTGATATCACACCTAGTCCTGATAACTTTGCACGGCCTGTTTAATTCATCACCGAGTATCCAATCCCGCTGCCGCCAGAGCATGAGAAGCACGACTTTCTGTATCGTGCAGGGCTGTTAGCGGAGTTATTCCCTGTTCCCTGCTTCCCAAGAAGTTTGTTTAGCTGTTAAGCGTCCAACAGATGAAGGTGATAAGGCACGGCAGCAGCCACCTAACTTGGGGAGCTGAATGGGCTCAATGCTGCAGGAGCATTCCTTATCCACATCCATAGTTTCTATGATGTTTGCAGTTATTTTACCGCTTGTTCCACATAAAGAACTGAGACCTTCGCTATTTATAAGCTTTAAATGAATCTTCTCACTGTAATACCTGGAAGCCTTAGAAATGAATAGTGGCTCTGCAGTCACAGCCCCTAAGTGAAGGAAGGTAGAAATAGCCGTCTCTTCTACAGGCAGGAAATTCAGGCATAGATTGTCCCATCAGCATGGGACATACCATAGAATCATAGAATGGTTAGAGTTGGAAAGGACCTTAAAGATCATCAAGTTCCAGCCCCCTCCTGCCAGTTGCTTCAGAGAATTCACTGGGAGGGGGACAGCTCCTGAACAGGGTGTGCTCAGCTCCCCAGGAACCAAACCTATAGCTCCTCTTCCTTATAGAGACATACCCGCCAGATCCATTACGGTTCTTCTCAAGGAGGAAGAACAAGTGTAAATGACTGATGAGGTTTTGGCTGTGCACGGCTGTGCCCTATGTGAGCTCCTTCCACAACAGCACACAGGTGCTGGCTGCAGAAGACCTGCCTATACCAGCTCCAGTGGGTTTTAAGCCTGGCACGATTGGTTTGAAGTAATGGGAGATCTCTCCTTGGCTTTTAGCAAAGCCTGGGTTATATCCTTGAGACGTGCCCTTTGCTGTGTGTTCAAACTGCCTTAATTTGATTTAACTGGACATGATTCAAAGCAGAAAGGAAGCTGAAGCTTTCCTCCTGATGTAAAGGGCACCAGGAACAGAGTTAACCCAGCAGGGAAAATCCCTGGATCCTGTTTGAAGACAGCACCTAAAATGATGTTCGTGTTCTTGTTTAAATTAACAACAAGGCTAGAGATGGAACATATTTGCACGACAGACATCCAGCTCAGAATACGCTAGGGACTCCTCTTGCTTTTTGGTCTTTATGAGTTCCAGTGGCTGCAACAAAAGGTAGTAAGCATAATCCCCTATACCAAGCAAATATAAATAATCCCAGGGAAGCTTACTAACGGGCCAAGAAAAGCAGAGACAACTACAGTGTCACTGAACAGTGTCACACATTAACTCCCTTGAACGTGGAAAAACACCACAAGAAGGTGCTTTTCTTGATGATGTCTGCTCAAAAGAGGTAAAATATTTTAAACTAGTGACAAAGCCAGATACTCCACCTAGTTATTATATATTCAACTGTGTAACAACTCTAAGACAGGGAAAAATCATGCGACATAACACTCCAAAATTTTGGATGTGCATTTAAAGTTACCCTATGTGTCATTTCTAAATACTTTGTGACCAAGCACTTCATCTGAAATCCCCTATGACTCGTTGACAGTGCCCAGAGCAAACTGGATTCTGCCTTGGGAAACTGAGAGCAAAATAACACTCAACACATTAGAAGTGACCTTGAAAAAGTATGGTCACAGATGAGGTATTTGTAGAGGTGTCAGCATTAAGCACACAAAGCAAACAGAAGCCCTTTGCCAAAATTATAGCACGGTAAAAGGTCATCACAAATCAAGCGTGACACAGCCCCTATTAGAAAAATGATAACTTTGAAATACTAAGAAAAGGCACTAGTAATGTAGATAATAAACAGGCCTATGACAAGTAACGTAGGCTCGTCCTCTTACAGTTCAACATCTGTATAAGTGATCAGCCAGCCCTGCTCAACAGACCTACGTTGACAAATGACTTACTTGTAACACACCCAAGAACCAAGGGTTTTGCCCAGCTTCAACGCGCGGGAATATCAATGCTTTTGACTAGAATGTCTCTGTCATTTCTGAATCTACGAAGCTAACCTTAAGCAAGTTAAAACAGTGTAGAATTAGATCAGATTTGTCCACTGTTGAAATCCAGTTCACTTGGAAATGGCAGGACAGAACATTAATTTCATATGTATGTCGCAATAAATATTTTGCCCACTTGACATGATGAAAAATTTGCTGGCTACAGCAAAACCATTTAAAAGAAGATCCAAAAGGATTGTAAATTGTAAATGCAGCATATTCAGCTCAATGGAGAACCAGGAAGGAATACTGATGTTACTGAACTTCTATCTCCAGGTGTCAAGAGAATCAACCTGTAAACACCAAAAATCATCTCTGGATCATCAACACCTGGAAAGGTGTTGAAAGGCAAAGGATAATATTAGAAAATTAAGCGATTCTAGTGGTACAGACTCTAGGCAATATGAAAAAAAGCATAGACTACAGAACTTGTCTTTGTATTCTATAAAGCACTATGTAATATCAAGGGGGAAGCCTGAGCCATGGACTGGGTCACAGCACAGGATCGGATTTAGAAAAAAAGCACATCTGTGTTAGAAGAACACAGAAAGAAAAAAAACTGAACTGAACCAACTACAGTCCAACAACCCAGTGGACTTCCTTTATGGTTACAGAAACAAAATATTTCCTGGCATGAGAAACTTCATTTCGTTTGCCTCCCAAACTGCCCTTCTGTTTCTAAAGACGGTTAATCCAGTTTAAGGCAGAGTCTGTTCCCATGCACATATAAATAGGTTATAGCATATCTAACCACCACACTTGCTTCAAAACCAAATGATAATACTCACGATGCATAAATGCCTCAAATATATGAGCATGTGGATACAATATGACAGATTTTATGTTTTGATCTGTGTGCATTCATGTTTCTATGTAGCTGTACAGCTGTGGCAAAAAAACGTGGCTGTGTAGTCACTCTATGCAATAATACCCTATGCTACAACTACTACTTCATGTCATGTAAAGCATAAACTTGGCTCACATTACACTTTTACACTAGGACACAACTATTATTTTTATGGCTATACTTCAGGCAGTACTTTCTAGCAATTAGGAAGAGTTTTTTCAAGTTTATAAGTAGGCACCGCCACCGTATAGGGCAGGAGTCAGAAGGACTTACAGTTTTGAGTCTTAACACTAGCACTGACTGTGACCTTGATAATTTGATGACCTTAATAAATCTTGATGTTCTGTTCTCAAAAATGATTATGGCACATCTGAAAGTTTTAAAACTATAGCTCCTACTAAAAATTGACTTATGCTTTCATTCATCCAGGATCGAAAACTCCATCTCTCCACCTTAGTTTCCTCAAACTTTAAAATCAGAGAAATAATAATTTCCTTGATCCCATCATGCATCTGTTAAGAAACTTAATTAACAACTAAATTATTTGGGGATACTGCAAGTATTAAAATTTGCTATAAAATTTTCTTCCTCATATTGCTTTGAGTTTGAATTTCCATTATTTTACTAGATGGTGAGAAAATCCATGCATCAACATAAATTTTACTGCTCATTTTTAGTGGGCATTATTTGATTTTTAATGAACTGCATGATGATATGCAGTTATAAAATACCTTGTGAATTAATAATTTTGTTGTAAAAATAGAATTTGCAATTTTGTACGGTATATTTATATGTTATTTTTAAGATACAGTAATTTAAAGTTCACATTCCAGAAAACCAAAAAAGTCTCCTTTTTTTCAGTGATTCATATAGTTTTGCCAGTGTTTTATTTTCCACATATTAAGGGAAAAATTACACAATTTCAAAAATTTAACATCAAATATTACAGAAATGAAAGCTACTAGAGAGAACCTTTTCAACAGTTGTAATAAATCTAACAGTGCATTGAACTTTACTTGCAGCTAGCTGCACTGAAAATAAATAACAAGAAGACCTTGTGAATTCATTTCAAAACCAACAAGAAGCTGTTATTTTCTTAAACCCCAGCAGTATTATAAAGACCTCAGCCTTAAGAAAAAGATGTTTGAATTCCTGAGACATCCCCTTAACTTTTCCTTGACATTAGCAACTTCCCTAGGAGTTTTGACATACCTCTTTCCCTTCCCATGGCTGGTGCCTACTGATAGGCAAACAAATCCTTGTTTAAAGAATTATTCTTAAAACACATGGTAAGGAAAAAAAAAAGTCTAGCACAAGCTGGATGTATTACGATTATGAGAAAAAAGTACTAGCTTGGCTGTCCAATGTGGATGGGGAAAGAAAGTACAGTACTTAGAGGGAAGGTGTTGAGAGTGTAGGAAGGAGGTACTGTCCTCTTTCCTGGCTCAGTGGTAGGCTCATCAAAGGAGTATTGGTGAAACTTACCATGGATCCTAATGAAGTAATGAAAGCAATAATGCTCCCAGGGAAAAACACCCTCACCCCTCCCAAAATCCCCAACAAACTCCAAAGGGTCCAAATAAAGTCGTGTTCTTGTAAAAAGACTTGCACCAACATTACTGTTCAACTTTTGTTTTAAGCACTTGGAGTTCCTCAAGACAGAGAAAAACAAAACATTACTACTATATGACATGTTTAAGAAATTTGCTTCTGCAAAGAATTCTGCCTATATTGGTAACTTCATACTGTGCAAAGATGGTCTGTCCACAGAGTATTGTACTGTTAAAAGCCCAGCTAGCAGACCTATGTACTGATCCACACTAGTGTGTCAAAGATTAAAAAAATCTGGATTAAAAAAAATTGAAATCTTAATTCATAAGTTTTTTTCCGGGACCATAGGAAAATCCAGAGTGGAAGGTTCCTCAGGACATCTCTAGTCCAACCTCCTGCTCCAAGTGGAGTACGCTCTGAGCTCAGACCAGGTTTCTGACCTGGTTTAGTCCAAGTCCTGGTTCAGACCAAGCTTTAATCCAGTTGAGTCTTGAGAGGTCCCAAGGATGGAGACTTCACAGCCTCTCTTGGTAACCTGTTCTACTGCCTGACTGTCCTTGTGGGGAGATTTTTTTCCTTATATCCAGTCTGAACCTTTTTAATTTCAATTTATGCCATTGTCTCTTGTCCCCTTACCATAGGTCATTGTTGAGCCTGGCCCCATCTCCTTGATTTTCCTCTCAATTTTGGAAGACTGCTATTAAATCACCCAAAAGCTTCCTCTTCTCCAGACTGAACAAACCCAGTTCTCACAGCCTCTCAGTGTCAAAGTTCAAAAAAAGTTAATTCTCAGTAAGGGTAATGCAAATTCAAGCAGTTATTACAGAAGTAATGACCCCTCATACAACAGTCTAAATAAAATTAAACATGTGGGCATGACTTGTATGGCAATGATCTCTCTGAAAGCTAGTGGAAATTAATACAATCAGAACCTTGTGGAATTAAACCCTATTTGTGTCCCAGGAAAACCAATATATTTTCTGTGCTTACTAAGAGTGTTTTTATCAAATACTGTGTGAAACGCTCTAATAGGCAAACTGAATTAGCAGCAGCTGTGTACCTAGTGAGAAGTCATATGCTACACTTCATTAATGCACCAGGTATACTCTAAAATAAAACTGGGAACGAACTGCAGACCTCAAGGGGAGAAAGTCAATGAGTAACTCTGTTGGAAGGGTATTATGACATTAGTTTGGAAAAGAAATAATAAACTATGGGCCAAGATGCAAAAAAGACAGACGGGTAAAAAAATCTTGATCATTTTAAAGATAGTTTCAATTATTTAGTTCATGTTAACTCTTTTAGATCGTTTGACACGCACACCAAAGAGCAATATTAGGCCTCTCCATATGCATAACGCTGGATTTTCATCTGCAATAGCATATGGTAATACTTGCTAAATTGCCCTTCTACAACAGGTGCTGGATTTTATGAGGTAATATTACCTGTCCCTTTAATGTCTAAAGTCATAAAGTAATTAAATTGTTTCCTAGGTAAATGGGACCACCTAGTCACTTCATCCTATGTAAGAACTGCAGGCATCAAGTTGCAAGTTTGTAAGTGCCTACGAATAACACGTTAGAGTCACCTACTACTTTGATTTATGTGTAAATATCACCAAAATTCAGACATTCAAGATGAAGGCTGGGCATTTAATCTCTACCCTTCGTGGCAATTAGATATCCTCAATTTGTTATCAAAAGCTTATCTACCACTGTGGAGTACATAATATATCAGTGTAGTGACATGAAGATGCCAGTCCTCATGTGTATGGTCTAAAGGGGCTAATTATGCAAATTTTCCAAACAGAATGTACCTCTTAGGTCCTTTAGTCTAACACTGAAGGTCCTGGCTTCATACCTGCCAATAATCTGCAGTTTGCTATATGTTCAGCTATGCTAATTCATTTAAGAAAATGGCATAACATAGGGCCGTAATGAAAGTAACGTCCATTCTGATCCTTTAGCATGCTCACACCAAAGAAATGGTTTTTAAATGGCTGAACAAATTCAGAATATCTGAGTGCTTGCACAATTAATGAGCTGATTTACCTCCTTTCCTAACATGCTCTCCCAGGGATAAATTCATCGCTAGTGAATTCCATTTGAATACCAAATTAAACCAAGGATGTGACCTGTGGACTGATTTAGCAAGATATCAACTGCGTTAAAGCTACCTAACGGTTCTGCAATCTTCTTGTTTACCTAATGACTTTGCAGCAGATTTCAATACTCAGTTTCCATGGGGAAAATCAGGATATCCACTGGATCACACAACGCCAGGAGTGCTCAGCTGTCACTAACAATCAGTGCAATAGGTAGACAAGGCAGAACTGCAAAAACCAGAGGCATAATTCATTGCTTACATATAACATTCCTTTAAACAGGCTAAAAAGAGAAGGTTGGGTTGGAAGTGGTTCAAGGAGAAATGGAGGGTTGTGACTAAAAGCATGAAATGATGAAGGGGGAGATGAAAGGATAAGAAGCTGTAATAATGCTGTTGCTTACTGACACCTTTACAAATGTATTGGGTTTTGCATAAGCGACGTGATAATCAAATGGTCATTTTCTGCATCTTTGATACATGATCTGCAAATACACAGTGACAGCTATAACCCTGAAGAGCTTACAGTCTGAACAGATGAGGCAAATAAAGGGTAAAGGCCTCAGACAGAACTGACTTGCCCAAGGCTACACCACTTGCAAGAGACAAGGGTGTTAGCTATTGCTTCATGCTGTCTTTTCTATAATAAAAACACACAGCAAAGTCAGGTTTTGTGCAGGTGAGAAGAACCCAAGGAGATGTCAGCACCGCTTTGAGCCAACAGGCAGGTAGGTCTATGGCTTGCCTGCCACTTGTTTTTGGCATGGGCATGCCAGAGCATTACTGCCAAGTGCCTGATAACACCCCAGAGACCGGGATCATGCCCTCTCTCCTAGACACACAACAGGTACAGCAAAAGTGATATAAACCACGACACTCTGTCTCACTCCTTGACACTCCTGCATTCTGCTCCTAAGCGTTCCGGCTGGGGGCAGCTGCTTGGGTATTTTCCCTGAATGGTGTCAGATCGGTTTTCTGCCATGGCTGGTCTGCCACTCTCCAGTTGCAGAAAGCACAAATGGGTCTAATCAGAGCCTCCTGAGGCTCCTCCAGAGCACTCATCCACGCCAGCCCTGCCATCATCAGTAGCACCTGCACCTCTGCTAGACCTGCCCAGGAGAGAGCAATGTTGATGAGACCTAGGAGGGGATGAGAGTAACGCTTGTCATCAGAAGCGGAGAGGCGCTGCCAGTCACATACCTGTTGTGCCTATATTCTATCTGTTACAGTCACCCAATGAGAGCAAATAACTCAGTCTTGTTTTTCCTCAGCTGTTAACTTAGGCTGCGGCTGTGAAGTTCACAGGCTGCCCAGCACAGACCTTCTTCAAAACCCAAAAATTACTCCTAGTGCAGCTGTTCTGCAGGGTATAAAGTTGCTGTGATGTTCCCTCAGGCTAACTGGTAAGCTCCCGTGCCATCTCCATGCCCGTTGCCTTGACAAGGAAGGCTTCTTTTTAATCCCCAGATCAGCCTCACTAAGCAGAGGACCATAAACATGACATTTATAAAAGGATAGTTCCCACAGATGACCATCTCTCACGTTAGTGTTCACCACCAGCAGCTCCTCTTTCATTAGTTAAAGTTATTCCTGAAATTACTCAAAACCTCTAAATACGTGTTACTGGGTTTTACCCATAGTCTATTTTAGTACAATGGCAGACATAAGACCTATAATAAATGCATAAGCATAAAAAGGCATGATGCCTGCCAGGATACCATATCTTTTGCAATTTTTTTTATTTTTTTTTTCTTTTTAATCATTAAGAGTCTCACGTTACAAATAAAACAGTAAGAAATCCCACAGTCCCCTCCCCGAGGAAATTACACACCTTCCCTTCCCCCTCTCCTCCCTCCCGACACACGCTGTCTGCAATGAAAGAGCACGGAAAGAGGTAGAATCACACGCATCCTGCTTCGGAATCTCAAAGAGCAAATCTCCGAGGGGCAGAAACCTCCTTCGCAAAGCGTAAATAACAACCACCAAAAAATAACAATAATAAAATAGGGCATTCAAATCTGTAAATACAAATCCCTGGAGTACCGCTGTCCTCGGTTGCCGAAGGAAAAACTCCCTCTGCGACTCACGCATCCCCCCGAAGGATGGACGAGGGCATTTTTGCGGGGGGGGGGGGGGGGGGGGGGGGGGAACCC
>JAOTQQ010000001.1:69941099-70001509 GCA_026546715.1 Gallinago undulata | reverse complement strand
CTCAGCCCTGCTTATTCTCAACCCTGCCTTCCCTGTCCATGCCTTGCCTGTCCATGCCCTGCCTTGCCCGTCCCTGCGTCTCTCAGCCCTTCCTTGCTTGTCCCTGCCTAATCGCTGCCCTGTCTTGCCTGTCCCTGCCGTGCCTTTCTCAGCCATGCCTCTCTCAGCCCTGCCTTGCCTGTCCCTACCTTTCTCAGCCCTGCCTTGCCTGTCCCTCCCTGGCATATTTTCAGGCCTGCCTTGCCTGTCCCTGCCTATTCTCAGCCCTGTCTTGCCTGTCCATGCCTTGCCTTTCCCAGCTCTCCCTTTTCTGTCCCTGCCTTTCTGAGCCCTTCTTGCCTGTCCGTGCCTTTCTCAGCCCTACATTGCCTATCCTTGCCTATCCTTGCCTTTCTCAGCCCTGCCTTTCCCGTCGCTGCCTATCCCAGCCCTGCTTTTCCCATCCCTGCCTTTCTCAGCCCTTCGTCGCCTGTCCTTGCCCTTCTCAACCCTGCCTTTCACACCCCTGCCTTGCCTTTCCCAGCCCTGCCTCGCCTGTCCTTTCTTTCCCAGCCCTTCCTTTCTCAGCCCTGCCTTTCCCAGCCCTGTCTTGCCTTTCTCAAACCTGCCTTTCCCAGCCCTGCCTTGCTCTTCTCAGCCGTGCCTTTCCCAGCCGTGCCTTGCTCTTCTCAGCCGTGCCTTTCCCAGCCCTGCCTTACATGTCCCTGGTTTTCCCAGCCCTTCCTTGCTTGTCCCTGCCTATTCGCAGCCCTGTCTTGCCTGTCCCTTCCTTGCCTTTCTCAGCCCTGCCATTCCCAGCCCTGCCTTGCCTGTCCCTGCCTATCCCAGCCCTGCCTTGCCTGTCCCTGCCTTTTCCAGCCCTGCCTTTCCCAGCCCCGCCTTGCCTGTCCATGCCTATTCTCAGCCCTATCTTGCCTGTTCCTGCGTTGCCTCTCCCTGCCTCTCTCAGCACTACCTTGCCTGTCCCTACATTTTTCAGCTGTGCCTTGTTTGTCCGTGCTATTCTCAGCCCTGCCTTGACTGTCCCCGCCTTTCTCAGCCCTGCCTTACCTGTCCCCGCCTTGCCCAGCCCTGCCTTGCCCATCCGTGCCTTTGTCAGCCCTGCTGTGCCTTTTCCTGCCCTGCTTTGTCCCGCCTTGCCCTGCCCTGCCTTTTTCTTCCCTAACTTGCCCTGCATTGACCAACTCTGCCTTGTTCTGCCTTTCCTTTCTTTGCCTTGTCTTGCCCTTCTGTGTCTTCCCCAACCCTGCTTTTCCTTGCCTATCCCTGCCCAGCCTTTCCTTTTCCTGCCCTAACTTGCCCCGCCTCTCCCAGCCCTGCCCTGCCTTCCCTAGCCCTGCCTTCCCTGCCCTTGCCTTGTCTTCCCTAGTCCTGCCCTTCCCTGCCTTATCCTGCCCTCCCTCACCCTTCCCTGCCTCAGTTTACCCTTCCTTGCAAGGCACTACTGTGTATGGCAAGGCAAAAGGCATTGCAGGGAAGAGCAGCACCTCTCAGAGTTGTAACTAGATGTGGTATTGTGGTTTTTTTCCTCACTGCCCACCCCTTTATAAATTAGGAAGCACCTAGTATTTGGACCTCTTGGGACAGAAACAACTTTGGTAGAAATCAAGAGGCTGGCACTGTTTTTAGGGCATCCACCGGCACCAACGCACGATGCCTCAACGACCAAATAAAATCTCTGCTTCGCTGTTGTACTTGGAGCCCAACGGAGCAGTAAACCTGCTTATCAGGCTAGTCTCCAGGCTACAGAGAACTCGTGCTCACATCCTTGAGCCAAACTGAAAGCACAGGGACTAGAAACTGCCCTAACTTCTAGAAATGTGCCCTTTTTCTCCTGAACTTTCACACTTACTTCCTCAGACAGGCAAGGAGGTGGTTTAACAAAGATACTACTTCCCACGTAACCTCTTTCCATATTTCGTTGTGGATTTGAAACTGGAACCTGGGTAACTAGGGGGACATTTATGTTAGAAGGTTTATTGTAAGAAAATGAGGAAACCTTTACATTCAAGATTCATCGAAGCCACTAATACTATGAAAGTCGCAACCGTGTGAGAGAGTCAGGCAGTAACAGAGTGAGTGCATTCCCCAGCCTTTGGAAAGGAAAACTTCCCCAAGCACTTCCTTAATATGTGCATGTAAAGAGACACACAATGACAGATCATAGAAAAAGGTACCCATTTATTCAAGGTATGACAAGGATATTTACAGTATTCTTTTTGCTCAGAATAAGATCCGTCCTTACGATTTTTAAAGCAGCAATTATAAATTACATTTAAAAAGGGAAAATGTTCCAAGCACATTTCTGTTCAGAGATATTTTTACAATAGAAACACTTTAAGGCTAAGCCATATTGACCTTTGCTGCCACCGTCATTTACCTTGGCAAAACTGCCTCAGAGACAACATTACCTTGAAGGCTAAAGACTATGCTAAATCCAACATACAACTTTGTTCCCTCAGATGCCTTTCACAACAGTTCACGCAAATGTGACAAGCTGACTTTTGATTTAAAACGATGAATTAAACGGAAGCAAGATGAACTGCCTACACCCCAGCGTTTCAAGAGAGCCAAAAGATCATACACAGCAACGCGTTTGTTACCTCTGAAAGATAATTGTCGACTCTCTCGTTGACGAAGGTTCTCGAGCTTACCGAGCAACGCGCCTTCTTCAGTCAGAGCTCCGTGGCGTGGTCCGCCTTTCCCGTCACGCTGCTTCTCAAAAGCCAAGACCCAAATCTTCAGGTAGGTGACTTCTAACATACATCACCAGCACCACCTGCTTTGCCAGTACTTGATTCCTACAGCACAAACTAGTGTTCTAACAAAGATCAGGCTGCTAAACCTCTGTAGTGCTATTCTCCAAAGTCATTTTAACACACAACAGATCTACCTGAACAGTTAAAATTGGTTTATCTCTTGAGGTAGAAGCCACAAGTCATATTTACTCCCATCTGTAAACTATAACATGCACACCATCGGGCAAATAGAGCCATCTATCTTTTTTTTTTTTTTTTGTCATTTGTAAAATAAACAGATGCTCTTTATTGCAAACATAAAAGCATTTTTTTACCGAATCATTTTTTTGTCGGTTTGAGAAGGAAGCAAATTAAACTTTGGGAATAGTAGATTGTGGCTATTTATACAGTTGTAATGAAAATAAAATGTCTTATACAAACAAACTTCATAGCAATTTCCACATGGGTTGGTATACGAGGATTCTTCTTAAAAGTTAATTTTGGAAAATACCAATTTTAACTGTGTAATAAAGAAAACAACACCAAAAAAACCATCCATTAGACATTTAAGACAACATACCTTCTTGAAATACTACCACTGCATTTTTGGTAACTTTTTTTTAGGGTTACAGTTAAGGGAAAAGAAAGTTAAACACAACAGAAACCCCCAAAATCTGCACAATTACAATTTCCTTAATGATGATGTTTTGTTAGATGAGGACACTATGTAACTAAATCTATTGAAAGTGCACAATGTTTAACATTCCAATAGAAGGAGAAATGGGACCCTTGCATTAGTAGGGGACATTCATTCCCAGTTAGCTGAGAATCTCTGTAATAAAAGTGTTTCTGTAACTGACACAAGTTTGAAGTTATTTGAAGATAACCCAAGCAACAAGATACAAAATTTATGGAGATTGGCACTTGATCTTTAGTTAGCCCCGTGTTCTCCCCAGAGACTCACATACACGCAACTTTAATTTTTCATTTTATTACTGAAAAAATAAAAGTCAATTTGTAGGTCCAGAGTAAACAAAGAAACCTTAGCTTCAAACTATTTAAAAACAAAGGTTCAAATTTTGATAAGATACATTTCACAGGGTTCATGTCAGCACCTTAACCAAATGGAATTCATTATTATTTTTTTTTTGTGAACCAAGCCTATTTCACAAAGTTTTCATGTTAGCGACAAGGGGCTACATTCTCATCTGGATGCATGTGTAACATCACTCAAGGAGAACAAACTGGAAGGAGTGCAAGTCATTTTCCAGAGTTCTCTGTTGAGGTCTACACGTTCAGAATCAAAATTGAAGACTGACATTATTAAAGATTGACCTTTTGCATATTCCAAAATGGAAGGCAAATACAATCAACTTACATTTGGCTTTGAAACGTTAACAATGTTTTATTTCAGCCACATATTTACAAAAATGTTTACAACAGAACTGTGTAGGGTTTCCTGTTTGTTATTTTCTTTGTTATAATACACTTAAAGATGAATAGTCATCTTAACCTTCATGCAAAGATGCATCTCTTGTTACACAAGAAGTTTTCTGTTTGGTTGGTTTGGTTTTTTTTATCCTGAGGACAGCAAGCAGATGGCTGGATAAGTTTGGGTCACCCTTAAAAATGTAAGCCTGTTTGCTCTACTGCACCTTCAAAATAAGGAGGTAAAGTACAGGCTCTGTTAATTCCAGAAGGGCTCATTGCCCTTAGCATGTTTTCCAAAAACAACAAAAAATAGTCTTGAACAGTTGTAACATGGGTTATTCCATGACTTTCACCTCTTCAGTTTACTTCCTGAACTCTGGAGTTACTTTCCTAGAAGCATACTTGCTGAGCTTCTTGTCTAATGTATATTGTTGACTATACATTTTAAATTAAACTGTTATGTAAAGAATGTAACAAGCTTTTCCTTTGTACACAACTTAATCTTTGTGCTGAGTATTCTTCAAAAGGATTTTATAAATAATACAGTAAGTTTAGAATCAGTCTTCTGCTTTCTTGTCATTATACCATGTTGTTGCTTTCTCCAACTTTATCTACAAGCTGTAAAAAAAAAAAAAGAGACAAAAAGGTTTTAAACTGCATGATATTGATACACAGTGAAGTTACTCTCAAATATTATTTGCTACTCGCATAGTTAGTATGCAACTGAAAATGAGAGAAAAATAGTACTCACCAAGGTCTCATGATTTAAGTTTGTGAAAATTAAAAAACTTACGTTGCAATTGTGTTTCTGCATGACATGTTTTTCTCATATAGACATTAACAGTGCAACATGAAGATGCAACAGAATGAAAAAGGAAATAGAAGAATGCAGATAACACTGCTAGCTTAATGATTTAAACAAAACGATACAGTATCAGCCACACATGCATTAGTAAACCAAGTAAGATATTTCAACTGACCATTACTGTGGATTCTCTTCTGAGCCTACGTAGGCTTTGAATAAAACATTAACAATTATCTTTTTAAAACAAGATTTAACCCTGTTATGATCAAATTAAATATGACTAGGTAAGATCAATTGAAAAAATAAACATTCAATTGATCATGAATTATGAGCCAGAACTTGGCCTAACTGTAAGATTGGAACAGATGATCTTCAATGCTAATTTTTTTTTAAAAAAGCCTGTATAAATCTAAATTATACCCCCTATTTATTTTTTAGTAGTAGCTATTAAAACTGTTACTTTCAAAACTAGGGTTGATAACGCTTGTGTTAAAATACATACAGAAATTAGCACAGTAAAAGTAGTTGACTGAAACACCCTAGATTACCATCTTTCCGGCACCTGTTAATTTTCTTCAAATCTCTGGCTACTTGGTCAAGTAAATGGAAAACTGTATTTAAAAAAATACAAATCTCAGTAAATAGCAAGACGTAGCCTGATGCAGCGGACCTTAATAAATATATTTGATGAATGACTACGCATCACAAGAGTTTCGGGATTCACCATACAAGCTTCAACTTAACATCGAACTAAAACAGTTTGCTTTTACAGGCCCCTTTTCATAAACTTATCCTAGTACTACACAAAGAACAGCGTCCTCCTCATTGTACAGACAGAAGAGGCACCGAACAGCGGCATGAGTCATCTATCCGGTCACCTAGGGCCAGGAGTGAAGCAGGAGTTCCAAGTCACAATTCAGGGCTCTTTCCACTTCACAGCAGGTAAGTGGAAGCAGCTTCTGCAAAGGTGTCCTTTTGTTCCTTTTACATCTAGAAGTCTCTCACTGGGATTGAAGGGGATCTGTATGGTGCAAGAACTGTACAGGAATACACTCAAAGTCACTGCTCTAAACTTACACTTGCCTTATTTCTGATGCATTTCTACTATGGCTATAACAATGGAATAAAAAACACTACAAGCTTCAAATTTTGCATGAAGTACCAAACACTTACCGAGCTTATACCGGGTAAATTCAAGAGATATCCAAGAACTGGAACTCTTCTAATAAAGCCAACCACCACAGGAAAGAATCCCCTTTAGGTAAGAATATCAGAAGACTGTATTAGTTTTTAATAATTAAACTAGTCTCTATCTACTATAAAATGAAGAAATAGTAGGTATTTTTTAAACCAAGTTTACATAATCTCGTATCGTGCTAGCATCACATTAATTTTACTAAATACATCAACATACACTCAGCAGAGAAGAGAAAAAAACAGGAAAGGAAAAGCTAATTTTTAAATGGACTTAATTTTCCTCATAGCTGGCAACCTGCAGTCAGCTCTTCGAAAAATAACTAAAGAAAAAATACCCAACTTAGTCAACAGAACTGATGCTCCCAACAGATTTCTCAAAATTATCATACATATTATGAGATGATTTCTTATTACATTATAGGAAATACAGTCTTGCAATACTCAGTCTAAAACCAACTGAAGTTAATTCTGAGTAATCCCCTTTGAAACCATACGTGGTAGTCTAACATTAACTAAAGAAAATTAAGCATAACATAGTTATGTATTCACTTATTTCACAAACCTATGTAAAGTCAGAGATTTGAATCATGAGCCAGGCGATGTTGCCTGGCATAGCTGCTATGTTGTAGCCCCCTGCACTGTCCACTTCATCTCTGCAGCAGGAAAAGAAATTTTCCACAGCAGTATCTCTGCTGTTTGCAGTCACCTGCAGCAATTCGGCTGGTGATGGCAATCTGAGTTATCTCTTGTTGAGCTATACATCCCCTGTGTAGAATAAGGATTTGATGCGTAATGAAACCTCAGCCACAGTGAAAGAGTGAAGTTTCATAAGTCATCATCCTCTTCACTACACTGGTGGAAATTATTTGCTGGATAATAACAATACCAGCCAGTTTTTCCTATAGTTTTTTTTTTTCTTTTTTTTTTTTCCCCCCAAAGACCAGACCATTTCAGTGGTCCAATAAATTGTGATTTATTGGAGGACACACAAACCACTTATAACAGATTAAAACAGTTGATGTAGTCAAGAATAAGGAACAGTCAGCATAGCAGGATAATATTGGTAACCATAACTTTGGATGCCTCTAATGTAAACAAGGTTCCAAAAGCAGATCAGAGTACAACAGGAGATACTATCCCATAATAACCTTCTCCACTGCACGTAACCTGGGCATGTGAAACCATGGCAAAAGCTAAGCCTCTGATGGGAACCACATTAAAGACAAGAAAGGAAAGACATCCTAGATTTAAAACAGAGTAGAATAATAATTCTCTCTCTATATATATTTAGTCAGATGCATCTTTAAATTATAATAATAATCTTTGGAATCCTGTCCCTTTTTTAATTGTTCTTGGTGACCAGTACCTAACTGCTGCTTTGTGGACAACAAGCACTCTGCAATTACTGCTACAGGGCAGTGACTTACAAAAGGTGACTGCGTAAAAGTAGCCTAGACATGCAAGACAACAACCTAAGAGTAAAGGTTCTAGAGGGATCTGAACACCTACTATAACAGGTTTAGTGGTCTAGAAATCAAAAGACTGAAAAAAAAAAGTATAACAGTGGTTTCTACTCGTATTATCTTAGTCAGAGTTGAAATAAAGTTACTAGAACTGCTAAATGGCTTTTGATAAATATAAAGGTTGTCCACATAAAAGTCCCAATAATCCACATGACTAGAATCATTAGGAAATACAGAAATACCCATCCGCACAACATAATGCCCTAAGAAATCCAAAGGTGCATGATCTGGTATTCCTTGGACCTAGAAAAAATTATGTAATTCAGTGACCAGGCATAGCCTGGAAGTTTTCTGTTATGCAGCCAAACAGCTGGATCCTGAAGAATCATATGAAATGGTGCTTAAAAAAAGGCTATGTTTTTAACTTCAGAAAGGAACAAGTTGCCAAAACCACAATAATGGCTGAAGCAGTAACTAGCTTTGTTTGCAGGAGTAACTAGCTAACATTGTAACAAGAGATTTATACTCTAAGAACTATTAAGCACCAGAAAAGATGGTCTAGAGATGCTTTAAATTAAAGCAGATCAGCTAAACCTGGAATCATCTAGCCCTTGTTGATACTCTTCTGGCTAAAGGATAGTCCTAGTGACCTATGGGTAACTATTGACCTCCTGTAATCTTTCAACATTACTTTATCCTGCTACTCCCTGGCTAGCCCCAATAGATAATCCATAACCATGACTGCTCTAACATAGTTATTTATAATTCTTTCAAGAACTTTTAAGAGGAGGGGGTGTTTGGTTGGGAACACCTTCTACTTGCTTTGTGCTGGCTGATTAAACTCAAATGCTACATGCAAGAAGTGACAACGTATTCCATGACATACTGTGGTTTTTCAAAACAATTGGAGTGATAGAGTTCTGAGTAACACAGAGTAGAACAATAAGTACCATATATTAAAAACTAATTCAAGATTTTCTTCAAAAATATTTTAAAAATACAAGATTAACATACAATTTTACTGAGTGGGGGAAAAAAAAGGGCCATGAGAACAGCAGTTTGATTTTGACTAACAGGAACTGTATTATTTAGCTAGCAGTTGGACACTTCAAAAATACTTCTGGGGTCTGTTATTAGATTAATAAGCATTAATAGAATAGTCTTCATCTGAACAAAAATCCAAGAACAACTAAAAGCCTTCCTTCTTACTTACTAGCATATTTTGTACTTTTTTCCATACTGAAATACAGCACTTCAACCATGGAAATAAAGATTAAATATAGGTATAGAGGTTGTATCAAGTCAAATTCTTTCACCATTACATTGCATTTATGGAGAAGTCAAATGATATATTGTGAAAGCTATATTTTTTCAACAGAGATCTTGATACATGTTATGAGTTTTCATGTTTCCTTAACTCAGGCTAGATAATTCTAACCAAACCCAACAGCTCTGACCCTGCTGGCTACAAGTGTAAATGAAATAGGACAGAAAGCATGTTTTCACTGGGCTACCATAGTAATGAAACAGTAAGGTTACAAACCTAGGATGTTTGTAACAAAGTATTTTGTCTTGTTTGTTAAAGAACAAACTCCCCACCAAAAAAAAAAACAAAACCCAAAACAAAAACCCAAACCAACAAACCAGTAAGTATCTAAGTTGCCTTTTTTATGAGGAAATATTTAAACTTTGCACTGCTAACAATTTGGGGTCCCAGATATTTTGAAGCTTTACAATTCTTTGGTTAGATACCAAAAAAATTACCAAAGTCAGTTTGGTACATGCCTCAAACATTAGCAAATCTGAATCTTGGAGAACTACTTATCAACTTTCCACCCCTTGCAAATGTAACTCAACAACTTTATCATCTAGCAAAAGCAAACATTTAAAGGATGCCACTTTGCCAGCTGTAACACAGGAACACTAAACAAATACACTTATTCCTAGCTACATCAGTACAGAAAAGTATTTTGAAACAAGTCTTACCTGAATAGTAGGAAGAACCCATAAATTTCAAGGATCATTCCTATTAAAGGCCAACCAATGAGAACTATGAGCACACCACCCAGGAAAAAGCCTGTTGCTTTCATTTTGTGTTTTTGAAAGAAGAATCTAAATGTTCTTTCTAAACCGATAACAAAAGACAGCCCAGCCACAAATAAAACCTAGAAAAGACAAAAAACAACCAAATAAAGAAAATAGCTAATTATATTCTTAAGTTTAGGATGTAAACATATATATATTCTACAAAATTAGACTGCATTTCTTGCATAACTTCTTTTAATACTAAAAGATGGGTGGTGAGAAGTAATTTACTAGTGATTTTCTTCTGTTAAGTCCATTTTAAAGCATCTGTAGCTAGCATTTAAAACTCTTCTCACACCCGCTTAAAAAGTAAAGAGTCTACCTTTGTAGTCTCTGACAAACACCATCACATCAAAAGACCTAATGGCAGTTATATCTGTCCCATAACGTAAGTACAACCATTACCCACAAGCAGCACGAAAGCTTAGTACCACTGACAGCAGAAGTTCCTAAAAACTGAGAACAGACATGTTACAAAAGCACCTCCGTTCTGTACCATGGATATTTTCAGCAGCTGATCTACTGATCAGTGCAGAGTCAAAACAGAAAGACGGTTGAAGAGCATTATCAGTTATCTCACTGGTTTGTTTTTATGGTGTTTTTTTTTCCTTGGTTTTGTGGTTTTTTTTTGTTGTTTTTTTTTTTTTGATGTGTATCATCTTTCTACTATTTACTAGTTCCAGTACAGACTCAACAATATCACACTAGTCCCAACTAGTTACAACTACTTTTAGTGTCCTTTAGCAACAGGACTTGTAATTATTTCAGCTTGTAAGCATATATCCGGGCAACATTTTTGCTGAAAATGGAATGGTATCTCAGATTTTACTTAAAATTATAGATGACATTTAAGTTTTGTATGTTATTTAATAAACCACTTCCTTAGCATATTTTTCCCTTTCTGGTACCACTTTTTTTTTTTAAGCTTCCTATAAGGATACAGTACCTTTTCTTGCATTATCTTTGGTTACCATATAGCCTGTCATTGTCTCTTCCTACCTATGTTTTCATTATTTTCCCTGAACAGGATCTTGTATTTCCACCTTACATTAGGAAAAGAAAAAGTAAGCATTATTTTATTTTTTACTCCTCTGCTATACACTTTATTGACGGTTCAGAACAATGCTTCAACTAACACACTCAAATTCAAGTATATGCTTTTAAATTTTCCTTCTGTGAATCTCAGTATTTGACTCTGCTGCCACAGAATGAAACTGATCAGTTTTGACCACAGACTTCAAGGCATCAGCAAAAGAGGATGTGAACCTTAACCAGGCTGTGCTCTTGGCTGGCAAAGCTGAGAAAAGCAGAAGCACAGAGATTATCACATTCAGAAAACACCTTGTCATGTTATATTTGCTTTAGATTGGGAATTTTGTGTACCAGAACTAGGATTTATTTTCTATCCTGCTTTAAGTGAAAACATTGATTTAGTAAAAACTGAAGATATTAAACCTCTCTAGTGTGTAGGGTGATTGGCTCTTCTAAACCCAGACTATCAGTAATTCATATTTCTTTCTTTCCCCATAAAGCACAGTAGTGCTCCATTTGCTAGCATGTATAAAACATTTCTCTATTCTTATCCAAATTGATATTAAAATCTGACAGTTATCTTACACGGTCACAAAAAAGAAAGCATTAGTAATCACAGCCAATCTAAAAATCTTATTTTCAGCAGCGTAACAACCGTGGAACAAGCTGCTTCTTGCCTGACCAACATACCGCAGACCTGACCTGGAGGTACAATCTTTAGATTGATGTGGGCTGCTCTAAATTTTATCAGGAAAAATTATTCACTCATATCACTGAGCATAACTCTTCCTTTATACCAAATCGCCACAGTACTTTTTGTGATTCAGTTTCAAACTGATAACATTGTTCTATACCTAGAATTAAGTATATGATATATTAAAAATAAACTAAGTGGTGCATAATTTAAGACTAAACAGCAGGCACTTACATTTCCAATAGCCAAAAGAGCTTTGTCAAAGAACAGTATCATTCCAAAGAAAAGGAAAAACACTCCAAAGCCTGTCAGTCCCATTCCAATCTCTGAAAAAGAAATTTAGGCATGTAACAAAACACGGAACAAGGAAAAACTCATGCATAAAAATTGTAAAAAAGTTAGAATGTCCAATCTATAGACATTTTAAACTTACAGAAAAATTTGGCCTATTTTATAACCTCCTAAAAAGTTTCCTGAGTGTACGAATATAGTAAGTCTGGTAGACATCAATTACTTTAAGAACAGAGAGATCTTTGGAAGCTGCTTCGCAACAAAGTACATATTTGGATCTAAATACCGAAACCGAATGCAACAGAAAAGCATGCATGCATATATACATACAGCAAAGACAAACCTTTTGATTTACTGCTAGCATGGAGAAAAGGATTGTTTTGTCAACAGGTAATGAAACTTTGCTTTCCATTTGCAACTTACATCCATCATCCTTACTGCAGTAACACAAGTACCCTGGTCCTTCCCATCCTCCTGTGACCTCACATTCCACCTCCGCATAATCTTGGATAGCAGTCACACTTCCCCTGACTTCTGGGCTGAACACAGCTCAGGTCAGTGCTATAGGCTCCTTCCAAGTTACACATGTGCTATTAAACACTACCTTGGGTCTCCAGTCAGCAACCAGCGTTCACAAAACCAGTATCTTTGCATTCTGTCGGTCTGTAAAGGTTGCTCAAGAAATACCAGGAAGACAAAAGTAGGATGGAAGTCTTGTCTGAGAAACTGGGCTAGAAATGCCATGCTATGATTACAGATACTATTTAAAAACAGCTTTGAGGTATCTTGCAGACCATACTTAGAAATACATCCTACTTTTAAAATTAAACCTCTTAGACTCTTACACAGAGTGCAATAGGAGAGAAATAACAGGAACAGCAGCAACACAGCTGCAAAAAATCTTTGCATTCATCCATGCACCTACCCTTACATTATTGCTAACCCTGTGCCCAGAGAATTTAAAAACCTCCAAGATAGATAAAAAAAGCTATCAAAACTAGCCATAATACTATAGACAGGCTGGCAGCTCAGTTTGTGTCCATGTTTGGATACATATTTTGGAGATATATATAGGATATATACATTTATATATATATAGGATATATACATTTATATATATATTTTTTTTTCCCAGTAGTTTCATATAGTCTAGCCTGAAACCCCACCCACACAATAACAGCCTTCACTGCTACTGTTAACCAGATCTACTTGATCATTTGCAGTTGCTTGAAGAGCTCAGGAGTAAAAGAGCATCACTCTGCCTATTCCAGAACTTCCATTTAGTTATTGTAAAAACATTTCAAAACAGCTCAGAGTAAAGAGATTTGTTACTGCAGCATTCAACTTCCCTAACTTCTGCAAAGGCTCACCTTTCAGCGAGGCTGCAGACCACATGGTGTTAAATCTGCAGTTCTACAGTATCACCTGCCACTTTAAACTTTTGCTGCGAGCATTTGAACCACCCAGAATAAAAACTACTAAGTAACCTGCTACAACTGATTTATTGCAGACATCCTCAGTACTTGTTTATCATGAAAAATGGAACTGGAAGCTGCACTTTCAATGAATCTGCTGACTGAAGGCAATGTAACAATTGCAATCTGCCCTTTTCTCTAGTACTCTTTACTTTAGAAGAGCAGAAACAATCTGTATTCTGGAAGGAAAACACTTGGAGGCAGGACTCCAAAGGAGTTAGCAGCTGCCAATAAGATAAATACGCAATCATGGGAAGCCAGTATTCATTCCTCCCACAGACACAGCACAAAGTAGGGATCTTGCAAGAAGGCAGAGGCCAACTCCCAACAGCTGCCGCAATTACTATCCTGACACTGCTCCCGTATTCACTTCAAACATGTTTGTAATCACCTACTCCTACAACAAGATTCAGATGCACTTAAAAAGTCAACCACACCCTCTGGTTAGAGGAGAAAAGAGAAAATAGAAAAGGAACACTGTTCTCATCATCCCCAAATTACTGCTGAAAGAAGATGAGTAGTCCAAGACCGTTGTTCTCTGTGGCCAAAGTCTCAGCAGAGGATACTACTGACTTGACTGATATCAGAATTCGAAAATATATTTGACTAGCATTCTTAGAGGAAGAAATACAAAAAAGCACTGACATTTTGTACCATAACCTTTGTAACAATGAACGAGGAATTTTTATAGCGGGTGTGAACTGTCTTTACACACTTCCTCCTGTGCCAGAAGAGCCTTCCCCTACTACCCAAATACAACGTTTCAATGCCTAGAAATGCAGAAACACATGCTAGCCATGTTAAAATAAACCCAGAGGAAATGTTAAAATTATTATGATTTACTGAGAGGAAGAAGCAATGCTTTCTCAACGTTTCTGCAGAAATCTCATAAGCTGTGCAAGAGTACTGCAGCCCTGAATCAAACGGGCTTAGGAAATATTAAGACGCAAAATTAAGATAAACTGCTTGTGATAGTTCAGGGAAGGCAATGCACATCCTCTATCTTTTATGTGCAAAACAAGAATGGAATTGTGGTCTGCAGGCTCTCAGAAGACAAAAAATAATGCAGTTTACAGGTTATGAAAAATTTCAATTTTTAATAATTTTAGTATTGAAAAATTAATTTGGTAAAAACTAAGTGCATTCTTTTGCAATTACCAGTAATTTATAACACCATTCAAGGAATGATTTAAAAAATGTTCTGGACTGCAGCTGTAAATTTAACTGTCCAAACATCAACTAACACAGTGGTTCTCTCCAGGTATTTATCCCATTATTCTACCAGAGACTCTATGGAAAACCCCTTATTTTCCAAACAGCAGTGAGTTTAAAAATATCTGATGAAATATGTTCAGAATTTCAGAAAAAAAAAACAGTGGAAAAAAAAAAAAACAAAAACCAAAACCTAGACTCCACAGTATTTCACTTACTACTCCTGGCTCCGACGGTTAAAGCCAAAGGAGTCAGCGCTGGAGTTAACTGAAGGTTCCAAATGAGGAAAAACAATAAATAGATACCATCTTTCTGAACAGATCTTTTTTTTTTCCCCCAGTGAATACTCTGGAGAGGAGGACAGGGGAACAAGCAAAAGCAAAGCCCACAAGTGTTTAATCAATCAGAAACCTAAAAATTAACCCCAAGAGTTAGCACCCATCCCAGTAACAGAGCACAACACCTGAATTTCTCAATAAGTCATTGACCTTGAATGCTGCTAACCTGCTTTTCTGCCAGTCTTCACCTTCACCCTCCAATACCTCCATTTCCAGCTAAACTTAGTTCTGTAAACTTTCTTTTCTGTATTTTGCACACTTCGCCTCCTTCATAACTGACACAATGATGCCTATCAAGCAGGCTTCTTTCTTTTCATGGCAACAATACCAGAAACGTGTCATACGTGAAACATTAATTCAAATCAAAGACCTAACATTCTTCTTACAATCCCCTTTAATTTCACTCCTTTGTATTTTCCCTTTCAACATCTCTATTTCAAAGCATCCAGAAAGAAATTCTTTCCTGTGAAAGTGGTGAGACACTGGAACAGGTTACCCAGGGAAATTGTGGATGCCCCATCCCTGGAAGTCTTGAAGGCCAGGCTGGATGGGGCTTTGAGCAACCTGCTCTAGTGGGAGGTGCCCCTGCCCATGGAAGGGGGGGTGGAGCTCAATGATCTTTAAGGTACCCTATCGCTCTCTACTCCTGAAAGGAGGGTGTAGCCAGGGGGGTTCGGTCTCTTTTCCCACGTCACAGGTGACAGAACAAGAGGAAATGGCATCAACTGGCACCAGGGGAGGTTCAGGTTGGATATTAGGAAAAATTTCTTCACAGAAAGGATTATCAAGCATTGGAATGGGCTGCCCAGGGAAGCAGTTGAGGCACCATCCCTGGAGATACTCAAAAAACAAGCTGACATAGTGCTTGGGAACATGTTTTAGTATTGTTTGGTTTTTGGCTTTTTGGTTTTGTTTTTGTCGATGGTTTTGTTAGGTCGATGGTTGGACTAGATGATCTTCCAGATCAGACCCTTCCAACCCAGGCGATTCTGTCCCTTCCAACTCTAACCATTCTATGATTTCTCTTCAGTGAAAACAAAACTACAGTTGCATACGAGTACTATTTTTCCCACTCCAGACTGAGTGCCTGGTCCTCACCTTAGAAGTGTCACCTGCAAACCTTCCCCGTGATAATGGCGAGTTAAGAAAAAGGCAGTAAGGCCACTGACACATCACCGACTGATTCCAAACCACCCGTGTCCACGCGGAGGCACACACGAAGACTTCAGTAGCTAACTGCAACTCTCGTCCACCGTTCAGCTCCCATTCATTCTCGCCACCCCCACCAACACCCAAAGGCCTCGCAGCCCCACACAAACTAGGGCAGTGCCCTCCGAGGAGTGGGAGGGAAAAGGAAGGGGGAGCTCCCCTGCCGAGTACCCGGCCCTCTGTAAGCCCAGCATACCGCCCCACTCTCCCTGTCCCCCGGGCAGTTCACGGTACCGCGGCCAGACCTCAGGCCAAGCCGGGTTGAAAAGCCCCAACCCAGCGGCGCTGCCAGCCCAGCTCAGCCTGCGCTCGCTTTCCAGCCGGTGCCCGCCGCGGGGTGGGACACGCCGGCCTTGTCTCGCCTTCACAAGCCGGACCCCCGAGGGCCGCCCTCTTCCCGGAGCGCCCAGGGTGAGAAAGGTGACGAGCTCTCTACAGCAGCCTGGTCCAGCCCCCTGAGCGCGAACAAAGGGGCGAGGGTCCGGGAGCGGCGGGTCAGGCCCGTCCCGCGCCCTTTGCCTGCTACCAGAGTCCCGTCCCGTTCCGTTCCCCCCCCCCGCTCCCGCTCCGCAGCCCCCAGCCTCCCACCACGGAGCTGCCGGCAGCCCTTACTCTGGCTGTCCGAGAGGGAGATCATGGTGGCGGCGGGTTCGGGGGGCTGAGGCGAACCGGCGGCGGCGACAGCCACGTCTTCCGGAAACACGCAGCCCCCTTCGCCTGGCCGCCGGCTGAAAGGAAGCCGCCCCATTGGAGGGCGCGGCGCCAATCAGCAGCCGCCTTGTTCGCGCCCCTTCCCGTCTATGCTGCTCCCATGACAGTGGGTGGGAAGGAGGGGGGAAAGTGAGGGGGCCGCCGCGGATTGGGGGAGAAAGGGGGCCGCGCGTGCGCATGCTCACCCTCGCCCTCCCTCCTCGCTCGGCGATTGGCTGAGGTAAGCCGGCAGAGTGGGACGGGGGGCGAGGGGGGGACGGGCGGAAGCGGGGTGAGCCGAGAGGTGGGAGCGGGTGAGTAGCGATGGGGCCGGTGCGCGCGCCTCGGCGCTGGCCGTTGGGGCGGGGCGGCGCGTGCCGTAATCCTGAGGAGGGAGGGAGGCAGGCGGCCATGAGGGGCGGCGGGGACAGGGGTAGGGGTATGGCCGCCTCCTCCTCCTCCTCCTCCGCCGCCTCATTTTCTTCCTCCTCCGCCTCATTTTCTTCCTCCTCCGTTCCTTTCCGCCACGCCGGGACGCAGATGGCGGCCCTGCCCGCGACTGGTGTTCGGCTTTGCAGGTGACAGGGTGCTGAAACAGCCGCCGTAAATATCTCTCCCTGCTTCGGTTTGGCTTTCCCTCCCCTTCCCACCCTCTCTCTTAATGAGTTTGGGATTTTTTCTTAAGGTGGCTCCTCAGGGATTTGTTGTTGGGTGGGGGATTTTTGTTTTTAACAGGCTTACACTACTGCTAAGGTGGCAGATGGCCTTGTGCAGTTGTTGTTAGTTCTATTCCCTAGCTTTAAGGGTTCTTCCTTTGATCGCGCTCTGTCGGCATCGCTCACTTGTTATGTGATGAGCGGTGTTCCTCAGGGGTTGGTACTGGGACCAGTGCTGTTCAGCATCTTTGTTGGAGACATGGACAGTGGGATAGAGTGCACCATCAGCAAGTTTGCCGACAACACCAAGCTCGGTGGCATAGTCAACATGCTAGAGGGAAATGGATGCCATCCAGAGGGACCTGGACAGGCTGGAGAGGTGGGCTTGTGCAAATTGCATGAAGTTCAGCCAGGCCAAGTGTAGGGACATGGCAGTCCCAGGCACAAATACAGGCTGGGTGGAGAGCAGCCCTGAGGAGAAGAACTTGGGGTTGTTGGTGGATGAGAAGCTCAACGTGAGCCGGCAGTGCGCGCTGGCAGCCCAGAAAGCCAACCCCATCCTGGGCTGCGTTAAGAGAGGTGTGGCCAGCAGGGCGAGGGAGGTGATTCTACCCCTCTACTCTGCGCTCGTGAGACCCCACCTGGAGTCCTGTGTCCAGCTTTGGAGTCCTCAACACAGGAAGGACATGGGCCTGTTGGAATGGGTCCAGCAGAGGGCCACAAAGATGATTAGAGGGATGGAGCACTTCTCCTGTGAAGACAGGCTGAGAGAGTTGGGGTTGTTCAGCCTGGAGAAGAGAAGGCTCCGGGGAGACCTTATAGTAGCCTATGAATATCTGAAGGGAGCTACAGGAAAGCTGGGGAGGGACTCTTTGTCAGGAAGTGTAGTGACAGGACAAGGGGTAACTTTTTAGTTACTGGAAGAGGGGAGATTTAGATTAGATATTAGGATGAAATTCTTTCCTGTGAGGGTGGTGAGGCACTGGAACAGGTTGCCCAGGGAAGTTTTGGATGCCCCATCCCTGGAAGTGTTGAAGGCCAGGCTGGATGGGGCTTTGAGCAACCTGATCTGGTGGGAGGTGTCCCTGCCCATGGCAGGAGGGTTGGAGCTCGATGATCTTTAAGGTCCCTTCCAACTCTAACCATTCTATCATGTTAATTGGGGTGGTTTTTTTGGCAGTGGTGGTATAGAATCAATTATAAGGTATGCAGAGCTACTTCTTTTAGAAACGGGAGCTAAATTAAAGGCTTGTGGAGCTTTAGCAGCACACGGGGAAACTTTCGTGGGCAATTCTCATTCTTTTCCCACTCCTTGCATAAGAAAATGGCTTAAGTTTCCTGAGCTGTCAGCCTCATGATATTTGTGAGGATTGTATTTATGGGGGGAGTAGAAGTAGCATATTGCATTTACACGGTGTCTGCCATAGCTACTGATTTTTCAGGATACCCCTCATTGCTATGTACTTCAGGGAGACTAATATTTCCAAATATGTTTGTGTAAGTGGCAGGTGGTATAAAGGCATAACTGAGTAACTCAGATCATGTGGGTAACCTGGATGCTACTGAACTATCTTATGCAATAATCAACTTCTTTCTGAAGTGTGGACCTTTAGATTATTTTTTAATTATATCCTCTTCTGGAAAAAAAAAAACCAGTGTTCTATTCACACATTCTTTTTTTATGTATTTCCCTCTCATTTATATGAATGAAGTGAAATATTTGTTATGTTAAGATCAGCATAGAGTGAGAGTCTGCTGAACTTGTTCCCTTTCACCTTCCCTCAGATTTGAGTCCCATGTATTTAATAAATAGTTCAGAATTCAACAAGGGTGAGAGAATATCAAGTTTCTTGAGCTTTGTATTGTTAGCATGTAATACAAGAAAGAATGCTGTTCAAAAAAATAAGCCAGTAAATAGAATTCTAAGTTCATCTCACTGATGACCTAGCCAAAAATGGTTCCTCTTCTCTGAACCAAACTACCTTTCTACTTCCTCCTAGAAGATCCTCTGGGTTTTTTGGCGGCTACTTTTCTAAGGGGCACAATATAATTCTGTAAAATAGTCAGAGATGAAAAAAAAAGATAGCTTGAAGGTAGGTGAATGATTGCAGCATTATTATAATGGACCATGCTGCTTGTAGAAAATTATGAGTTGGTCAAAATTCACTTGCTTTCATTTAGAAGACTGGTGAATTGCTGTAGCCTTAGGAATTGGTTGTGCCCCTTTTGCACAAGGGAAAAAGTGTGTTGTCATCTAGTTGGACATATTTATACAGGCAGATGAAATGAACTATTACTTAAACTGTTATATTAACACCTTCTATATTAATGAATAATCTCTTGCAGTAAATTTGTTCCAAGTTTAGAAGGATTTCTAATTAAATATTTTTTCTTTTTCTTTTTTTTTTTTTATTTTATCATTAGGGATGATAACTTGGTTAAATAAGATCTCTGAAGGATAACATTCTCTATTCTCCAAAGATGGCAGCTGTTGCAGGTAATGCAAAATTAGTATTCAATATATTAATGTTGCTATCTTTTAGCTAACAGACACAATCACCTGGTGTTACTGATTCTTATTTATATGAATTTAATATATGCAGAAAAGAGTTTGTGGGATCTCTGTTATACTTCAGCTTGTGGCATCTTATGTTATACTTCAGATTTGAAGAAAAAAGTTCAACTGGATAACTTTTTGTTTTTTAGACTAAAAACTAAAAAGCGTGTTTGTCAAGGAAATCACTTGGTTTTCAATATTTTGAAAATATGGTTCATGTTTTAAAATAGTTTCAGCTCTTTCATGCTGAGTAACAGTGAGCATTTAGGAAGACAAATGTCCCTGTTTTGTGCCATTTGTGAAGAGGATGCTTTTTCCATACCAAAATTTTGCTTCCATAGCAGATTATCATATCTGCTGTGCTTGGACCAAAATCTCTCATTTTGTGGGGTGAGGCTGCGGAAGAGATTTCTTCTTACACATTTCTGACCTGGCTCTGAAATAGCGCTACAGGCCTGGCATGCTGTGGGGGTATGTGTTAATTATTCTGTTAAACCCAGGTGATCGGATTCTACAACACAATCTGTAATTCACACAGATGCATATTAGGATGTAAAGAGGCAAATTTCTGCCCAGGATTCACTTATTTAACCCAAGCTTTTGGGGAGTATTTGCTTCAGATTTTTCAGCTCAGTAGAATAGCTTGTGTTAGCAAAAGCTTTTGTCCTCTGTGTTTGAACCTTGACGTTCAGCAGATCCTCTGGTTCTACATAGGAGGGAGATCTGGGTGCTTGAAATGTAGCTTTTTGCTCATGTCCCTATTTTCATCTTCAGAAGACCTGCTAAGATTAATATTGCTTCTCACGTGTAAATGCTTTCTATTAAAAATGTTCTAATGTTGTGCTCACCTTGGAATTGGCTGGAGTACTCATCTTCATTTTAACACTTACAGCTTTAATATCAGGGCAGATGTAATATGGTTTTCACTGCTTGACATACATCTGCAGAAGTGAAAACAATTTCAAGTGTTTCTCTGGAGAGGCACTGATTTTGAGAAACTAAATTTTTTCTCTGTTCATCAACACAGGCAACATTAGTGTTGCATCTCTCTCATCAGCGATTACAATTTAAATTATACCTGCATATACATATGACCTACTAATATAAGAAATATGTTGTTAAGCCTTGCTGTGTTTTTACATGGCATATACAATATTAGATACTACAGTCGTATCAGGGGGTTTGTCAGACTGTCTGTTTCTCTAGGTGATTTTTGGTTTGTGTTTAATTTTGACTGTTGTTAATCAACAAATTAAATAAAATATCATTTAAAACTGGGATTAGTGTGTTATTGTAGTCTCTATTCTGCCTTCACTGTGCTTTTCTCCTCAGTGCTAGAGGAGGTACTGGTTTCCATTGAAAATGAGCTGCAGGCAGTGGAGATGCAGATTCAGGAGCTTGTGGATAAACAGCAGGAACTCCTTGAAAAGAAGACGAGGGTAAAGAACCTGATAAAGCAGTCCTCAGGAGACTTGGAGGCAAGTGGAAGTAAAGACACTGAAACATCAGCTGAGGCATGGAACAAAAAAGGTTTGCAGAGTCAAAATCAAATATTCTAGCATAAAAGTAAAATAATTCAGTAGGGGAAAAATGTGTTCTTACAGAGTTTTGTTTGGGTAATAATACTGTCCTATTTAATTTTGTACTTAACTCTCTGGCCGTTCTTAAATACTAATTTGAGTTGTTCTGGGCAGAATTATCACAAGAATGACCTGTTATAACTACTTTTATTCTTTTCCTGTTGCAAAGTCACAACTTGATTCGATTTGCTATAAGACTCCCAGAGTAAACCTTGGTATATTGCAATACTTACATTCTATGTTTATTTATGTTCTAAAAAAATTTACTCTGGATCTTTTCAGGATTTGGTAATAACAGTCTTGCGCTCTCAAAGTTACTTCTTGCTGTCTTTGTGTTTCTGCAGGATGTGATTGTGTCTACCTCACTGTCTTACTAAATTGACTGTTATGTAGCCTCGCTATCTTACCAAATTAATGCAAATCAGATGGATGCTGACTGCCAAAAGTAACCTAGAATACCTAAGTATGGTAGAGTTAGTCCAAGTGGCAACTGGCCCATGGTGGTGCGAGGGCAGCTGTTAAACATTAACTGAAGTCCTGGGTGGTTGGTGGGTCTTGACTGTGTGCTGGCTGGCCAAGTTCAATACAGATATTTTTTTATCCCTCCTCTTTTATTTCACATGCAATTTGGAAACACAGTGTTAATTTCTGCCTGTATTTATTGTAGGTATTCTTTTTTTTTGGCTTTTTAAAAAATGAAATTAATTTTGTAGTCTAATCCATATTTGTCTGTGTTTGAGAAAAGTGTTATGAATATGTGAAAATACTGATACTTTGTAATTGCAAATTGATGCTGTTGAACAGATCAGTTTGTTTGGGGCAGCCTTATTTCTAATTCTCTCTTCCTATGCTTTGAAAACTAATATCTTTGCAATCAGATGCTGTGCATCTTGAATTAAGAGCAGTAGCTAAATTTTGTTCCAGTATAAAGCTCACTGAAGTCAGTGGCAGGTTTTTCTTGGTTTTGGAGAGGGTTGGATCTTGGCTGTGCTCTTTGTAGCAATTAGTAAGCAATGTCACCTCAAGTCCCAGAGTTAATTCTTGCCCTGCATGTGGTGTAACCTGGAGTTTCACAGTTTTTCTGCATTTTAATTTTAATAATATGAAATTGGTTAATATGCTTCCTGATGCATGTGAAGTTTGTTTTTACAGTATTATCTCTAAATGATGCAGTCTCTAGCTCTTTATTGAAGAAAAGAAGAACTATTAAAAGCATGTTGGGGTGATTATTTTGGGGAAGATTAAATCCCCTTCCCACTATTTTTTTTTTTTGTTGTTAATGCTTATCATCTCTGGAATATATGGAAAAAATGGTAGCCTTCATTATCCTGTTTGTAATTACAGCATTTGTTTGAGGGAAGCATTTGGGCAATTTAGTAGTGAGACTGCTGTAGGGCTCAGTGTCTGGTTTTATTTATTTTCAAGGTGGGTTTCTCATTTCCATTTAATTTTGGACTAATCAGTTAACTTATCATTAACAGTTTGAAGTTCTTCATCTGCTTCTTCATCTTCATCCCCAACAAAAGCCTTTAGTCTGGAGGTGGGTTGTGTTTACACCTGGTTATGAAACATATTTGGGGTTTGTTTTTTTTTTCCTTTAACAGATTTTCCATGGTATGAGAAGATAAAAGGTGCACTGCAGAGCAAGTTTAAACTCCAGAAGTTTAGGTCCTTGCAACTTGAAACAGTAAATGCTGCAATGGCAGGAAAGGACATATTTCTTGTCATGCCTACAGGTGGTGGAAAGAGCCTTTGCTATCAGTTACCAGCAGTTTGTTCTGATGGTATGTAAGGGAAGAAAAGTTCCATAAACAGCTGGATTTATTTTCTCCCTTTTATAGTTATTTGGAGAATGAACATTATATTGGTGTCTAATATCACAATATGGGGGGGGGGAGGGAGAGCAAAGATATGAGAGAATGATTTACTAGAAATATTTGCTTTGCTCTTTTACTTTTTCTCTGAAGGAGCAATAGCAACATCAAAATAACTTTGCTCTTTAGATGTGATTTAGATTTAATTTATCTAGGTTCTCAACACGTTATATTATTAAACACTGAAAGAACTTTTAAAAAGCTTTTCACTATTTTTTTTCCTTTATTTTCCTTTTATTTCAATATACAGACTGTAAATTATTGAACTATGGATATATGTTGTTTGTCTGTTCCACTCTAAGGTTTTAGCTTCAGATTATTTAGGAGAGACATTGTGTATTAATTTTTTTAAACCTAAGTGTCCAGTTCTAGTTTCTAAGTTGTTTTTTGTTTGTTTGTTTGTTTGTTTTTAAATAACCCATGCAATTGCATGGAAGTTTACTTATTTAACAAAGACCAAATTTACCAATACCTAGCATTGCTTAGTTGTGTGGTTAAATTACCACCTCGTGACACAGATATAAATCCACCTTGCTTTGTTTTGTAATATTAGTTCTTACACTCCATTTGTTGCAGCTCAGTTGTTTGTGGTCTAGATTCAAGAGAAGCTGCGTGTCACAGGCAGTTGGTCTGAAGTGTCCCTGTGTGACCTGGCACTCGCTTATAAGCTCTCTAGGAGGAGAATCTGATACTGTGTATGAAGCTTAAGCTCACGTTTGGCAGTTCCTTCAAGAACCAGGCTGATGCATTAATAAAAAGTGCTAGAGGAGATATTTCTGACATCTGAACTTGGTTGTTGCAGGTTTCACGCTCGTGATATGTCCTTTGATATCACTTATGGAGGATCAGCTCATGGTTTTGGAACAGCTTGGTATTTCTGCAGCTTTATTAAATGCCTCGAGCAGTAAGGTGTGTTTAACTGCCAAGTTGTCGTGGCTTTTGTGGTGTGTGTGCCAGCATATTGCTTCTGCCTGTTATTTACGAATACTGAATGGATGGCAGTTCTATCAGCTAATGCCATTCTACCAGCAGTATCTTGCCAGCTTCATGCTGTGATACGAGTAGCACAAATAAGTGTCTTGCATTCTTGATTTAATGACAAAAACACATGCAAGCCAACACCTTTCATGGAACAAATAGATTTCATGGGACTATTTAGAGGATGTGAAGTACCTTTGGCTGACAAGTGTTGTAGGTTTCAGTTTCACAGTTTCTTGACTTAAAAGAATATTGGAGTAGGTGATTTTTGTCCCCTGGGAACATGTTGAGCAGTGCATGTAATTATTTATCTTACTTTAGGATGGTATGTTTGATCCAGAGACTGAGAAGCAGCTTATTTCCCAGTCTGTCATTAGTCAGTTGCTTTTTACAGTGCAATATCTATTCCTGACTGGCATTAACTTGCACGTGGCGCTGGATTTGATAAGTTAGTGGCTTGATGCAATGTGCCAAACTTGGAGCCTGCTTTGAGGTAGAGCACACTGAAAACTCAGTAATAAAGATTACAATTGTGTGTAAGAAATTATTTTGCACTCGTTATACCACAGGTGTGTCTGGTCCATGCATTTGTTGTCTTTATTGGGAAAATGCTGATACCACATGATGAAGTTAAGACAAATATTCAATAGTTTGCTTTATCAAAGTTCGGTGACAGATTTTCCAAGTATTAAAATTAAAATTTTATAGATAATGGTCTTCTGCAAAGACTTGGAGTAAATTGCAGCAATATAATAATATATTAATGATATATACAGTAATATAATTATAGTAGTGCAATATAGAGAGACTTACAGTAAATACTGTGTAACAGTTTATCAGTCTCTGTTAATTACTTCTTTTGAATTGTTAATTACCTCTTAAGAATCTTAGCACTAAGGAACTTCCGTGTGTTGTCCTAGTATGTTAACCCCTGATTTCTCCTTTTGTTTTGAACAGGAACACGTGAAGTGGGTTCATACCGAAATGCTACACAAAAATTCGCAACTGAAGCTCATTTATGTGACCCCGGAGAAGATTGCAAAAAGCAAAATGTTCATGTCAAAGCTAGAGAAAGCTTATCAAGCAGGGTGTCTTGCTCGCATTGCTGTAGATGAGGTCCATTGCTGTAGTCAATGGGGCCATGACTTCAGGCCTGGTATGTTCATTTGAAATCCAGTTTGTGGTGTTATTCAGGCATCAATAAATAGATGAGGTAGGCTTGAAATAAAGCCAGGGTGCCTTCTTCATGTGTTAAGTAAATATTTAATGTATGGCAAGTACCTGTGTTAGCTCAAGGGCTTTAAATTTAATTCACAAATAACTGTGTCCTTGTCCAGGAGCTAAGTTCATGCAAATGGGGGTGATTTCAATGTAGATTTTACTATTAGTATTTTGAAAAACTCCTCAATTCGTTTACTTTAATTGGAGCTTAATAAAATAAAAGTTTTTCGCTACTATCTTTAATATTTACAGTACAGTCATCTTTAATCTACCGCTACATGAAAAAATGTTATTCTGCACGCTGCTCCCTGGGTGACAGAGGGAGAGCATTTTGTAAATTCATGAGATGTTTTTTAGTCACTTCTAAAGCAAATTGAAACAAATGCCCTTGACTTGCAGGAAAATAAATTGTGCTTCAGTTTCTTTCCTATCTTGTTCGTTGTAGAAGACTGTTGGTTACTGCTTACAGTTTATTTGCCTTTGAAAGACCATCTGATTTGAAGCAATAGTAGCTGTAAAGTCAGCCTTTGCGGTTTTGTTAGAAAGTGGTGTCTGAGCAAAGAGCCATCCCAGTTAAGCAGGTAATGTGGAAATTGCCTATGTATCTCTGGCTGCATTTCTGTTTGTAAGGCAGCAAATGATTGCCAGCACTGAGTCTTTACAATCTTTCTTTGGTACAGTCTGGCTTATAATATCCAAATTCCACATTGTCTGTTTATTAGCAAAGCTGTGTTTACTGAAAAGCTGTTAATAAAAACAGCCCCGCAAAATAACCTGAATGTTGGTGAATGTGATGCCATTTATATTTTTCTAACTTTTTAAAAACTTCTATTTCTATATGTTTTGCCTTCTGAATCGTGGCTGCTTTTTTTAAAATTTGGTTAGAAGAGAAAGCATCTATTTTGATAAAGACAACTTTTTTATTACTTCATTTGGATGTATAAATTAGTTCTGTAGTTAATTGATCAGTAATAACATTAATTGCAGTATTACTCCATTGAATGCTGTCTAGGTTACTGTCTTTTTTAACTTTGGATTTATGGTATGAGAAATCTTTTTCTTTCCAATTTTTTTTTTTGCTTAGACTACAAGTCTCTTGGTATCTTGAAAAGACAGTTTCCCAATGCTCCCTTGATTGGATTGACAGCAACTGCCACAAATCATGTTTTAAAGGATGCTCAGAAAATTTTACATGTTCAGAAGTGCATTACCTTCACTGCATCTTTCAACCGGCCCAATCTTTACTATGAGGTATGTCTTACTACCTCTTTTTTTGACTGCATCACAGTCGTATTATCTTCTGTAATTTACAGTTGATGAATTTTAGAATAGATTTTCAATCATACATTTTAATAATAAATAGCTTTTCAACTGAATGTTGGTGTTTCATGATTTCATCCTGCTGAACTTACTGTCATTGGCAGAAGAACTTGCTCTGTGTGAGCAAGGCTTAGTAGATAGGACTATGTAGAGGGGAGAGGTAGGTAGGAGGCTCAGACTGCTTCCAAATTGTTGGAAAAGAGATCATATGATTGCAAAAAATTGTGAATTATTGTGTATACAGTATTTTCAATTTGACCATGGCTTCTCTTATTGTCCTCCATGAAAAAGCTTTAGCGCTTTTTGTTTTTTCCTATGGACTTTTGAGATGTAATCTGACTACACAAAGAGAATCTAGTAATTTTTGTTAAATGGCATAATAGTGTTTATTGTATTGGAAGAAGTAGAATCCTAGGATTGTTTGACAGATTGTGTGCTGACTTGAAGAACTTCGGCATGTGTTTATTATATTTTTGAGGTTCGACATAAGCCTTCAAATAATGAAGATTTCGTTGAGGACATAGTTCAGATCATTAATGGAAGATACAAAGGACTTTCAGGTAAATTTTTAAAAAAATATTCTATACAGCATTACAGGGATGTTTTCAAGTGCTGCTAAAACATGTAGAGAAAGTCTACTTTCACAATATATTAAGCATCCGGTATTAGAAGAAATGACATGTAGTAAGATTCATACCTTCAGTAATTACTCTTTCGAATCATTAGTGTTTAAATGTCTTTACAGTTTAATTATTTTCTGAAGTATTGAAATATAATGTTGTGATGTGTATGGAACAATGGTTACATAGATAAGAGTAATAGCAATTGTTAAGATTGTAAAACCAAGGCTCAAAAAGGTTATCTCGGTGTTCTTAAATCACACATGCCATTTAGGATCTATGTGTAGGGTTACTTACTGTCTTTAACACTACTTTTTTATATTTCAACATAAGCATTGAATAAAAAATTAATCTTAACATGGGGGTGGGGTAGGGTGAATTGCGCTTTTGTGGTGAATGCAGAACTGTAAAAGTTGGACTTTGTGAATCAATAAATTACGTACTACAATTAAAGAGGAGGGACATATTACAAAGGCAGCAGAACCCAGTTTTCTGGAGCAGAGCAGCAGTCCGTCCCTGTCTCTGCTGTGGGTCGCTGTGGCTGTGCTGAGCAGCTCCCTGGGTGCAAAGGGTGCTAAGAGGATCACAAATTGCGTGGGTCTGTGTGTAGTCCTTGACTTAGTGCAGACTGATTAATAAGAAAAAACAGATTTATCTGAAACCTCAGGCGAGATGTCACAGATGTCATAAGGAACAGCACCCCTTTACATAAGCGTTAGTAACCATTGTCTTCCTTGAACGTTAAGATTTCCATGATTATTTGGATCGGCACCCGTGTTTTCTCTTTAGCTTCTGAGTCAAAGCTGATAATTGAAGTTTCATTCATGGCTACCAATACAACAAACTGAATAGGCACAGAGATTGTTTACTGGTTTTGTTATTTAAGTTAATAAAGCTTTCAAAGTTGTTTCGAAGTATTTTTTTTAAGACATTGGAATAAGGCATCTTTCACTTTTGTGCAGGAATCGTTTACTGTTTTTCTCAGAAGGATTCTGAGCAAGTTACTATGAGTTTGCAGAAACTAGGAATTAAGGCAGGGACTTACCATGCAAACATGGATGCTAAACATAAGACCAAAGTTCATAAAGGGTGGGCAGTGAATCAAATCCAGGTAAAGTAAATACTCTTCATAGACTTATGTCTTATTTAAACAAATTGTGTTTTGGTACCTTGATGGTTTCTTAATCTTATTTTAGGTAGTAGTGGCGACTGTTGCTTTTGGCATGGGAATTGATAAACCTGATGTGAGGTTTGTAATTCATCATTCTATGAGCAAATCCATGGAGAACTACTACCAAGAGAGTGGACGTGCAGGTATTGTAGGAAATGGCTTTTGCAAAATGGCCATTTACATCTGTAAAACCAATAATATTATGCTTTGATTTCAGCCATTTGTGCAAAGCACCTTGTCTTTGAGACAGGTTCTAAAGATTATAATGCCACTCTGCCTCTGTAAAGAGGCTTTAAAGTAAAACATAATAACATTAATGATCTCAGGCCTCTGTAGTGCAGTGTAGCAAAGAGTTACTGGGTACCTAGCCAGTACTCAGTGATTTATTTATTTTTTTAATTACTTGATTTTTCTGACATCTGCGGCTTATCAGAGTAACCTCATGACATGACATTTACTGATTGGATGTATGGTACAGAAAGGATTTATTTTTTTTTTCTTTGCATAGCAGCTGGGATGCATCACTTGCTCAGATTGTCTATAGATGATGTCTAATTGCTGCGTTAATTTCAGTGGCCACAGAAACACATGTAGGATTGGGAGTCTGGAGAAAGGAATTTTAAAGATTGATCAGTGTCTAGCAGCACTAAATAGCTATTGTGGCTTAAAAAAAAAAAAACAAAACGTTTTGTGGTGTTTTGTTTTGCTTTGGGTATTTTTGACCTCGTGCATTATTCTTCAAAGTCAGATTTGAATCTATGTGGAAGAAAGCTTTTTAAAGACCCTGAGGGGAAATTGGTTGAGATATTAACAATGCCTGTATGATAGAAATTGGCTTTAATGCTGGCCTAAAAAATACAACAGTCATCAAAGTTCGTGGGAGTTTGCATCTATTTATGCTAGAGACAAGGGCCATATAGGTGCTGAAATAGTTGTTTCACTATGTTTATCGATATTTAAATAAGATTCTTCTGGGTGAGGTTTTAATCTCACACTGCTGCTCATTTGCTTGAACATACTACTTAGATTATGAAACCTTCCTTTTTCTCCTTGATTGACCATCTGAGTAAAGTAGTTCCTTTCTGTTATATCTTAAATTTTAAAAAAAAATAGGGGTTTTAGACCTTTTCTGCTCTTTGGATCTTGTAAATAGCAGAAGGGTACTCATCAGCACATTGAGTGGGAAAGGGTGGGCAATGGGAAGAAAGAGATGATCTAAGTTCAGCTATAGAAGATAAAGTTGGTTTCAAATTGAAAATTTTGTTAAACCATACCTAATTCTTTGTTTATTACCATTAATACCTAATAAAGCATTTGAAGCTCACAAAGCTTCAATAAGAATTAGGCTTCAAGATGAATTTGGCTAGGATTTTCCGTGGGGTGTTTGGGTGAGAAAATGATGATTTCACTGACTGTCTCTATGACATTAATATTTTTATATTAATGTTAAGAGTCAAAATCTTCATTGTGTAGTATTTTCAGTTTGCCTGATTCTATAATTGTAGAAGACTGTTCTAGATCTATTTTATTTCTAATCTGTATCATGCTGTGTTCTATTGGACTCTTACAGTCCTGCACTCTCTTCATAGGGGCTGCAGAAACCCATGCAGATAAGAGTGGAATTTGTATCAGAAAATGCTAGGCTTAAATCTCTTCTAAAGTTTAAAGTCTAATTTTTTTGTTTATTTTACTGCATTCCAGGTAGAGATGACCAAAAAGCTGACTGCATTTTGTATTATGGTTTTGGAGATATATTCAGAATCAGCTCAATGGTAGTGATGGAAAATGTAGGGCAAGAGAAGCTGTATGATATGGTGTCTTACTGCCAGAATATGAACAAGTAAGTTACCATGGTGGCTTGGCTGCTTAGTTTTTAAAAAGTTAGGCTAATTTTGTTGGGGTTTTTAGAGGGTGTTTAAAAAATAAATAAAAGCACTAAAAAAAAAATCCCCACAAAAATAACAGCAAAACAAAAAAGGATCCCACCACACTACAGAAGCACTACCATTGTAACAGTTTGGAGTTTGTGGTTTGGCTGCTTGGTATGTGTTCTCCTGCATAAAACTAAATGTTGGTGTGTTGCTTGCCAGCTTCAGGATAAAGTTCTGGAAGCAGTTATGTTAATATAGTTAGGCAGTTATAATACCTGCCAACAAACAGTGTAGGTATTTCAAATCCCATTCAGAGCAAATGGTGCAGTGCTTTGTTTTTTACTCTAAGTTTTGTGGCCATACAGTAATGTGTATAATGCCTCATCCACTGCACTAAGCTGTATTGAAATACTTCACGGAAAACACTTGTATCACATGTTTTCAGTATAGCCTTTGCTGGCCACAGTCTAAGAATGAGTTCATATTCTTAAGGTTTTTCATTCTATTGGAATTGCAGATTCTACTTACCTTGATTTAACCAAGCTATTCCTACAGCAGTGTTCAGTATTGCTGAAAGCTACTTACTATCAGCATAACCAACAGGGAATACTGTATTGCAGAAAGTGTTTGTTTTCTGATTTTTCCTGAGATAATTCTTCATGCATGTTTTGAGATATGAGCTGACTCAGGGGGCCGCCTTTTTGCTGCTTTCATGATTTATGACACAGGTGTATACATTCCTATTATATAGTTCCTTTGCTCTCTATTCTTTCAGGTGTCGCCGGGTCCTCATAGCCCGTCATTTTGATGAAGTATGGGATTCTGCAAACTGCAACAGAATGTGTGATAACTGCTGTAGAGAGAACTGTAAGTAATTGTTTTTTGTAACCAAGGACAGAGAACAAGGAGAAGGTTGGCTTAAAGAAATAATCTAGTTTAGACAAACTGTGAACAACTTCTGTAAAGTGTGTTCATAGTACTGCCTGTTTCCAAGGTTCTGTTGTTATTAACAGTAGGTTTTGGTGGCTTGGTTTTGCCAAATTCAGGGTGTTTAGTGGGATTCTTCATGGTTTGGGTTTTTGCCTGAGGCCAAACACTTTGATATCTTTCAGGCTCAGCCAATGAAGCTCTGGGGTGAGGGGGAGATTGCCTTACCTGTTTTTAAAAAGATTCTAGTATATGTTAGGTTTTGTTTCAGAATTTTTTTTTTTTTGGGGGGGGGGGGGGGCGGGCTGTGAAAGCTTTATTTTGAGAAGGAGCTTCTTGCTCTCACAACTTGCCTGGTAAAAGTCTCTGAGGATTTCAGTGCTCGTGAGACCTGCCTGTGTCAGGGCTGTGCCTGACAGTTGTGCAGAACAATTAAACACGCTAAATCAGGATTTTGCTGTCTGTTAGCCCAAAGAGCAGCACGTCTGTCTAGAGCGTGCTCTTCCTTTGGGAGAAAGCTGGGATCATAAAAGGGCAAGACTTAGAGGAAACTCGGGAGATGAGGTGAAACAGGACCTGCTGCATGGTAGAGGAGGATGGTTTCAGCAGAATGCAATTCTGGGACATAAGTTCTTTTGCTGCTTTGCCCACAAACATCTTGGGCAGTGTGGGGCAGCTAGCTTAAACTATGCTTTCGTGGGTGATCATTGGCTGCTTTAACTGTCGTTTTTGGTACCCATCCAGAAAGTCCCTGAAGATGCACGAAGTATCAATTGCATCCAAGTGAGAACTCTGGTTTAGACATGGGAAGTCCCATACAAAGCTAGAAAGCTCTGAAAATAATGCCGAGAAACAGCTGGGCTTGAGCATCTCTAACTGGACACACAAAATCACCTTCAATTTCTTTGAGGTGCTGGTAAATTGTAATATGTGGAAAATAGCGTCTCCTCATACCTCATATCTGTTGCGAAGCATTTGGATAAATTAGTGATCAGCACTTAAAAATCTTAGTAACAACTCTGTATTCCAAACAGTTCTCATACCCAGGCTGTATATTTTTGGGGGTAGACAAAACAAAGATACTTAACTTTTTTTTTTAATAGTTAATTATATCTATATGACAAAACTGGTTTACAAAATTGTGCAAGTAACAGTATCTTGTTGTCTTCTATCAGGATTCATTTGCCTAGTTGGAAATGGGGCTTAGTTGAAATTTATTACTGGGATCAGAGGTTGAGTATGGAGCTGAGCTTGTACCCAAAACTTACAGAAGTTTAAGAAGTACTGACAGAAGTACTGCTATATGGATGTCTTAGTGCTCGGAATAATTATTCACGATGAAGCTAATTTGTATAATGAAATTAATACTTTTTTTCTGTGTCATTTTGTTTGTAAGCTTCTTGAGAGAAGAAATGTCTTGCTTACATTCTTCAATTCCTCTTTTCTCTTTAATCTTTCCATAATAAATATTACAGGTGAGGAAAAGGAATCCAGCTGCAGAGTATCACAGTAGCTACTTTACAAATTTTATGCTTTGTAAATGCTTCTTTGAAATAATTTGTGTGGTTTGAAACTTTAATTACGTGTAAAAATGTTTGCAGGATTGGAGTTTTTGATAATGTACTACAAAGATGAAAGTTTCTGTACAGATATAGCCTAATTTGATGGAGGGAAAGTTACAGCTGTATTTTTTAAGTTATAGTTTAAAACCAAAAAAGCATTGCTATTTTATGGCACATAAATATATATCTATACTCATATACCTATAAATATATAAAAGTGCATTGATATGTACACACCTAATGTATACATTGATACTATCTAAATAACTATAAATAACTTGCTATTTAAATGTTACTTCACTTTTTATTTGTAGCATGTGAGAAAGTAGACATAACAGGATACTGCAAGGATCTAATTAAGATACTTGAGCAAGCTGAAAGCATGAGTGAGAAACTCACCCCACTGAAATTGATCGATGCGTGGTCTGGAAAAGGTGTATCAAAATTCAGGGTGGCTGAAGTTACTGCACCAAAGCACCCTCGAGAGGAGCTGGAGAGAATTATTGCCCATTTACTGCTGCAGCAGTATTTGAGGTATGTAAGATGGCTACTTTTTTTTTTTAACATCTAGCAGTCATTTTTCTTTAGTCTCATGTTACTTTTGTACAGTATTAATGGATATGATACATTCTGTAGTCTTGTTTTTAACCTTTATTGCAGATGCATTTAATGTATTTAAAAAAAAAACCTCAAAAAATTACTATGTTTCTACTTCAGAACGTTAAAACAGAAGTTAAAGGAGCATTTGAAATGCTGCATCTCTTACAGTTTTAAAAAGCTGGGGCCTTCTGTATTCAGGTTGAACCTTTAAATATGCCATAAGCTTCATTTTGGAGAGACCTGCTGTTTATACAGAGTCCATTTACATTCCACGGTTAACAAAGCAAATGGGGTTGCCCAGATAAAGTCTAAGTCAGGACAGGCTGGTTAATGTGGAAGGTGGTACTCGGAAATTTTAAAAAAGCATAGTGAAAATAATAACCAACTCTGACAATTCTGTGATTTCTGTAACCTGGCTGTCTGTATGGTGTCTGGTTTAGAAGTTCTTGGAACTTCTAAAACTATATGATATGTACAAATCAAGTATTTACTCCTTTTATTTTTGTCCTTTTTTTTTTTTTGGCATCTATTTGTACAGCTGACTTTTTACATTCTAAGAGGGTGAACAGATGACTCTATTACATTTTTTTTCCTGATTTTCCTCCATGTATTCCAACAGATTGACATGTCTGTGTATGTAAAGGATCACAAACTTAACCAGGTTAAGTGTTGGCCAGACTCACTCTAAATTAATTGACTACCCACTTGAATAGATAAAGCAGAGTTAAGCTGCTATTTGGAACATCCATCAGAAGGGTCAATGTGTCCCATTTTGCCCCGCCACCGTCTAGCCTGTCTCTGTCTGCCGCCTTCTCTTGTAACACTGATTTAAATTATGCAGGGAAGACTTCAGCTTCACAGCTTTTGCCACGATATCTTACCTGAAGACAGGACCAAAAGCAAGTTTGCTGAAAAATGAGGCACATGTCATCACTATACAAGGGATAAAAACTAAGAAGGGTGTTTACAAGGTATTTATATGTACTGACTTGCAATATGCATATCTTTTCAATTATAGTTTATTTTAAGCTATCTAATAAATATCTGCTCAATAGTAATGCAATCACTGGGATTTAAAATAGATCTCATTAGCTCCTATCTCGTGTGGGAATAGTGAAAAAGAAGGAAAATAATGTTAGAATTCTCATAGAATTGTTTATAACCTACAGGACAAACCATCTCTATCTTCGAGTTCAAAAGGAAGCAGAGAAAATGCTCAGACTGTTTCAAAGACTATCCAAGATTCAACAGTGAAGAACTCACAGGAACGTAAACGGCCTAATTCTGGGTCTAATTTAAAAGCAAAGAAGCTTAAGCTTCAGGCAGGTGAAGATGACCAACCAGTAGTTCTGGACTGAGTTTCACAGACTACATTTAGGATCCAATCACGTTTGCTTCTCCATGGACAATGCAGTGTGTTAGTTCTGTTTCTGGTTTGGTAATTGCATTTTTTGTCCATTATTTTAATTATTACAAAAAAACCCCACAACAAAAAACCAACAGGGAAACAACTATCTTGAGAAAGTGTATTCGTCACAGGGGAAAAAATGCTTTATATCAAAATAACTGGTGCATATCTTATGATACAAACAATGACTACAAAATGTTAAAAACGCAACACGGTTATTATTTACTCTTTTGAGAGTGTAGTGTATGGTAACACGATTGCAGAATCACACAGCCTGGAAGAGTCTTCAGGAGACCATCTCGTCCAACCTCCTGCTCAAAGCAGGTCCAGCTGGAACAGAGTGCTCAGCGCTGGGTCAAGTTAAGTTTTGACCATCCCCAAGGATGGAGATTCCGTAACGCCTCTCAGCATCAGCTCCAGTGTTTGACCACCTTCATAACCAAAAAAAGAAAAAAGGTAATTTCTTAGAGCTAATTGTTATCGCTTGTGTTGCAGCTTCTCTGTTGCCTCTTGTCCAACTCAGAAGAGTACAGTGGTAAAGAGTCTGAGCGCAGTAAGAAGAGTCTGGCCCCATTGCTGCTGTGCTCTTCCACTAGGTAGCTGAAGTCAACAGCAAGATCACAGCAATCGCTCTACCTCGCCCCTGGCTTGCTTCTTTTTTTAATCTGGAAGAAATCCAGTTCTCTGTTTCTCCTCTCTAAGCCCCCTACTTCTCCTCTCAGTGTGTCGAGGCAGCTTGGTAGCCCTCTGCTAGACTCAATGCAGTGTGTCGGTGTGTTTCTATTACTGAGAAGTGCAAAACTTAACCCCGCACTCTAGCTGTGGTCTCAGAAGTGCTGAATACCCAGAAAGAGTCATTTCCCCCAAACTGTAGGTTACATTCTTGTTAATACCCTCTACTGTTGTTGTTGTTGATCATTGACCTTATCTATGTTTACAAGTACCCAAAGAGTGGGTTGAAGGATGTCAGAGCCAGATTCTTTTCAGTGGTTCCCAGTGACAGGATGAGGGGCAACAGGCATAAGCTGGAACATGGGAAGTTCCATTCAAATCTGAGTAAGAACTTCTTTGGGGTGAGGGTGCCAGAGCCCTGGTAGAGGCTGCCCAGGGAGTGTGTGCAGTCCCCTTCTCTGGAAATCTTCAAGCCTCACCTGGATGCTCCTGAGTGATGTGCTCTGGGCAACCCTGCTTTGGCAGGGGAGTTGGACTGGGTGATCTCTAGAGGTTCCTTCCAACTCTGACAATTCCATGATCGCATCAAAGGTGGATTCCTGGTTGAGATGAGGAACATGCACAACAGTAAACCATGGGGAAAGCTGCTCTGGTAACTACGGCAGGTGAATTACGCAGGGTCTGGGGAAGAAGGGAGCTATGAGGCAGGCACCAGCTTTAGCCTTCTGTTTTAAAAGTAAACTTAAAACTGTTATCTCACATTCAAACGAATGCAGGGCTACCTTAACAGCACAGTGAAGTCCACTTTTTAAGACTGTTACAGCCATGTTCTCATACAGTCATTTAATTTAGACAAAAATTCTTTGTCAGTGCTAATCCACTTGTTTTTGGCATGGCGTTTCTACACAGATTAATTTGCCCATCAGTATTTTAATAAGATCAACACAAGATGTTAGTAAGGAATTGCATTTATCCCTCATTTTTGGTAATCCTGAGGAAAGTTTTGTAAGACATACTCCTGCGTCAAAACTTTATACAAAATGGAAATGAGGTTTTGTTCAATCAAAATAATCTTCTATATCAATATTTGGATTCAGAAGATCTTCACCATAGGCTGAAAGATCCATTTGATTTAAAATTAAGTTTTCAAAGGTTTCTTCCAAGTCCGTTTCACCAATCAGGACAGCTCCCACCATTCGGCCATTCTGCATCACTACTTTAACATACTCTTGTCCTTTGGTACATCTCAGCATCAGTTCATGGTCGAAACCCAAGCCCTGAGCATTATATTTTCCCAGAACCACCACCTAAGAGAAGGAAAAAGCGCTCGTAAGGTCATTGCAGTGGCTTTTGGTATTCCTGCTGATAACATTCCTAAGCTTCCAAAGACTGATGTAAACAGGAAAATCTTTGTCCCAACGGAGCCTCCTGCCCTTTGTTGGCTTTATGCCACAACAGAATTAAAAATACTCACCTTGAAATATACACAAAACCCAATAATGAACCAGTGACTATGCTCAATTGTATTGAATTTATCTAGGAACAGAACCTTAATGAAATGGAATATATAGAGATGCAAAGTAGATGAGTGCCATTCACCAGTTATAAATTTGTAATATAAAAATCATAGAATGGTCGGAGTTGGAAGGGACCTTAAAGATCACGGAGTTCCAACCCCCCTGCCATGGGCAGGGACACCTCCCACCAGACCAAAGGCTCAAAGCCCCCTCCAACCTGGCCTTGGACACCTCCAGGGATGGGGCAGCCACAGCTTCCCTATATATCTGTAAATATCTTTGTCCTCTTTGGTTTCAGCATTTAAAGTTAGTATGAACAGAGAAAATCTAAACTAGTATTAATCATTTTATAGAAAAAACTGTTTCATCAATATCAAAGCATCTGCTTGGTGCTGGTGCTGGCAAGTGGATACAGGCAAGCAACACGTGTTACTCAGTGGTTGAAGATTATTAAACTGTATTTACCTTGTAATTGAAAAATTTTGTAACATGAGCAAATAGTTCAAAGCTGAAATCCAGATCAATAGGTTCCCCTGAAGCATCTGCTGCCATGCATTTTGCTGCATACCATCCCATCTGCCTGGCTTGAGTCCACAGTCTCATCTAATAACAAAAAAGAACAAAAAAAATATTTAAAACCACAGATACATGTTCACTGTGCAATCAACACTCACTGTCTCACTAATGCACGCTATACCTTTCATTATACTCAGAAAGGCTGAAGGGCTTGGCTTACAGCCACCAAGATAAAAATTATCTATCAATCATCAACACACCCAGAATTATCTAAATTGTTTGCTGGTTTCCACTTCAACTGAACTTCCATTTTCTCCCATCAGTGTAACAGTGTGTAATTTACTTTGCGGGACAGAGCACTGCTGAGTGCGCGAGGGTATGATCTGATTTACCTGATGCCACACTGGACTAGGCTCCCACGACGCCGTGCAGATATCCCCAGCTGCATAGATACCTGGCAGGGACGTGTGCATGTGTTTATCTACTTTAAGTCCTCCATCTTCCCCTACAGCGAACTAAAGCGTTTGCACAGATCAGCAATAAGAAAAATAACCATTTAAACTAAGCAATTCCACTTCTATCTGTGTTTAGCACTCATTTCATTTGTTACGTTTTAACAGCAGACTCCTAAAAAAACCCACAGGGGTCTGAGCAGCTTCCACTGTCTTTATCTCAACCCAGGAGTGTTTTCTCACTTTTAACCCTTCTGACTTCCCCCATCCTGCTGGGGGAGTGAGCGAGCTGCTGAGCTGCCAGCTGGGGTTAACCCACGCCACCTGGCGTGGAGAGAGGATGACCTCCAGGCCTGAAAATTCACATGGCAGCTATGAACTCCCTAATCATCATCCACATTTGGATGCCGATGCAGAGTGACTTCCCTCACTGAATACAAGCATCTTTATAACTCAAGTTTTCCTAGATGAAACTGGTTAGAAATAACTGTTCCCTTCCCAGGAGAAAATTTTAAGATTCGTAAGATAAGAATATGGTGCAGAATTAACACAAAAACTACTCTAAATTTTTGCCACATCATTCAATTCTACAGATGTTTTTCTCTCTTTGCACAACCTTAATCTTAACAGTATATATTGTATCAGCACATACCGTGAGTAGCAATACGCTAAAAATTATTCTCATTAGCATTCTTATCATGTTAGGCATTTCCAGTATCAACAATTCTGCAATGCTATTTTCAAAATGCTTCCAAAAACATTCAAAACTTTTATTTATAATGTTTCAACATCAGAAGCATAAACCAAAACTATAAAAGAGCTTACGTCACCGCACTTAAGAAAAAGCAGCTTAAACCTCAAAAGAAACCAGGATACTCACGTTGTTGCCATCAAGAAATGGTTCAACATTTGGCACGACACCAGTTGCACTGACAATGAAATCGCATCCATAAATTTTTCCGTTTGTTAATTCCACATACACAGGCCAGAGCACTGAAAAAGGGGAAAATTTTGCCCTGAGAATGTAACCAACAGAAGTTATTTTATTAATGATGTATTATTATAAGACATTAAATTTTTTTTAAAAAGTAAAAAAAAAAAAACACCTTATCTTTTGAAATATCTAATTGATTAGGTAGGGAAAAAATAAAAATAAAATAAATTTTAAACCTCCCCAAAACATTTCTTACCTTCACCCCGGACTAGAAAAATGAGATTTTGGAGCTTAGCTTAGTCCTACTATTAACCTTCTCTGGGATTTTCCTAAATCAAAGCCATCATTTGTAGGGGGTAAAATACTGTGTCCTGCCACTCCTTCAGACCTATGGGATGATCTCGGAGGTACACAATTGCCAAATATTCTTCTACATATAAATTTACAAATGCACAGGAACTGCCTCAAAAGCAAGAAGAATGTCAGAGATTTGACTTCCTAGAATCTTATGCTGAGAGTAGCTGGCTACTAAAATAATATTTTAAATATTAATTTTCATGTAGTGGCATTTATAGATAGAATTATTTACAAAACAAGTGATACTTCTATTTTCTTTGACGAATTACATCAGCTTTGACACTAAATGTGTTTTTTTGGGTTTTTTTTGCTTCTCTTTTAACACCACTATTAACATACAATTTTATTGGACACAAGGAAGGAATATTTTCACACAGGATACAGATGACACTGGGGGAAAACAGTCTGACCCATAACATTTTACAATTCAACTGTAGCCCATTAATCAAATTCTCAACTACTACAAATTGCTAGAGCTGCATTTACTTTATAGAAATAAAGGAATATTTTTTTTTCCAAATCTGTATTTGCTCTAAAACAGCAAACAAGATCAAACAAGTTCCAGCACTGCTTCATCTTTAATGCATTATTTCTCGTCAGCACTGGCACCTACCCTCATCTGGTTCTACATTTTTCTCATCCTTAGGAAAAGTCAAAGAAGTCCGTTGCAGTTGTATAAATTCTTGCTGTAAGTGTATTTTCTTTACTTCACATAGTATTTCAATATGTACTTTATGAGAAAACTAAAGAAAGATTGACAAAATTGTAAACACAATGACAAGCAGTAACAGTATTTTTAATAGCAAGTAACCTTCACTTTATTTGACTTGTTACTAAACTGGGCAAAAAAACCCAACCAAACCCCAAACCAAACATCCCATCCATCCCATTAGCCGAGTGCTCACTTCCTTTTTTTTGCCACAGATCTAATAACAGCAAACAGAAATTTACCTGCTTTTTCAGCAAATCTCTGATGTTCCTTGAAATTTCGTGACAATTTATATTTTTCTGGCATGCCAGAAAACGTACTCAAGTTCCCCTGAGTTTACAGGAAGAGAATTCAGAACTTAACAGAAAAAAAGCTAGCTCATCTTTTCTGTCTTTAATGATTTCAAATCCTTTATTTTTCTATGACGAATTAAATTCTGATAATGGTAAGTTTATGTTTGAAATGCTGTGAAAAGAAAATATATCCTGTTCGTTCACCGCGTATTTCAACCGCTTACTCTTACTCTGAGCTCGAGACAGAAGTTGGAAAGTTACCTGTTTCTCTAAACTATTTTGTAGATTCAGGCCTAGAACAGTTTTATTCTCCACTACACAAACACAATTCCACAGCCTTCAACAGCCAAAATGCCACCAATTAATCTCCTGAATATTCTAAATATCCTTTAGTTGGCACCGTAAAGACATTTCTGGTAGAATCTCTCTGACTGATCTCTTCTGAAAGGCTTTTTTTTTTAAATGTATGTAACAGATGCAAACACCTAAGAGCTAAGAAATTAATAAATAAAAAGAAATTAATAAATAAACTTGATGAAAAATATGAAATGTGATGATTTCTCCACTACTGATTTCACACTTCACGATCTGCTGTGCCAAAAGACTGATGTTCCCTGTACCTCCATACAAGTCCTACTGTCTTGTGGTTTTTTTTATAGTAGAATATGTATGGCAGCTAAAATCAGTACAGTAGAGGTACTGCTGCTTCTGGTTAAAGCTAGGATCGACACCAGTCCTACAGAAAGATGTAAACCATCACCTATACTTAAATCTGAAGAGCAAATTGCTAAAGCCATACCAGTGGACCTTCTTCTTCAAGCAGAAAATTACTTTGTTATTATTAACATATTTTCCTGTTTAATTCTGACAGGAGAATCAATTCATACACCTGTTCTTTTTATTTTTCTAAGAATCCTGCATATGAAGTTTCACATCCTGTCATCCTTACCCACTTAAAGCAATAGATTACGACCATACCTCTTTAGTCCCTTTAAGATGTAAGCCCTCATGCCAGTCGGGGCCTAAGGCACTGCCCAGTTTGTCAGAGGCTGACGCAGGTCTCTCTGTTTCCTCACCTCCTGAAGGGAAGAGATGAAGAATATCAGATTTACCCTGCGTACTTCGTTGCCTGCAGAATTCTTCCGAAGGATACTCAATTAAGAGAAATATGATCTTTTTGCCGAAAGACAAAAATGCGTAATGTTCCAAAACCTATTAATTTGCAGACAAATCAGACTCCAATATTTTTCACACCTTTCAACTTGATGCCTTTCATTATTTTACTCATCTCTGAAAACAGCCGCATCACTGTTAGGTGCCCGCCTGGACTCCAACAGCACCAGGGTTCTGGAGACCCACCAAAGACTTAACTGCTTAATATCACTGCTAATATTTAAATATAATTAAATATTTAAAAGTGCATCTGCTAGCAGGTGTGCACTGTCCCCTCCGCTGCACGGAATTGCAAATTCTAAAATACCATGATAAATTTGAAGAACACAGGGTGCCGTTTTGTGATGTTTTGGCCGACTCTTTTACAATTTGTTCTTCCATCCTGAAGTCTAGAACCACGCTCTTCTATTTGTTATTATTTTAGTCATGTATACGTTTGTGTACTATTTGTTCCTGCAGCTCTAGTTAACTCTCGTTACTAAGACTGCAGTTTCACTGCATCTGTAATAATGTTGTGTGAGTGTCACCTGGTCTTCCAGTAGCTTATTACACGAGTGCACCTTCCTACTTAATGCTGAAGTAGTTTAGAAAAACACTGAGAATGACATTCAGCAGATGGAAGACAGGAAAGGAAATGTAAAATTGGCACAGATGTAAAAATAAACCCATTTTTTACAGATATTAGGTAAGTGTATTACTTGCTGTTGTGTCCCATTACTTCTGGATGGGTTTTCATACTACTTTTTTACTTTTATTTTTGTTTAAAGAAGGAAATGCCATTGATGATAACCGTAAACCTTATTTATGGCCTCTTAAATTAACTGATCTTTAATATTAAATGCTGCTGCTACAGTGTTAGAAGACTAAACCACCTTACCTTCCATTGTGTACTTGGTTCTTTTACATGCAATTGGAGTCTCTCGTTTTTCAGCAGTTAGCTTTGGAATGAGAAATTCAGCTGCTCCTGCATCAAAAAAAGGGTTCCCAATAGCTTTGTCTTTGATAGCCCAGATTACTTCACAGCCTTGAATTTCATACCTGTGGACATTTAAACGGAATATTGTGACCAAAAAGGATCTGACTCTTAGCAACACAACTAGAAGCATGCTAGGTTGCATTCCAGAAGCTAGAAATGAGGCACCCAAGCCTTTTAGACCTATCAAATCCACTACTACTTCTAAATATTTACATAAGGAACACATTAAAAAAAAAAACCAAAACTCTTCAAGTTGACAGGTCATACTTTCTCACCAGCACTACCTCAGGTGAACTGTCCCCAGCACGTGAGGGGAGGTAGATCAAATTAATAATTTCACTGAATTACTGAATTATTAGAGTGTAAGGGACCGTAGAGATCATCTAGTCCAACTCCCCTGCTGAAGCAGGATTGCCTACAGCATCCATTATTAGATGCCTAGAGCATCTAGGCATTATTAATGCCTAGAGCATTATCCATTAATAATAATAATGATAATTCTTAGTATTTCCTACTCCCTACAATGATAAAAATGTGCATTTTTGCCAGATTGCCCACTGCTAAGAGCAGACATTTTGATCTTCTTCGTGTTAACTGAAACATGAACTGGTAGAAACGTGCAAAGGAAAAGTTAATGCAAGTGAAAAAGTGATTCCCTGCAACACAAAGCACAACCATCTAGTTGTGTAGAGCAGATGTTGCTGTAATCTAGCTGACTGAAGGACCACAGGGTTCAATCTCCTACCTGTGACAAAGGCTGTGCCAGAGACTTCAAAAGCTCCATCAACTTAAATTAGGCTGGGTGCAAGATAAGCTGCCTCTCTGTTCCTCTTGCATCTTTTGTCTCCAGAAGTCTCACCAGTTTTGTAACTTAAGTATTGCCTTTAGTAGCCTCAACAGAAATCTTTGTTGGTGCCAAATCAGAAAAACACTGTATATACTTAAATATCTGTGTCAGAGCTTGGTCTGAAACTTGCTGAATTTTACGTGACAGTAAACGCTACTATACCGTGGAAAAAAGACAGGGTAATTGATTTTGCTACTAAATGCTTTAAGAGTTACAATTTTATAAGTCAACCTTCCCCCAGACTCATTAGTAACGAGGGTAATTTAGCACACTCAATTTAACATGGAACTGTTAAAGATTTTATTTGCATATTTATCTTTAAAACATAGTCATTTACTTACACTAATTCAAGTGCAATGCCACCATTTCCCACCACTACTATTCTCTCAGCTTGAGCCAATTTCTTCTGAAAAGCCTGCATTAAAAGAAAGTCAATTACACTTCTTCACAACTACAGTTTCTTCACACTGATTAATTACATCCTTTTCTATATTTTCTTGCTCTTAGTCTTCTTATTTTGATTTTCTCAGACTACTGATGCACATTTACTTATGCTAAGATGTGTTACAGAAGCTAATGAAAGTTCTATCACATTAAGGGATGAAGTTAATGATACAGCCTTACAAGTCTCAAATCGAGACAGGAAAAGTTAAATAACTACATTTAAGTCAGTTTGACAGAGCCCTTCATAGAATCAAGGAGACTCTTCTGTCCTTGGGACCACTGGCTTTATGATACCTATTAATCCAGTTTTATCACACCTTGCGTAACTTTCACAGTAGTTTGCCTAACATTAAAAAGGCAAAGATACAGAATTTTAGGAATTTGAAAATTCCTGATCAGAAATCAGGAATTTTAAAAAATAATTTGTAGCACATCAAAGAACCAGCTCTCTGAATCCACCCTTGTGGTGAGAGAAAAAAAAAATATATAGCCCAGACAGTGGTTTTTTTAGATCAAAATATAACCACTTCAACTATTTTCTTTCAAACAAATCAAGAACAACTATTGCAATTACAAGAAAATCTGTTCATCCAAGCTTTCAGTTTACCTGACTAATTGTATCAGAGAACTGTAAAACACCATGAAAACTGCAGTTATTTAATCCCTTCAGAGAAGGATACTGAAGTTTTATCAGAGGGGACTAGTGAATGCAACCAGTCACCATTAAAAAAAAAAAACAAACAACAACAAACAAACCCCAAACCCAGAAACAAGTAGTTTCAAAGTTCACCATCAGTTTTGACAAATGATAGCCCAGTCTACCGTTTCCCACAGTGGCCAACAGTGGATGCAGAGGGAAGACCATCAGAAGACAACAAGCATATGACAACACTATACTGGAACACCATCACAGGTTCCAGACATTGCTTGTGCCACTCAGGTGGCATCTTTCTCTTCAATTTAGATAAGATCAATTTATCAAGGGCTGTCTTATTTGTGGGGTTTTTTTCTTCCCTTTTCTCCTCTTTCCTTTTTTTCTTTCTTTTTCTGTTTAAAAAACTCAGGTATAGTTTTAATATTCAAACCAAACAACAACAACAATTTCATAGTTTCACTTCAGATTCCTTGAAGAAATAACTCCTTTTTTACTTTCAACATCAAATTTCATTTGATGAATTACAGTTCTTATGTTACAGAGAAGCAGTGTTTACTTTCACCTTGCCTCCTCTAATTCTAAGAAACAGCAAAACCTCACTTTCTACTTCCAAGCTGAAGTTTTAGTCTATTATTTCCTCATGTGAAAATTTTTCCTCTTCTTTTCCTTAAAGAGTAACTCTTCTGTACCATGACGAGAGACTACAGTAGAACTAGGGAAAAAAGTGTCCTTCCATAGCTTTTCATTGTAAGAAGTAGCCCTTCATACCCTGTACCAGATAGACCTTCTCAGGGAAGTTTCTACTGGTGCCTACTTCTTGTTTATATTTTCAGATTGGCTTCTGCCTGGAGGGTAAAAAGAATACCATTTATTCTAGATTATCATGTTAGAAACATTGTCTATGAGCTACCTATAAACTTAATAAATTTAGTGACTAGTTAATTTATTTAACAGTACTTTAAGGCTATTTCTCTGCTGCTGAAAGTGTTCCCATTTAAGGGGATAGAACAACACATATCATCTTACGTTTCTCAATTTCACTCCACAACCATTTTTAGTATTTTGCATCAGAAGCAGGAATATATTATACACTGATAAGTCCAAAACACGTTTACCTGTGCACTGTCAGTGTCACGGATTCCTAACACATATGGGTTTCCTTCAAAAATTAATTTTGGTTTTGCTCCAGCACACAGGCAAAGTTTTTCATACAAATATTCTTTCCCATCTTCAGTGAAAATTTTCTGCAAAAATTTAAAGAAAAAACAACTAAAGACATCTAAGGGAACATAAGATTTTTTTTTCCATTAATGTCATCGTATTTTGCAGATATTAAAAGCTGTACCCAGCTTCTTAAAGAGCAAGCCTTTATACTCACCTTTTGTGTGTGATTTAGTTGTATTACACTCACCACAGACTTACAAGCCTAAATACATGACATTATCTGATGAATAAAATGGAAGATTAAATAAAAGATTACCACTTGGTGGCACTCTGTACTCACTACCTGTGGCAAAAGAACCAATTTTCTATGTGACATGTCCCCCTAACCCCAGTAACAAGTACAGACCTATGCAGTACTATATAGTAGCAATTAAGAATCTCACTCAAAACATTTCAACAACAGCAGACCTGTACTCGCTTAACACCACACATGCTGGAATATAACTTGGTAAGATTTCTGTTCTTTGTTAAAGAAAAAGGGCAGTCATTAAAGAAGGTACACCATTCTGCAGCAAGCAATACTTATAACATTCTGTGACCCTATTTGTTGTTTTCTAAATTATAAGCTAAAAAGTTTACAGCGAGTTTGCACAAAGAGAGTTTTTAAAGGTTTTTGGAAAACAGAAGCAAAAGATCCTCCAAATTCATATCCATGAAATATTCTTGTCCACAGAGACATACCAGAACTAAAACATTATAGTAGTGATACAAGAATATAATTCAATTCAGAATATTAGCAAATTATAACCTAACTGGAATCATATCTCTGACTTAAAATGAGCAAAACCGATTTGTGATCTCAATGTGAATTTCTGATAAATGCTGAAGTGAAAAATAATGTGTCGAGTTGACACAGACACTAAAAAGGATCTGCGTGTGCTGTACGCTCCTCATACTTGCAATGTATTTCCTGCTAAAAAGAAAGAAGAAAAGGTGGAAATGTTGGTTGTTTCAAGAATTATTGATATTTTTTTAATCATAAAGTTGTTAATATTTTGGTCTCTGTAGCAACAAGCAGTAATTCAGAAATCAAACAGATCTCCAATAAAGGGTTACAGGAATTTTGACACCTATATTGATGCACAGTACTGGTTTCATTGTCTGGTTTCCCTGCTATTCTAATGCTATTCTAATCAGGTATTCAGTGATATATCTCTAAGGTGTCAAAGATTTAAATCTAAAAGATATGGTTTCTTAATTAAGAAGTGACTTTTGATCAGCAATTATGTCCCCCTGCATATAATTCTACTTGAACTATGGTAAGTGCAATTAAAGTTAGGAAGTATTTTCTTGAAATTTTGGGAACTTAACACTAATAGCCAAAATGTTCTCCAGAAGAATTTCATGCCCAAAATACTCACTTGTTTCTTAGATTATTTTTTAAAATTAATTTTAAAAACCACATAAAAGTGAAAGAGAAAAGAGAAAAACATGAGCTTACATGTTCATCGCTTTTCAATTGCTTTACTCCAGACTGTATAACTTTAATATTAGGATATCGTTTCTCTAGTAGAGAGCTGGGCTGCTCTTCTACATCAAATTCCTCAAGAGTTTTGGAGACCTGTAGAAAGACAAAAAGTATTTAAAAATATGAATAACTTATTCATCTCTTTTTCTAAAGCTTCTAAGGAAGTCACAACACAAACCCCATATTGTCTCAAAACATGTTACTGCTAAAAGTTCCTTTTCATATAAATATACATATATATATATACATACACATATATTTATATATATTTCTGTATGTTTATTTTCATAGCATATTCGTGGTAAAGAATCACAGTAGTTCAGATAATTTTAATTCTAAAGCTAGAAATTAAGCAAAAATGGAGAACCATAATGGCTGCTCTAACTGCTACAATGCTTTATTCCATAAATAGATGATGTTAGAGTTGTTAACACCACTTTTTAATTTACCTGATGCAGTGTTAATACCCTGGTTTTCTGTTTGTTTTAACGTTGGTAAAAGAAAATGATGTTCTCCTATGCAACACCTTCTGCTCCTTGGCATTTGAGGCAAAAAAAAATTGATAAAAAATAGCTTAAAGAATTATAGAAACACTTTTGTCTGGAATAAATATTTTAAATATATATATATATATATGGTGACATTTTTGCCAAAAACCTCATGATTCAAAAACCGCTTGTTGCAGGTAGTTGGTGCTTATGTCAGGAAAATTGCTTACTGTCATTCAGCTTGTAAGCTGAATGTACAAGACCAGTTCTTAGGAAAACAGATTCAAGATCACCTTAAAGTATTTGCTCAGCATCTCATCAATAGTCACTATCTGATATTTCAGAGGCTGGTGGGGCAAAAAAAACCCACACCACCACCACCAGCAGCCAGCCAAATGAAAAAAAGAAAGAGGCAAACCAGAACTGGGAAAATATTTAAGAAAGTTATGCCGAATACTCAAAGAGTCTGGAACACAGCTAGGAACCAGAAGCCATACCATGCTCGTGATTTGGAAAGAAATGAAGATGCTCATGTCAAAAACCTAGATGTTGCTGACTTCAAACAGTGTTTAACTATTCCTTTATTCTTCAGATATTAAAACTTCCGCTGATGTGAATTACAGACTTCACATCCCTGCAATGTGGGAATGTCTTTCCTGGATGCTCATGACCCTACTGCCAGCACTCTCAAGCTCAGAAGATATTCTTTAGTTGGGTCTACCAAGTTGGCTCTACCAGTCTCACACAAAGCTCTCAGTGTCTCATCTATGTTCTAAGCATCCCATTAGACCTAGACAAAAAACGCAGTGTGAAAAGGAAGAGATGCTGATAGCCAATCACAGCCACAAAACGCAAAGAAATGCTGTGCAAACCTCTCTACACTTTATTTCCCCCCTGTAGTGATTTGAACTAGGCATTCACACATCAGGAAGAATTATCTGACAGCCCAGTTTTAACATAAACTGCAGAGTGGTCTTTCTTCACTTGTCATGAGATACGCCTCACCATGTTTCAGAAAGAGAGCCATGAATACAGATGTCATGTGGAAGCCCAGCTCTTAAAGTCTTAACTTTCCCTGAGAGGTAAAACCTAACTTCTTACTGGCTGGCAGCTTTGCATCCCAAGTTCTGTGCAATTCAGTCTCCAGCTCTTTCCATGTCCTATGATAGCATTTAAAGATCCCCCAGAGTGGGGAAAATGAGCAGTAATTCCCAAAATCTGAGTACCTCTGCAAACTAGCTTAATGAACCTCTAGCCAGAAACCAGAAAATCAAATCCATGCATTAATTTTTTCTCAAACCATCAGGAAAGAGGTCACTGAATTACCAGCAGCTGGAGATGTAGATAAAGCTGAAGGCAATTTCACAGCAGGCTATCCCTTCTGTATAATTCTATATAGCCCTTCTATATCCCTTCTTGTAATTCTATATTTTAGTTCTATAATTTAGAACCAGGATTAGGTTCTAAATTATCTGTACACGTACAAACTTCTAAAAAGGTCTTACCCTAATAAAAGTTAGGTTTCTCTTACCTGTTTGAAATTCGTTACAGCTTTTATAACTGGAGAAGCTGTCATTAAAAAAATGTCTTCTGATGGGAATTCCATGGCCAGCTTGTCAAGAAACAGAAATCATGATGAGTGAATACAGTCATTAATAGACTTTAAGACAATAAAATTATTGGTGAAAAGTAATACATGTTACGACATTATTTCAGTGTTGTGGAATCCTATTGGACAGACACTTCAAGATTATGGAAGGATAATGACTGAAATGATCAGAATTTGGAGACCCAAGATTTTAATTCATTCACACACCAATATATCCTCAAAAACTGCAGCTATGGTATAAATGACTACTCCAAAAACTGTTCTTATAGTAGTCTAAAGGCCAGCTGTAGGAACTGTATGATCATGTGATTTCTGGAGACACCCAGTTGCCTCATGTACAATTTTTTTATTGCAGAGCATTGACTAATTATTCATTTTGACAGGGGAAACACCGATTCCTATTGGTTATTTTAAATGTTATTTACTGAACTGATAAATGAATTACCATCTTCAGAGTGCTACTAAGCAATACAAAACTTTTACAGGCCCCAAGCCAAAGAGAAGAGTTCCCATTTTAAATGTGCATTGCTCTGCCACAGAAAATAAAGCAGCTCTGTCAAGCACAAACCACTTATCTCTGAGGAAAAGACAAAATCCAGGGCTCCTTGTCACCAGCCTTCTACAGATGGACAGAACAGTTGTATAAGCCACCGAGAAGCACATTTCACGTCATACATGAACAACTAAGCTATAAAGGGACTAGCATGTACTCCTGTACCTCAGGTAGGAGCAATCTAGCATAGTAATCTGAAGATGAAAGTGGTGAAACCTTCTTTCCAGTCTAAGGGAGATTCACACAGTCATGCTCTTGGCAAATACAAATGAGTTTAACGATGCTACGTAAAACTTAACGTCACCCACACTTCATAGCATGAATCCCTAACGTGCTGTACGCGTTGTATTGACAGACAACAGATGAAAGGCTGACACATAACACACTGTGCTGCAGCAGTTGCTCCCAGCTGTATCTAATAAGCATCAGAAAAACTACAGAATGCTACAGAAAGCACACAATCACGTTCAGTATCTTTATTAATGACAGATAGTGGGGCTGAGTGCACCCTCGGCAATTTACAGATAATACCAAACTAAATGGTGCAGTCCATTAGTTAGAGGGAAGGGATGCCATCCAGGGGGAGCTGGACAGGCTTGAGGAGCGGGTCAGTGTGAACCTCATGGAGTTCAACAAAGCCAAGTACAAAGTCCTACACCTGGGTCATGGCAATCAACAGCATCAGTACACACTCGGGGATGAAGGGATTAAGACATGGACCTGTTAGAACAAGTCCCAAGCAGTGCCACAGTCAATGGTTAAAGGGCTGGAGCACTTCTCTCCTACGAGGACAGGCTGGGAGTGTTGGGGTTGTTCAGCCTGGAGAATGAAGGCTCCAGGGAGACCTTATAGTGGCCTTTCTATATATAAAGGGAGCTCACAAGAAAGAGGGAGAGAAACTTTTTACCAAGGCCTGTAGTAACAGGACAAGGGGTAACCGTTTTAAACTGAAAGAGGGTAGGTTTAGGCTAGGTTTAAGTAAGAAATTCTTTGCTGTGAGGATGGTGAGGTCATGGAACAGGTTACCCAGAGAAGTTGTGGATGCCCCATCACTGAAATTGTCCAAGGCCAGGCTGGATGGGGCTTGGAGCAACCTGATGTACGGGAAGATGTCCCTGCCCATCACAGGGGGGCTAGAACTAAATGATCTTTACAGTCCCTTCCAACCCAAACCATTCTGTGATTCTATGTAACAGTCATCAGATATGCACTATAAACGAAAATTTTAAGACTGGCATCATGTAGTCTGCATTACTTACACATGCTCAAATGCTTAGCCCTGCCCTCTTACTAAGATTTAATGGTTGTTTGAAACTTTCATTCAGTATTATTAAGCATTTCTTTACCTTTTAAAATACTAACATTAGAAATCTGCCAGAATAGATTTATCCATGCATATGGGAATGTGTAAGTCATCACAATTCAGAAAGAAACATTGCAATATAAGCATGAATGGTAGAAATTATAAAACATGCAACATTTTGTGACAGACAAAATAAATCTAGCTCAAGTTTTTAAGGAAAATTCAGCTTTTAAGACATTTTGTTAGATATTTCAGAATGTACTTGAAAAGTAACTAATTTTTTTTGAGACAGACCTGATACAATGGTTGTTCTCAGCTGCCCGAGAAATCTGAACTACGAGACATCATATAATGCATACCCAAAATGCAATATGATGAACAAGCTGTTTATTGCTACTATGTTCCACGGAATTGTACTTGCTGAAAATCAGGACAGGGAAAAAATGTGTTCAATCTTCCTCTTTTATTTAAAGCGTGCCTCCAGCTACGGACGTACAACACAAAAATCCTTCTAGAACACCAAGAGCCACTTTTAATGGACTCAGTGCATTAAAACGTATTCTAGAAGACCGCTAAAAAAGCAGCAAATCTCTGTCACCACATAACAACCTGATTTGGGTTTTCCAGGAAAAAAAAAAAAAAAATAAGTGCGAGGAAAAGGAAAGAGCAAAAGAAAAGAGGTGTGAATTACAGCAGTAAGTGGCACACTGAGCTTTGGAACAAAACAAAGCCCAAACTCTGTGGCACTAACACAGCAGAAAGCATCCTCAATGAAACAATAAAATCTAGCCCCTTTTATAGCAACCTTAAAGACTGCAGACATCCAATATATATTGAAAATAACCGTATTGCAGAACAGCATCATAGCAATTAGATGCAGTTCTAAATTATTTCCACGAAAACAAAGTCTCTGGGTATATTAAATATTGACCCAAATCTTATTCTTGCAAGCACACAGGGACACATAAGAGCTTTAATTATATGAAGTTTAATCAACTTTTAAGGGTTTATTCATATTAATATAGCACTTAAGTGTCTGTAGTACTAGAGTCCACATATTACACTAACCATGAATAAAATGAAAAGACCCTCAAACTCATAAATGGTAGAAACAAACCAATTCCATAAAGTGGAGAACGGTATTGTTATTTTTTGTAATTTAGTCTGCATGTCGTTCATACAACATCAGAAATGAAATGATACCACCAGAGAACAGATGCATCTGAAACAGTCTTTACACTGCTTTATAGTTTTAACAGTTAAAATATTCTTCACTGAATTAATATGATACCCAAGGCAGATTTTATGTGGTTTATAAATGGTTAAACTGTAGAGAATCCTGGAGAAGAAATGTAGCTATTTGAGCAACCATCCCAAATGGTTTCAAGGACTTAGTAAAGTAAGAAAGGATGTCTGTGGCCCTGAGAACACGATGACCTAAGACAGGGATGCAATAAATATGGACATTGTCTGACAAACAGGTGGAAGCAGAGAGATCATTAGTTTTAATGAGCAATTAAGCAGTTAGAATGTTTTGCCAATACGAAAAGTGAGGTGATGAAAATTGAGGAAGGATCGACCCTCACTCAAAATGAGGACCACCAGAAGGCATGACCACACATGCCCAAAAGCGTATTAAAATATGTAAATAAATTCTCAGAAATGTAATGAATATGCTAATGTTTTCTTGGAATTACATTGAATGTGTATACCTGTTGTGTATAAATTTCATTTAACAACAGTATTCGGTGTGCACAATAGGCGGAGCTACCTCCAGCACCACAATAAAAAATGCCTGCTTTCTAAACTTTAAATTGAGTCTTAGAAAGTTTTATCTCCCGGTTTGCAGTAACAAATAACTGCATAATTTTATTCCATACTGTAGGTACAAAATTACCTGCAGTCACTGTTACCTTAAAAACACCAAATACCTTGAAAAAACAAATTTAGAGCTTGAGCTATGGAAAGCTGGAGACCAACAGTCTCCACAGGCACACACCCTAAACATGGGCCCACCCGATAAAACCAGAGCAATATTTCTATAAAAAGGAGCACATTGTAGCAGCCTTCACCTTAGTCACGGTACAATCCTTTCTGGCTACGAGGGATTCAGGTTTCTGACCTCTTGACTGGCAGAGAGAATGCCAACTCTCTTAAGTTAGAGTTTTAATCCTCTTTTTATGAGGCGGTCGTAAACTTTTATCAGATTAATTGCAGGACAGTTCTGACCTCCTGAGGAATATTTCTACGTGGATAAAATATTATAGATTATACTTCTTCCCCAGGAGCTGTGTTTGGGGTTTGGTTTGATTTGTAGCGTTTTTTTGCGGGTGGGACAAAATATATGTAAAAAGCTGGGAGGGAGGAGGGGCTAGGACAGAACAAATAATTACTATATAAATGCGAATGTTTCTACAATTGCCATATAAATCTAATGAACTGTTTCTAGAGAAGATTCCAAAGTTGGCCCTGAAAGCATTTATGCCTCAAAATATAATATGCCCGAGCGGCCCCTGCAGGCCGATGTCCCCGTCCCCCCTCCCGCATGGCTGGCAGGCCCGCAGGGCTCACCGTCGGCGCACAGGCCCTCACACCCTCAAGGGACGGTACGGGTACCGGTACCGCCATGGGGCAGCAGAGCCTCCTCAAGTAGCCCAAGGGCCGAGCTCCTGCCTTACGCTCCCCGGCTAACTGGTCCAGCAGCCCAAGGGCCGAGCTCCGGCCTTACCCGCCCCCCCCCCAGTGCCAGGGCCGAGAGAAGGGACGGCCAAGGCTACCGTTCGTGGCCAACATGGTGTCCCCGCCCCGGAGCCCTCCTGAGGTAGAAGGGAGCACAGGAGCGGCGGTCCATACCTTCTCCGCGCAGGTGACCCCTGCGATCCCTCCGCCCACCACCACGAATCGGCTCCGCTCAAGTCCGAGGGCGGCCGACATTTTGCCGCCCGCTCCTGAGCCACTACCGGGTCGGGGCAGGCGCCGGCGCCGCTGCTCCGCCTACAGTGCCCGGTAGCGCCCAAATCTCCTCCGCTGGTGGCGGCGGCGGGGCGTGCCCCCTCCCTGCGGCAGCAGGGCAACGCCCGAGAGGAGGCAAGGGTGAGTCACCCCTCGCTGACCCGCCCCAAAAGAAGTTTTACCCCTAAAATTAATTAATTAATTATTTAATTAATTAATGTATTTTTTTTTAATTTGGCGTTTAGTTTCTCGCTGGTGCCCAAACGCTGGAAGGGCGAAGGGGGACAGGTTTTGATGGACTTTGCCAAGGGACCAAAGAGCAAATGGTTAAGATAAAAATTAAGGGGGGGGAAATAGTTATGTGTTCGTGCCTTTCTTCATTCCTGACCAGGAAAAAGAAACGTGGAAATGTGAGAGACTGTGTTTTCCCCAGGCCCCCCTCCTGGCCCCCATCAGTTGAAGATGGAGATTGAGCTGACGTTCCTGAGATGCTGCTCTCCCTACTTATAACACCCCCCAACAAGATGTTGCCCTCAGGAGGCACCTGGTGCTTCCTGGCCGGTGGTGGAAAATCTTCAGTCTTCTCCTCGGCCATGGGGGCAAATGACTTAGTGTTTTCTTTCTTTGTTTTTGAGACTTGGATAAGAAGTGTGGTACTTCCCCATCCCATCCCACACAGGGGACCTAGTGGAAAATGGGGAGGGATTCTTCATCAGGGAGCTTACTGATAGGATGAAGGGCAATGGTTTTTAACTGTAAGAGGGTAGATTTGGATTAGATACTAGAAAGAAATTTTTTACTGTGAGGGGGGTGAGACATTGGAACAGGTTTCCCAGAGAAGTTGTGGATGCCCCATCCCTGGAGGTGTTCAAGGACAGGCTGGATGGGGCTTTGATCATTGGAGTTGGAACTCAATGATCTTTGAGGTCCCTTCCAACCCAAACCATTCTATGATTCTATTATTTTAGTGTAACATGAGAAGGGTGTCGAAGTAAGGAAATAAATGGACATGATAAGCACCCAGCAATGCATGTAGTCTGAGATGAGCTGCTTAAAATGAGCTTTTGCAGTCTGGTTTACCTTAGAGTTTTCAGTATATTAGTAAGTGCGCTTTTCATCCCAACTCTGACATTCAATGCTTTTTCAACTGTTGGAGGAAGGGATGAGCTATAAAAGATAAAACTACTCATTGTGTGCACCACAGAAAATGACAGTATTTTATGGCCAGTGCCTGTTCAAACATTCTTGTAGCTATCAGGACATCAATCACAGTCTTCAAAACAGACACCTCCTAATGGCAGTTAGGCATAAATGCTTTCATTTTGTCTTTTTTTTAAACAAGTAACTTTTTTTTTCCCTACCATTGAAGGTAATTTCACAGTCCAGACAATTGCTGGCCATCTTGGTCATAAACTAAATTCTGTTCTCTGAACACATCCCATCCCACTGTAAATTACCTGAGTAAATGACCTGACCTAAACGGTGCAAGAAATTGGGTAGACTTGCGTCATCAAGTACAAGAATATCTTCCAAGGATTTTAGTCCTTAGTATACAATAAATGATGGGAGAAATTCTCATTTGACTTAGAGCGCTTGCTTGTGCAAACCAACGGAAGTTGTTATCACCTCCATTCACAGAAAATGTAAAAAGCCATTTCAGATACAGTGGGGCGAATTAAGAGTTTGAAAATTGCTCACAATTGGAGCACACCTTTTTGGTTCCTAACTGGCAGCAAGGGGATGAGAAGTGGAGATCTGTGAAAAATTTTCAAGATTAATAACATTTAGTTTGTGTAGGGGATGTAATTAACTCAGCTTTAAAATCAGTAACCTGTTGCAAATTGATTCCTGACACTTCTTACCAAGCTTAGTGCATGTGCATGGGAAAGGAGCAGCAGAGGACATGACACCATGGGAGTAAATGACAGTCATTAAGTAGATTTTATTATTTATTAAACGTGCTCTCTAAAAGTTCTCTGGGGAACCCTGAAAACCACTGCGTACCCATCATGGTGCCCATGTCACTCCTCTCAGTGTGTGGTCACATAACCTTCAATGCATGGCTTTGCTTATCTGACATTCACAGAATGAATCACAGAATCACACAGGGTTGTAAGAGACCTCTGGAGATCATCTAGTCCAACTCCCCTGCCAAAGAGGTCCACCCAGAGCAGGTTGCACAGGAACGTGTCCAGGCAGATTTTGAATGTCTCCAGAGAAGGAGACTCCACCACCTCCCTGGGCAGCCTCTTCCAGGGCTCTGCCACCCTCACAGGAAAGAAGTTCCTCTTCATGTTTAGAGGAAACTTCTTATATTTAGTTTTTTGCCCATTTCCTCTTGTCCTATCCCTGGGCACCACTGAAAATAGACTGGCCCCACCCTCTTGACACACACCCTGTAAGTATTTATAAGCATATGAATAATGAATTAATGTACAGAATATGACAATAACATCTCTATAGAGATACGTACTATAAGGAATTATTTTTCTTTCCCTGCCTTCTGTTCTTCAAGTAGGTGGAAAAACTGTTCATGAAGTGAGAACAGAGTGAGGCAAGAGATGCCCAGTTCACTGCCTGAGTGATAAAGATGAACTGAAAATTATATACTATTTGATTGGCCTTTGGAAAGGGATCAGAAAAGTGGTGATATCTTCAAAGAGCCCAAAACATTTCACAGGCTGAGCGACATTAAAGATTCCAAGATTTTTTGTCAGTTAGTTAGTACTTGGTTCACATAAAGGCAGAATATATAATATTATTATTGAGGTTAATCTGAATGATTTTTAAAATGACAGGCTTGCTTCTGGCAAAACACCTGAATGTTCTGGCACCAGGAGGTACTGGTTCAGTCTGATTCCAGTAAGAAAAGCACTCAAGACTCGGTAAAGTATTGATTAAAATGACATTTATTGGAGCTAACACTGTAACAAAAAGAGGACAGGACAGATAATCTCGCATCCCTTCAGATGCTGGGAGCCCCGAGTTGTGCATCATTGGACAGATCTCCAAAGAGGGCACACCATACCGATCCCAATCGTGGAAAGGTTACCCAATGCTGTGGTCTTTTGAGCTCCTACAGGATTATTTTTTTTTACAAGAAAACATTTCTATTCATCATTTCGACTGCCAAACGCAAAGGATGTTCACATGAGAACCCCTTGCTGCACTGTCGGATGAAGGCAAGGCCACACAGGCAGTGGAGTCGCTGGTAGTGAGTGGGAGCTGACGACAGGCTCCTTGATTGCAATTAGCTGGCTAAATTAATCCTGTGGCCAAGGGATGCATGCAGCCCAGCCCAGCCCGAAGGCAGGCCAGGCTGGATGTGCAGCAGTGTACAGCACAGCAAAGGCTTGGGCCAACCCAGGTCAGCTGTGTTGTGGATCACTAACTCCTCGAGGTACAATGATCTTCCGCACAGGATGACTAACTTCCACCCCTTGATCCATATACAGTTGACCTTTCCTACGGGCGCTGTAAATTGCAGATTATACCAGTAATATTTTTTTTGGCTACTAGAAAGATTATTTCACACGAGAAACCCAATTACTAACATTAATAATACAAGAGTAATAAAACAAATGTTGATTGTGGGAATAAGTGTAGGACAGCAGTCACTTTGGATCTAGGACCATCAGAGATGTCTTGCCATCAGGTTCCTCTCCTAGTCCCATGTACCCTAAGACAGGGTGGTGCACATTTCAGCAAATAGTCCAGTTATGTGATGCAGTAAACAAAGAGGAGCTTTAGCTCTGCTGGAGGGCAGAGATGTCCAGCACTTCATATTCACTGGTGTACAGCGTGCGGAGATCCAAAGCAATACTGTGAGGCTCCACATTGCAGTTCTGTGTGACACAAAACAAAGACTTTTTTACATGCAGCATAATTGCAGTCTGGAGAATAAGTCTACAACTACCTGAAAGAAGAGAGTAGAGAGGTGGAGGTCGGTCTCTTCTCCCAAGTCACAGGTGACAGGACAAGTGGAAATGGCCTCAAGTTGATCCAGGGGAGGTTCAGGTTGGATATTAGGAAGAATTTTTCAAGGAAAGGGTTTTTAAGTCTTGGAATGGGCTGCCCAAGGGAAGTGGCTGAGGCACCATCCCTGGAGATATTTAAAAGACAAGTTGACATAGTGCTTAGAGACATAGTTTAGTGATTTTTTTTTTTTTTTATCAGAGTTAGGTTGATGGTTGGACTAGATGATCTTAAAGATCCCTACCAACCTAGACAATTCTATGACTGCATTAAATTCTTTACTGTGAGAGTGATGAGTCACTGCAACAGGTTACCCAGAGAAGTTGTACATCCTCAAACTGTTCAAGACCAGACTGGATGGGGCTTTGAGCAACACGGTCTAGTGGGAAGTGTTCCTGCCCATGGCAGGGGGGGTGGAACTCAATGATCTCTAAGGTCCTTTCCAACCTGAACCATTCTATGATTTAACACCCCTATATGGCCAGTGAGAAAGTCTGATGGAGACTGGCAGCTAACAGTAGACTATCAGGGCCTAAATGAAGTCACACCACCACTGAGTGCTGCTGTGCCAGACACACTAGAGCTACAATATGAACTGGACTCAAAGGCAGCCAAATGGTATGCTACAATAGACATTGCTAATGCATTTTTCTCTACCCCTTTAGGAGCAGAGTGCAGGCCACAGTTTGCTTTCACCTGGAGGGGTGTCCAGTACACCTGGAATAAACTGCCCCAGGGGTGGAAACACAGCCCCACCATTTGCCATGGACTGATCCAGACTGCACTGGAGAAGGGTGGAGCTCCAGAACATCTGCAATACATTGATGATATCATTGTGTGGGGTAATGCAGCAGAAGTTGTTTTCAAGGAAGGTAAGAAAATAATCAAGATTCTTCTGGCAGCAAGTTTTGCTGTAAAAAGGTGAGGTCAAGGGACCTGCATGAGACATCCAGTTCTTGGGAATTAAGTGTTGAGATGGGTGTTGCCAGATTCCAGTGGATGTGTTTAACAAAATCTGTGTCCCCACCTACTAATAAAAAGGAAACACAAGCCATTTAGGTGTTGTGGGTTTCTGGGGAATGCATATTCCAGGTTATAGACAGACTGTGAGACCTCTGTATGAAGTGACTCAAAAGAAAAATGAGTTTACATGGGGTCCTGAGCAACAGCTGCCCTTTGAGCAAATTAAATAAGAGATTGTGTATGCCCTTGGACTGGTCTGAACAGGACAGGATGTTAAAAATATGCTCTACACTGTAGCTGGGGACAGTGGCCCTACCCAGACCCTATGGCAATGAGCTCAACTGGGGAAATCCAGCCACCCAGGAATTCTCAAAGAGAGCAACCAGAAGTCAGAGATTTTTGGAGCATTGCCTGAGGAGATGGCTTATGCCCAAGAGGCACCATCATATAATGAGTTATTAGAAGGTGAAAGGCATTATACTTTGTTGAATGATGGATCTTGTCGTGTGGTAGGAAACCATCAGAAGTGGAAAGCTGCTGTGTGGAGTCCTTCCCAACAAGTCATTGATGCTACTGAAGGTGGGTGTGGGAAAATAATGGAAGATTGGTGAGCAGGAATATAAACATGCTCAAGTGTCCTGCAGCTGAAGTGTAGAAAAACACATATATCTTACTAATTGTTCCTTAGTCTTATGTGCTTGACAAGTAGAACATCTGTGCTTAGATAACATAGGCCTGTGATAGACTCAGAGGCACCCTATTGAACATGCTTGATATTCCTGCCCTGCTGTGGGAAAGATCAAAGCACAGTAATAAACTACACCTGTGTGAATCCCTGATGTGAGAAATGAGCTGAATTTTGCTTCAGCTACTTGATACATTTTTGTCAGTGTGCCTGTATTGACGGCGGAGGCTCGGTGATAGTGGAGTGTCCTCCACTGTATCCAACTAATCCTTAGAAATGCCCTGGAGTGGTCCAGAGATCCTGGTTTATGGGAAGCTATTTAGGTAAAGAGAATCGCATTGATGGTAGACAGTAAGTGGACAAAGGACTGTGGAGGCTGACTAACACTGATGGCAGACCGATAAGTGGACAAAGGACAGGGAAGGCTAAAAAGTGAACGAAGACCACCTGGAGGGTGACTGATGAAAATGAGGATATGACCACCGGATGAAGTAGATGACCACCAGGGTGCTTGTAAATACTAACACCTGAGAGTAAATGATAGCAAAGACTGTGAAACAACCTGTAGTATAATCAACTAATTAGAGGTGTGTAGAATGGGTGTGTGCCTTGTAAGGTAAAAAGGTGTAAACTAGACCTG
>JAOTQQ010000001.1:69867712-69926647 GCA_026546715.1 Gallinago undulata | reverse complement strand
TTAGGTGGAACTTCTTATATTCAAGTTTGTGCCCATTTCCTCTTGTCCTATCCCTGGGCACCACTGAAAAAAGACTGAAAAAAGCTTCATTCATGAGTAGTCCCATACAGGCTAAAATGCCGTTCCAGGAGCAGGCCTAGTGCCGCTGTCAGGGGTTGCAGGGTGGTGGGGGAGATGGGCACAGGTCCTCGGGGCAAGTGCCACACATGGCAAATGTCTGATCACAGCCCTCTGCCCTCTGCGTGGTGTGTGCAGGGCTAAAAGTAAACATGGCAGGTGGGATTCTTCTCTCGTGCTGTGGCAAGGGACTGGCGCCGGTTAAAGGGTAAATGGATATCTCCTTGTTAATTGAGGTGACATGCTCACTCCTCTGCTCTGGATTTCATATTATGGGAGGAGCTCAGGCTACAGCACTGTTTCATATTCTCTGCCTGGCTGAGAGACTAACTAGTCCTAGATGGTGAGTTGGAGGTAGGTTGATCAGCTGTGCTGCAGTCACAAGTGCTCGTGCGCCAAAGAAAACAGTGGAAATTACAGTGATTGCAAAGTGTTGACACCGCAGTGAAGGGCATGAGGTGGGAAAGCAGGAGCCCATCTCCCACTCGTCATGAGTCTTGATGTGTCTGAGAGGATCCATGAGTCTGACGGTCCCTTTAGTTAATTCACAGTTAGAAAATGCTTCAATAAGCCACAAAACCCCGGGGCTCAGAGAGAAGGGGAATTAGTCATGTCCTGTATCATAGAATGGTTAGAGTTGGAAGGGACTTTAAGGATCATCTAGTTCCAACCTCCCTGCCATGGGCAGGGACACCTCCCACTAGATCAGGTTGCTCAAAGCCTCCTCTAGCCTGGCCTTGAACCCCTCCAGGGATGGGGCCTTGAGGGATGGGGTATACTCCTATGCATGCCAATCCTTTGAATTGTTTATTTGTGAGACACTTGTATGTGAGTAGCTAATTTGGAGAAACACCATGCAAATCGTTGTATCCTTTTCATTTTTTCTTGCAAGGGGACAAGGCTTAATGAGGATCAGGAAGACACAAAAGGTATGTGAACTAAAAATTACGTATGGTATGTGTATGTCTGCCCCTCTCCAGTAGATGAGGCACCCTCACTAAGGCTTGGTCTACTATACACTTCTTGGTCTACTCTACACTGCCTTGGTCCCTCTCCCTGAGGAGCAATTGTAACTGTTTAATGACACGCAAGCCCTGCTAGACTTGCAATTTAACTTTCAATTGTGGGACCTAACACATACCTTTTAGTTGTCACGAGTAATTCATGCATTTGTCTTCCCAGCTGCACACCATAAAAATTCTTGGCTTGGCAAAGTGGGGATGAGCTGGAGGTCTAGAGGTTTTGCTGATAGTCTGGAGTGATTTGTTAAGCTATGAAATGGATATATAAATTGTCATCTTAGTCTGGATAATAGAAAGCACACAGGAAAGTGCGTACTAGAGACTGGAAAAACCCAGAAATGGGGAGTCTCAAGAATAACATTTAAGGACTACCCGAGTCTTGGTAGCTCCTAGCCACCCTCTAACTCACCCATTGTAAATCAACCATGTTGAGAGGAAAATAATAGTACCTAGATGGTGAGCAAGGCCTGTGGGGCTCAGCTAGGACCCACCCAGGGAAAAGGGTACAGGGTTTTTCTGTGTGCACGATGAGGTGCTATATAACAAGAATGCAAGCCCAAAGATATGCAGTATAATGGTAACCTAATTTATTTTTTTTTGTTATTCTTGGGTATAATACCTTTTTGTTCTCATTCCGTAATTTGTGTGGAAAGCTTGCTTTCCACCTGAAACACCCTGAGATAGAGATGACATCATTTGTCATTGCCCCAGGAAGCACTCTGACAGTTCTATTCTGTTACCTCCTTATCAGATCACAGCCATGTCACTTCCCATTAATTGTGCCTGCCTGTGCCAGCCTGGATTAGTTCTGCTGGGGAAATTTACAGTACTGGGAGATGTGACACTGCTCCCTTGCCAGCCACCCACTTCCCCTTGTCACCTGTACTCCCCCTGGACAGAGCACCGTCGATGAGCAGGAGCCTGGCTCCAGCTAGGTCAAGCCCAGAGCCACCTCAGCAAATTGTCTGGCTTGCAATTCAGCTTTGGGGAGTGATTTGCTTTCAGGATAGAAAATATAATTTTCCCTGTAGCTTTATTTTTATAGGTGTGTTTGTCCCTTCCTCCCCTGCTCTCTAGTATCATCTAGTTGGCAAGCGTCGCTTCGCCTGGCTTGTTTCCTGCTGTCCCGAACACTTAGAAATGATGTTCTCAGAACAATGCTTTCTCTGAACTATTAAAAATAAAGTCTAGTTCTTTCAAAGCTGATACAAATACTTTGTTGGCAGAGCAGGAGCAAAACATTGAATGAGACCTTGTGAGGAGAGCACTCTCGCCTGTGGGCAGTGGAGGACACACAGTGCCCCCCGGGGCAGCCCGCAATGTGAAGATAATCGAGCTAAATTATGGACAGAGGGATTTTTCATCCTCCAAACATTTCAGAATTCATAGGTACTGTTTAAGAGGTGTTTTATTGACTGTTGTGGAAATCGGGGTTGTTTTCCACGAAACTAACAGCAGAAGTATCTGCCGCTCATCATTTCCTCAGTAAACCTGCCCTTGTGCCTGAAACGTCGGTTTGGGCTGAGCTCATGTTTCAAAAGCCTTTAAGGGCCAGATGAGTCAAAACCAATTTGGCCTCAAAGAAGCTTTGATCTGAGGCCCCATCTGGAGTACTGTGTCCAGTTCTGGGCTCCCCAGTTCAAGAAGGATAGGGAACTGCTGGAGAGGGTACAGCAGAGGGCTACAAAGATGCTGAGGGGCCTGGAGCATCTCCCTTATGAGGAAAGGCTGAGCGACTTGGGGCTTTTTAGTCTGGAGAAGAGAAGGCTGAGCGGGGATCTGGTCAATGCTTATAAATACTCAAAGGGTGGGTGTCAAGAGGATGGGGCCAGTCTATTTTCAGTGGTGCCCAGGGATAGGACAAGAGGAAATGGGCAAAAAACTAAATATAAGAAGTTCCTTCTAAACATGAAGAGGAACTTCTTTCCTTTGAGGGTGGCAGAGCCCTAGAAGAGGATGCCCAGGGAGGTGGTGGAGTCTCCTTCTCTGGAGACATTCAAAATCTGCCTGGACACATTCCTGTGCAACCTGCTTTGGGTGGACCTGCTTTGGCAGGGGAGTTGGACTAGATGATCTCCAGAGGTCCCTTCCAACCAAATGTGATTCTGTGATTTCAGCCCATGTTTTGTCCTACTTAGGATCCTGAGACCTAGGACTAAGCAGGACGCCTTACCCCCACAGCCACTGCTGGAGGGCAGGGAGAGCCTGGCCACCTGGGGCATGGCAGGCAGGGAGCTGCCTCAGCATGGACCCCAGCAGCTCAATAGGCTGGTGGCAGCAGCAGGCCCCATGGGGCAACCCTGAGCAGGGGATGATCCCATATAGGGAGGCTGCTGGAGAGCAGGTGGTGGCAGAACAATGGCGTAGGTCTGCAGTGTGTCCAGGAGCCAGGGCAGAGATTAGACTGGGCACAGGTACAGCTACAGCATGGCTCAGGCAAGGCTGGAGGCTCCAGCCTGAGGTGAAATGGAGCATCAGGACCCCAAAGGCCCTTAAGACCTCCTGGTTGCCTCTCCTCAGCCCTCACGGTGTATTGGGTTAGAGCCATGGAGCCAGACCAAGGTCCCTGAAGCCAAGCATGGAGAAGGAACTGACCCTCCTCTGAGGAGCCCCGGAGGGGTATGTAGGGCAGGAAAGCTGACCAAGGAACCCAAGGTCCCTTGGGTCCAGGCCCTTGGGTGCTGAGGTGGGTCCTGGGTGGCCTGAGGGCCAAGCACTCGGCTCCACCAGCTAGAGTGACCCATGAGGGAACTGTGAGAATAGAGCTGCCCCTGGAGGGGGCACAAGCCTGGAGTTGGGGTGACCCACACAGGCTGCTCCCCTCAGCCACTGGCATAGCCCCATGGGGCTGAAGATGGAGTGCAGGTCCTGGCTAGGGGCTTGATCGTGGCCCTGAGTATGGCATGTGATGTGCAAGATCCATCCAGGGAATCCTTCCAGGAGACACATTTACATGGGAGGCCCAAGACCCATCCAGAGACAGGTACATGTACACTAAAGCCCGACCGGGGCTTCAGTGGGGTTTCAGGGGGTCACAAATGAGGGCAGTTGGGGGAATTAAGGCCTGTTATGGCCTGACAGAAATTGTTTTATATGGATGCTTTGTTCATTTCCAGTTCTTCACACCTCTTATCCATCTTCTTGTCCTCTAGTCATCCTCACTGTGTAGAAATTAGTCGGTTTTTGGGCTGCCTCCTGGAGTTTAGGCAACAAGTTCCTGCTGAGATCAAAGTTCAGGTGCAATGCTGGGGGTAGTTTGCTACAGAACTGCTGCCAAAATATGTTATGAGCCACCCTCCAAGTACTTTTGCTGCCTTCTCCCTGAAAGTCTACTAGCATCAACCCAGGAGGCAACTGGTAGTTCAGATGCAGTCAGAGATGCCCCTCATCCCTCTGCACGGGGGCCAAGATTTTTACCCTCTGCGGTCTGGAAGGAATGATAAATAAAATGGTAGATAATTTTGTGAATAATACTAAACCAGGTGTTTCAAACATCTTATGTCCACAGGTCAGGTTTAGTTATCCATCCTAGCAGTATCTCCCCAGCTGGTCCTAGCAATGGCTCTATGTTGATGTGTTGAGGCAGCTCAGCATATTCACAAATATATATAAGATGTTCAGTGGTGATTTAGTGATGTACATATAATTCTCCCCAGGGTGATTTTCATCTGCAATAAGGATTTAACCTTTAAGTTTTTTTAAGTTTTATTCTGTTTCCTGACTTGTCATAGAAGCACACAGTACGGGAAAAAAACCCACACTTCTATTGTTGCTTTTTGTTAGCTGTATTTTTAAAAGAGTAGTTTAAAACAACCAGCTTTTGAGTCTGTCTTTCCAAGCCAAGTGATGTTGGCAGTGGTTCTGACAGTAATAAGTTTTGACAGGCAAAACAAATAACATTTGGTCACATTTAGCTTAATAGTTCCCTTAATGTAGTCTTGTCATGGAGTTAAACTTGTTTGTTGATAAATGAAACCATCAGAATTGAGACAGAAACTTCTTTTGTGAACTGCTTTATATTTCTGTCATTTCTCCAGGGGCTTGTGATGAACAACTATACTGCATATTATACATTAGATTTATTTTCTGCTTTGCTGTCACAGATGCCTTGCCATTAAGAATTTCATTTAGCACATGATTTCTATGCGGTATTCTAAAACTCTAAAATCTTAAGTTTGTTCCATTACATGGCCTCTTACTACAACTAGAACACCATACTCTGTGATGATATCTGTGATGGTATCTGTATTGTATGGCAAAGTGGGATATATACAGGTAATTATATATATGGATGCTTATAAAACTCTGTAGTTTTTCCATAAGTTTTAAAAAATATAGTGCAACAGAAATGAAATACAGTATACTTCTTCCATGTGTGCATAAGAAAAGTCATACAGGGTTGGATGAAAGGCTCTTCCAGACTGTCATCTAATCTCTGATGATACATCAAATTAGAGAAAGGACACAGAGTGACTTTCCTCTGGAATATTCTTCCAGGATCTCACAGGCTTTGGTTAAGAAAATTCCAGCGTTTGAAGAGGTTGCAGTGTAAATGAGGGTATTTAGTAGCATCATGACTGTAAAATAGATTTGCCTTAAATTAATTTACTTAACCCTTTTATTCTTCTGTTTTTTAGTGTTCTGTGTCAGTTATTTCTATAATGTTTTGAGGCCACTTTCATCTCGGGATCTCAGGATCTCTTTATGTGTTTCACAGGTAGGCAAGCGATGGCAAGAAGTCATACTGTGATTTGGAGTTCTGGAAGTGGAGTTTTATCGTCCCTGATCATTCAGACTAAGGAACAGAACAAAGACAATATCCTCTTGTTTTTGTGTGTGACTTTCTTTTCATCTGTACAGGAATGGTAAGCCTGTCTCATTGTACTGTAACTGAGGACTTAATGAAATTGGTACCACTTGCTTCTGGCTGTTTGCAGAGATGATAGAAATATCCTGTAGTGACTGTAGTTTTCTCATGGGTTTATTATAGACCACGTTCTTCTTCATTTTTATAGAGACACCTCTTGAACTCCACAAAACAGAATTATTACTGGAATATTGTCAAGTTTTGCATGGTCTGATAACTCTGCATATATTTATCAAACATATCTGTTTGCCAGCATATATTTCTGGATAAATACAAAGCTCGCACCTGAAAAAGCAACACTGGTTGATGTGGAATTCAAACCATGCTGAATGAATGTTGCTAGGAAGAGGAAAGTGCTGTTACACTCCTAAGTAGATAAATAGGACTATATTTTAATATCTAAACTTCAATGGCATTGGTTCTTGCTCCTGGAGGTTAATCTTTCTTCGCTGACCATGATTTCCTGCGGCAATGACAGTGTAAATACTGAGCAACAGAGAAATATTTTAACATAGGATATGAGGCTTCTGCAAGTATCATGTGCAGCTCAAATGTTTTTCTGGTAGGAGAATAGAAAAAAAACCAGAAGTAACCCCTTGTGGAAATAAATTGAATAAGGTGTATAATTACTGTTGTGGGTTTTTTTTTAAATCTCTGGGTGCAGACCCCAAGATTACTCAGTAGACATAGTGATCAAGAGAGCTTTGCAGCTGTCAATAAATTCTGATACAGCCATTACTTCGTCAGAACAGTGGGTTTAGAAAATCTCTAAGTTTAACTACTAGTTATAGGAGATACCTGGCGGCTTTACTTACATGGTTTTGGATGGTCTCTAAATTACTTGTGGCATTTTTGTCTTTAGCATAGAGATCCCAATAGGCAAATTGTATACTCTCACACACAAAGTGAAAAAACAAATGAAAAACAAAAATCCCACAACATTTTAAGGCTATTATTTTTAAAAATAGTAAGTCTGACAAAACAGAATTCCACCAGCACCAGAATGAGGCTGAAAGGAAAATTGCACTTAGGAACTTCATAAAAATCTTTAGAAATAACGTTTCATTTACTTACTAAAATGAGGCAGTTATATAAATTTATAACTAGAGTTGTCTAAGACTAGTGCATATTTCACTCAGCAAGTCAAATATGTCCTCTTTCTAGTAGTTTGCAAGTTCTTCTTTAAACTCTGAGATTCATGAGAAGTTAGACCTTAATGACCAGATTCTGCTTCCCTTGCTATTTGTAGTTATTGTGTTATTGTGGAAGCGCCTTGTTAATTCTCATATGAATAATAGCAAAGAATAGTGATTGTAATTCTGGCATGATGAGGACTGAATATTGCCTGTCTTAAGTCTCTGTCCAGTCTGATATAAAGGAAAATGGCAAGTGTATCTTCAGTGTCTATTTGTAGGAAGACTGTTTTAGAGGTCTGGCATCTTAGACGAGGTCTGTTTAGACTGATCTTTGAATAGTGTTGAAGTAGAGGAAAAATTGGTGCATGTTAAATGAATTTAATCACGTAGTAACCAATATGTCATTTCCTGAGCAGGTATAGTCAGTATATAACTACCCATCCAAAAGTTAACAGTGGTACTCAAAAGAAAAGCATTCTTGTCTTCCGGCTTCTTAGTTTCCAACTGCACAACTTTCTATCTTTGTTCTTTTTTTTTCTTTTCTTTCTTTCTGCCCTAAGATTAGATTTATGAATCATTTGCAGAGAGAGAAATACTTCTGCAATGTATTTTTCATTAGTCCCTTTTGATGATTCATTTTAACACAGATGCTGTCAGCTAACTCTGCTGGTGCATCGGAGGCTCAACTTGATCTCAAGTTTTTGGAACACGAATTTTTTTCTAATAACAGCAAGCTATCAGAATTGGTTTCTCCTTTGTAATTTCTCTGAAAAGGTCAGCATGGCCCTATCTTTTGGGCAGAATTCATAAATTTATAAACATGTTGGTCAAGGTTTAAAATAAAAACCTTGTTTGACAGAATAATCATGGCCTTAACAATCACCTTATTGGGATCAGAAGATGTGGCCTTATGTAAGTATGAATAATAAGGTCATTACCTTTGAAAATACACATCTGGAAAACATCTTTCAAGTTACAGCCATTTTCTGCATTTCTTTTTAACAGTTTTGGAAAATATTCTTAAGTAAATACAGAATCCATGTTAATTTAGTAGTGACAAAAATCAAGGCTGAGCCAGGAACGTAAATCTGCACAGTTCTTCTGGCTGCAAGCCATCTTAGTTTCCAAACTAAGGAGCAGATTTCTTGTTTAAAACGATCTGTAATCTTCCTTTTTTTTTTTTACAATACATAATTTTAAAAAATGCAAGAACACAAAATAATACGTTTTGCAGCCTGATTCTGACAGTGTTTACCTTATTTAGATACAAAGTTACCACAAACAAAGCAGTGAGAAAGTGGCGACGACTGTCCCTTGGTCCTTTCTCATCTCATCCATAAAGAAACCTTTCTCCTTAAAGGTAATTTTAGAAATAAATATGCTATTTCATATACTCCAGTATTTCTTGGATGTTTGCTATGCTGACCAACAAGCAATGTCCTTTTTAGTGTAGAGAATGGTAAGAGAATTGGGTGCTTTAAATCAAGAGAAAGACTCTTGTTGACTTTGTTGGATGCCTTAAGGCTCTTGCTAATAAACACATTTTTCTGAGGAGGAATTAATCACATTTTGTAAAAGATACATCACATTATACAAATATATTAAATCTAGATCAATTTGGAAATGTGATTTACCACGGCATATGTTCATAGAAATATGTTTATAGTTTGTCTTAGAAAATAAGCCATATAGACAGATAATACTACTGCTAAATGAATAAATGAAAGAAATTTATATTAGTTCTGAACATCTGAAGAGTATTGGAAAAATCATATAAATCCAATGATTGTTTATTGTTGCCTGTATGAACTTGAAGGTTACAATTCCAACTGTCTCTCTGGGGAAGAGAGGCTACTCAAAGATAACTGATGATCAAACAAACGGTATAATAAATTCAGTAATGAAAATTAATTTTTCATTGTCCTGCAGCCTCTTTGGCTGCATGAATCCTTCTCAAAATCCCAGCCAGGAAAGAGTATTTCTAACTATAAGTTACATTAGACTGTCAGAACTACAGTTTGCAGGAGTGCTGATGTATGATGTAGTTCTTTCAGTTTTTTTCATGAGAAAAAGAGGAGGGAACACCTACTAAAGCAGAATTTATTGTCACCGGCAGGAAGGGTTGAAGCAAGATGTCCTTAATTCTTTGTTGCTTTTAATTTTTCTTCATGTTGTGTTCTTGTGGACCAAAAAAAACCCTCAGCCCAAATTTTTAAAGAAGCTCTGTAAAGTTTATACTGATAACAATCTTTTAAAGGGAAACCATAGCAGGGGTAAAATTCAGCTCGATCTGCTGATATTTAAGTGTGGTTAATAAGAGGGCAAGGATGTATTTGTGAGAATATTATGCATGTTGGTTACTCAACTTAAAATTGGAGTAAACTGGAGAAATCTGACTATAAACGTTATTGTTGAATGGATTTCCCAGGAATGATAGAATCATAGAATCATTCAGGTTTGAAAAGGCCTTTAAGATCACCGAGTCCAACCATTCACCTAATGCTGCTACATCCACCACTAAACCACGTCCCTAAGCACCACATCTACATGACTTTTAAATATGCCCAGGGATGGTGAGTCAACCAGTTCCCTGGACAGCCTATTCCCATCCTTGACAACCCTTTCTGTGAAGAAATTTTTCCTAATATCCAATCTAAACCTCCCATGGTGCAACTTGAGGCCGTTTTCCTTTGTTCCTCTTCTTTCCTCTTTGTACCTGGGAGAAGAGACAGACACCCACACAGATAGGAAGAAAGCTTGGAGGTTCAGTTTGCCCTGTTTTAAGTACAAACAGAGAGGAGGGAGTCTTTCCCTTCAGTGAATCAGGACTCATATTTTGCTAGCTGATCTGGTTTTAGGGCTACCTAAAGCTGATAGTATTATTGCTGGGTTTGTTTGGAGGTTATATTAACACTCACTACGTGGCTGTTCAATTCCAGAATTTTGTTCTGACTAATATCTTCTTGTCGTTTCCAGCAAATTCAGTCAGTTAACGAGCTATTGAAATAACTTTAGAAGTGTTCTCAATCTTTGCTTGTCTATATGTGTCTGTATGCACATGTGAGTATGGAGAAAGCATATTCATAATCATATGAGTCAGCAAAAGGTATCAAACATTGCTTGAATGAAAGGTATTTTGTGTTTTAAAAAAAAAGAAAGGTAATTAATATATAATCAAAATTACACTGCCAGCTATCATGTGTCTCACCTGACATACAGGTGTTTCAAGTGTTCAGTGGCAATTTCTGGTCTCAATAGCTCCTCATGCAATTCTTCATGGGATAAGTAGTTCTTGCTTTCTTTTTTTCTACAATGTGACACAAAAATTTGTTAAAGGTTGGAGACAACCTGTAAGCGTGAAGGAAATTCCTGCCCACTAAGAAATTCTGGGCTGTTGTAAAGGAAATTCTTTAGTATTTGTAAACTGCCCCACTCTTTTCTCTCCTGGAGTAAAGAGGAGCCTAGAGGATTTTAACATGATGATGAAGGATTGTGCCAGTATTGCTACCTCTCCCTAGAAAGGCTTTGGTCTAGAAAGAGTATGGTAGATAAAAATTAGTAGTTGTTCTGTACACCTTATCTCTTATCTGGCTAAAAAGGAAAAAGAGAGAATCACATGCAGAGTTTAATAAGTGTGGGAAAAATGTGCACAACACAGAGCGATGTTAGGGTTGATAAAAAACCAAAGAGTATCAGCGAGAGTAAAGTTGTAGCTGAGGCAGAGCTGAATGCAGAATGAATAGGGGAGAAATACTGCAAAGTATGTAAGCACATGTTGGTTTAAGTATGTAGGTAATTGCATTCTGTTCAGCAGAGCTCTCTATGACTGCTTTAAATTCAAGGATTTTTAAATTCATGTTTTTTGGGGGGTAGTTTTAAGGATGAGAAGTTCTTGTGTCCTGTTTTAAAGGGGGTAGATTCATTATTTCTAATGTGATATGCCAGCTTTAGCAAATGATGCATTTTTGAGAGGTACTAAGCATCCACAGCTCCTGTGAATTTCAGTTCTGACTTCAGTGGTTTCTAGAATTTTTCAGCTCAGATTGTCCTTCTAGCAGGAAGCAATCCAATTGGGCTTTGTCATTGCTCACTTTTTCATTGAATGCCCCAATAAAGCTGTTGTGAGCACTGACACTTCAAATGTGGGTAGTTAATATTACTGTCAAGTAATTAAAAGTACAGTCTCAGTGTCTATATTTTGGAGCAGGGGAAATTTTATTTTAAATTATCGGTCAGAGTGACCATGGTCTGTTACTGTCCTTTCTGGCAAGATTTTGAACATTTTCCATTTAGACAGAATATAACAGAAGTTCAATATGTACTATGAATGTGTGAAGTTCATATACAACTTCAAAGCCTAAGGTGCATTAAGCATTGAAATAATCAGCTTTTAGGAAGTTTATTACTGGGCTGTGGTTTAAATGATCTCAAAAGTTAATTCAGAAATTATGCATCCAGTGCAATTGCTTCTATTTTCAAAGAGGCCTTTGCTTTTTGAAAGAGCTTGTTGTAAAAATATGATTAAATACTGATTGTTCAGAGGGAAATAAAAAGAGAATGGTATTAAAATGTCTTACTATCACTAGCTGTTAACTGTTACAATTTACTTCTCTTTTTGAGGAAAATTGCCACTCGTTGCTTCCATCTGTATCCTAAGAGCACAGTATTATATTGGAAATGTAATTTCCAGTCTACAAAGATGTAATGACAGTGGCTCCATTTGTAAATGCCTCAATTTGAAAAAGAAAATTAATCTCCTAAAACAATGAATTTAGCAGATACCATCATGAACTAGGGAAGAGACTGCACGGTTTTAATTTTGATCTAGTGCTGCTCATAAAATTTCCGTAGTGAACAAAATCAATCCCTGAAACAAAAATTAAGTGCGAAGCTATTTCTATCAAGAATAATTGACTAAATTTTCACTCAAATGGCCTGAGTCATAAGATGAAACTCTGATGTCATTCTAGTAACGTAAATCCCTTTTTCTAGCAGTATATACCTCTACATGTAGGACGTGAGCATTTTAGATTTAAGGAACAGGTATGTTCATTTCCAATTTGCCTTGGGTACTTTTTGCCTTTACTTATGCCGTTGGCTGGTTTCTTCTGTTATTTTCCGCAATACAAGAGTGATCATATTCAGAACTATATTCTTGATAGCATAGAGCTCTTTAGCTCCCATTGTTACTATTTATGTTTGCAGAGGAATATGTACTCTGTGGCATGGTAGAAATTATTTCAGAACCCTGTCTGACTGCAGTGCTACTTGTCTCATTTTTTTCTGGTTTCCAGAGTTTAGCACGGTGTAGATGAGTGCATTTCTTCACCTTAGTTAATTGCTTGAGAGCTGACTAGCACTTTCTATATCCTCTGAATGTCTCTTCCAGCCTAACTTTTCTTACCTTTCCCTAGGGTATTCAGGGTATAAACAACCTTTGGAGTATTTTTCTGTTCTCCAGACTATGCGCTGAAGAATTATATTGCAATTTTCAATTTCAGCTTTTTTTCTTTTTTCTTTTTTTTTTTCTCCCTATATAAATTTCTCATTTGTCTAGTTCACCTACTTTTCATAGGATGGCTTTCTTTTTATTAAGAGCTATATGTAACTTCTATTAACATTTCATTGCCTAGTGCTTTTTTTTCATCCTTTCCCTTTTTTTTCTTATGTCTTTCTTATGTCTTTCATATGTCTTATGTGAGCTACAAACACAAATAATGTTCACAGTTATTTTCATTCCTCGCATTCCCCCATAAATGATGCACACCATAATATTAAGTTACAGAATTCTTCAGCCCTTTGCACTGTTCTTCTTCTATACACTTAGGCTTTTATTTTTGTGTTGGTAGTGTTTTGCTACTTCTTTATGTATTTTACAAAACAAAGGAGCGTCACTGCAGTGATTAGATTACTCAGTGGCTAAAGGAACTTTACAGCAGTAGCAATATTATTTCCCACTCACTCTCCCCCAGCTCAGCCTTTCCACTAATTGTGCTGCTTCATGTTCTTTTGAAACCTGTAGCTATCAGATATGAACATCTGCAGAGTTATTGTTTGCCCCATATCTAATACAGCTTGACTCTTATTAATCAGTTATGCTGATTCTTGTTGCTGATAGTTCATCTAGGAAGCCAGTTTGTTAATCTGTAGCAAATCTGCTATGAATTATTTTCTTAGTTTAGTGAGAAAACCTTATTCGGTGATTCATTTCAATTGAACGTAAATGGAAGGCTTGTAAGAGTATTTCTGAAGAACAGAGCTGCAGTGGAAATAAAGAACTTCTCCACGTTCACAACCATCTTAGCAGCTCCCTACTGAGTAACATAGCTTTCTTGATCGTGAGAGCAGGGTTGGTTGGCTGTGAAGATAATGGGTAATAGGAAAAATAGAAGCTCAGTGCAGAGATCAGGGACAAATGTAAAAAAGGAATAGGCTCATGTGTATATATGAGTTCACTAAATGCCTTCCATATACCTTTATTTGTTTAATCTTGTCAGCCTCGATTGTAGTAGTAGTGCAGATATGGTCTTCCAAATGCGCTGGCAGCCAGGACATAGGTCCAGGCTCCTTGAGGTTGTCTTTCCCTTTTCGTGTTACAAAGGTGCTGAGCATGACACGTGGCAACAGTGTAGTGAAACTGGTGACCCCATATGGTGTGGCTCATCACTCAGAGCGAGACGGTGAACCTCAGTCCTGTTACCAACACTCTGTGCTTGCAGTCAGACAGTTCCAGGCTGCTCTCCTGGCAGAAGGTAGGAGGCAGAGCAGAGTGGGGATCCCTGTACCCAGCAGATGAACTGCATGCATGCTGTGAATGAAAGCATGCTTTACTCTCTGCTTTGTCATCTACCTGGAAGTTTTTTTCTGGCCCGAGGGTTCACAGTGTGAAAGGTGTCCCTGTCTTTCACTCCCTTTATAGCTTACAATAATGCTTTTGGCTGAAATTTTCAGACGAAAGTCCTGGATAACCAGGCTTCTCTGACTCCATTTTTCCCACTTCAGGAATCACCTCAGGGAGAAAACATTTTTCCTGCTCCCCAAGCATTTTGCCCTTGTCTTCTCTATTTTCCAAAGGTTTTGGTCTGTGGAAATCCCCTTCTGCTGAATTGCAAGAGTCATCTATGGATGTTATTGCAATTGGGCCAAATGTATACATATATGTATGTATGTATTAACTCATTCATGATCTCAGTATCTGTCTCTGAAAGTTACTTATTTTAAGCACAGCTGTTTGCTTCCTTTGCTGACTTTTGCTTAGAGAAGTTGCCACTATATTAATTCTGAAGGCATTTCTGGCACTAAGTAAAGGAACTACTTGCCTCTTACACATTATGTCAGTGAGAGGGAACCTCAACTCATCAATAAGGTGCTCCCTCCTTGGCAATGTATATGCCCTTATGTTAGGGTTTCCTTTATTTGTGTCAAAGAAGCACAAAAACTTCACCTCAGGATTGTGAAAATGGTATCTTGCTGTCCAACTTGTGGAGTTTTTGATTAATACCTAGAGAAGATACTAGGGTGAATATATACCCTTAGGAGTTCTCTGCTTGTTTAATCTCTCACCATGTATGACCACCTCCTTTCAAGGGCAAACAAACTTGGCTGCCTTCCTGGGCTCACAGCTGCTTTTATCTCATAAATTTTCTTTGAAAGAGAGAAGAGCAGCTTGAACCCTGAACTTGGACATTGCTGCTCTGCTGGATAGAGTGAACTTGGGTGTGGGAGGAGTGAAATAGTCTCTGGGCAGTGCTGGGTCTCTCAGGAATCCATGTGGGGCTGTGGCTCTTAGACGGGCAGCTCTAGCTCATCTATCAGGTGCAGTCTGGAGCAAGGGTGAGTGTGGATGGTAATCAATACCCCATGGCTTGCCTGTGAGGAGCTAGCTGTGTGCTGATGATGTGGAGGTAGAAGGGAGGAAGGGATTGGTTCTGGTAGTAGGGATGTGATGAGGACACAGAGTCCCTTCTGCCTTGCCATCAGAAGTGACTTTCACCTTCTTGTCGTACCATAGACTCAGAGCAATCATTTCCTGTCCGATTATGACTAAGTCTCATTTGTGGAAATTGGTGCTGTGCTGTGCTTCACTGGAAAACTGATGATGTTTTTCTCCTTTGCAGTATAACAGTTTTATTTGTGTATGGCTTCAGCTGTGTAATTGTATTCAAGCATCCAGGCAGTTTGACCACTTCTGGTTTTTTTTGATTCCTTGGACAGTAGCAGGTGATTGCAGCAGAATCCTATTCCAGGTGGCACTATTTATATTTATATTTTTCAAGTACCATATTTTGCTGGGATACAGTATAGCAAGGTGGCTGTCATCAGCCTCTAGAATGGCATGAGGGCCAAGAGGCTAGAGGGACAGGAGAGCAGGGGCCATGCCAGCACTGGGAAACTAGAGTTTTGGAAAGATTTGGTAAGTGTAGATTTGGGCAGGCTGAGCAATAGCTGAATAGAGCTGGAGGAGGAATCTTGTACCTGAAGAAAAGGTCCTGTGACCAGGCTGGATTTCATTTGTCACTGCCTCTTCCTTTCCCTCACTGAGTTCCTCTTCTGTGCTGCAGGTCGCCACACTAACAACACTGGCTGGTGTTCTCTTGATAGGAAACCTCCACTTCACTGGGATTTGTGCTGCCCCTTTCAACTTCTGCCCCCTTCATTGCCTTACAACTTACAGCTGTGTCCTTTTTGGTTGCACTCAGATCTGAAGACAGCATGTGCAGTGGAACCTGTCTGGTACTAGGATGTGTGAAGTTACATTCACAACTATATGGTATAAGATCTCCTGTCTATGTACGGAGATGTTGCTGAGACTAACCTCTTCCTAGGTTGTCTTTTCGAAGAAGAGAAAGGAATGAAAGTGCTGGATAAAAGCAACTGAGCAGGGGAAGACAAATCGCAGCAAACTAAACTAAGGATGTGGAGATAAATCTCATGGAAAACAACATTTAGGGAAAGAGTTGTGTTCAGAAGGCTGACATTTCTAGAAGAGGTGTCTTAATACTATTTGTTGCAAACTGGGGAAATAATAAGTGCAGTAGGAATGTGCTGTGGTTGCTACAATACTCTCTAATACATTGAAAATAAAAGCATAATATATAAAAAGTAAAAGCATTACAGTAGAAAGTGGGGAAAAAGTACACAGTCTTAAAGAGTGACTGATACAAGTAGGTACAATTAAATAGAAAATGGTACTAGGTGGTAATGGATTTTTCTAATCCTTAGAAAAATATTCATACTTTGTTTTATGCTTGTGCAGTTGGGCTTTATTGGGACTCACTTTGTACTTAAACTTCACCTAGTTTGTGATGTACAGGACTGTTAATCAGTTTTGCTTTGAAGAATTGATCGGGCAACTGGCATCTCTGAAGACTCATGTGGATTTGAATATCAAACTTACTCCTTTGCAAAGGACAATTCCACAGTACTCTGACAATCTAAGCTGCTAGCGATAGCAAAACGTTACCCAAAAGATCACCATTGTAATTTCTATGTCTATGTTCTTGCCACCTTCCAGTCACAGTGAAATAGTTAACGGTCTTCATTTATGTTCAGTGTTTATTAGATTTAAGAGTGAAATACAATGGAAAACAATGAAGCAGGTGCACAATTTCTTTAGGTCTTGTCTCTAGCTTAACTTCATCAGTTTGAAACAACAGGCATTTTTTAAAGAGATATTTCAGAGGAAGATTTTGAGGCTCAGTGGTACCCGGCATAATAAAAAAATAAAAAGTTCACAGTCTGTGCTAGCTCATTTGACGGATATTTCAATTTCAGATAGAAGATTTTATGCAAACTTTTAGGGGAAAATAAGATTATGTAGGATATGGAAAACACAAGAAAAGTCGCTGTCATACTGATTTGTGCTAGTTCTTCAGTTCTTTAATTCTCCAGTAATACAAACCAACAAACTCAAGAAATTTATTTTTGTCAGTGAATATGTGTTGGATACAGATAGCTGGATTTAAAAAAAGTTCAGATCACTTTTGATTAGAACTGCACTTCAAATTAATTGAATGTGATGTATGTGTTTGGATGAGGAGGAGGTTCACAGTTACGTTTAGATTTCTTCTCTGAGCAATTTATAACCTTGGTGTTAGTCAGATACCCAATCTCCAGTCCTTTTCGGGATATATAAATATAGTCTAATACATGAGCAGTAAAATTTATGACCATTGATTGATCTCACTGGAGCCTCTTCCTTGCATTTCTGAATAGAAGGTACAAAAAAGAATTTCTTAAAACATAACAATCTTGATTTCAAAGCAGCAGTAGCCTAAATCCTGCAGTCTTTACTCTGTCCAACTTGTTACTTAATATGATGATTAAATGAAGAAACTGAGATTGTTACCTCTAGGATGAAACTGCCTCATGTGTAGAAGACCTGTCCAAAGCTTATGATCTTTTTTCAGTCCTGTGAGTTAGACAAAAGTGTTAAATTCTCATGCTGGTGTGAATCCTTGGGATGGATTTGGTCTCAAAATTATTTTGGTCTCAAAAGATGCAAAAGGTAGCTCTGTCACTGATAGTGTCCCCTTAATCTTAGCTGCTCTCTATTTTCAATTATGTATCTCTGTAGAATTTTGCCCTGTGCTGCGTTTGCACATGTGCATGCATATACTCATAGAGAGAGTGTCAATTAAATGGTCTGTATGCCAAGACTCATTGCTGCTGCACAAAGTTTCGGTTTTACTCTTATTAATACTGTAAGCCATCTGAAACCCAGCTGTTTTGGGGTTTTGAAGTGGACACAGAAGTTATTTCCTAGTTTACTAGTGTTTCTTACTCTAGGCAGGTTTTGTACTGCCAGACTTGATAGTGTGATCTTAACATAAATGTTACTTTTATGAAAAATCACATCAGAAATGAGATGTTCCCTCCAGTTTTCTAAATGTGTTAAGAAACAGCTACCTGAATATGTGATGGAAAATTTTTGAAGGAGAGTACAGATCTGTTAAGTTTGCAGACTTTGATCCAGGTCTCTGAAAGTCTCTGTGACTTTAGGGTGAGATTTTTTTTTTTTTTTACAAGCAACTAAAATGTACCCATCATTTTGCTTCGAGGTTGGGGGTGTTTTGCCTTCATGTTGGAAAATTCTTCTCTCCCATGTTGCCTTGCAAGGTCATTAGATGAGTCCACATTGTTTCTGCGTAGCTGCTTGGGTTGTACATTCAAGTCAGTCTCTCCATGAGGCTGAAAGTCCGTTGTTTGTTTGAAACTGTGACTGTCTGTAGCCTTGAAAAACATTTAGATATCTTTTCCTCTGGATGGTTTGTTCTGTTTTCAAAGCAATGGCTAGGGTTTTTTTTTCTTCTTTTTTTTTTTTTTGCTTTTCCTCCTTTCTTCCCCCCTTCAAACTTTCCCAAGATAAGAAGGAAAAAAATAAAAGGGAACAAAATCCAGGCTGGAAAGTAGCAGTGCCTAAAAAAATAGGACATTTGCCTGTGATAGAACTGCCAATCCAAGCAGCAATTCCTAGAGTCTCAGCCTGTAACCTCCAACAGGACAGAGAAAGACTTTTTCAGTCTAGGTTCTCCTGTGTTTGTGCTCTGGAGTGAGAGGGGGAACGAGCCCTCTTTCCAGCGGGAGTGATCTTGCCAGAAAAACTGCTGGGAAGTTCTGTAGCCCAAACCTTAGTGATGATGATTTGTGAGTCAGTATCTTTGCTGTGGATTCTGGGGTGCAAAAGTGGTGAAATTAGGAAAGTGCAGCTGGGCCCCTGCGTTTAGTTCAGCATCCTGTAAGCATCAGGAAAACTGGAGTAAAATTATTTTGCCTGCTGGAATGAGACCTGAACACATGTATACCCTTCTAAGGACAGAGTGATTTCTCTCTTGACTTTATGGAATCAGTTTTGCAGCCTGCTGTTCTGGAAAACCACTCTCTTAACTGTCCTTCAAATTCCTTTTTAACTGGACAATGGCAGTTATGTGGATAGCTTTCAGACATTAGGGCTGATCCATCTGAAAGAAATACCGAGGGTGATGGTGATAGAAATAATTTTTCAGAGTCATTCATCTCCAATGCCAATTGTTTAATGTCAAAAATGTGGAAAGACTTGTTTTTTTAAATTACTTTTGTTCACTGCTGTGAGTGGTGATTCACAGAAGCTATATTGCCAAGGTGTGGAATGAAGAGGAAGAATATTAGGATGAAGCAGAGTTCTGCTGTCGTTCAATTCCAGGTATCATGATCTAGAAGCTTTATGCTACGGTAGGCTCACTCAATGTGTTCATGCTTACAGAAGTGGTACTAATGCCATCAGTGCTGTGCTTCATTTGCCTGGTTTTGAGTTGGTAAAACACTGAATGAGTAATGAGAAAAACACAAACTTTTTCCTCTTCTGGAAATATGTTGTAGCACCGTGCTGGGTTCATCTAAAGACAATTTTATTAGGTCTTTTCCAGACATGCTCTTATCTGCTTTGGGTTTGTCCTCTGTGTGTAAGCTGCATGGTAGCAGTGGAGGGCATGCAAAAGGGTCTAGTGTAATATATCAGGAAGAAAAATGTAAGAAAAACTGGTGGCAACTTTTGCTTTTTGATTTGGGAAAAGGTTTTCTTAAAAAAAATAAAGCGAGTTACCAACAAGTAACTATGGATTAAAGACTGTATTTTTTTTTAAAGTCTTTGCTGCATAAGTCTTCCTCCAAAAGGAAGGGTGTGCAGGGATAACCTCAGAAAACCAAAGGAGAAGCTGCAGCTTCCACTGACCAGAGGCTCTGCAAACCCTGTTATGCCCACTTAACTCCTCCTCCTGCAGTTGCAAGCAGCATCAATGCCGCCTCCTGGAAATTTGCAGGACGTCTGAAGCTGGTTTAACAAAAAAGCAGACTGAGAGGAAGTGCTCCGTGCGGATGCCTGAAGCACCAAGAGTTGGGGAACCAGCCTGATTTTTGACATCGGTTAAGAAGTCAGCAACTCCCAAGCAGTACAGGAGATGGCCACTTGCACCCATAGCATCTTCCAAGACACTGCATCCAGAATGGGACCAGAAAACGCTGGTCCTGTTGACTTGCTCTGGATGTGAAAATCTTTGTTACAGTGTAGGTAGCAACTTCTGATCTCTCTAATACCACTATATGGTCATCCCAAAATATGAAGCAATGCTTGAAGTAGTGAGGCAGTCTTTCCTCCTAAGATCCACTTAAATATTTCCCACTCTCTCTGTCTGCTTCAACTCTGTATTTCCTCTGAAAGAAAGAGTATACTGTTCTATGATCTTAGTTTTTCTCTCTCTTTCCTATATACTAACACTGCAGACAATTTAGAAATGAAAAATGGCTACTCTTTGCTTACTGTTCCTGCAAAAAGGATTGAAGTATTTTGCAACCTTCACATTATTTATCTCCTCCTCCAGTTTTTAAGACCCCTTTCTCCTTTCACCCTGTAAAAAAAAAAAAACAAACCTTAAAAAAAAATAATTCCTCTGTTATGTGGCAGGTTTCCTACACATCACAAATAATGATCTCATGCAAGAATGGTGTTTAAAAATGACTGATATTCTGAGAGTTAAGTAGGTCAGTTTCCTCAGTGCTGGACTGAGGACAATCACAAGCTGATTAAATTTTTACACAATTCACTTAGTGGATTCACTTAGTGGCAAGTCCCATTTAACCCCTTTCACAGGGACTGCTTAATGAGTAAGGACTGATTCTGTTTGAATAAAGTGATCTGCCTTTGTTGACGGGGTCAGCTTCTTTTTTTAATCATATTTTAATCAGATTGAGTAGCATTTCATTCCAAAATTATTCTTACTACTTCAATTCACACATGTAATGATTTATTTAATACAACTCCAATTATTTTAATATATCCAAGTATTTTAATTCCTTTTGAAAAACAAAACAAAAAAACCCCAACCAACCAACCAACCACATAGATGATTTACTAATCAAAACTCAGGACTAAAGGAATTAAATTTAGTAAGTTTCTATCATTCTTGGTGTCACCAGTTGTTCTACAGCAGATCTCGGGCTACCTGTGCAGTAGTCATATATATTAAGGATACGGTAAAATAGCCTATAAGAAACAGTTTCACTGTCTCTAATGCTTGATAAAAAAGAGTCTTTTTACTATGAAGGAAAAATGTTATTAAAGTAAGGGCAGGTCTAAGATTCTTAATTTGAATAATTAAACTGGTTTTGTATTTATAAAAGCATTTCTAGGAAATAGTGACAGTGTGGCATGATCGTTATTCGCATCAAACCTATTGTTAGGATTAAAATGCATATGAATGTGTTCTTTTTGTTCGCATATTTTAGCATTCAAGAAGAAAATTTGTTGCATAATGAACAGCAGTTTTAACTATTGTCTTATCACCATTGTCTCATTCTTTAGTGAGCTTCTGATGTCATGACTTTCAACTTTTGATGGCATGTATGATTCTTTGCTTGAGATTTTTTTTTTAACATTTTGATACGAAGACAAGTTTCAGTTAGAGAAATACCTCTTAACTGGATCTAAGTAAGGATATATGGTTTTCATAGCAGTTGAAGCTGGAAACCATTTTGTCTAAATTTTTCAGAAAAACTGATCAGTAGAGAATCCAGATTTCTTGCGGCTTGGTTCCTAAATTGAAGGTTAGTTTAAATGGTGGGTTTCAGTTCTGAGTTTGAGTTTGGTTATTGAAGCTTGCACAGTTTCACAAAAATACTTTATTTTTCCATAGAGGATTTTTTTTTTTGAGTGTGTAAAAATAGAGATAACAGCAAGATGACTGAATCAGAAGTTGTCATCCCATGGAAAGATTCTATTTCATGTTACTTCAACCATTATTTTTATACTCTGTATGCAGCAAGGAAATGTGTCATACCTAACCACAGCTTTTTGCTAGTTGCATTGCAGAAGCAATGTAGAGCAGTCCCATTTCTATACGATAATGAAGCTAGACAACAAAATTACTTAACCTTGTAACTCTGAAAAAAAAGTGTCTACCACACCTGTCAAACTATATTTGTAAGTGAGCTAATTGATTCACACCCTGCATAAGTCTAGAAAGTGAAGATGGCAGCTACTGAGGATATTCAGTAGTGCATTACAGGAAATAGACTTTATTCATAGTATCAATGAGTTAACTTCCAAATAGTTTTAGAAAGCCATTCAGTAAAATGCAGACCTACTAATAACACTATCCTGTTGAAAATAAATGGAAACTTTGTCAACCTAATGTTTAAAGCTCTCACCAAGAATCTTATTTATTTGAAAAATATTTATATCCTCATAATACAAATTGAAATTATTAATTCAAAATTTGCTATTCATTAAAAGTCTATTTCATGTTGCATGAATATTGTGTACTTTCTTAGTTTTAGTCCAAGATTTTAAAAGTGAAATCAATTTCTTACTCCATTCATCATGAAAAAATATAAATTCTGTCTTTTATGAAACTGTCATAGTTCCTGAGAAATATTAGACCCTAGGGCCCACTACTCTATTTAAAACATTCTTTATGTTCATAATGTCTTTTTTTAAACATCCCTTTTGCTTGTTTGATGACTTTTGTTCTCCCTCTCATTCGGTGAAATTCAATATTATGTCCCTATTCTGTTCCTTTTAAAGACAACTTAATAGAAGACAATAAAAAGCAGAGATTTAGTATTTTTTTTAAAGGGAATATAGCCTTACTTATCACATTGTCTACATCCTTGATTTTCCTTTTTTGTGTTTTTTGGTTTTTGTCATATTGTCTGAAAGATGGTGGGCATCCAGAGTAATTGAAAATGGACCAAAGCTATGCCAGACCTAATTCTCAAAAAATATTTATGTTCTTAAAGATGCAGATAAATACATATTGAGATTTTTAAAAAATATATAGAGGCACTTAATTTTTGTTATTTAACTAGGCTTTACCTAGCAGTCTTCATATTCTGAGATTTCTGAAGTTATGCAGTTTGATGTTTAAATGCTTCTTTTTCCTTTTTTTGTCTTCTTTTTTTTTTTTCCTTTCTTTTTCTCTTTTTGTTTTTCTTCCTTCTTTTTCAATCCATTCTTTTCCTGACTCATTCTCTCAGGATTGTGTTTATACCCAGGATTAGCATGACTAGATCCTTCTTCTTGAAGAGTTCTAAGTGCAGTTGATGGCAGGAGGAAGGGTAGCAGAGTTGTGTTCTCAAGCGTATATACTGCAGAACAAGTCTCGATGTAAGCAGTTTCTCAAGATGCTCCAACTGATGAATTAACTAATGTAGCTTGGAATATGAGAGTTCATCACTCTGGTGATTTGGACCCTGAGGTGTTGTCTTGGGTATTTTTGTACCAGTATTTCATTCTTTTATTTTTTTTTAATTTTTTTTTAGGTTGAAGAGTTCATACCAACTGCGAATAGGATTGATGTCGCCTAACTCTAATTATCTTAAAGCTAAGTGCCTGTTTTCAGCTAATTGTCTAGACACTTTCTATGATCAATGAAAAAATAGAGGCACTTCAAGAGGGTGATTCATCCCATCCTAAAATAGATGTCTAAGCTGGGATGAATTGGAGGTAGCTGACTTTGTCCACCAAATAGCAGGTGAGCACTGACAACGGGTTAGACAGTTGAACATAGGTGACAACAGGTGAAAATAGGTCAGATGGTCTCCCTCTGAGCTATTGATATATCTCGTTTTGCAGATTTGGGAGATGAGTAACATTTTTCAGTATTTGCCAAATAGGGCAAACACGTTAAAGAGATGTTAGTATCAAACCCATCAGATTCAGGATTACATAAGACAGAAGATAATGTATACAGTTCCACCAAACCTGAGTATAGACATCCTATGCTTTGTTTCTATTTGTCAAGTGGTAGCTTAAAGAGCAAAAGCTGATGCATAAAATGTTGTACATATTTCAGGTTGGGATCAGCCTAGAAATCAGCATCCACCCACAAGGGACAACTCCTCTGTACAAAAACAATCACAGTGACACTTCAGAGCCATCCTGTCACTTCCTCGTTTATTTTCTGAAAAGTAACTATTCTAGCTGAAAAACAAATTAAGCACACAATGGGTGTATAATATATCTCAAAAGTAATTTGAATGGAAAGCATTTCAAGATGGCAGAGATATTAGACAAGATTAACATCATCTGAATACTTTTCTCAATAAAATTCAAAATAAATATCCATTAGAACATTGATTAAGGTCTCTCAACAGAGTAATCAGTAACACTTTTACAGTAGAAAATCTGGGCAGTAATTTTTATTCCCATGTATTATTTGTGAAATGAAGGGAATATGCCATTTAATATCCAACTTAGCAAAAAAGTTGCTGTCTTAAGGCATACTTTATAACAGAAACAAATCAACAAAAAGCATTTATTAAGATTTCATTTCTCTAGCACTAGGCTTCTGCTGAACTTTTTTCATAATTGAACAATAATGTTTTTTAGATGATAGTGAACTCTTCATTGAGAAAATGATGGACAAAACAACCATTGCTGTGTTAGAGAATGTCATCTCTATGAAACTTTGCGTAACAATATAAAGGAACAAACATTTTTTTTAAACCTGCACTGATACTGGGCTGTGGTAGGAGCAAATAAGACTGTGAAATTTCCATGAAGGTCCACCCATCTCTAAACTAGTTTTCTCAGATTTTGGTAGCAATGTAAATACACCAGTGGGCAAATTTACCCTGTTTTTGTGATATGTTTTGATGCTTTACCTGCTTGTTGGCTTTGTCTATTCCCTTTGTGACTCTAGTTAAAGGAAAGGAATATCCAAGGACAGATGTATTTTGCTAGCTTGTTAACTGAGTTTTCTTTTATTCATATTTAAAAGCACTGATGCTCACTCTGCTTACATTTTACTGATACCATCTTAAAGAAAGAACTGTAAATTCTTCAAATCCCATTGATACATAGGGAAATCTGTGCCACAAGACCACTTATACTTGCAAAATGCACATTAAGGTGGAAAGAGACCAGTCAGTTAAGTATTATTACCATATGCATAATGCAGACATCTTGTTTCATCTAGTTGTTCCTTCAGTTGTGAAAAACAAGACGCTGTAGGTGTTTCGAAGCCAGAAGATTCTTCTGTTTTACTTTCATTAGGACCTAACTTCTGTAAGCATTCTGATTTTTGTTGGTCTTAATTCTTTCTCTTACCAAATTGTGACTATAAAGACATACACATCATGATTTTCTTCTTAATCCTTTTAATAATAATAATAATAATAATAATTAAAAAAACCCTGTTGCAATTACTTTTCCATTTATTATCGTGATATATATTTATTTTTTAACAGAGGAATTTAACAAGCAGATTTCTAGAGTTCTTAACTCTAGAGTTGAAACAATAGCCTATGCATGTCATTCTACATGCATAGTGAAAGGATGAACATAAATCACATAACCACACACACGCACGCACAGAAAACAAGGCACTGTTAAGACTGTACAAGTAATAAATGACAAAGTGGTTATTGATACATTAAAAACTGAGCTCCTAATGAAAACTGTAACAGTAGTCATTTTAACACCCTAAAGCTGTGCATTGCTTTGGGGTTCTCTCCTTGAAAGCCCAACTGTGTCCCTCTTTCCGTATGTATTGGACCCCACATTTGTAGGTGAATAAATTGCTCCAATGTTGCCGCTGGAACGAACTAAAAAGTCAGCCAAGCGTTGTGTTACACATGTAGCTGTGATACATTTCCGTTTCTCCAGGTGGTGGCTACTAAGGTAAAACAAAAAGAGCCAAGATTAAGTCAAATGATGAGCAATCAAGCGTGCCACTTCTAATAGGCATTTGAGCTGTGCTAATGTGGGAGTTCTTTTAATATGTGCACAAATACAGGAACACTACAATCTTCCTACCACCTACTTTGTGCCTGAAAAAAAGTCTTGTGCTGTATGCTATTATCAGTTTCAGTTATGGGGTTTATTTAAATGCAAAGACCTTAACAGTCATATGTCACTTTTATTGATATTCTGCAAAGCAGTTTATGACATCTAGAAAACCTGTAATGATAGTATAGTTAAGACAGTAAGTGAAAACTATGACTAAATGTTTAGCTTTAAGCTGAACTTCGAAATCTATTTAGAGTGCTTGCTGATATCATGAGGATTACTAACATAATGACAGTCACTAACATTTATTTAGTCCTCTTGTTCCCACAGAATCATATCCTGCTCTTACTGCAGTGAACAGTAAGATCTTCCAGTCCATAAAAAGTGGACTGAACCCAGAGACTCCTTCTCCCAACTGCTCCACATATCATGAAAGGTGGCAGGCGTTGCCAGCTTCTGCTCACTTCAGTGCCACTTAAGATTTCGCTCTGTCTAAAAAGAAACTTCTTCACTTTGAAAAGCAGCCACATCTTTGTAGAAACACCAGCAACTTGAAAGAGCTGTTGTGGTAGGAGATAATAATTTGCTGGATGAGATTTTAAAGATTGTCCATGGAAGAATCCATATCTAAAGAGAGCATTTTATGGTCTAATCCAACCAAGCTCTGTGCAGAATTTACGTAGCTTGAGATTACTTTTTTTTTTTTTTTCCTAAATCACAATACCATGGTTAACTTAAGAGAGCTTGAGTTTCCAAACTTATTTCTTAGACCACTGTGTTGTTCCTTCAGACAGAAATATTTGATTACTGAGATTCTTTATTGAGTTATTGTTAATTTTCTTGGGTTTCTTCATGTTGATGTGGCATGAGGTAGACAACAGTTTGCAGCAAAAATTTACTGTGAAGAGTGACATTTTCCCAGTTTCAAACTCCGAGCAATTAGCAATGAGTACATCGATCTGTTATCTAAAATGTCATCTATTCTTTTGGAGTTATCTGTATTAATCTAGGTATCAAAATGGAGTAGCAGTTGTTACAGAAATGTCTGTATTATACTGGTTCATCATCGGCAAATAGGCAACAATTTCTAAGCAATTAATATTTTAAATATGGAATTGTATTTAAAGGAAATGGTTGCATAGGTCTTGATGTAGATTTTCTTAAGTTTTCATGGGTAGTTCTACGGATTTTAAAAGAGTTTAATCAAGCCCTTAACATATGAGGTTCAAACAGCAACTGGTTCTCATGGAAATCCTGATTTGTTTGTGGAGGCAGAATTCTCTTTTTTGTTGAAAGTACAAAATCAAGCCTTGACACTCCAGTCCTTACAGGAAGCTACTAGATTTCTAGTTGATGTCTATCTTGACCGAACTCATTCTAACTGGTAGCTCTGTGATCTGTAACCTTTAATTGAATATGTGCTTCAATGAGACAGTTCACCCAGTAAGAGATTGTAAATCAAGGCCCTAGAAAATCAGATAAGGCATGCCACACTCACAAAAGCGATGCCTTGTGTTTGAGTATTATTTTTTCTTTTTTTTTTAAAGGTAAGAGCTGTAAAAATGTGGGAACTTAGTCTCCTTTATAAAAATATTTTGGAAGATAGCCAAGTTGTCACAGAAGAATGGCATTTTTTAATATAAATTCAGAAAGAAAGATGCAGGCAACTATACAGACAGGTGCAGTTACTGAATCTGTCCAGAATTGTCATTGTAATAAATTCACTCAAAAGCCTGATGAACAATTAGAATAGTTCAGTGCTGATTATCTTTTAGTAGACATTGCAAATACTTTTTAAATACTGTTTTGTTCATAAAAACATTACCTGAAATTGGACTTAAGGATTTATTAACATGAATGCAATTCAGACTAGTTAAATTCTATTAGAGCCAATTGCTTGTTTTCCTTCTTCCCATGATTAAATTGATATTTAACTCTGACTCTGTAATGAAATGTTAGTTACTTAAAGGGAACAGTTATGTTAACAAATAATTCCATTCTAGCAGAGCATTAGTATTATTAAGAAGGGTATATTTCCTTTTTCTTTTCCTCAGGCTTGGAAAAGTGACAAACTTAAATAAGAAAACCCTTTCAAAACACACCTTTCTTCTCAAGGTAATGTAGTATTTATAGCCTTTTTAATTTATGAAAGCACTATGATTGTAAACTGGTCAAATGATCTGCAAGTTTTATCTCTGGATTTCCCTTTCTACCCTGAATGTTTTGATCTTTATGCATACAGAATGGCTCTAATTACAAGAAAAAGGGTATTTTAAGCTCTTTTTGAGGATAAAGAACATACACAAAGAGTCTCAAGTAACAGAATATCACTGGCATGAAGTTTGCTTCATAATTTAATCCTAACTGGTTTAGGATGACTAGGAAAAACAAGACAAACCAATACCTTTTTGTCTCTGCTGCTGGTTGTTCTGGAATTTCCTCACTAAGTCCTGAAAATGTATTCTGTGACATTACTGGCAATATCCATCCTTGTCTCTTGGAAGTACCATCAGATAGATCATCAGCCACAGACAGCAATCTTTAAACAACAATAAAATACCCTGTGAGTTGAATAGCTCTATTTTTGCTCATATTATTTGAGATATTGAGATATGAAAGCAAATGAGATTCATGCAATAATCTCAACTCCTTTTCCCCTAAAAAGAAATAAATGTGATTATTTATTACTCACTTCTCAATAGGTGTAGCTTCCAAGCAGCTCAGAGTGACAGAAAGTGCAATGAAGAAAACTGACAGCTTTAGATGGCACATCTTTGCTTCCAAACTTTCTGAAAAGGATAATGATTCAAAACTGAAAGCAAACCCAAATACTCTTCAGCATATCCTATTACTGATGCCCATTCTGTCCTAAATAAACAGCAGCTAGTCTTTTTCACAGGCTAGAGTGAAAAATTGATCTCCCTGAGTTTAGTGACACAACACAGTTTCAGACAGATAGCTCTCAACAACAAATGTTAATTTTCCATCTAGTAGTTTCAATCCTTTCCCTTATCCATGGTTTGCATTTCCCAACATGTCCCAGTCTCAAATTCTGATCCCCAGTGTAATTTACCTTGAAGTTATCTTAGCCTTTTCCTGAAAAAATGCTTTTGATTAATAATGAGAAACGTTGTGCTTTTCTGAAAGCACATCTGTTGCACTGCATCTTAAGTTAGGAAAACAAAAAAAAAGGAAATTGTTTACCTCTTAGTGGTCAGGGAGCTAACTGAAGAAGCACGCCTGTGTTAGCAAGAAGGATGCACGCAACAATTCCACGCTTGCATCTAGCTCTGGAGTATCCCTTTTCCCCTTTCCTTGCTGACAAGTAATACGGCTCTTATATATCCTTCACACCTTTCTCAGCTCTGACATCAGGCAGCACAGAGACACTGTCATTAATTCCCATCCCTATAGATAGAAAGTACCCCAGAGAGGAGCAGAGGCAGATAGGTCATTATTACATTAGCACATCAGTAAATATTAACCTCATATATGCAGGATGCCCTCGTGAAGATTCTGTAATAGCAGATTGCACATCAGAACTGTAGCCTCAGTCTTACAGTTCTGTTAAAATGCTGAGGTAATATTCCCTGTGGGTGTTTTCAAGGGCTAAATAAGGTAACAAAAGTTATAAAGAAAGCCAGAGTAAATGAAACCAGATCACCAATAATTGAAATATAAGACAACAGAGATCGTAGAAAAGATAGAATTGTTAAAGTTGTGGAGGCTTGTTGTTGAAGCATATAATGATCAAAAGATGAAAAAAAAAGGTTTGAAGGGATAAAAGCTGTATGAGGAATAAGAAAAGAGTGAAAATTATTTAAATTGACAGATAGGGTGATCATTCAGGGTAACAAGGTAGATATCATGTACAATTTTCAGTAAAGTATGAATATGAATGAAAATTCTGTCATTATTAATGTAAAATCTGATGTTTTGCTAACACTGTTAGATATTTAATGTCATGCATGAAAATTGTGTCAATTAATCTTTAAGAAGGCAAAGACTAGGATTAAAAATTTAGGAAATGCCAGAATAAAGGCTGCATGTGCAAATTTATTTCTCTAGTGTGCACGAGTGTACTCTAGTGTGTTCAGGGAAAAATATACAGCTTTCTAATAGAGTAAATCCAGTGTTAATAAACTACCTGATTGCAGATTTCCAAGGATACAGATTAGAATCATTTTTCCCCCATTTCAGTGGGAATTAGACTTTTTTTTTTCTACCTTGGTTTCATTAGTTGTCTTTAGGTGCTCAAATGCCTTTGGAAAACAGGACTTTCAATTATTTATGGAGGTGAAGACACTGGCACAAAAGCTCAGGCAAAGTTTTCTGTGATAAGAAGTTACCATATGCATCTTCTATATCCCACAAAACATGAATTAATTCATAACTGCCTCAATGCCCAGTGCGTTGCCTTAGCTGGAAGCCTCCTTTGGTGTTCTAGTCTGTAACACCAGATTTTCACTGAAATGGCTAAAGTTCCAGTGTTGGCTCTCTTCAGGCATCTGTGCTACTTGAGTTGAATACAGAAGGAATGTTTAGCTGGGATAGTAGCCTCTTAACCTGATACAACAGCTAGTCTGCAAATAAGATTCTAGCAAATGATGAAGTGTCTGTTTGGGGTTTTTTGTTTTTGGTTTTTTTTTTTGTTTGTTTGGTTTGGTTTGGTTTGGGTTTTTTGTTTTGTTTTTTTTTTTTTTTTGTTTGTTTGTTTTTTGTTTTTTTTTTTTTTTTTTTTAATGGGATGCCGTTCTCTGTGTTTAATGATATGGTCATATACTTTTTTTTCTCCCCAGGTTCCTGTCATCTTTCCCTTGATGGACAGTCCCAGTGTAAGACAAGTAAGTATAGTGTAATTTTGTCTCCACTGTGACAATACGTTCTGTGCAACATCTGAAACAAGTTTATCTCTCCAAAGAGTCTTCTGTTCTGATTTTCACTGTAGCATTTGACTACAATGAAATAAGTTCTGGTGTTATTTTCACTGTAGCATTTTCCCTCGTCTGAAATGAAGGCATGATTAGACCCATTCTACAGAGATAGAATTGTGCTAGAAAGCAATTATGAAAATAATCTTGTTGGTGATTGACACCAGCCAATATTCACTGCTTGAATATTTAACTTGAAAATGCCTTGGTTCAATTATTCCAGTCTGGGAAGAGATCCACATCCCACAGGCACTCAGGGGGGGTGATAGCTCAGCTCTTGTGAAAAAGCAAACTCATGTTGTTTCAACTCCTGAAAAGCAATGGATAGATCAGATGCAGTTTGCATCTAAGCTTTTAAAAGATTAGACTGGATATTCAGAACCTGTTATGTTTTAAGGCAGCTAAGTGAACGGTTGTTGTGTCAAGCTTGTATCAGGCTAAGGGTTAATATAAGAAAAGTGAATCAAGCTTTTCAAAGAAACATTGGTCCCAAATCCTAATTCCAGCTCTCCTGCAGGTGGCCTTGGGGAGCTAATCTTTCTCTTCTTTGAGCGAACAAGAGAAAGTCTAATTCTTGAGTGCACTGTAGAAATGAAGCTGGGCTCATGATGTCCTAGGACCGTGCCCTGCCTCCTGGGCCACATAGCGTTTTGGCAGAGTCAGCAAGAAATCTATCCAGCTGTTAGTCAGATGTAACGTTAACAAAATTAAGGTATTACAGCTTCTGTTACAAGTTATCTTAAGCAGGAGTAGTGTTTTCCCACACAAACAAGAGTGGAATATGATATTGCGGACTTGTAGGCTAAGAGAGCTGGGGTTGTTCAGCCTGGAGAAGAGAAGGCTCTGGGGAGACCTCATAGCAGCCTATCAATATCTGAAGGGAGCTACAGGAGAGCTGGGGAGGCACTCTTTGCAAAGAACTGTAGTGACAGGATAAGGGGCAACGGTTTTAAACTGGAAGGGGGGAGATTTAGATTAGATGTTAGGAAGAAATTCTTTACAGTGAGGGTGGTGAGGCACTGGAACAGGTTGCCCAGGGAGGTCGTGGGTGCCCCATCCCTGGAGGTGTTCAAAGCCAGGCTGGATGGGGCTTTGAGCAACCTGGTGTGGTGGGAGATGTCCCTGCCCAGGGCAGGGGGGTTGGAACTCGATGATCTTTAACGTCCCTTTCCAACCCAAATGATTCTATGATTCTATGAATCTCTTTGACAACACAACAAATCATAACTCAAATTTCAAGAACCTGGCACAAAGTACTGGGCTATTAGTACCATTCAATGAAGTGGTTAATTATATTTAGTGATTAGCTATTTTTATCACTGACAAAGTTCCTTTACCTTGATCTTAGAAAAAAAACCCTTTATTACTGTACATAACAAGTGTTATCAGCCTAAGAAAAAAAATCAAGTATTCTCAGTGAAGAAGCCCGTGACCAATCCTATCCTGAGTAGTTACATGGTGATTTTTCATATTTATACTGGCGTTTAAGTCTGCATGAAATGATTTGTCTAAAGTATTTTGCCTATATGAGGATTAGGGGACACCAAAGCATTTACAAAGCGTTCAGAACACGTGGTATGGCAATGCCCTGGTTCCCTTTCTGGAAACTACCTACAGAAATAAATGTCTTGAGTTGCAAGATGATGAACATGCTCTGAGCAGGTGCTTGAGCAGGCGAACAGGGAACCAGCCTCATCTCAAGTACCTGCTGCTTTTACATACTGTTGAGTGGGATTTATCTGACTAAATGTGAGATTAATAGAGAGACCATTCCAGAGCCTGTTTCTAATCTGTAAGTCTAAAATAGCTCAGGTGATTTGTGCCTGTTTCTCCTTTATAACTATAAAAATAGGCTTGGGTGACTTGCTCAGATATAGATGTTTACACTGCAGTTGTCTGAATGTGAAATGAATTCCATCAGGGGTGCTTTAGCTCTCTTACATGCTCAGGACCTAACATTTAAGGTTGTGTCCCTCTCTCATATTTACCTTTATCTTAGGCTTGTCTTGACACCCACTGGACAGCTGTTTCCCACTTTTAATGGCTGTTTTTCAATTTCTGAGTTCCACATTTGCTTAATAACATTAATAACACACATTAAGACTTTTGGTAATGGATGTCTCTTTCCCATTTGTGAGAGTGACAAAAAGCCATATTACCTGTTCATACACTTTTTCAGATGCTTTCCTGCTGTGTAAGGTAGATGTCTCCAGTAAATTACATTGTTGCTCAGCTACCAGGAACTAGAAGTGTGTGAATAACTCAGGATTTAGTTTGCCTGTTGTATCAAAACAGAAAAGGAAAAACTTTAGGCATTAACCTAAAATGAGCTTATTTCATTTTTTTTAAAAAACCAGAAATCATAGCAACAGCAGTATTAATATGTATCACTGTAAATTTTACCAGTAATGAAACAGAATGGTGCATGTGTCAGTGCTCGTAGCTTTTATATGAGTTGAGCACAATGTTTCATGTGATCTGACAAAATTTCCTCATTTTTATAACAATTTTGTTAGCCTTTGATTCCTTTAAATAAGTTTGAATCAAGCTTTGAAACAAAAGTATTAAAAAAAGGTTTCACTGATAGCATCAGCACCTCTGAAAAAACTAAATGCCCTGTGTTCAAATGGCCACATCTGAAATTGGAGGAGTAAATCTGGTGCCTAAACCTAGTTTTCTGCTATCATTTTAGATGTCCTAGGATATCCAGAGCTGACATTCATGAACCTGGCTAGCAGGACACTCATAGCAACTGCAGATTAGGGGGAACATCAGAGGGAGTCTAAAATGACACTAGACACCTATGATTAGGAACCTGGATTGTTTCCTAAATTTTTACATTTGAATGCCAAAGTCTGAAAATTTTGGTTATAATACTCTCTTCCTAGTATTCCCTGCTTGGTACCATGTTGATGAATGCTACAATGTTTTTACTTTCAGTTGTGTGGAGTTGTACTGTTAGCACTTAAGCTACGTATATCTGCTTTGTTCAAATATTGTTTTATAAAATATACTTTTGCTAGCACAACTTTCTTTGTTACTCCTATTTGGCATGGGCCATTCAGCACTGGTGAAAACTCAAAGAGTTCTTCTTTTTGATCCCAAAGCTGATGTTAAACTTGTGAAAGAAATGTGAGAGAAACAGCAGAATAGATAATAGGAGCAATGTTAATAATCTCTTCCCCAGTGGAAAAAACAGGTGATTCAGAAACGAAGGGTGGCCATCCATGGAATTGACTAGCAAATGGAAAGAAATCATTTGTATAATTATCATTATCTCAGTTCCAGCTTTTATGATGTATTATGCTACTTAGCTCACACCATTGACAGCACAGTGATGTAGCCTCAAAGGGCTATTGCTAATGATTGCTCTGAGAATGAGCTCAGCAGAGTTTGTGCTGAATCAATTCCTACAGCTGGGAATCTCCCAAGCAAGAGGAATAAACCTCATGTTTAGATCAGAAAAGTCAGGGTTAACAGCACAGTGATTGATGAGTTAGTTATAGTACTAATGCCCCTCCTACTTACAGTTTATAGAGTTTAATTTGCATTTCTGCTGGTTTCTACTGGCTTGTAGTATCCAACAATTTACCTTTGAATACAACAGAAGGTTTGAATTTTTGATTTTCTTTGCCCCTGTCTCTTCTGAAACCTGCTTCCAGAAGTCTGTCTGCTTCTGAAACCAAAAGCAGAACTCTCCTTTGGTTATCAATGTCACTTACAAGGGCTCTAAACAGTGATAATTGTAAGTAAGTAATATGAAATAGTACTATTCTTCTTCCTTTCTGGTAATCTAAGCCATCTATTGCTTCCTGCTATGATAATTACCTACAGTCACTGTCCATAAGAATTAATCTGTAAAAATGTGTTCCTTTAAAATATTTTGCTATAATGTATACATACCACTGCTACAATAGTATATGGAGTCCTATAATATGTGAACTCATATGTGTACTTTGAAGGAGAACAAATAATTTTGCTAAAAAGAAGGCTATGGCGCTTACGTGGAGTACTTCCTTACAAAGTAACTGCATTGTAAATTTGCATCCTGGCTCACTGCATGGGTTGATCCTTACAGAATAGTCCAGAGAGACTATATTATCACAGGATCATAGAATGATAGAATCATTAGAGTTGGAAGGGATCTTAAAGATCAGCTAGTTCCAACCCTCCTGTCGTGGGCAGGGACACCTCACACTAGAGCAGGTTGCTCAAAGCCCCATCCAGCCTGGCCTTGAACACTTCCAGGAATGAGGCATCTACAATTTCTCTGGGCAACCTGTTCCAATATCTCACCCCCTCACAGTAAAGAATTTATTTATGATATCTAGTCTAAATCTCCCCTCTTTCAGTTTAAAACTGTTACCCATGGTCCTATCGCTACACTTCCTGATAGAGTCCTTCTCTGTCCCGTTTAGACTGCTGTAAGGTCTCTCCAGAGGGACCTGGTACTGAATGTGCAGAATGAGGTCTCCCTGAGTGCTGTTGTAAGGGTAAAAAGAGATTAAGTATTAGATATGTACAGAAGTGTTCTTTTCTGATTTACTAAGTGTAGCGGTGAGAACTCTCCACCCCCTCTTTCCCACCCCAGCATCTCATAAAGAGCACAGACATCTGTAGAAGATACAGTGAGACCAGAAACCACCTTCTACGCTCCCAAGACTTAGTGGAGGTGAATAGCTAGTAAGTACAGAGCCAGTGGAACCATTCACCAGTAAGAGAAACTGCTGCTTTTCAAAATAAATCTACAAAGAATCATGTCAGCCCTTCCTACCTGATTCAGTGCCTAAGTTTTAACTAAGTTTTCTTTTAAACTGTCTCACTCCTTATAATCAGATTTCCCACACACACTCCCTGCCCCCTCTGCAAACTGCAGCAAGAGAATGTCAATCTGTCTTTGTCTTGAAACACTCTGAGTCTTTTAGATGATGCTGTCTTGACAGATCTGCTATTAATAGTGGCATTTTCTCTGCTCTTTAAAAAGGAGAGTTGTGCTGAACTGAGAATCAGTCATGTTAGTAATAATTTTTCACTAAGGGCAAATGCAGTGTACTAGCTTACGTAGGAAGATTTACATTTACCATACCACGAAACAGAAATTAACTTATTTATGGTGTCAGCACATATGACAGCAATATAAGATAGCCCTTCTTTAGAAAGAAGTACAGTAGGACTACATTTACTGTATGCTTGGATTATTGTATGTGTGAGTGCAAGGCCTGACCTTTTCATTCTACCTGGAACTGAGAAAAGATTTTGATAAGCACAGGAACATGAATCAGTACATGAAATTGTCTCTCTACTGTAAGAAGTGATTAAAAATTCATTTGCACTTCAGCATAAGTATCTGGAAAAAAAATTAGTGGATTTTTACTCTGTTATGGTAGTGTCATTTACAGCAAATATTGCTGTTTCTATCCATTTAGCAACCACTCCACTTTTGGCTGAGATAATCCTTAGAAAACATGAATGATATGGAAAAGTCATTATTTAAATGTGAGCTCTCATAAATACTTTAGGAGCTGCAAGTGACACAACTGATTCAAAAGGTGACGTTTTTTGCAGTAAACTGTTATTGAACCAATTACCAGTGGAAAATTGTATTATTCAAAACAAAAATATGAGGCTCTGGAAACTTTCACTCATTAACATGTTAAAATAATTTCATACCAACACATTCTGTCAATGAATGCTACAGTTTCAATGGGACAAAGCTGAAGTCATCTTCTTGTAGTGTTTGATTCAGAAAAGAACCTTGTGCAGAGCAGCAGAGGCACATACTTCAGGACAAGTGTCTTTAAGATCTGTGGGTGTTGAGTATGTACTAAGTGTTTATTACAATGGGTATTTTAAGCTCTGCTTTTGGGCTTAGAGTCTTTTCTACTGCATAAACTATTGTCTAGATTGGTGGTCACCTTTTTTTTTATTTTTTTCTTGATTTATAGGATTACTCCACATTCCCAGCTGGAAGGGTAGTCCTCTGGCTAGTGACTTTGATTCTAGTGACTGTAGACTTGATTTTGTTACTCCTCACAGAGGGCCTGTCCCCCTTCCTGATGGCTAGTTTCAGTTTAGAGAATGATTTGCCACGCTGTTCATAATTATTGGTATTCTGAAGAATGTTGGCAACGTCACATATAATTTCACGCCAACGTAACATTTCCTATAACTTAAGTCTATGAAGGGTTAACAGAATCTTAAATTATTTTGTAAGCAGTTGTCATAAACAGTCATAGTCTTCTCCATGGTTTTATGGATCATTACAGCCCCCTGCTCTAGGTTACCTATCATCCCGTTGCCTTTTGTAATACTTATAATAGTCTGTAGCAGTTGAATAAACAACCATAAAAATTATCACCAGAGAAGTAAAGGTATTTTTTTATTAAAAAGTCTTGATTGTACATCGTTATTTGAAGTCAGTTTTTTAATTTCTGTTGTCAAAAGAGGATTTATATTTCATGCAATTTAAACCTTTCTGAGCAAGAATACCTGATGGGAAATGAAAATTTCCCATCTTTTAAAAACAAGGTGTTTGTAGTTAGAAAGCCATGCTCGTGGGTAAATGCATAGTGCCTCATTCCCAAAATTTCATCCATGCTTCTGGAGCTTCCACGTGGATGTTTCACACCTATTAGGATTGATCTGTCTTAGAAGAGGTCAGTCCCTATGTAAAGTATACCTAAAAAGGCCAGGAGCATCCCCTTTAAGCATTTTCTAGTAACCAGTATGTAGCCTGATGATATCTTTGCTCACAAAACACATTATCACACACCGAAAAACTTGGGGACTTGATGGATAGCGAAAGTGAAATGCTATCAGGTTACATAAACCACTGATTGATGAATCATAGTTAATGTCATTTTTTTAGAGGAAAAGACTCCAGAGAGACTTTGAAGCCTTTGAACTGCCAGTCAACCTACAATACATTTGTTCCTTTAACTTTTCTTAAAGTATGTTCATGAGACAATGTGCCTCGTTAGTCGAAAGCTGATGACCTGAGCACACAACAAATCCCTTTTTAAAAAAGGAGGTACTGAGCAAAACTGTATCGGTAGTTTTAAACTTTTTTTTTTTTTCCACATAGGTAATTTATTCTGAAAAGCTATTTTGACAATTGGAACACTTATGTTTTCTAACATTTAAAAATAGAAGTTTGTGTAACAGACTGTCTTCCAGCTTTGTGGCAAATTTCATGAAGACTCAAGACTTTTATGTCTTCATAAAGTTTGCCACAAGGCTAGAAGACATGAACCTGCTTTGCTAAAACAGAAAAAAGAAGTAAAATCCCCAAATCCGTAGAAGTGGAAATCAATGTGTAAAATGCTTTCTTAAAAGAGAAACTGTTATGACAGTCTTGCTAGCTTAGATAAATAGTTATGAAAACAGACAACAATTCATTTTTTGCACATAGACAATATTACCTCCAATGTATGGATCTGAATGCTTGCTATAAATTACTATTTATTGTTCTTTTGTTTCAGGGCAAAAACTTGAGATGATGATGAGTTAAGGGAGATGCACAGATTCGATGGCAGAGTTGAGAATGGAAGACAGATCTGAATCTTCATCTAGTCTCTGCTGACGTGTACTCTGTTGAGGTGAGAGGAAAGGAAGCATTACTGGATAGCCAAACTAAATCTGAATTCAGGTGAATGAGAAGAAGAAATTAGTAGTTTTTGTGCCTCTGTCTGTTTCTGCATATACAGGGATAAAGACTACACCACTTTCCGTGTTAAATGCAGATGGGTGCTTCCCTACCTGGCTTGAGTAGCTCAAGCTCTTACCTATTAGTCTTTTCACTGGCCAGTACAATGAGACCCTATGAGTCCCCATGATTTACCTCAGTCTAGTATAACCATTGCCAGAAGAAATACATTTTTGATTGAAGGATGATCAGTTAAATTATTATGTCTTTCTGTATTTTGCATCCTTCCTCTCTTTCTTCTGAGTGAGTTGGTTCCCAAAATATCTTGAGAAGGTTTGTTGTGACCTCTATGAGCAGCTGAAAGGAGAGAAAATGTTGTAAAGGACCCTGTCTTGTGAAGTTTCCAGACAGTTTTGTTGGTCTGTTCAAAAGTTTAACTTTGCAGTGAAGTTTTTGGAGTGTATACCCAGACCAGGGCACAGCCCTGAGAAGAAAATTTTGTGTTGTCCATGTTAGGCATTTTCTCCTTTAGCCTCCATTTAACGGAGAGCTGCATGGCTATTCAACTGTCACAGCTTTGTATGGCCACTGTCCCGATCAGTACTAGTGAGGGGTAAAATTCTAAGATCCTTTGTGTTACCTGCAGTAGAGAAGCAGATCTCAGGAGATACAACTGAGAAAAAAACATAGTTTTAAACATTGCTTTGATTGTGGTCCATCTCTGAAAACTGATGGGGGAAATGATAGTGAACCTAATCTATGTGACAACATCCTTATCTGGGTTGCCATGCTGTGTCCTATGGGATATGCAATCCATGATTGCTTCTGTGGTCAGTTCTGTGGAGACATAGCTCATATTTCCACCTTTTCCTGAATTATTTACGTTTGTGGCTGTTTACAACTGCAGTGCTGGGAAAGAGCTACTTAGTTCTCAGTGTTTCCAAAATCAGATATTGTATTTAGAGTGTATTTAGGCCTATTTTTGGTAGGTAACTCATCATTACATATAATGTTTAGACTAGGACCAATACATTTACATCAACTCTGCATTTTTTACAGAGATCTTTTGCTGATTTCTGTAAGAACACCATTTATCCATCTGAATTTCCTGCTTGCATAAGCAATAGTGAGAGGCTCCTCATCTTAGACTGGGAGCTGCTGGCTGGCAGGCCTTTCTTGGCCAAGATGAGATCTAGAATGACAAGGAGAGATAACCAGGACAGGTGTTATCTGACCTGATTTTTATCTGACTAAAAGTTAGTTACCTAGAATATGCTAGCTCTCTAGATTTTCAAATAAAAGGGAAGAAAGAAGCACCTCCAGAGACTGTTTCCTCCCACTTATTTGAGACAGCTGTCTTAAGATGGGATATATTACTCTCTGGAAATATCTGACTCTCTAATGCCTGTTGTGAAACTCTAGATGAGGATCTTCAACAAAACTACTTGCTAAGAATAGGGTATGCCTGATTCTATACAAATACTTGACTCTCTCAAGGTATTTTCATTATGATGAAGCCTCCTCAAACAGAATTTGCCCAGACAGAAAAAAATACTTGTAATCTCAGTTTTTCAAGTGGTGGACTGATAATGCAGGAAGCAGTGAACTTGGTGCAAATATGGCCTTTAGAAGAAATCCCATAAAGGTGGGAACTCGATATGCTCAGACATCGTAGACTATAGTCCTGTATTATCTGTGAATTAATCACTACACAGAAAAATACTGGATTTCATACACACTGAATTTTACATAAATTTACCAAATTTTACTGAACTGTGCATTTGTGAACATATCATCGTTTTATATCTCTACTCCTGGATTTTTTTTTGAGAAATATTTCATTTGTACATGTTGCTGATCACAGGCAAATGGTTGGGAGTCACTCCTTCATTCACTACGCCAGCACCACTTCTGAAGGCTGTGTGCTGAAACAAAAGCAGATTATACAAGTCCCAATCTGCACGCTAGGTGCTTCCCAGTGTCACCTAACCACATTCAAACACTGAAAATTCACAGAAGTCTCAGGTATGTGCCTTATGGGTGTATTCCTTCAGACACTTTTTATGCACACAGACCACGTAAGTAGACTACAAATACCTCCTTTAAGATTGAGAACACTCACCCCAAAATGTTCCCCCAACATACTTTAGCTTCCAAAAAGCCTGAAAAAAAAATAAAAGCTCTGTTGGGCAACTAAGAAGTAAAAACATCTATTTTCGGTCTAATATTTTTTCTAGGAAAACACTATTTTCATAGGAATTATTTCTTTCACTATTCCTATAAAAGGCCTATTTTCTTTCCTCCAGGACTGTGGAACCAAATGTATGGATACTAGCCTTTGTTCATTTGTAAGCAGAAGTCTCTATGACATGTTCCGTATGAAGCTAAGACTGATATAATTCCAATAGTACTTCCTTTCTCATCATGCTACAGAAAAATAGGACACCAGAGAGAATTTGTGAATGTAGACAATCCTTGGGAAAACTCTTGTTAGTGTGTGTTTTTGTGTGTCTGAGCGAGCATGTGTCCAAACGAACATGCCCTTGAAACATCTCTCTCTTCATTTTGCTTTTAAAGATGGACTGAGTTCATACTTATGCACATCAGTAAGTGAAATTATTTTGCCTTCTGTGAATGTTCAACACATAAGTTTCTACTTTAAGGCACTTTGCAAGTATGCTAATATGAATTAGCCAAAATTGAGTGCTATGTAGAAGAGCAAATATTTTATAATGGGCAGTGTGAATATTTGGAAAAAGCCATTTAAACCTCAAAAGTCAACTGAGGTAAGCTGACGCATGCAGTAATTAAAGCCATCATCCTGAAGAGGTACTTCAGCTTTTAAAAAGATAATACTTTTTTTCTTCTCTGCATTTATTATTTCTTCATTTCAAAAGGAAAGAGGGCATTTATTTGTCTTCTGTTTCCAAAATGCACATTACTGATAATGAACTCTAGGGGAAATTTTAAAGGGAAACTTCTCTAACGTGGAGCTAGAAAATCATATGATAGTAGGCACAAAATACAAATCACTTAAGCTGACACCTGGGTTATTTTTTTTCTGACATGGAGATAAGTATTTAAAGCAAAATGTTAAATGTATGCCATAAGAAGGTGTTTATTTGGCTGGAATCTTTGCTTTCCATTTCTTGTGATTCCTTCGCTGAATCTGAATCTTCAACCTTACTCACCCTGAGCAGAAATTATTGTTTATCAAAATAATCCTAGTTAGATTGTAAAATCACAGTCCTGTATGTGATGTTAGTATGACTTTCTATCTCATGAAAGTTTAGTTAATGGTTATTTATTTAATAATTAATTAAAACTCCAGACAAAGGCTTTTATTTCACTAGTTTGCTTGTTTCCTGTAGATACTGAAAATACTTGTGTGCATCTCAGAAACTCACTTTTAAATAGTTATGATGGATAAAGAGATTTGAAATAGAGGTCTCTGTAGACAAAATAATTTTCACATTTTGGAAGCATGTTAACAGATTTTAACTTGAGACATTTTCTAGTCTGTGAGAAATGAAGAAAATATGCTCTCAGAAATTTACAATTAGGAACTTTTATTCTAAAATTATTCTAAAAATAACAGGGAAAGCTGCCTTACCTCATGCTTTAGTGCAGTGCTGAGCAGTCCAGGTTCCTCAGCCAGCAGTGGTCTGTAAGGCATCAGCAGAGGCCTTACAAAATATTTTTCAGTACAGCAGCAGATTTGCAAGTTTTTGAAAGAAAAACATACTGCGTAATACAAAATCCAAGTGTCTTGCTGGTGTGTTATTTCCCCCTCCCTGCAGCATAACCACATATAGTGTATGTGTTAGTCCGGGGAGGTTTTTCAAGAAGGCTGGGTCCTCCCTCAGATAACGGAGAAACGCTGCCCTGGAGGCTGTGCTTAAAGCCAGGATTTCATTAATCCAAATCCCACCCTCACCACACTTTTAGACCTTGCCTTTAGGCTTTTCATGTCCCTTAGTAGTTATTTCTGTGAGGGAGACAAACGCAGGTGTCAAGAAACTTATGGTCACAGGTGAAACTTGCTTCAGCACCAGTTCTTGAAGGTGTATCTACTGATTCACAGATCTGAATGTCTACCCAGTTTGATCTAAGTCACATAATGTCTTCTTGTCCCATTAGCTAGAACTGTTTATGCTTGGTCAAACTACTCTCTGATTTTGTAACGTCCAGTAATCAGTAACTAGTAGCCTGTAGGACAACCACAACGGCTATGTGTCTAATGGTGGCTTTTTTATCTGTCACTTTTGCACGGTGAGTTGTCATCATTCAACAAAAGTCTGAAAGGAAAGGGTGCTCCTAGTGAATGTCGCAGTGCCTAATTATTACGGTCTTTGTCCCCTTCTGGAATTAACAACTCCCCAGTTATATAGTAAGTGATTAAACATGATACGTCAAAAATAGATCCAAAAAGGCTGTTATGGTGAGGAGAAGCACTGAAGACCAGCAACTGGGAATGCTGAGAAGAACGTTATTATGCCTCTGTGCTTCAGAGGCTGAGGTTCAGACCCAGTAATTCTGCCCTACAGCTGAGCCTCCAAGTGTTTTATACCAACTAGAAAGGGCTACACTTTCTTCCAAATCATTCCAGGACAGCAAGAAGAGTCCAATGGTTATGCCTGCACTGCTTTCCACTCGCTAATTCAGGGTTTAAACACCCACTTAAGACCTGAGAAACACAAACTCATTCCCCTCTTCCAGTTTGACCTTATGTCACTCATCACTAGGACACCAGAGGGGTCTGACAGCTGTAGCTCTTGGCCCTTTTTGGGGAAAGAGAAAGAGATGGGCTTAATTTTTTTTCTAATGAAGTATTCAGGCCGTGTCTTTCACATCTGAGTGAGTACTCTAAAATGTACAGCTAAAACCATTTGGCAAAAGCACAAATTCTGCAATGAATATACTTGGGTTAATTTTTAACAATTTAGAATAAAAGTCAAAGTTTAAGCGTACGATATCAGTTATTTCTTCTGAAAACCTTTTCAAAACGGTAAGTACCTAATTGTTTTGCTGTGAGAATATTTTCCTTTGTCTCAGTCTACTATTAGTGTAATTGCATTTGAGTAACAGTTTGAACTGTGCCTAGTAAAATAAGATTTCAAAATGCTTTTTTTGCAACTGGAAAAAATGAATTAGTTAAAAATTCTGATGCTATAATTGCCCTCTGATTGGTTACCTCCTGTGATTTTTAATCCTGTTTGTGAACAAAACAGGGACTTATCATTTTATCCATATTACTAAGTGAGCCAAATGGAAAATGCATTGAAAATAGAATGTCCCCCTGTGACTCAGGCAAGGCAATTTACAGAATATCGTTTCACAGATGCTTAAATCCAGATATTTTTGTGCTTTTGTTCTCCCTTTTATTGGTTTGTTAAGGTGAAATGTGGTTTAAAACTGTATCTTCTCTTCCCTTCTCATGTTCTTGGCTCCATTTCCCTACTCTTTTACTTACGTGAATCTGACACTTGCCAAACCATTCTGTGGAACAAATCAGCTCACTATCTGGAAAGCAATCTTTTTTCTGCATTAAATTTCTACCCATTTAATGAGTTAAAGAGGTTTGCAGAAGAGTCTGGAAGGCCCAAGAGCGGAAGCAAGATAAGCAACAGGAACGCACAACAGCGAGTAGAAAGATGGGAGAAGGGAGTAGGAACAGTATTGGTTCATCTTTAGGCACAGGCATGGTAGATGGAGATCAAAAATGGATTTAAAATGTGGTGTAAATGCACCTAAATTGAGTTACGCACATCTCTCTGATAATCTAGGCTGTTGGTCTTTGCTGGCTTCAGTTCCACTTGACCGAGTGTGACCACAAAAATATTTTAAAGCTGGGAAAAACAACCTCGGGAACATAGCTGGAAATAATAGTTCAGTCTAATTTGTTACTCAATTAATAATCTTAATAATCTTCCCAGTTAAAAATGGATTAAAATTCATGTTTTTTACCATATCTTAAGCTTTGTGGGAGTAGTAAGTAGAGGCAAACAATGGCATTTTTTCATGTGTAATTGTATGTGGGGCAGTCTGATGTTTCTGATGCCCCAAGAGAAACTTGGGCAGGGATTTCTGGCTGGTTTCTTTTAGTACCAGCAGGGAAAAACCTGTAATTAGGCAGATGATGTTCCCTGTGTATGTTAGTGTGCTAGGTTGACCTTGGCTTGATGCCAAGTGCCCACCAAGCTGCTATATCACTCTCCTTCTCAGCAGGACGTAGTGGTGAAAATAAGTTTAAAAAAAATCATGTGGGTCAAGATGGAGGCAGTTTAAAAAAGCCTTGCGTGGAAGCAAAGGAAAACAAAAGCAGGTGATGTCCATCCACTTCCTAGGAAGTAGTGCTTCAGAACATGTAGAACATGTAGCAGTGGCTCCAGAAGATAAACATCATAATAACATCTCCTTTCTCTTAGCTTTTATTGCTGAGCAGACATCATATGGTATGGAATATCCCTTTGGTCACTGTCCTGGCTGTGTCCCATCCCAAGATCTTGCCCACCCCCAGCCTACTGGTGAGGGAGGAGTGTTGGAGAGACATCCTTGGTGCTATGTGAGTGCTTCTCGGCAGTAGCCAAAACACTGGTTTGTTATCAGGACTGTTCTAGCTACTAATACAAAGCACAGCACTATGAGGGTTGCTTGGGGAAAATTAACTCCATCTCAGCCATAACCAATTCAGTAAATTAAACGAAGGGACTGATGCAGTAAGAGGCAGAATCCTACTTCCAAGTCATAGGAGCAGAAGAAGATAGACACAGGGGACCACAATCTTTGTTCTGTTGCTCACCTTTTAGAATCACAGCTGGGCTATGGTCTGCATAAAGCTGTATTAATATAAGGCATAAAAGATTCCCTGGATATAAACTTTTGTGCCAAATTGCAGAGACAATGCAAAACTATATAAGCACAGCTTAGCACTGGTGATTGAACACAGTTTGGGTAAGCATCTTTAAGCAAAGCAGAAATGCAAATTATTTATCTATCATAGTTAATAATATAATATAATATATCGTAGTTGCTGACCACCTACACTTAATTGTAAGGTAAATTTCCAGGAATGCTATAATAATGCATTACACTTTTAGAGACTGAAAATGAGGAGGTAATTGTAGAAGGAGTTAATGCACATGAATTTACAAGGAATCGAGTTAGTTAAGAAATACATTTGAGAGGATTAACATTGTTGTAGAAATTAGTGTTTGAAGAGATTGACTGTGGGGGGTGTTGGGTTGAAGAATGTGAGAGGCAATTGAGTCCTATTGGTGGGTTTGTCAAGGACGGCTTGTTTCCTAGCCATGGTTTCATGAAGTGGAAAATATAGAGAAGAGCAGGTGCCTCAAGATCGACCTTGAAAAGTGCATCCGGGACAAAAAAAGAGGAAATTAACCTATATCCATCCTAATTGTTAGGCAGGGCTCTGACTTGCACTGGTTTTCTGCAGCTTACCTCATCAGGCGGTAGGGAATTTTATTGAATAACTTGATTTAGTCAAGCCTTTGTTGCAGTCCTTAGAGATAAATCTTTAACCTGGTGTTCTCCCTGTTTAATTATGCTAACCCTCAGATGTGTAGGGGCTTTTACAGGCAAGTGTATTTCAAGTCCCCGGAATGTATTGCTCCTTCCTTCAACACGTTTTTGGGAAATGCGTAAGATGTGTAAGCAAGCAGGTGGCTTAGCACTACCATAAGCCAAGTTGAGATGGGGATGACTAAAAGCAGGCAGACAAATAAAGAGGGATGTTTTGGCAAATCTTGTGAGGGAGAAGCAGAATGGAGTCTGGTTAGAACTTAAGTTAGTCTGGTGGTTTGGGTTATATTTTTTTTTCTCCTTCTAATTTTAATGTCAAGAGATTAGTCAGTTTCTATTAAAATTAACAAATTTACATGGATACCAGTGGAAGAGGAGAGGGCTCAAGAGAACATGCAGAGCAGAACTAAATGTCCTTTTTAAGGCTAGGAAGGACAGGCATAGTAAATAAAGACCAGGGAGACAGGTATATGTCAGTCAAACCTATAAGTCTTCATAGTCCTGTCTATCACAGTGGTCATTATCAAATGCTTGTGAAGAGGACTGAAAAACTGTATTACAGACAATTCTTTGCTTTGGTTGTATGTTCTTTGCTTGTTCTTTGTTTTCTGTTCTTTGCTTTCTGGTTGTATGCTGCTTTCAGTATCTGATGAGAAATACCTACTGTTATATTTTTGACATTCACTTGTCAAATTTTCTTGATTAGTATAAAGTGTATAGGCTTGTAGCTTTTGTTGGAATCCAGTTTTGTTGAAATCCAGTTTGCAATTATTTAAGGAAGACACTCAAATATCAAATATCTTAGAAGGAATCTGATTTTTTGCAAACATGGGACAAAAATGTTTCTTTTTTATTCTTTTGTCCTTTTCAATACTGTAATGGGATCACTACACAGACTCAGAAACAGACATTTGGATCAATTAAAAAAGGCAACATGAAAGAAGCTGAGAAGCCACATGCAGAGGACAAATTCTGCTGCATTTCCAAGCTGAAGGTATGGAAATATTGCATCAATTTTGTATGAACACACAACTGTAATTGCTTGCACTGATAGTGGTTTGGTAGAAGTTACAATCTAAACTAAATGAATGAAGAAGCTCTGTTTCTTTCCTTATCCTTAATGGCTTACCTAAAGTCAAGATAGTTTGTAAGCAATCGTGTTACTTTTTACGTGCCTGGACTTTACACTCTGGGATGTGTTAGAGGTATGGTTGATTGCTCCTTTGATGTTCCACCTCTGAATTTGTGTAATCCCCCTAGTTTGACATGTTTATCATTCCTTTTTAAACCTGTGAAATGAGCCTTACCAATTGGGATATTGCAGTAAAAATTGTTCTATGCATCCTGGACTATTCCAGTTGTCAAGAAGTTCTATAAAAGGTTGTAAAATAGCATGGGTTTAACAGTAATTCAAAGCCCAAATACATTACTTATGCTTTTTAGCCTTTGCAGCAGATGTATTTAAAAATAATATTGATTTTATTTAATTAATGCTGTTTATTAAGAATGCTAAAGTTAAACGGATTTGAATATTACTACATCTATTCATATTAATTTTTTAACTCTCAAATGCCACTAGATTCTTGTAAGAAGGATACCCTATTTGCTACTTTTATTTGAAATAACTTATTCTGGGCTCATGACTCTAGTAAGGTGTGAGAGAAGATACTCAATCAAGTAATTTGTTCAAAGGAAATGGTAATATTTCTGCCAGTAATTTACCGTTCAGATGAGAAAGGTCATGAAGGTCTTTGCACCCTGGTCTGGCTGCAGACGTTATCCAGTCCTGCAGATGGCAACCTTGCAGCAGACAGACGGTGGGAGAGGTTGTGCTGTGCCTGTCTTTGCTGGGGAAATGGGATTTAAGGTTCCTGAAAACAGTGTCCATCAATGGGAGCAGGTGAAGAACAAAATCTTTCTTCATTTTTTTTTTTTTTGGGGGGGGTGGGGGTGGGGGATGGGTTAGAGAAGCCATAACTCTTTGGAGAAGGATAGATGATGGGATTTGAACTTGTATTTACACACATATGAGTGGATCAGGACTGTTCACTTGTTTTATCTGGAGGCACACCTTTGATGGGAAAAATATCTATGGAATATTCCTAAATATATAACTTTGAATTCTTATGCACTCTCCTCTTTCTTTCCTAGGTGTTTCTGCTGGCGCTAGCACTTGCATTTGTTGGTAAAACGATGTCTGGTGCTTACATGAACAGCATGTACACACAGATAGAGAAACAATTTAATATTCCGGCTTCCTTAGTGGGGATCCTTAATGGAAGCTTTGAAATTGGTAATCACTCATCTTAATATTTTTTATTCTTTTAAAATACAGTATGTTGGCTGAGCATGTATTAGTGACTCTCATGTCCACATCAATCTGTCAATTACTGTATGTGATAGTAGCAATCAACTGTATCCTCCCATTTCAGCTGGTACTTACTTATTTACTGTCTTGGAAACTAACAGGACAACTAAAATGAGGAAGTTTAGGATTAAAAGCTGATTCAGCTAGTTTCTGCACTATTGTACAATATGATAGATCAACTAACAAAATATTGAGCTTTATATTGAATCTTTCAGAACAAAACAGATTTTATAAACTTTATAAACATTGAATTTGTGGTCGTATTTAGCATTTTATAGTGGCCTCGAAGTTGGTGGGAGTGGATTGTCTCTTTATTCAAACTCAATAATATTTCTAGATTTTGTGCCTGTACAACTGTAAAGAAAGTTTCCAGTTCTGCTTTTAGTGACCCTTACCTTGTCTATCCGTGAATTTTATTTCCCAGTGACAAGATTATGCCTTGTTGTTGTCAAAAAAGCCAAACAAAAGGCTTGATAGCTTCAAACCCTTCTATATAGTGATCCTCAGAGGATGTGTGTTACACTCTGGATCTTCATTATCCCTGGATCAGCTGAGGAAATGGCCTGCACGGGCTCATACACATGATGAGGAGGGGAGACAAGGTTCCTTTTCCTCCTTTCCCTGGTCTCCTATATCTGCATGTGCAAGAAGAAGAAACTGCTGGCAACACCATCCTGCTGTCTGCAAAGTAGTGTGATGGGACAGGCCAAGGTTATGATAGAGAAGGAATACCCAGAATATAATCTTGCTTTTGATAAGGAGGAGGAGACTCTAAGAAATATGAAATTGCCAAGATTAATGAAGTGGCATGTAAAAGGCTTAGTATTTTAAATAAATTGTCCTCTCGTATACACTTTTCTATAACAAATTGTGGCATTCTTATCTCCAAGGATGTAAAATAACTGTGAATAATCATATTAGTATTTGAAACGATCAAGAATCGGTGTATGTGGTAGACATAAGTAATTTATTAGGACTGTGTAAGTGTACATCTTCAAGTGTCATTCAAGCCACTGGTTCAATCCAGTCTATCTAACAATCATACATAAAAAAGATGCTATTTTCTTTCAGAGCATGATGCTCATCACTCAGAGATATGGTTTTGTTCCTTTGACAAAAAGATCACAAAATTAGTAGGTGTATGATTACTAAGTTCTTATTTTTATGGGACCTGATTCATAACATGAAGCTTGATTCTTTTCTTAGTTGCATAGCAATAAATGAAGAGTAGAGAAAATAAACTGATTCTGAAGTGAAAGTGGATGAGAAGAGAGTGAAGATTTTTAGCACATTTGTATTTTTAAATGGTACTAGGTGCAAATGTCTGTATTTTTTTATTCCTCTCAAACTTTTACTGACATAAATACTAATTTATTATTCCTTTCTTCTCTGCATGTCCTCTTGTGCTTATTATTTTCAGCACAAAAATACTTGCCTATATACTTCTGTATTTTCCCAGACATTGCGAAATAGAGTATCCACGGAAAGTAACTTCCTAAACCAGCCATTACTCTGCAGCCCATTGCAGTGGGAAATTTCTTCTCTACATAGACGCAGTCAAAAATCTCTTTCACCATGATCTCTTTTCCCTTCTGCCTTCTATTCGCACGTTCTCTTCATGTGGTGTAATTCTCCCAGAAGAAGATCACATGCAGGGGGAATTACTGGACCATTTAGGCAGTTCCCTGACTAGTTACAGTTTTTACAAGACAGGAGAAGTACCAGATGTTGAGCAAACAAAGAATATTCAAATTTGTGTTGCACTTCATCTCTTTGAATGGATGCCTTGGTTTGTAAATATGAACGAGGTTCTTTTTGCAGGCAACTTGCTGCTGATAGTATTTGTGAGTTACTTTGGAGCAAAGCTTCACAGACCCAGAATAATTGCTTTGGGCTGCACAGTTCTGTCATTTGGATGCCTTTTGATATCATTTCCTCATTTCCTATTTGCAAGGTATTTTCCTTAGCTCACAGCAGCATTTGTGAGCCTTACCTGCCTTAGTTCATAACTTCTCCCCCTGAGATAGTATTGCTTATTGAGAGAGACACTGCTGAGCATGGCTAAGGTATGATAATTGTAGAGAAGCTTCTTTTGATTTGTTTCTGAGATGACATGAAAAGTCACTCATCACTTCCTGAGGAGAGTCACCCCTGTGCTGGGTGCATTGCCTTGCCTTCCTCCTTGTGCTATCTCTTGTGTGGACTCTCTGAAGAAACTACATGACTTTGATACTGTCACATTACTCTACTAGCTTGGTGGGCAATACAAGATGATGTTCAAAGATGTCTTTGGTCTGTAGCCTGGATGACAGATCATAGTCGATCACTGCGTTGGCAAGGCCTTTACAGATCATAGTGATTTTTTAACCACTTTTTCACTATTTTTCGCTTGTCATAACAAAATAATTGTTTAAATTTAAATTAAATTTAAGCTTAAATTTAAGCTTTAAGTTTAAACAGTGACATATCTTTTGACAAAAGAAGATTATCTTATCTTGTTGTACCCAATGTGGTATGGCTCTGACAGCCTCGGTGGCACCATCTGTTTGGGGTGTAAATTGGATTAGAATATAAAAAGAGTAGGAGAGAAGATGATAAGAGAGATTTCATTAGGGTGTTTCACCAACTTCTTCTGAAGCATCTATTACAAGATTATGTTAGAGGGTAGATAATAGTATGGCTAAAACACTGGGTTGGTTCCCTGCTGCAGTTGCTGTGTTCCTAGCCTGGTTTGTTACAGAGTTAGCTTTTGATGGGGAGTTCCTTTGTCCTATAGCTACACACTCTTCTTATAGGTAGCTTCATTTCTGAAGTACAAATTTATGAGGCAGTTCTGATATATTTCTTCTTAACCTATACATGCTTTCCTTTGATTCAAACAGGTATCGTATTGAAAGCAGTATTTCACCACATGAGAATTTTGTCAGTCAAAGCTTGTTCTCTTTACCTACAGAGGAACCATCAACAGGTATGACTTTTCCTATGTCTTCTAATACTTTTTCTTCAGGTTTTATAGTGTTCAAGTAAATATTGTTTTATTTTTATTAGCAATTATTCCAGGCTTCTGCTTTTGATCAGTACTTTTTGCAGGCATAAAAACTAGAGGTCAGGAAAATTCCTTGCCTTCTTAGTTCTTTAGTCTGTGACTTCAGGGCTGTAGCTTTTTTTTAATGCAGTTTTCACAATATCCAAACAACTTGTTTAACATCCCTGTTGGTCCACTTTGGGCAAATATAACACCAAGTTCTCACAAATATTACTCTTTTTGACTTGAAATACTATGATACTGTGAGGGGGTGGGAAACATATTTGGACAATGACTAAAAGGCATGAGGATGCTTTTTTGTTGTACCATACAAGAAATAAAAGAATGAGAAATAGAGATAGAGCAAAAAGTGGATCCCGCTTCCTTTTAGACAAGAGAGAAAAGAGTTTAATCAAGGCTGAAACTTATCTAGGAGACTTGAAACATATATGCGCACTAGCAACATGCATGTAAAGTAACTACTATGAAAAGGCTCAGAGGCAACTATTAAATGATCACATAAAAAATCCTCACACTGAGATTGGGATTAATGTCCTGAGTGTTGAGCTACCTCAAAGGGAAGCATTTAGTCTGAACCATCTCTTTAGGCTCCCTTGATAGTTGGTCAAAGGAGACTACAGAGCTTTTGCAGTGTGTCACTGGCTGTAAGGACATTCATGCTCTTCACTTTACGGTGGGTCAGATTACCTCCTGGATGCAGCTACTGAATGTTGGAAAGTTAGATGGGTGGATGGCAAAAGTTAGGTGAGATGAAACTCACAATTCATTGTCATATTTTGTGATGGTACTGCATCAATGTGTGCTAAAGCTGAATCACACTGTTGTAATATTGTATGTACACATTGACGTTTGTACCATAGTATTCTGTGTTTCTGTTTAGTAATGGATGTGGTTTCCAAGCTTTCCAAACTGCATGTCACTTCGGACATTAATTTCTCCATCTTCATAATGAAAAGTGGAGAAAAGCGTATACTTAATAGCACTTGGTATTAATCTTTAACTTCAAGATTTCAGGTACTGTTTTTTGTTTTCATTTTATAAATGCACAAATTAAGACGTACATAGGTAAAGCATTTTCTTCCAAATTATATAGTTATTCAATGTACACACTAGAACCCATAGTTCCTGAGGCCTTTGACTATACTTGGGCAAGGTGATTGTTTCCCTACTAGTTTATGGAGAAGCAAAACCATGACATTCATACATATGAGTCTATCTCCTGTGTGATGCAAAAACTGGTTTGAATTTGACCACATCTGTGTGTGGATTGGTTCACCCATATTGCTGACAGCAATCTGACAATGATACAGGAGATCCAGGCTTGATCTCTGAACACTAATACTTTGATTTACAATGTCATCAGTTGCTACTAACAAAGATGGTTTTCATTTGTTACCAAGTTGGCACTAAGAAGTCTCAGCATGACAAAGTGGGCCACAGAGAATAGTGGAATCGGAAGCAGACTGTATGGGATGAAGAAATCCAAGGTCAGGGAGAGAAAGAAAGTACTAAACATCAGAATAGTTCCTGATATAACTGTCCTGATGTGGGACAAAGATGACTGTGCAGGAGCACAGTATTCTTCTGCTGAGTTATGTTCGAGGACAAATGTGAATAAATGAGAGCTTGATCCTCAGATAAATTCAGGAGGCTGGCTAGATATATTTTTATGGATCTTGATTTTGATCAAGAGTTTTATAAAGGTCACAGTGCGTCAGACACTTCCTCAGAGCAGTGCTCAGATGGGCAGATTGTGGGCTATGTTCCATTTGGTCCTGCTTAGGGAAACACTGACCTTCTGAACTGCAGAGGTATGATCTATGATTCTATGATTCTATGGAGGTAGAAGACCTTTCTGTAATGTTTGGTGACGTGTGCCAATTATGGTAGACTTTGTATATTATTTGCCAATTCAGAATTTGCATTGTCCTCAAGATGTCCCAAATCTGAAATTCAATACCTGAACAGATAGCATCAGGACAGATGAAATTTCTGTCATTGATACAGAAGGCAAAAATCTGTAGCACTAGAACAGAGCTTTGAGGTAAGGGTCTAAGCTGGGGTTTCCAGGTGGTGAGGACTGTTGTACAGTTGAAGTTACCAGCAAACAACCAGTGCTTTAGACACAGACAAATGTACTCTCCATGTGCTTTTCTGGGGGCTTACGAACATTACTGAATCAGAAGCTGGCAGTTTGAATCAAGGCAAAGGAGCTGGAAAGCTGAGAAATCTCATTCCATGCAAAGGTAAAACATCACCACATCTTCTATGCTGGCATGGCTTTCTTATAAGCAAATGGTGGCCCTACACTGTGAAATCAGGAGCTCTTCTGGTTTATTTCAGACAATGTTCTTATAAACAAATGGCAATGTATGGGCTTTATGCAGCAATTACCTGAATCATTGCGAAAGATTCCTGAATTTCAGAAAGATGGTCATACTGTTCTTGATAGCTCACTCTTCTAGATTGTCCAGGTCTCTCTGTAAGATAGCTCTCCCTCCTGATATGTCCTCCTTACCACCTAGTTTGGTGTCAACAGCAAACTTGGTGAGGCCACTTTTAATCCCATCATCCAGACTATTTATGAAGATGTTGAATAGCATGGGGACCAGTACTGGTCCCTGGGGGACCCCACTTGTGACCCACCAAAGTTTAAGCTGTTAGTCAATTCTTTGTCTTTGTGTCTAGAATTTAATTGATAGTTAGAATTAAAACATTAATTCTGTCTTCTTATTTTATTCACAGAATGTGAAAAAGAGCCTGGGTCCTTGTTGTGGATATTTGTGATGGTTGGAAATATAGTATGAGGAATGGGTGAAACTCCCATCATGCCTTTAGGCATTTCATATTTGGAGGATTTTGCCAAAGCAGAGAATTCACTTTTCTACCTGGGTAAATCTGCCCTATTGTGATAATGCTCCTCCCTCAAACAAACACACATAAACAAAAGCAAAAGAGCGAGATCTTATGCATCCCTTCAGTCCAATAAAAGAAGAAAGAAAACAGTCATTACTGCCTTATCAAAATAATAATACTGTAGAACTTGTAATTTAACTAAAGATAAACTTGTTGAAATTAGGCCATTTTTAGGTGTAAATGTCTGTTTAGTAGAGCTGTCCTAAACATATACAACAATTCCAAGAAAATAATTACATCCATGTTCTAATTTTGCGTGTTTTCTCCTTTTCATACTTTAGGATGTCTACATACAGCAACTGTAATTGGCCCCTTCCTTGGTTTCTTGTTGGCATCATTCTGTGCAGAATTGTTTGTTGATCTGGGATCAGTAGATGCAGGTAATGTTTGAATATATAAAATCTTACATATAAATCAGTAGGCATGATGATGTATTTATCAGCACTAAAAGATGTTTCTGTGCTAATATGAGGTGTCTTAATTTTATCCAAGTTTGCTGGTGTTTCTTTTAGAATAGAAAATCTGTGTATAATTCAATTCAATAAAAGGCCTGAATTCACAGAAGCACAAATGAATCTGCATGTACATTATTTGATGAACAATTGTGTCATCTGGCTTAACATAGAAAAGCACTAGAATTAATTTAATACAAAACACTGAAATTTGCCAGAAAATTAGCAGCATTAGAAAAGAAGACCAGAGACTACTCTCTTTCATCAGCCTCATTTTAAGAATCTTTAAAAAACTTTTAATATATCACGTTAGAGAGGACTAGGAAAAAACAGAATGACAGCAATGAATATTTCTGATGTTTGGTATTGTTAGGGGTTTTTTTTGTTTTTGTTTTCATAGAGGACATAACTATAACAGCTACTGATGCCCGCTGGGTTGGAGCATTGTGGCTGGGCATTTTGATTTGTGCATCACTGAACCTTCTTGCAGGAATACCTTTTTGGTTTTTGCCCAAGTCACTTGTGAAGGAAGGAGAAACAAATGAACCTGATGAGACAAATAAAAAAAGTGTAGTACTATTGCAAGAAAATGATAAAAATGAAGTCAAACAGACCATGTATGAAATTGCTGAAGGCAAGTTATATTGTATTTTATTTCCTAGTTTAGTCCTTAAAATGTGAACTCTGTGTATTTTTTGTAAGTAAAGATTGGTCCAAGTTATGAAATGCATACTCTGTTTTTCATCTCTATGCAGTGCAAAGGATTTGTGCAGAGATTTAGAATGGCTCCTTGTAGAGGACAAAAGCTAATTTCATAGATCCAGGATCTGTATTCACTCCTTTCCCCTTCCTGCATTTCAAGCATATGTAGGTCTGGATCTTTTCTTTCTGGTAGAGGATTAATGCACTGAAGAACATTACACCTCAGTGAGCTATGGACAAATTGCAGATATTAATTGCTTATTATGTATTATGTACCTCACATTCACTGGGAAGAAAAGTAACACAAGTCTTGTGCATTTCTTAAGTCCAAATTAAAGCCATTTAAGAGAATTGACTGGTGTTTAAGTGTCTTATAAACACATAATGACCATTGAACAAGGATCTATCTGACTTACCTTTATTCATGTTACTGTTAGCAACAATCACATCTGTGGTCTTTCAGATCTATATGTCTGTAGGAAGCTATTTTTTTCCTTCCCTTTTTTTTGTGCTAGTTGGAAACACAAGTGAATAAAATGTGTCAAAGGCTATGATCTTCAGAGTAGTCTCATGATGCTGTATACCAAGCTCAGGAGCCCTTGACAGCTTCTTCATTTTCAGAAAGTTAGTGCCAGTAAGATACTTGCCTGCCTCTGAAAGATATATATACCCTTCCCAACTGGCGCTGACTTTCAATGAAGCAAAGTCATTGTTTTACAGATGCTTCTGTTTTTCTGCAGAGTTTCTTGACAATAGCTCAGCACATTAATTAATAGAGAACATTGGACAAAGAGGAATTGTGGGGTTTTTTTATGTTTCAGATCCTGACTTAATAGGCATTACACAGAGAAAAGACGTGTGTAAATTAGTTTCTCAGAAGACTACTTGGCTAAAGAATGGCAGATCCAGACTTTGAGTGAATCCAGACTTCACTGTGAGTAACTGTGGTTACTTCCCTCTTCTGGCCTCTTGTGCCCCATCACTGACAGTAGAAATAAGCAAAATCAGTGACCAAGTCTCTGGGGGCAGGTTGTCACAGCTATATAGTGCGTTTGCCTCCCTTCCCCTTGTACTCCCTTTGCATGCCCAGGTGCAGGAAATGAGTTTTAGTGAATGTTCTGAGGGCATGGGATGAGAGAAAAAGGAGTGGGAATGGTGGGAGAGTAGCTGCTGCTGCAAACCTGTAAGTGAAAAGTTAAGCCACTATATAGCTAAAAAATTTCAGGAAACTTTTACAGTAAGATTATTACCGTGATTTTTTTAAAGCAGCCGTAGGCATTATTGTGCATGTGTGTGTGTGTGATTACCTTTGCATAGAAGAGACATGTTGGGGTAGCCTGGGCTAAGCAAATAATCTTTGGACTGTGGTGTCTGGCAAAGCACAAGCATTAGCCTGATCAAGTTGAGGACCATTTCTGTTTCCCTCTTTCCCCCTCAGCCACACTGAGCAACGTGTGATTCATTTCATAAAGCATGGTGCTAACTTGTCACATTATTTCATTCCAGATTTCATCCTGTTCCTCAAGGCTCTGTTTCGCAACCCAGTTTATATGTTATTTATATGCATAACTCTGTTACAGTTCAACGCTTTCAATAGCATGGTATCCTTCATGCCCAAATATTTGGAACAACAGTTTGGAAAATCTGCATCAGATGCCATCTTTTTAATTGGTACATTTGCATTTTGCTTTGCTGTACTCTACCAAGTAGTGATGTCTCCATGCAAGCTTTCTCTATTTATGTGTATTGTACACATATACATATACATACAAAGGTCAAATGCTTCTACAAATGACAGATTCCATACTACAAAGCATTTCTAAATAATCATGCATTTTCTGCTAAACATTTCATGATTTTCTGTGTGGAATTTAATAATATACTTCCCATCTTTTGAAGTGGCCCAGAAAGTTCAGCTGATGTAAAACTTGCACCACTGATCTCAAAGATGATATGTGATGCTCAGTTTGCACCAAGATGTGCTCCACTACCTTATCTTCCTGTTGAGTTTCTCTCCCGGCTAGGGAGGCTGTACTGAGACCTTGCCTCTTTTTTTTTTGTAGTTTGTTTTTAAATTTATTTATTTTTTTTGAACTAGATTGCAACTCTAGATTGCAGTTTTCCAGTGAACCATTTCAGTCTCACCCTCTAGCTTGCTCCCCAAGCAGTTCTCAGCTGCTGTTGATTTTGGCAGATGTTTTGGGTGGGCAAGGGAGCTAGTAGAGACCCATTTCTGACTGTAGTTAAATTATTCAGTCACAGGCACTATCTGAATCTTTGCCAAACAGTCTTCCCATATGAGTAGCTTTGATGATCTCTTTCTTTATTTTAACATGGAAGTTTCACTTGTTTAAATAGGTGTTTACAACTTACCAGTTATATGCGTTGGGTATTTTTTTGGAGGCTTATTCATGAAGAAATTCAAGATAAATATCTATCAGGCTGTGAACATAGCATTTTGGGTATCTTTACTGGAATACCTTCTCTACTTTGCTGCCTATTGGACTATCTGTGATACTTCACCAGTTGCTGGCCTAACAGTTTCCTATGAAGGGTATGTTCCTTAAGACACAAAAGGACTTAAGACACTGGAATGATTTTTCTTGCCAAGAATTGGTCAGGTTCTCCACAGTTTTGAAACATTTCAGTTTCATGACCTAAATTCCAAGGATTTTAACTTGTATGAGACAATAGGTCTATCTTTGTTATCCCTGTTTTAAACTATAGAGTATATTAAAAAGTATATCCACATCAAGACTCATGCAATTGCATGTCCATATTAATTCTTCAACTAATACTAAGTATACATTCAAGTCATATAACTGCAAGTAAAAATAAGAAGTTGTTGATCAAATTAGGCATACATGAATATAATTTTAGAGGTATAAAGGGACAAACCCCTTTCTTTATCTTATACTTGTACTGGAATTTGACTGCTATTGAGTTATCAGAGGATATTTTATCTGCAGTTTCTTGATTTGAAGTCTGCCATTAATCACTGAGATGGTTTGTGTGTCTTTAAAATGCACATGTAGGTGTATGTAATGCTTATAGAAAATCAAGAACATACAAGGCATAGATGAAGAAAATGCTGCAGGGTATGTATACCCATCTACGAATTGATAATATTAATGTAATGTAATATAATACAATATCATATCATACCATATAACATCCTATAGAAAGATAGAAAGGTATGACTCCAGGATAGGACCATGTGGGATCCCATCCTGGATCACCACTTGAGCTAGAATAGAATCTTAATCATTAAAAAGGGTTGCTGTTGGTATTTCATTACTGAAATTTTTATTCATCTGCTAAATGTATTTCAGAATAGAACAAGTTTCATATGCATGTTTAGTTTGGAGAAGAGGAGGCTGAGGGGAGACCTTATTGCCCTCTACAACTACCTGAAAGGAAACTGTAGA
>JAOTQQ010000001.1:69840492-69862375 GCA_026546715.1 Gallinago undulata | reverse complement strand
GCTCTAGGCAATCCTGCTTCAGCAGGGGAGTTGGACTAGATGATCTCTATGGTCCCTTCCAACTCTAAAAAAAAATATTCAGTGAAATTCAGTGAAAAGTTATCAGGATTTGTTACTTTAGTTGCATTTACTCTAGAGGGGAATAACTCATACATTAGGCATGATAGAATGATACTTGTGAGCATTTTGCCCATCATATTGCTGTCTGCTAAATTCTATACCTTCTAATGTCTTGTCAAATTATTTTTTGAATGGTACATAATGATAGTCATACACGTGCTCTTCTTGATCTTTGTCCAATTTTTATTTCTCTCAGATGTGATGCTACAATGAAAGTAGTATCCATTTGGGGTTCATTAACAGTGAGCTGTTGCCCTAGGATGTCTTAAATATCTTGGGAAAAGACCCTGAATGTCTCTGGAAAAAAGATAATACAGAAAACCCTACTGATAAAGGTATATGTCGCTCTCAGTGTATCTTTGGTTGAATATAGTGCATCCACAGAATCACAGAATCACCTAGGTTGAAAGGGACCTTTTAAGATCAGCTTCTAGATTGGAACTGCCTCATAGTTAGGTCTATCTACAGGTGGCCATGCAATAACTCTCAAGCCCTTTTATTACAGCTGTTGGAAAACAAACAAACAAACAAACAACCTTCCTGATTATTATTCCCTACTGCGTAAGGCATGGATGGAGATTCTGGAACTTTACCACAGACCAATGCTCCAGCACTTGCAAGTATTTCCTACCCATTTAATGTATATGATGCAGATTCACTCCCATTTTATCCATCTGGGACCTTCTGCAGCCACAGAAAAATGGGAAGGATTTATTCCAAAAGTAGTTATGTTAGTTATGTTATATTCTGTTTTACTTTAAGATGTCTTATTATCACCATATGTGTATGTGCCTGGAATTTCTTCCTGTCCTTGTGGAATCAATGACAAAAGATCAATTTCTTCCCACAGAGCAGGAAATCAGCTCTAGAATTTAGTTTCTTCAAGTACAGGAGGTTTTCACAATTCTTTTGAAAAGATATGTCACAGCTCCTTCCTCCCTTTGCATGAGATGATAGACCTGAACAGGTATAACATGAGGAAGGGGAACAGAAGAAAAAGCAAACGTGGTACAGCCTGTAACAGAGCAGACAGTGCAGTTCTTTATTAAGCCACAGGTCTTCCAGAAGTTTCATGAACACTAGAAGCCCAGCTGATTTTCAGCATTGCTTTTGCTTCCATGGGGCACTTAATGAAAGCCATCATTCTTCCTTGTGGATTTTATATTCATCCAAAGCTAGAGTTAAAAGTCTTTTGCAGGCCTTTAGTCACAGTTTAGTGCCAACGTAACGTGGGAAATGTGAAAAGTTACAGTGCACCAAAGTTTCACAGCTGTAGGAAACAAAAGGGCTTTGTTAGGTAAGCAAATCTGTGCTATTTAAATGGACCACTGCCAAAGAGTCAGGCCTAGTTAACTCACTGTCTTTTGAAAGCAGATAGGAAAGTTTCGAAGTTTTAAATTTAGCATTTTAGTGGCTACATTAACTCTCTTTTGAGTTGTTCCAGTTCATCTGCTCGAGAATGTAGCAGCAAAACAGGCTACCTTCACCAGATGCTTTGAAGTCATAAGGCTTCTACGCAGTCGTTCATCAGCTTGGACAGTGCTGGCTGCAGAGCTGGCATGGTAGAGGAGCTTCTTGGCATAAGCCTAGGGTAGGAACGTTACTTCCACAGAGCAAAGCCAGGAAATGGAAGTACAGGTCATTCCAAAGTAGTTGTCATAAAACCTTTATTATGTGCCACGTCTGGTACAACAGACATTCCAAGAATTAGGTCGGGGGGTTAGACAAATATTCTTAGAGCTATTCCTTCAAATGTAAAGATCAAACTTTAGACTTGATCCTGCCAAATTCTGAGCATGTTGACTTTCTTTTAGCAAAACATTTCAGCATGTGCTTAACTCAAAAATAAGTGGCCTTATTGATGCTTGTTTAAGTAGGTGGCATCAGACTTTTCAAGGCCAAGCCCAGACTGCCACTGTTGTGACACTTATTTGAACAGAGGGGACTGGCTGTGGGTTACAGAGGGTACTCAAGTGATATTCAGTGTGCTTGAAAGTTTGGGCTGACCCTGGTCTGATGTTTCAAGTCTCAAGAATTGCATCAGCGCTGTGGGTAACACAAGCCACAAATGGGCATAATGCCAACAGAAGTAACAGTAGGTGCAAAGTTTTTTTTTACAAAACAGGAGCATATGAATATTGAAGTTGATTAAATCCAACATCAAATTAATAAAAATGGGTGGTAGGTTTATTTTCTGAGTGCCTCGCAGCCGAGCAGATGGTTTTCACAGTACAATCAACCACATTTCTTTGTCACTGAAGTTATAAATTAGTAAAGGGTGCCCATGAGTCAAATTTTGATCCTTAAACCTACTGAGTGGAAGGCTAGGTCTTGGTGCCTGGATATGGAGGCTGCCAGACACTGAGAAACAAACACCTGACGCTTATCTGGGAACGTGACCAGTGCAACCATCTTGGAGATATTTTAAAGGTAATGGTACACAGACTGTGCACACATATATTTATCGAGCATTTTGTACTCAATGCCTTTTGTAATCCTGACATTCCACTGTGGGGGTTTTGATCATAATCAGGTGGTGAGTTGCCATTTACAAAGAAATAACAACAAAGTCTTGAGTATCTTACTGAAGAAGGGCAATATGTTATAAAAAGCACATCTCTCTGTATATGTAGGCTATGGGGTGGGTTTTTTTATTTACTTTATTTTCCCTGTATCAACTTTTAATTTTATCAGCTACTTTATTGCCAAGTCTCTCCAAGTTTTTTAAAGGTCATTATTAGTAGTTTTATATGTATCCTAAAAAATTCTGTGTCTGGTATGAACTTCATTTTCTCCCTGTCACATCTAAATTTTAAGAATTAAAACCTAAATTCTTAATGCACAATTAAAATTTTTTTATTATGCATATTGTTTAGGCTATGATTTTATTATATTTTTTTCTTGAGAGGAAATTACTCATTTGAGAGGAAAAAGTGTTACCTGGCAAGTTGATTTTAATTACTGGGCATAAGGGAGGTGTGGTGACCAAAGCTGCATCATTACACGAGAATTTGGCTGTGAGGACATGACTGATTTATAATATGAATGCTGGCCTTGTGTTTGCCAATGCAGGTGGCCATGCAATAACTTCTCAAGTCCTTTTATTACAGCTGTTGGAGAAAACAGCCTCCTGATTATTATGTTATTATATGTTACTAACATATTATGTTAACATAAATAGCTTCTGACTACACGAGTGTTGCAGTTTTGGACAAGTATTATTCAAGTTTACTTTCTTCTTCAGTCATTGCAATTACTGTGAAGAGCAGACTGTTTCTGTTTTCTTTCTCTCTGAATTTGAGTTTTAGTAGGCAAGTCCTCCCTACACACTCTTCTCATCTGAGCAAGCCTCAAATTACCAGCAGCTAATTCAGCCTGTGGATGTGGAGAGAAGACCCTGAGCATACCTGGGATGGGATTTGACATTCACAAAAGCCAAATTACTTTTTAGTTTATTTAAGTCTGGTCATTTGATAAAAATTGGATATATCCAGCAACAAGTTCTTGGCTACTGCTGGGGTTTTTTTTCAGAATTGTTCTTAGTCTTTTCCTTTCATAATAAGGCATGAAGTGTTCCCAGTTGTGCTGGTTGGGATTTTGAACTTTCATTGTTCAGGACTTTCTCTGAGAACATGGAAAATTACCAGGTAATTGACCCTCTCTTGCTTTGTTCAGGGAGTCAAAGGCATAGATTATTTGAATCACAGACAACTTAAACAACAGGACAAAAAGTAGTAGATCCCTTTAGAAAGTGAAATCTCAGGTTCTAACATCCCTTCAAGAAGAGATGATTTGGTAGCTCTGTGCCAGAAGTGTGACTTATGCATGTTAGTTTCCAACAGAGGGACTTAGGGAGCACACCCGGTGTTTGTTAAGGGCAGACATGCGTGTGACCATAGGTGGCAGTTTCCTGGATCCTTATAGCCTGGGCAGTGCAAGAGGAAGGTACTCACCTGGAGGGCAGAAAGTTTGCTACAGGTGGGAAATGCTGGTGTAAAAGAAAAAGTTCATTACAAAGATTTTGCTTTTTAAAAGGCCTTGACCCCACTGTGTTTGTGTAAAGGCTGCCTGGCTTTATAATGTTATCATTTAAATGGTTCCAAAACAGGCTTTGGAAAAAAAACAGACTTCTCATTTGAAGTTAATGGAACACCAAGTGGCCCAGTTCACGCTGTACCTTTGCTGTCACTATTGTTTCAAGGCAGCTCTCTGGAAGGCCGGAGTGCAGGCAACTGTATGCTCTCTGGCACACCATGACTTTTCTTTCTTCTGGACATTGTAAACCAACCTCAAGAAAATTTTCTGGTATAAAGACAGAATCATATATAAAACAAGCTTAAGTTTCTGCAGAAATTTCCAGAATTTAAAAAAAAATTCTAAGAGGGCATGAGCCCTGTTTTAATTTTCTTTATTTTCCCCCCATAGTTTCCTACCTTATACTGCATTTTAAGTTGGAGTGGTCCTCCTGAATAATAGGATATCAGCATTTGCAACATTGCTGTTGCTGCTTCATGACTGATTTCAACTTATGACCAGGAGCTTCCTATCAAAGGTATATATATGCATGCACACACAAACACATAGACAGACAACTTGTATTGCTTATGCAGTCATTTATTTTTCAGGCATTACAATTTAACAGACAAAGTTTACCAAGAGACTTCTCTTTTCATTTTAATTCTTTTTATGTAGGAGTCTGGCTTCTGAAATCCTGTCCTGAGTGATGGAGAAATTATTTCTAAATTCAAATATACCAAACACAAAATTATTCATTTCTTCCAACTTTCCCTGTTATTTTATCTTGCTATGTTTTCACGTCAGACCAGGCCTGAGCAACAGAGGTTGTATATGGTTATGAACTTGCCTCATAGTCAGTCTTTCATTTTTTTCCCCATATAAATTAGTAAAGGCCATTGTATGAAGAGAAGAGCTTAGATTTCTCCAAAACTTATTTCTGTATGAACATTGTGAACTTGCTACTATGCCCCTCCATGGCAGCAGCCAGTGATATTGTTAAAAAAGAATTATGATTTCAGTGAATGTCTGGAGAGATGAAGAGTGTAGTAGGCGTGGGACAGCTGTTTTGCTTCAGTACTATGCATCGGTAAATCCCCCCAAAATTCGTATAATGCAGAAAGCCCTTCTATATTTAGCTGGCTTTAGTAGTAAGGGTGAGCTATTGCAACCATTCAGTGTAGATGGTATAATTGGTGCCCCCCCTTCCCCCCCCCCCCAACTTTTCTGATATATCTCTTTTCACAGTGTATGTAATACCAAGTAAAGAAGAGTTTGTACTGGTCTGCAGTTCAGTCTTCCAGAAATAAAGATGATTAATAGGGAGTTACATCACGAAATTCAAAGGCCTGAGCACCCCAAAATGACAGCTGAGCTCTGAATGCTCAATTGTGTGTTTATTGTCATAAACTCACTAAACAATACCTTCTTGAAATAAAGTGACATGAAAAGAGAGCACCAAGGTTAATCTGCATGTGCCTTTGTTTTAAAGACTGAAATAGGACGGAGAAGAGGTAACAAGAGGGTCTGTTTAGCCCATGTTTGCATGGAAAGTGATCCAGATAACTCCTGGTAGCACAGTGATCCTTATTCACTGTTGATGTACTATAGGGTGACAGAGAGAAGATAGGAGTTGCTGTGAGAATCAGACCAGGCAACAGGCAAGGGTTAATATTTACACATAACATATAGCAAGTGCAATGTGTGCTGGAATAACCACGTAATCCAGACAACACTATGGAAAGAAGTGGTGCATCTGCCTAGACTATCATGTAAATTATAATAATATGCTTGGCAATCTTTTTCTTGTTGCTTTTGGATTTGTAATCTAGTACATACCTCTGTCCCTCGCTAGAGGCTTTGCCAGATGCCAGCGTGTCCTGCAGTGAAAAGACTTGGCCTTGGTCCTCTCGGATTTGCAGCACCAGGGGGATCCTCTATTGCTCCAGTGTGACCTGGCCTTTGCTTGAGAAGGAAAACTACTTCGCAAGAGTTTGGGGTTGGCAGGTAGCTCTCTGTGATCAAAGAGTGTTGGTTGTGGTAAGTAGAAAGGGAAGGCAATGAGCAGAGGGTGCTGTGATGGATGTCCTTGGCATTGTCACCATGGCAGGGAGAAGAGTATCTGGTGAATCTGGCTTGAGTGTAGCAACTGCACTGCAAATGGGAACCCCTGGGCTATCGAAGGGAATTTAAAACTACTGCCTCATTCTAAAGTGCTCATGCTGGAGAATGTAGGTAATGACATCATGAACAGATGGAAAAAATTTAGGCCTTTAATTCTAGTCCTGATCATGTTAGTTGAGTGCTTCTGAGTTTATAAATTGAGCACAGTAAATAAATTACATTCTCTACTGCCAATAACAAATAGAAGTTATTTCTTGGCACATACATATTGTTTGTCGAGTCTAATTTTAAAATATAGATGACATGATTTCCATTAATTCTCTGGAGATTGTTTTAAACTCTGTTAATTTTACTGACTTGGAACTTTTCCCAGTATGTCACAGACACCCTGTTGTGTTCATTTTTTCTTTTAGTGTTGAATTTCTTATCCAATTTAATACTCATTTTTTCTCTCTGATGTTTTTGTATTCTTCAGATATTTACTTGTGTCAAGCTCCCTAAAGTAAGCCTGTACCTTCCCTGTGTACTGAGCACCTTATGATTTGTCCCAAGAATGAATGAAATTTGTGTGATGCTCATCTAATGAACTGTTTTGAAAACTGGTTCTTGACTGGCATATTTGGGGGTTTTTGCCTTGAAAAAGGTCTTCCAGTATTGCTTTAACCAAGGTCTTCCTACATTTTGATACTGTGGGAATTTCTTACCTTTGAGTTTTTTCTATGATTTGTGCCATTTACAAAGCAAAAAGCAAAGAACTATTTTTTGTTAATTGTGTTGTCATTGATCCTGTGTAACCGAATGTCAGAAACTTGTTTCAGGGACTCCTAGTTTTGCTTTTCAGAATCTGCAAAGCCAACAGATTAAAAAAAAAAAAAAAAAGAAACATAGGTCACCATGCTGCTGCCTGGAGTGGAACACCAAAATAGTGAGTATACTGCCTTTTTAATGTTTATAACTGTATCGTTGATGCTACATATGACTTTTCTTATAGATTGTAGAGGAAGATATCTTTACATTCCTTAGCAGAAGAAATTCCCATTGCGTGTTCGCCTGAGATTATGCTGCACAATACTTTTAGTGATAAAACATGTTTGTTCTTCATGTAAAAATCCAACTCCCTCAAAACCAATTACAGCACCCAATCCTTAATGCAAAATTTCATTAAAACCCAAAGCTCTACATATAATATTGCTTCAAAAAATAGCTGTGAGAAAAGCACCTTCCTTGGAAATGCAAGGAGAAATACTGAGCTGAGGAGAAATTAAGAAATGTTTTCCTTGAAGCTTCCCACATCTAGTGCTTTTTAAGTGCAATCACAAAGTTTGTAAGTTTTATTTAATGACTTTAAAAACATAATTTAGTAGTAAAAAAAAAAAAACCTCTAAGTTGGGTAAGTAATAATAGTCTTGCATATAAAAGTACTTTAAGGTTTTTCATATTTAAAGAAAATGAAGGTAAGGTTATAACATCCTAATGTACAAACAAATCTGTATTGAGATGGTTCTCCCACGTTTGCCACCAAAGACAGAATGAAAACTATTTGATAATTACTTACCAGTATCATAAGTTATTATTGTACTTTTGAATGCACTTAAACACCAATCATTTAGATAGGCAAAAGTGGTGCAGGTCCATAACGATGCTCAAAGGAGTTCTCCCTATGACTTTGATCAAATTTACTGGGATCTAGGGCATTTGCACTGGTTTTGCCAGCAGAGATTTTTCTGCTGTGCTTTTAGGTTATCATCCACAGGGAGATGAGATTGAAAATGCACTCCTTGTACAGGCATGTTTCTGGAAGTGCCCAGTTAGCTATTTATGAGTAGATGCTCATGAAAGCACAACTGCCCTTTGTGATCCCGCTCGTGATCCTTGATGCATGGAGGCTTGCTCCTCCTTGGCCTCTGGCTCAGGTGCATTTTGAACTCCCACAGAGCTAGCAGAGGTAGCTCCCACTCTGAACTGGAGCTTAGAAAGGTCAGCAAAGATCTTGGCCTGAGAAATACATCAGTACTGACAAATTCAAAGGTGACTTCATTTGTATTCCACCGTAGAGTTGCTTGTTTATTTTCTCCAGTGAAAAAGGGCTGTGAAAGTTGTCAGTGGTAGTTAGACTTCTCCTTTTCAGCTCTGAAAGCATCCCCAGTACATTTGTTTGGGCTACCCAAGTCCTATTTTATTTGCAAGCATAGAGTGTATCTACACAACAATTCCTTTGTTCAGGTTAAAACATTTCTCCAGCACGTGATGGAGATTCAGGCTGGAAGTCATGCATTAACATTGACAAAAACTTGATTTTTTTGAGATACACTTTTCTTTTTCAGAAGACTAATTAATTCAAGCACAAACTATGTCTAAATTCAAAGGCACATACAACCCATCTTACCAAGAACTGATATGACTTCAAATAATTATTTTTTTGTCAGTTCCTCCAAGGTTAATAGTATTGTTTCCCCTATGAGTACACATTTACTATCTGTCTTACAGTTTGAAGAGATCAGTAACACTCCTTCTCTGCTACTATTATTATTCGAGGCTTTACATTTGAGTATTCAGTGGAGCCTCATCCTTGGGGAGAATATTCCCTTACTACATAGTTAGATTGCACCAATTTTGCAGGAGGCCTGTGAACTGTTGACAAATTAATTTTACCACTTGTATCTTTGACTTTTATTAATTCTCTTTGGGACTTAAAGAAGCTGGAATTACTAAAATAAGATCACATGATAGCTTAGCGTAACAACCCCAAATCCTCTGTGCACCCTTCCAGAGGTGAAAAATTGTTGTCAAGAAAAAGACTGGAAAAAAACTTCTAAAAGCTTTTTTCTGTTTGAAGCAGAGCATTAACTTCCCCCCCCTCCCCCCCCCCCCCCTCTTTTACATCTTGTTTTTCCATGTTTCAGCAGTAGTAGGGAATAATCTCTCAGGATTCACGTTTTTTCTGCTTCTGCTCCTACTTACTCCTGAGGAAACCCACTATGTGACTTGGAAACTGAGTTCCCCGAGCACCAGTCTGGCAGCCACATCAGCCCTGACACGGCATCACCACGTGGTCTTTCGGCTGCTGGCTCGCCACTTGGGATTGTGCCGCTTCGGGCTTGGGCTTTGCTTGGCAGGAAAGCTCAATCAGGGCAACCGAGCGCGACTGAAGTGATGACAAGAGGGTTCCCTTTGCACAATGCTTCCTCCCGATGAAGAAGATGCAGCTCTGGGCAAGCAGCCTCCTCAGTGAGAGTTGCCAACTGGTTCACCTCTGCGTGGCAGGAGGCCAAGCTTAAACCTTCTACAGTTTCTTGAGTAGCTGACACACAAAATGATCTCCTGGTGAAACGAGTCATCTGAGCACGGGAATAGTACACCCCCTCACTCTGAATGTCCCTCCTTCTCAGCCACAGAATATCTTGCACCCATTTGACGCGGTTCATAACACGTACCTAGGGCATTGATGTGCAGCCAGCCAGACGCATCACAGCAGGGACACCGTGTCCTGTTTTGGGCTGGTGGTGCTACGCAGAACAGCACCCAGCCAGGCTCAGGAGGCATCTCCTTCTTCCTTTTTTGTTTGGTTTTGTTTGTTTGTTGTTTTTTGTTGTTGTTGGACTTGATGATCTCAAAGGTCCCTTCCAACCATGAATATTCTGTGATTCTGTGATTCTGCTACAGCTGTTCTCTTTGAAGGGGTCTCTTCCACCCACCTCTGAGCACTTGCCCCCGCCAGCCTGCTGGCAGACAAACAGTGTTGGCTCACACAGGAAGCAGCAACGCTTCACCAGCAGCAATAAATAGTTCCTTGTTGGGGACCTCCTCTCCTGTTTTGGAGTTTCCATGCTACCACAGGCCTTGCAGAACAGGTTCCCAGTGGGCACGGCCAATGTGCAGCCAGTTAGACTGGTGGCTGACACCACAGCCCATGCTGTGGCTCCTGGAGAGGCACTGATGTGTGCTGGTGATGCTGCTCTCTTGCCAGCATCTGCTGGTGGGCTGGCCAAGACCTGGCAGCTGGATTTTGCCTCCCCTGCACATGCCCTTCCATAACAAGGGCCCTTTTCCTCATCTGTTAGCAGCCGCCATACCACAACTGAGTTGCAGGGGCAGGCATGACGGCAAGTGCTGTCACTGACACCAGAGCTGGGTTTGCAAAGGATACGGAAGATTATATTTATGTGAGCGCTGAAGCCCTTTATGATGGTATTCATCTCTCCTGACTTGCCGCTGTCAAAACTGATCTTGCTGTCTAGCCTTCATTCGCAGCTATATCTGGAGTTCATTTCATCTCATACCTAAAGTGAGTATCTAAAATAGATCAGACAACTCACACCTTCAGAAATGCTCCTTTTTCCTCCTCTGATTATAAAGAGAAACTGATTGAGCGGCTCATCTGGAAGTGCTGCACTGAATCCCTGTGGGGCTGCCTTGTAAGTTACCATGTGTATGAGACAATCACAAGAAGTGTTATGGCCTCTGTAAACTGCTGTGTATTCAACTTTAAAATACATTGATTGAAGTGCTGATGGGATTTTTCTGGGTGTCTCATTTTGAGAAATGTTCCTCCTCTCCTGATAGCGGGCTTGCAGTTAGTTACCTTTCCAACAGACTCCTGTTCTTCCATTTGGTTGAGGCCTGGCACCAATGATAAATAGGGGACCCATTGCTGAGGTTCATATATATTTTTCCCCCAAACTTTGCAATATAATCATAGTTAAAAGTGGTCCAAATGTAGGTTGTAATATATGTAAATATGAAATTATCAGGTGAAGTTAATTCTTATTTATTCTAGTGATATTCTGATGAATGAATCTAAATATTTTAAATATTTTTTTTTTATAATTAAGGTGTTAAGAACTAGGCAAATATAACTCTTCTTCACCTAAATAAAAGTATGAGAATGGATCATTTTATCTGAAGAATAGGTTTGATAGCATTTTCTGTATTTTGAGTTCTTTTAAGAGAAAGAAAGTTTCAATATGTACATTCTTCCCTTGTGTTAAAACAAATTAATTAAACAAGAAGTTGGCATATAAAGATTAATGCAGGAATGTTGCAATTAAAACCATTATGGAAAATAACATTTTCCTGTGGTGCATGTGTTCTTACTAAATGGTAGAAATGTGTTTTGATTTGCTCACTGAGTGTCTGGTGGCAGCAGAGAGTCCTGCTGGCAAAATAGAAAAATTGACATTTTAAATAAAGACCCATAATAAATCAATAAATATATAATCATCACAGTAAAATTTGTAAAATTCTAATAAGAAGTGTGAATATGGCAGATGCAATGATTGTCTGCAGTTAACTACCAAGCTTGAGCGAAAAATGAGAACATGCATATTTATGGACTTAGCAAGTTTATTATTTTTTTAACCTCTCATGACTAAATAATACATTTCCATGTAGTTAATTGAGTTAATTTATTCTTTAGAAAATCTCTTACTGTATTTTTATACAGAAAAAGCTAATCAAGGCTTTTCATACAAACTTTATCAAAGTTTGTGTTTCAGGAGTTTACCTTTTTCTGGAAGGAAAGGGGATGGTGGGACAATGCTTTTTCCTTCTAGGGTTCCTGAAGTTATTGAAGCCATAAAACTCTTTTTTTTCTATACTCAGAAATCACTAGATTGGTCCTTTAAGTAGATGTGATTCTCATTTTGTAATTCAAGCTTCCACAAAAGCAACCAGCATGCTGTTACATGCAACCAAAAAACTCTTTCTTCAGGCTCTGTTGTTAGCGCCTGGAACAAATTCTGGGTCAGAATCTTTCCTTGCACTGGATAATTCTGCTCTAGAGAAGACACAAATTGAGTGGGTTTGCACTTTGTACGTGCCCCCTTTGACGTGAGAGGTAATTTTCTACTTATGGTTGGTTATGATGCAAGAACTGGGCTAGCTGTGAGTAATACGCTCACTCTTTTTGTTTATCCAGTCTAGTCAGCTTGGAGGGATAGCTGTGTCAACCCACATCTCCTGTTGGCACCTGCAGGAACTGCCTGTGGTTGTGCTAAATTATCCTGATTTATAATAGGCAGGGGATTGTGACGGAGGCTGTGATTTCCTGAGGGCATCTGCTTCTCTTTAGCTCTCCATGAGGGTAGTCCTCTTGCACCTCTGCATTGGGGTCGTGACATGAAGGGCCCATACCAAAAACTGGCAGATGACAATATGCAATTCACGCCTTTCGTGGAGCTAAGTCACCCCTATCTCTGCTGACCCCCATTGAAGTTTCAGGTAAGATCCTTGGAAAAACGGCCTGCTCTCTCAGAACCCTTGGACTGGTGGATGTGTGGATGTGTGCTTGACTGGTGGAGAGGTGCTTAAAGCAGCTTTAGTGTTTAGATTTTTTTTTGGGGGGGGGGAGAGTAAAGGAAACAAGTTGTTCCTCCCGGGAGAGGCTGGCACCACTCAGCATGCTGGCAGGTAGACTGCCAAAAGTAACGACAACACATGAAACCTGCCTTCCTTCACAAAGCTTTTGTAGCAGTGATTGTGGGAAAGTTTTGCAATCACCATAAGAAGGAAATCCAAGATTTAAAAAAAATGTGGTGGAGTGTTCCACTTCTTGGAGTAGGCAGCACTTTTGCTGTGACGTTGTGCTGGCTTCAAGCCTGAAAGCCCTAGGGCACAGGAAAGAAACAGCCTGACACTGCAGTGAGACAAAGTAAGTTTTCTCTCTCTCTCTGCCTCGCACCGTCTCTCCTCACTCTCCCTTCCTGCTTCTTTCCGTTTGTTTGTTTGCGTGTTTGTTCATTTGTTGAATTGTTAAGTGCTAGTTGCAGGGCAGGCTAGGCTTTTTGTACACCTCAGGGACACTAAACTTGAAAGAGATTATGTAAAGTGCAAAGGTACAATTCTTCAAATTAGATTTTTTTTTTAAAGGATAAGCACTGTGGACAGTGGGATATTTATAACTCCGTACAAAACCTATTCATTACCATTAACTAATTTTTCAATCTTGTATTACTTTTCTTCATTTAATTTTAAATACCACCGGTGTCAATGGTTCACTGGTTTGCCAAAGTTCAGATTTTTATAGAGTTGTTATGGGAAATGTTATGGTTGCATTAAGCATAAGAGAAAAGTTTATACAGATTAACATTTTCTGTACGTTTAAGGAAGATTATTAGGCTGGCAGTATAACATTAAATATTGTGAAAAGAAAACCTCGTCACTGATTTAAATACTGTTTAACAGTCAGATGATTCACAAGGTTAATCATCAGCAAAATACAAATCAATAAAGAATGTATTTGCTTTAGAGAACTTTGTCTTTCAGCTCCTATCCTGTTAAGATTCAGGTAAGTCTGAGTTCACCATACTTTAATTATCTATAGCTTTTTCTTTCAATGTTTTTTTGATTTGTGAGCTTTTAAAAATGGTCTAAGGAAGGTTAAGTCCATTTAGAAATTTCCCATGTTTATCACTGCGATAGATACACGTGTTTGCTTTTCGTAGCCACTTTTGATGTATCCTACTGGAACAGGTTTTGGAACTAAAAACTACAAACTTTAAGTTATATGGGGCTTTATATCTCTTTATTAGACATTAATGCCTATTTGCACTCATTAGGAGTAATTTCTGGGCAGCTGTTAATTTGCTAAGAGAGTGTTGTTCTTTCTGGACATGGGTGGATGTTTCTCCGGGCATCATCCAGGTTGCTCCTGGGCATCTTGCTCAGAAGAGAGCTCTCCAGAGGGACAGAGCCACCCTTGTAGGTTAGCCCAGGACCCTGCCACAGCTCTGCTGCCCCCGGTGTCGAAAATTCCTCATGACATTGAAAAGGCCTCTGCTGATGGGTCAGCTGGCCTCTGGGGCCTGCAGGAGGGGAACTTTGAGACATTCCCAGAGGAATTAAACAAGAGTGTGGTATCCTAGTGTCTTGGGGGGAATATGTTACAGACCAAGTTCTTGGCTTATGTTCCTCCATATTCCTCTAATACGAGCCATATATCTAATTGAGCTAATTGATGTCAGTACTACTGCACCAGTTTTCCAACAGAGGAACTTGGCAATAGCTCTTTTTGATTGTTATCTTTCCAGATCTCTTGGGTTAAATGGTTTCCCCTCATCAGCTTAATCTACATCAGCCAACATAGCTAAGATGACTCTTTATATCAAAGCCAACAGAAAACTTTTGCAGTCTCATTAAAATAGCTGCATTTATCACCTGTCTTGCAGGAACTTGTGGACACTTGTGGACTTTAAGATAGTCCATATTTGTTTCTTTTAATCAGTACCTTCCTTTTCCCTAATGCATTTTTACCTTCTAATTTCTTCTTAGTAGCTGGGATAGTACTGTAGCTTGTATTTCGGATGAGAATAATGTTGAACACACTGATGTTTTAGTTGTTGCTAAGCAGTGCTTACACTAAGTCAAGGACTTTTCAGGTTCTCATACTGCCCTATCTGCAAGGAGGCTGGGGCTGCACGAGAAGCTGGGATGGGACACAGCCAGGACAGCTGACCAAATACAATTCCATAGAATATGACATCATGCTGAACAATAAAACTGCGGGTAGCTGGCGGGGGGTGGGGGGGGAGGTGGCGGCTGCTTGGGAACTGGCTGGGCATTGGTCAGCAGATAGTGAGCAATTGCATTGTGCAGCACTTGTTTTGTATATTCTTTTATCATTATCGTTATTCTACTTTCCTGTCCTATTAAACTGTCTTTATCTCAACCCATAAGTTTTACCTCTTTTTCTGATTCCCTTATCCCACTGGGGTGGATGTGAGTGAACGGCTGTGTGGTGTTTAGCTGTCTGCCAGGTTAAACCACAACAACCTACTGTATCTCTTACTGTATTTTCTCCTCAGTCATCATCTCTCATCTGATTTTACAAACATTAATCCAATAAATAACGTTATTCATAGGAATGTTGACAGAGTGGTACAGAGTAGTGTTCGGTATTTCTGCAAATTCGTAGATTATGCAGTTAGAGAAAATAATCAGAAATGCAATATAATATCAGAAGCCTACTGGGTCATACCAAAGGTCCATTTAGCCTGGAACAGTGACCAAAAGTGGATATCAGGAAGAGAATATAAGAATTTGGTTCAAGCATTGTGAAGACATTTCCCTCACATCCTCTCCCAGCCTCCAGCTGCCTAGGCACTTTCCTTCTAAAAGCTGTCAGCAAGTTGCCTCTAAGTTTTCCATCTAGCCAAGAAGATCTTGAAATCTTTTAGAAAGCAGAGTTCACAAAGAAAGTACACCATTCCTAACACTTTGAACACTCTTTAACATCCTTCCTGAGAAAAGGTGTCAATGTGTAGACATCTCAAGTAGTCTTTCACCACCTAGTATGCCTGAAAAACATTGAAACTTTTATTCTTATGCAAATAATAGTTAATTATAGTTATATTTTCCATACAGGAAGACCTACATATCAGATCTGGAGGAGGAAAAACATGGACAGGCCAATTGCTGCTGGCCAACTTAAAGACAAGTCACTCTTCCAGGACAGTGATGGCAGCACAGTTCCTGTCAAGAGTGTGTGCCATAATTTTTCAAAGCTAAAGGTATGGATAGGAGCCCTCATCATATATTTTCTCTGGAATACTTAAAGTGCAATTTGAAGTTCTATCAAAATTCAGTTAGTTCTGTATGACACTGTTTGACATTAGCTGTGCTGGAAACAACACCCTAGGTTGTGATTCCAAGTGCATAGAAGTCAATAAATGTGTTCAGCAGTTAAAAAGTGAGGCCACATTTTGCTAAGGAATAATTTAGAGCTGTGCTATAGTCATAGTTGTAGGCAGTTATCCATGTTTTTGAGAACAGGAAAAGTAGGAGTAATAAGACGTGTCATAATAATAGTACCAGTGATGATCAACTTTATGCTTCAAGTTTTCCCTAGGGAAGGAAACAGCTAAACCAGTATGTGGTAGAAAGGTAGAGGGTGCACACAGTCAATGTCAACTTTCTTTTTCTTTTCAGTAGAAGAGGCTTTAGAGGCCACCCTGAAAAAGAAAGTAAAATCTTCCATTTTAATGAAAACCATTTTAATAGGAAGAATCTCTTCAGAGAGAATTAGAAGGAAAAACATTTGATTTTTGTATTTCTTGAGTTGGTTACTCCGGCATTCAGCCATGAAGAAAAAAATGTTTCTTTGCAAACTTGATTATTTTCTCTCTTCAGATATTTCTTGGAGCTCTAGCTTTTTCCTTTTTTGCCAAAGGATTTTCTGGAAGCTACATGAAAAGCATGACCAGTCAAATTGAAAGGCGATTTGAAATCTCATCATCAGTTGTTGGCCTTATTGATGGCAGCTTTGAGATAGGTATATGTACTTTCGAAGAAAGTGGATAAATACTGCTTAATCCATTTTTTTCCCCTAAAAAAGTATCTCTTTTTTTAATCTTACTGGTTCTCTCTCCTGTTGATGCAGGTAACTTAATGGTAATGGTGTTGGTAAGCTATCTTGGACCAAGAATTCATCGACCAAAAATAATTGCTGTTGGATGTCTCATCATGTCCTTAGGAGCATTTTTGTCAGTGATGCCTCAGTTCCTAATGGGACGGTAAATATGGAAATTTTCACATTATATGCTAATTGAATTTGACCATATGAAGTGCTTAACACCTGAGTTTAAAGCTTGACAATAATAGTTTCTTCCAGATAACAGGAAGGTTTTAATAGATGGATTTTTAATACTGACTTTCTGATTTCCTCTCTGAAAGTTTACCTCTTTCTACAGGTAAGTAAAAGAGAAACCTAAGATTTCTACAGAACTTACAGATTATTAGGGATAACGTCTGTTGAATTTTTCACTGGGGAAGGAATCATATCAGAATACCAGGTTGGAAGGGACCTCAAGGAGCATCTGGTCCAACCTTTCTTGGCCAAAGCACAGTTTAGACAGGATGGCCCAGCTGAATCTTAGAAGTGTCCAGTGCCGGGGAATCCACCGCTTTCCTGGGGAGATTATTCCAATGGCTGATTGTTCTCATTGTGAAAAATTTTCCTCTTGTGTCCAGTCAGAATCTCCCCAGGAGTAACTTGCATCCATTACCCCATGTCTTTTTCCATGCTTTTACTCCTTGTAAAAAGGGAATCTCCATCTTCTTTGTAGCCACCCTTTAAATACTGGAATGCGGTGATAAGGCCTCAGCTAAGCCCACTTTTCTCAAGGCTGAACAAACCCAGTTTTCTCACCCTTTCCTCATATGGCAGCTTCCCAGCCCTTTGATCACCTTTCTGCCCTTCTCCAGCCTGTCCATATCTTTTTGGTATAGCAGGAACCAAAACTGACCTCGGTATTCTAGGTGTCACCTGACAAGCCCTGAGTGGAGAATGACTTCTTTATCTCTGCTGGTGATGCCCTTGTTGATGCGTCCCAGCATCCTGATGGCTTGCTTTGCAGCAGCAGCAGCACACTGCTCACTTGTATTGAACTTGTTGTCCACCAGGACCCCCAGCTCCCTTTCCACAGAGCTGCTCCCCAGCCACGTAGAACCCACCTTGTGCTGCCCTCCTGAATTGTATTTTCCCAGGTGCAAGACCTTACACTTGTCCTTGTTGAACTTCATAAAGTTCTTGTTAGCCGACTCTTCCAGCCTATCCAGGTCTTACTGGAGGGTGGCTCTCCCTCCCAAAGTGTCTACTTCCCCACTCTGATTGGTATCATCAGCAAACTTCATCAGGGTACACTTGATGCCATCATACAGATTATTTAGGAAGATATTAAAGTCTCAGTCCCAGTATCGATCTCTGGGGGACCCTACTTGCCAGTTTGAAAAAGAGCTATTTGTCTCCACTCTCTGGGTGTGTCCTGTCAGCCGGTTATCCCCCACTGCACAGACTTGCACTTGTCTAGAGCATAACACATCAGTTTCTCTAGGAGGAGGCTCTGAGGAACCATGTCGAAAGCCTTGGAGAAATCCAGGTAGTCAATGTCCACTGCTCACCCCACATCAACCAAGCAGGTTACTTTGCAGTAGAAGGTGATCTGGTTTTGAGCACAATTTGCCTTTGGTGAATCTGTGCTAGCCTTTCCCAATGACATACTTCATTTAATTTGTGATAGCCCCATGGAGGATTTGTTCCATAACTTCCCCAGAGACTGAAGTAAGACTAATGAGTCTGTAATTTCCTGAATCCTCCTTTAAATCCTTCTTGTAGATGGGGGGTGTCATTAGCCTTCTTCTAGTCTTCTGGCACATCCAACCCCTGATCTCCACAACTTCTCAAAGATTACGGAAGCAGCAAGGATGTCAGCCAGCTCTCTTCACACCTTCATGTGGATAGCGTGAGGGCCCATTGATTTGTAGGGGTCAAGCTCCAGTAATAGCTCCCATGCCAACTTTTCCTCACTGATGGTGGGTCTGTGTTTGGATATATATACATATACTTTTTTTCAGTTGTTCTCCTTTATAATACTTAAATCAGCTGTAATGAGATCTTGATGGAAGAAGTTTCTTCATGGTGGCTATTCATGCTAAGCTGTTTGAAATTATCAAGATGTGTATCTATCTCCACTGAACTCAGGGAGACGTAAATATCTAAATAAGCTTTCACATCTAAGCTTTAGTGCTGACATAGCTGTCAGAAGCAGTTCATACCTCTCCAATCCTTTGGTACCCTTACTGAGTAGCAGTTGCAAATAAACCTCCTCTGTCCCTCAAAAATTAAAATTTATTTGTGCATCTTCTTCAGTTCCAAGACCAATACCTGAGATAAGGAGGGTGTGGAAAGAATACTATATGGGTACCGTGGTATGGAAAGTGGCTTGCAAAATAGCAGGGAACCTGCTCTGCAGGGGACAGCACAAGCCAGAAGCAGAGCTCTGGAAATCTCTGATTTAATCCAAATTCACAGCCAAGTTCTGAAGATCACCCATTCTCCAAAACATTGAGCAATGGGACCATGGGGACCTCACCATCATCCATTGCAATATTAAAGGTTACGACTTCATTGCACAGTCAGAGGGAATATTTTTATTTAGCAGATTTGCTGTAGTAGCTGTCTGCCTAAAAGCAGAAAAACTGGAACATGTGTTTTGCAACCTGCATTAATCTCTTAGCTACCTAATTTTAGACTAACACAGGAATCTCTGATACATGTCTGTTGCATCGGTAAGAAACTGGTGCCAGTATGGAAAAACAGCAGCATTATTGTATGTAGACAGATATGGATGGACTCTGTCCTTCAGTCTAAAGAATGATTTCTTAAGCTCTGCAAGCAGCTTTTTTGCTCTTCAGCTTAAAACAATACTGGTGTTAGAATGGTCAGAACATTTTGAAAAAGGTATTTTTTTAAGCAATGTTTTTTTAAGCAAAAGCACTGGAAATGGGCTGCCCTTCCCCTTTGCCTTCACTAATAGGAATGAACATGTACGAATACAAGGCTCATAAACACTTCCCGCAAAGCAGATTCTTTCATGTGTCAGTTGTATTTTACATAGTTGTTTTCCAGTTATAATTATGAAAGGGTAACTGTAACTGTGGACAACTCCTCTACGAGCGTATCAGCTTGCTCCCCAGCATCGTCTGTGGGCCATCCAGTCACAGATGCTACAGAAACACCCAGCGCAATGAAAAGTTTTGGTAAGCAAAAGCTCTGATGCTGGGTTCCCTTCTTCTGCTTGTCCCCATTGTGTACACCCTCTTTTACTGGAAAGCAGTAAAACCTCTGTTAGAAACCATGATATACTCAAACCCACCCTGTAATGATTTTTTTTTAAATATATTTTATGTTATTGTTCTGTTGCAATAAATTATTGTCAGAATTATGTTCACAGAAATGTAAATGTTTATGGCCTGCAGGATGTGAGAAAACAACAAATTCCTATCTGTGGCTCTTTGTGTTGATGGGGAACCTTTTACGTGGAATTGGGGAAGCACCAGTTATGCCACTGGGGTTTTCATATATTGATGATTTTTCTAAAGAAGAAAACTCAGCATTTTACATAGGTAATATGCGAATGAGTGATTTTATGCTAAATGTTCCTCTCTTTAACATTTCTGACACCAAGCAAATAGCAAAAAAATCTATCTTCTCTATTCTGGGTAATTTTGAGTTGTACAAAGACAAAAAAGCAGTGCAAAAGAGAGCTCAGAGCTTCATTTTTGAAGGATATTTCCCAAACACTACTTTTGCTTGCCCCAAGTGGCTGCTGTGATGTGCTAGTTTTCCGTGTGAAGAAGGGAAGCATAATCAAATACTCATTTCTCCAAAATGAGAAGTTGTATCTGTCTTATGTGGGATATCATCTTCAGTTCCACAGCTTCAGAGAATAAATTCTTCCTAATCACTGTTCCACAGACAAGAGAATTATCTTTAATGACAGTAATGTAAACAGGTTGCAGAAGCTTTTACTTGGTTTCACTTCCTGATGAAAGCTTTTTAAAGTCACTAGTCACCAAAGGAAAAACCAAACCCTTGCCAGTGTGTTGTAACAAATCCATTCTAATTGAGATCTTGTTGTTGTTTTGATGGAAGATAACCTATTGCCCAAGACAGAAAGACTTACACCCAAGCTAATTCATTTATTGCCAAACTGATTTAATAGCATGGAGTGTTTGTGTGGTTGTGGGAGCTCAAAACGGCTGCCTGAAGTAAACTTAGTTGAACTGGTCATAGAGATAGTAAGACAGAGTTTGAGGAAGAGCTCAGTGAGTAATGCTACAAGGTAAGGCCATTGCAAATGTCTTCATTTGGGGGTGACGAAATCTGAAGATTGAAGAAAACAGAAGTATTGTGAAGGGACCTGATGAAAACAAGCTAACCTCCACTTAGAGGTTATCCAAAATATTTGTAATCTCCTCTGAGCTTCTGATTAAAGCTATTTTGAACAGTTCAGCTGAATTTTTTCCTTGTCAGAATCTGATCTGGGAGAGATTGTGACAGGTTGAGAGCTATTGGGGTAGTGAGATTAAAAATACAGAGCTGGCAGAGGGAATAGTATGGAATCAATCAAAATTAAAATTTGTCTGGGTCATGCAACTAAAACAAAGTATTTTGTTTACAGAATACTAAAATGTTTCATTTTAGCATTCTGAATAGTAAAGTTCAGTCTCTTATTCCAATCAAATATTTTCATACTTTGAGGGACTGACCCAATTTGCAAAAAAAATTTGAATGTTGAAATACAGTCTTTTCCACAGAGCTGAAATTTCATTTTTTGACCAACATTAATTCCTTTCTATATCACACTTTTTAATCAATTGACTGAATCAATTTATGATCAGCATTTTTGGAAAATAAAAAGAAGTCCTATAATGAAAGAACTTCACTCAAGTCTTACTGTTGAATCTTGACCACTGATTTAACCTCACTGTCCTGTCTCTCCTTTTTCTCTTGGCCTTAGATGTTTTGTTGAACAAGAACATAACTTATTTTGAGGCAGAGACAGCTTTTTATTGTGTCAGTGGAATACAACATTAAAATACTTTTCACAGCAATAAAACTGGAGTTTCCATAGGAAGGAACAGAAAAGGAAAAATTAACCTCTTTTTAAAGCCATCTTACAGAATTTAATAGACAATGGTAGCTTTGTTGTAGTGGTTACCTTTATTACAGACTTTGAGTTAATGTAATTTCATCACTTAGTTGAGCACTAGCATTAGGAAGAAGTTCTTTACTATGAGGGTGGTGGAGCACTGGAACAGGTTGCCCAGGGAGGTGGTTGAGGCCCCT
>JAOTQQ010000001.1:69812046-69840392 GCA_026546715.1 Gallinago undulata | reverse complement strand
TGCAGGGGGGTCGGACTAGATGGCCTTTGGAGGTCCCTTCCGGCCCAGATGATTCTATGATTCTATGATTCTATATAATCTTGTAATTATTGAAACTTCAACTGATAGGCTTCAGCAGAAACCTGTCTGAGACCAATGTATATTAATACCTGTTACATGCTAAATTACTCATCAATCCAAGAATTGGTTGAACTATGTCAATACGCAGCAGCTGATTAACTGGTAAGTCTGATGATTTGCTGTTTGCAGTTTAGTTTATTTATTAATTACAAACAGTATTACAAAGGAAAATGTAAGAAAATATCAGAGTGAACTTATTTGGGTTTGGTTTATCACAATACAAACATATTATCTTAGTGAAGTTATTGAATTGAAAGAGTATGCAAGTATGACATTTAATTTTAAAACTATACATATGCAAAATTACTGCACATATGCTTCTTAGTTTATCTGGTTGCTTATGGTATCTTAAAGAAATATACTGCAAACAATATACAAGGCCACTGGAATAGGTGTGCTGGTTTTTATCTGTTTATTTTAGAAATTTGCCACTGAGTACTTGAATTTTGGAGATGACCTTACATATTTCTGAGTAGTAAATTTTGCTTTAGATTCACTGATAAAAAGCTAATTCCTGGCTTTTAGTGTCAAAATCCTGAGGCTGCAGAAGTCGGTCACTTTGGAAGGATTAGAACTTTATTTAAAGGCTAGATCTTCCAATGAAGTAAAATGAGAGAACTAAATAAAAGCAATATGCAATTGGAGTAATGGAGCAAACCCCCCAAAAAGTATGGTTAAATTATGCTCTAAGAATTTATTGTAGAAGTCCTTGATCATAAGCTGATTAATTACTGTATTAAGAAGAGAATCTGCAAAATTGACAGGAGAAAAATCTCTACAGTAGAACAATACAGTAGGATTTACACAACGTAAGGCTGAACATGGGAAAGAACTAATAGGCACTTGATCCAGAATTCCTTTTTTTCTAATAAAATTAAGCCTTACGCAACTTCAAACATCTCCCAAGTGTCAGTTCCGTGCTAGAATCTAGGAATCTCAATCACTTAACTTTCTTTTGAAACTTTTACCCCTTATCAATAAACTTCAACAGATCAACAAAAGTGACAATTTTCAATTTATGTTGATTGCCAGCAGTGGTCACCATAATTCTGTTGTGCTGTATTTACATACCCAGTCAGTCCTAGCTTCCTAGGTTTCTGTTAGCCTTCCAGCTTATTCATTTGCTCCTGGGGGCATCCCTCCTGATCCCGTATTGTCTCCTCGTAAGCAGAGACAGAGTGGAAAATGAAAGCTTCAGTGAGGCCAGTAGCAAAACTGCAAACTGATTTTAAAGTGGCCATTACTTGATCACTGGATATCTTGAATATTTTATTTTTTTTTAGAAGAGACCTTAAAGATTATTTAGTTCCAACCCCTCCGCCATGGGCAGGGATGCCTCCCACTAGAGCAGGTTGCTCAAAGCCCCATCCAGCCTGGCCTGGCTAAATCTGTTAGCTGATTTGCTCATTCTGGTGCTGAATGAATCAACAAAGATTCTGTCTAATGAGCTTTGATCACACACAGGCACACTTGCCTTCCTCTCCTTCTTGACTGTTGAAAATATTCTCAGGGTCCTGTACCTAATTCCATGTCCATGCAATTTTAATTGTCCCTGTCATGATGATGTGACTCCAAACTGCAAAGATGTACCTTCCTATGTGCACATCATCAGATCAACTACTGCTGCTTCAAATTAAATGAGGGACCTGAACACAGAGTACAGGGGAAAAGTCCTGACTTCTACAATCACAGAACATCATGCAAGCTGTAAATAGAGTTGTAGGTAGATTTATGATACCTCCAATGGGCCTAGAGTTGTGTGGTCGTTAGTGAACCACTGCAAGCTCAATGATGCACCTACAAAAATGAGAGCAGTAGGGAGGAGGAGGGATGAACAATCATTGCCGTGTTATTCTCTTTCTTCCTATTACCTCCAAGAAACCAGGAAGACCCCACTTGCTTCAGCAAAGCCCTGTGCGGGAGAAGGCACCTGCTTCCACACTGCAGCAAGTGTGTTTGCAGCTTATGGCTTATCTTCTTGCAGGTCAGAAGCTTCCTACTAGACATGTCCCAACAGCCTGTGCCCTTCTTCTGCCTCCTCCTTCCTCTCTGCGTTCCTTGCCCACAGAGGAGTGGCTGTGCTTGTCCACGTGGCGTTTTTCTTAACTCTCCCCTGCTGCCTCCCTTCTCTTACAGGCCTGGTGAGATCCTCGGGCATGTTTGGGCCGACCCTGGGCTTCCTGCTGGGATCTTTCTGTGCCAGCCTCTGGGTCGATATTGGCGTTGTGGATATTGGTAAGAGACCATGGGGTGGTGCACCAACTGAGAGGTAGGCAGGAGCCTGCATGCTAAGGAGCACCTTCCCAGCTTACTACTCCAAAAAGGGGGGGTTCTCTAGGGTGTTTTTCCTGCTCAAAAGCTGGGTGTTTTAATATCTGTAGCACTGCAGTGTGACTGGAATGGCCCTTGATGCAAGACCCCCCACCTCTGCTGCAGAAATATGTTGTACCTCCTTTTATGCTAGTAAACGCATGCATTGCACTCTTGCTAAGCAGCTGAGAACAAGTGAGCAAATTAAAGGCCATCCCTGCATTGAGGTAACCCTGAAAGGCCTTTGCTCATGGACACCTTCAACACTTGGCAAAAATTATGTTTTGTTTTTTTTTTAAAAAGCATGCAGCAGAGATTCATATGAAAACTCATTTCATTGTTAAGATCTCTTTCAGTCTCTAATCCCAGGGAAAATTTGAGGAACTTCAAGAACAACTGCTGGGTTTAGGAAGGGAAGAATGAGGGTGCAGTAGGAAGTAGAGAAAGAGATGATGTTCCTTGAGGGTGAAGGGCCCTCTTGCTGTTACTCATTCCTGCAGAAAATGTTGGAAGATTGTGGCAAGGAAATGCAACCATGGGTCTAAATGTATGTGTCTATTTTTGACTGCATGGGACTAATTTGCAGCATACAGGCTGCATTTCAATTCTTCATATGAAACATAAATCACCACTATTCTGGTCTTTAAAGAATATATATATAAGGCTACCTATGGAATCATTAGTTATATTAAAAACAAATAGTTTAATTGCTCTGCATGATATTTAATCTATTTTCCTGTCTTTCTCTATATAGACACCATCAGTATAAATCCTAAGGATACCCGTTGGGTTGGTGCCTGGTGGCTTGGATTGCTCATCTGTGGAGCAGTCAACTTCATTGCTTCATTGCCTTTCTGGTGCCTGCCCCACTCTTTAACAAAAGAAGGAGAGAATGAAAAACTGAAGATCAGTCATTTGTCTGTTCAAGGAGAGGGCTGTAAAATAGACTCCCCAGTTCAGACACAGATAAAGTTCTCAGAGGCAGTAAAAGGTGAAACATCATGTTGTGTTACAGCTATGATTTTATGATGAAGAAGGGTAGGTTACTGTTACTCTGAGGCCAACATTTGGGATGGAAACATGGAGCTAAGTACTAGGAGACCAGTTGCAGGGTTTTAATTGAAGGCATGGCTCCTGTGTAGGAACTCAGTAATGCTAAATTAACCTCCTATAGGCAATATCAGACACAACTACCCATTGCTGGCCTCAGTTCCCCAAGGTTCTTATTCATATGTATGTATGCATGTACTATCTGTAGTAGCAAGGGACCTTCCCAGAGAAGTGTTTTAAGCTCTCATATCTAAGGTAAGTGCGCCAGACCACAGGCAGGTTTTTGTCTTCACTTAGAAGACATGGGCTTAGATACTCTAAATAAGAGTCTCAGGAAAGGTTTCAGCCTTTTGCTGGGTCAGGTGCTCCCTTTCTCTGAATATCGCCCTCATGTAGGGCTCTAGTGAGGTTTGTAAAAGGTTCTTGCTTTAGGCACCAAACTTTTCACTTAGTATCACTTAATGGTCCCCTAGGGGCCCTCTCCTGCACAGGGTTTGAGGATCAGTGCCGCAAGCCTTACTGCCCTTGCTGAACACTCCTGTATTGCACACAAGAAAATAGTAAAAGGATTTCTGATTTCCAGTCCAACATCCACTGTGCCATTCAGCCCTCCTACTCCTCTAAATCACGTGCTGGCAATGAGGAAAATCTCACTTGGACAAGCATATATTTTGATAGGCAAAGAACTGCAGTCTGCAATAGGGCCAGTAGTTAGCTCAAAGTTAGTTCTATTATCTAAAGGATGTCAAAACAACTTTTCTCTATGTTTAGCAGGCTGTACAGCATATACTTCTCCATTGCAGATTTCTTCCCAGGTCTGAAGAAGATGTTTGGAAATCCAGTTTTCCTGGTGTACATCTTCCTCACTATTCTGCAGTACAATTCTCTTGTTGGGATGATAACCTTCGAGACAAAGTTTATGGAGCAGCAATTTAATGTATCAGTGGCAAAGGCCATCTTTCTAATTGGTAGGTATCTGTCCTCCTTTTAAATTCCAATGACAACAAGGAAGTTTTTCTTTGCTATTTTGCCTCCCTTTTTAAGGAGGAGTTTCTATGAACGTTTTTTTTTGTTAAAAAAAAGTAGGCAGTGACTTATGAATTTTCATAACATATTTTGAAAATGGATGTTAATTTTAGTGTTGGTTTTCCTGGTTTTCCTAATATAGTGAGATAGAGGATTATTAGAACTGTGTGGATTATTTTTTTTTGGCTGATGTTTTTTTCAAAGAGTGAGATCTGGATTATGAATGTGTCTGATTTTGTGAACAAAACCCACACAAACTGCAACTAAGTAACAACTAAGAGAAAGAAACTTTTAATTTAGAAAATGCCTGATTAAATATGTGATTTTCCTTTGTAGAATAACATTTCAGTATAAATGTTCTTCAGTTTTGATTACAAATGCAAATTTTATAAGCAATAAGAAACAAAAAAGTAAAATTTTCAATAATTTCATTCAGCTCAAAGTTCTTTTTCTATTTGCCAGTTCCCTCAAAAATAAGTTCTTTGTAATGCTCTACAAAAGAATGCTGAAATTATATTAATCTTACGGTGATTAATATGGTCTCATAACCTGGCAAGAAAATCAGGGCATTTGACGACATTGCAGAAGTGATATTCCACGACTTTAATCTGAAGGCAGCTTGCTTTGCTGTGGGTCAAGTACAAATGTGGGAAGAACGTTCTTTTTCCTATTTTTTTTTTGGATGCAGGAAAAGTTTTCCAAAATCAACATGTCCAAAAAAACCCACAAAATCAAAATAAACCACACAGAGAATTGCAAACCCCTCACAATAAAACCTTGTAAAAGCTCTCTATTTAGCATGTAAGTATTAGGGCTGGAGTTTGTGAAATGCTGAATGGATTAAATCTAGATGCAAATCTTCCTGTGATTCCCTCTCCAATGTGAGATGCTGTTTCCTTTCATGTTCTGTTTTGGAGATTATTTTTTTTTTCTTTTTGACTATCAGGAAGTTTAATGTTTTGCTTTAAATTAAGAAGTACCCATTGATCTCATTTACTCCAGTTTCTAACAGTCACCTGTATAGGTTTTATTACGTCAGTAAGCATGCAAACAACAGTATAATAAAAAGGTAGGGAATATCGAGGAAATAAGCTTTTTGAAGTCGCAACATGATTTGAAAGAAAATGAGGAAGTAAGTAAAATTACTTAGGGGTAATAAAAATTCTTAGAACCTCAATGGATCAGTCTGGAAAATAGGTCAGTATCCGATATTTTGCAAACTACTAGAACCAGGTATTTACTTGAAAAGCAGTCAGTGCAAGGGACAGCAGTTAACATTTTTGTAACCTTCTATTTGCAGGTGTGATACTTTTACCCATCACGATCCTGGGGATGTTTCTAGGAGGCTTTCTGATCAAGAAATTCAAACTTCACATAACTGAAATGACAAAGTTCGCCTGCATCACCTTTATAGTAGCGTATTTGTTAAACCTCTTGTACTTCACGTGCGGTTGTGAGGTGCTCCAGGTGGCTGGCTTGACAACACCCTACTCAGGGTGTGTATCCCCTTGGGTTTGTGTTGTCTGTGTCATTTGTCATGGTTGCACCCTACCCTGTGCAGAACATAGTGCAGGTGCCTGTATTCCTCTACTTACAATCTAATCTGGCCTTGTTATCTCATCTGGAATATAAACCTTCTCCTCTAGGAAACACTTTTATTTTTATTTGATTGAATTATGAAATCTGGCTTCTCTGATGATTTACTGTAGAGTATTTCTATATGTTTTGCATAAAAAAACCCCTCTATGTATGTCTGTTTAAAGGCAAAAATTTTTCATTGCAATTGGCGTGTATTAGGTCATCTGCTAGTGTCAATCAGTGTGGTTTCAGCTACAGTGGACTTACTGTGATTATATAGTTTTACTGCTTCCTTGCTGGTGACAGGCACAAGAAAGCCTAGATTTTGTGGTAGGCCTGTCAGGCTGAAATGATACCTAGTGTTGGGGATGGATAGAATACTCCAATTTTGTTTTTCGAATTTCATTTAAACTGGACATTTCTTTTTCTAAATTGTTTACTGCTGGATATTGAGAATATACCTCCATATTCTGGCACTTCACTAATGAACACAAAATTTATCACAGGCAATTGAAATGTTTCTATTGGATTTCAAAACTTTCACATACAGCTGTTCTCCTGCTACCATGTAGAGAATGGCAAGCAAAAAGAGTGTTGGAATTGGCTTCCCCATAGCCTCCCAGTGGCTCTGCCTCTAGAAGGGACAATCTTCTAGATCAGTAGTTATCAACCAGCATGGACAGTTACCAGCCCGCCTTGGTTTCTGGAGCTCCTGACCCACTCAGGTCCATTTTCTCAGCTGTGAGGTAGAAAGTGGTCATGTCAGGAGTGTGTTCTGCCCAAATAGACGTTCCCCCTCCCTTACCAGGACTATGGTCATGCTTTTTTGAGAACATTTTGCTGATCCCAGCAGAACGCCACAATTGCCTACTGTTCAAATGTAGCTCAGTCTGGTCCAACAAATTTCAAGGGATTTTAAAGGATTAAACTGAATCCAGCAGGGCTTGCTAGATTTTCACTTCAGACAGAAACTCAGTCCTGTGTTTTTTGAAACTGAGCCTACGTTCAGGGTAATATCTAAATTGTCCTGGCAAACCTGACACCCAGTTCAGCTTTGAGGTTAGTTACATAAACAATGTCAGGGATTTGTGGAGATAACTCTGGTTGAGCGCAACATCTGGTACTGTAGAGTGAATTAAAAATATGCAGAAACATCAAGAGAGCAAATACTGAAAGAGCAGTTACAGTTTCTCCAGGGGAACTGGGACTGGAGCATTTAGCATGTGCTAGGATCATTCTGGTTAAGCAAGTCACATGCTGTTTTACCCATTTAACAATTTGGAATTTGAAGATGAGCAAAAGTCTGACAAGGGCTAATCCCCCCCCTTCCCCTCCCCCCCCCTTCCCCCTCCCCCTTCCCCCCGCCCCCCTCCCCCCAGTTATTTTCCCTTCTAAAAGATTTAGGAGAAATGTAGCCTCCTTGAGTTGTGTATTGGATTGAGGGGTAGGGAGGAAGAAAAGGCAAATTTTGAGCACTTGTTCTTTATACTGTGAGTGATTTCAAAGCAGGGGTGGTTTGTAGATGGTGGACTTCTCCCACTTCCTGAAAACTGAGCACGGCTACCATGCCCTCAGGGTTACTGGAAGCTTTTGAAATTCTCAATGCTTGTTGTCATCTGCTGAGTTTAGCTCGCCAGGACCTGAGTTTGAGGTTTCTTACAGAAATGTTGATAAACATGGAAGCTATAAAAGTCCATGATAATACACAGCAAGAGTCCCAGGTGCAGGGCTGCTGCTGAACATCATCAGAGTCGAGACAGAAGCAGCACTTCCCACTCAGTCTCACTCAACTTGAATTGCCACCAGCCAGCTCTGGTCCAGAAAAAAATATGACAAGGTCGTCTTGCTGATGTAGTTGTATGTATTTTTATATCACCACTTCAGGCACCCAGATATGGTATGATATCTACTGCTAAGGAAAAGCATGGCCACTCTACGGGGAATAAGAGATGTTGGGTGTGATTTTCTTTTTCTTGGGTTAAGCTTTCAAAGTAAAAAGTAATACCAAATATTCCCTTTCAGCCAAGAATATCTAGTTTGTGAGTTCCCTGCCTTTTCAGCAACAGAATGTTAAAAAATGTTAATGTTTGATGAAAAATCTCAAGGCAGCTTTGGTTTAGCTGAAATTAGCTTAGTCTCCAATTTAACAGCCTATTGGATGGTAGCAGATACCTCTCTATGATGATTGCTTCACTTTCTCCGTATTTTTCCTTCCTACTCCCTGGTATTTTGTTCGACTGTGTAATTTGACTAAAAAACTCTTTTATTGCTTTCTGGTTTCCTCCAGATTAAAACATCTCTCCTCTCCCAAAACCAACTTCATGGCCAGTTGTAACGCAGACTGCGGCTGCAAGACGGACCAGTGGGACCCTGTGTGTGGGGATAATGGGATCACTTACATGACAGCCTGCTTTGCGGGCTGTAAATCATCAACCGGGACAGGAAAGAATATGGTAAATATATTGGTGTAGAGATGATTGTAGATATAGATAGATTTCTTCATCTGATAATTTTTGGCTTGGTGCTTAAGTAATCCTGTAGACACAAATATCTACTTTGTACGGTTTAACCTCGGAGTAAAGACTGAGCGAGCACAATATTGCAGGGAGGGTTTTAAAATAGTTGTGGTGAGGTAAGCAAGCTATTCATGAAGACAAGAAAACCTCAGATTCTTGACTTACATTTCTTGAATGCTTTTATTTTGATTTTTTTAATCATTTATTTTCTTCTCAGCAAGATGACTGTAAATTTGCCTTTAAATTTCTCAGTAGATCTCTTACTGCATAGGTACAACACAGCTAAGAGGGGGTTGCTTTAGAAAACCTTTACTAGTCTGATTGTTATGCTAGCAAAATCCCATGGTGTCAACTCACGTGCAGCACACCTGTATAAAATTGTTAGTGCTGGTTTCACATAAGATGCTGGAGTTGCCCACTTTCCTGAGCTCCTGTAGCTCAGGAAAGAAAGTCATGACTCTAAATTGTACAACCAAGAGGTCCTGTAAATATCTCTCTGGCCATTTTGTTCAGTGTATTAGGAGCAAAGCCATTTCCAGGCATTCAAACAATCCTGCCTCAGCAAGACCATTAAAACCAGTAGGGTTGCAGAAGTGTGTGCAAGTGGTCATGCCTGCTGGCCCAAGCAGAATCATCTTCATGTAAAAATATTGAAAAAAAAAATTTTAAGACTTATAACCAGCAATATTGTCATGCTTCACTTCAGGGAAATTACCTTTCAACCCCACATCTCCTGCTAACTTCAAAGGCTACGAAACAGTGTGCTTTCAATCCAGCACCAAATTGCTGTTTTAGAAACAAATGATAGATATACATGATTGCATTGTTGAGCCCACTTTTGTATTTTTATGGTTACTCATCTACTTCATAGCATTCCTGAGCAGAATGGCTGGATAATATTTCCCGTCTGAATCTTATAGCTTTAGCTCATTTTAAAAGTACACAGAGCACCTTCTGTTCTAGCCATGGCATGGCTGAAACTAGAGTCACAGTTGCTTTGTGTCTCTGGAGCAGCTCAGAGTGGCTGGAGCATGCCAATGAACTTGGCCATCAGTTTGCAAGGATGATTAGGGAGATTCTTTCAGCATAAACAACAGCCTGTCTGTTATGGGAAGTGAAAAAAGTCTAGCTACTAAAGTAGGTTTGTGCCACTGAATTCTGATTAAAGGCATTCTTCTTCTCATCTTCTCCTTTCAGGTGTTTCACAATTGCAGCTGTGTGGAAGGACAAGTGCATGGACTTGGCAATTCCTCTGCAGTTCTGGGACAATGCCAAAGAGAAAGCTGTACCAAAGCATTTCCCTACTTTTTAGCATTACAGACTGCATGTGCATTTATTTTTGCCTTAGGAGGCACTCCTACATACATGATTATGTTTAGGTGAAATACTTTACCTTTCCTTGACCATACACCTAGGTAAAGAATATCAGAATATGGTATCGACTGTTTCATTCCTATTGTGAGGAATGACACACTGAGGAAAGTGGGGCCCTGAGTGTTTGCCTGTACTCTGGAATCCAGCTGTGTTCAGAGGCAGAGAAAAATGCCTGTCCCCCAATTTAATTCCAGCTTAAGGTTGAGTAGATACTTTAGTGATTAAATGGGTGGACCTTAAGCTGATCCTGAACTTTAGTTTTCATTTCTAATGGCAGGGATGTTTTTAACAGAGCAATGAACTTAAAATAAGATGCCTTTCCAAAGGGACCATGCTGTTCACATTACTCAGGAGAAAAACATTCACCTTTGTTAAGCTTTATTGCCTCAGAATGTTTTCTGCATTGCGAGAAGTCTGATAGTCCATTTTGATATTCCCATTTTTTGTCAATATCTGGTATGATCAGAACTATGTCAGCAGCAATAATTTTTAATTTTTATTCCTTCAGTTGTAAAGCAGCGCCTCTATTTTATACTCGGAAGAAAAAGTATGTGCCTTTCACCTGGCCAGTCATGCTCATGGGTGAATTACAATCCTTGGCAGTTAGTGTATATGACTAGATAACTAGCTTCGCTAACCTGCTGATTTTTCTGCAATATTTCTAAGTGTAGCCATTCTTACTGCATGCCTGGATTATGGACATAGATAACTGCTGGGCAAAGTTTTCAGAGAAGCCTTTCATATTAAAGCTAAAAAGATGATATACTGATGTATAAAGTCCAGTTCAGGAAACAGGTTGGCCATAGCAATTCTTTCCCCTGCTCCTGTTCCAGCTCTGTACTCCCTTTTGCCTTTTGTGAATTCTTCCAGTTCATCAGATAGATACAGGTTGTTTCTCCACTGGTAGAAACGAAGTACATTTGTAGCCAGGTAACACACATTTGCTGTCTCTTTCTAAAATGCTAGAGGCAGAGGTGGGTTTTACCTGCACATAGCTAGCAAGGACTGCACACCCTTGTTCTCTCTGTTCACAGTACAGCTCCTTCTAAAGCAAGGAAGCTTCTTGGAGCTTAACTTATGGACATAAAGTGCCTGCTTTTAGCTGGTTCACTTTAATTTTCCCATGTACCCTAGAATCATAGAATCATAGAATTGTTTGAGTTGGAAGGGATCTTAAAGATCATCCAGTTCCAACCCCCCTGCCCTGGGCAGGGACACCTCCCACTAGAGCAGGTTGCTCAAAGCCCCATCCAGCCTGGCCTTGAACCCCTCCAGGGATGGGGCAGCCACAACTTCTCTGGGCAATCTGTTCCAGTGCCTCACCACCCTCACAAGAAAGAATTTCTTTCTGGTGTCTAATCTAATCTAATCTAATCTAATCTAATCTAATCTAATCTAATCTAATCTAATCTAAATCTCCCCTCTTCCAATTTAAAACTGTCCTGTCACTACACTTCCTCATAAACAATCCCTCCCCAGCTCTCCTGTAGCTCCCTTCAGGTATCGATAGGCTGTTATAAGGTTTCCCCAGAGTCTTCTCTTCTCCAGGCTGAACAACCTCAGCTCTCTCAGCCTGTCTTCATAGCAGAGGTGCTCCATCCCTCTGATCATCCTCATGGCCCTCCGCTGGACCCGTTCCTAAAGGTCCATGTCCTTCCTGTGTTGAGGACTCCAGAGATGGACACAGTACTCCAGGTGGGGTCTCACGAGTGCAGAGTAGAGGGGTAGAATCTCCTCCCGAGACCTGCTGGCCACACTTCTCTTGATGCAGCCCAGGACCCTCTCCCAAAACTCTTTACAATTTGTTCTCCATGGGTCCAAGATCAGGCTCTGTAGATTCTCCCATTTATTTAATCCGCAGATGTCAATGGAAAGAGGCAATACATCTGAACTTTAACTTTGGTGAATGTTTTCAATCAAGGGTTGGGTGAGCCATGCTAGGTAAGCCATGATACTCTTGCAATGGGCCATATGCAGATGTTCGCAGGATGGCTATAGCTACATTACTCTATTGTTCTCCAAAACAATGTACTATTTTTGTTTCCTTTTTAGATCTGTTTCACCAGACCTGAAATCCTTTGCTGTTGGGATTGAAACTTTAGTTGGTAGAGTACTAGGTAAAACTTCATTTCTTTGTGGAATTCAAGTAGGAAGCCAAAGAGACAGACCAAAGCTAGCCAATGCAATGTCCTTTCTTTAGATGAGGACAAAAGAAATTTTCAAAAATTTTTCTTTCTAAGCAGACTATGCGTTTCAAAATATTTGGAGGAGCTTGCTACATGTTTCCTGGTATGTAATTGTGTATTATGATTATGAATTTTTAGTATGCAGCAAAGGAACCAGGCAAAGGAAGGAAGCTGTATTGTACCTTTTGGTTTGGTTTTGTTTGTTTGTTTTTAAATTGTGGACACAACTGCCTTAGCTTGATCAGTCTGGATATCCCTAGCACTTATGCTCCCTTTCACCAACTGTTTTTCACTTAGAGCTATTCTACCTATTATTCTACCTATTATTCTACCTATTATTTTCTTTCTTGTGTTTGTCTGTGTTTGCAATAAATAGTCATTCCGGTCTCCAGACATGGAGTCTGCCCTGCCTCGAACAAACCTTGCCCCATCTTCATTTTCTTGCTTGATTTTTGAGATCTTCCCTGTGCAGACGAGCCCAAGTAGTCATTTGGACCTCTCTCTCTCTCCTAATCTCCATCTTTTAGCTGAATGTTGCAGAGAATCAGTCTTCTGCTTTTATGAAATAGTTTTCTTCACAAAGCTGCACATTATCCCTGAGACAGCGTACTGGTTACATTAAAGCATTATGACTGTCTAAAAATAATTCTTTCAGTACTACATAAGCAATGCAGTTATTACCTGGTTGGTTTTGAGTGAGTGCTTAATTTCAGTCCTTTGCACTCAGTTTTTAATGGCAAACTGCTGTGTAATACCTGAACAGATACATTAGTAAACCTAAATATTAGTCATGGCACATAATTCCCCACCGGGGACTGAAAAAGAAATGTTGGTTATAGTTTTTCTTTAAACAACAGAAGTTATAATTCTAATAAAAATGCCATTAAAGTAGAATTAGTAACATTTCCCTTGCTGAATATATTAATGTTCTAATCGGCCATCCTTTCAAATTCCTTAAGGTACTTGCTTAAATGTTTTCACAAATCTTGGAATATAAAAGCTGGAGCTGGATGTTTAGTCCCATTTTGTGCAGCTGTTATTCAGAAACCCTGAGATTCATTTCCTCATTTCTTTACCAGGACATTAAATTCTGAGATCTTCATGTCTGAGATCGTGTAACAAGAATTTTCTTTGTAGGAGGACTCCCAGCCCCTATTTATTTTGGTGCCTTGATTGATGAGACCTGCTTGAAATGGGGGACAAAAAACTGTGGGGGAACTGGATCTTGCCGGGTATATGACACGAACGCATTCAGGTAAGCTGAAATCTTTGGTAAAGGGTTGGGAATTTGGCCTCTGAGGCAGACCAAGGTATACTTTGCACGTGACAATCGTCAATAGACTGATTAGGATTCTAAAAGCACCAAACCTCCTAATTTTGACTGGACCTTAGTAGATTAAGTAAGCCAAAAAATTTTGATCCACTGCAGCAACTGTCTTACATTGCCAAAATCAGTTCTTTTATTGAAGCCTTAGTGCACCAAATAGCTCAGCTTTGTGGGAGGCTGAACAACCGGAGAGTAAGTGTAGTACCGAAGACACCCTCCCCCGTTTCTCATTTCTTTGCTTCCTAATGTAAAAGACAGCTCACAAAATCTGCGGGGAGAGGGGACCCAAATGACTGCTGGTGCGCGGAGAGCTGTGGCCAGGAGCACTGAGTGCTGCCCCTGAGGGGCTTGGCGAGGAGGCTGGGACGACAGGCAAAGCTCCTGTGCAGCTCCTCCTGTCCCAGCCCTGAAATATCACTTGCTGAATGGGGACATTCTTCAGACAGGAGACATTTCTGCTAGGAGGATAGGATGTGATTGGAACCCACCTGGGGCTAAAAACCATGAGACTGCTTTCTGTTTGTTATTTCTCGAAATGCAGAGCAACACGTGTTTGAGAATAGATGGTTTTACCAAAGTGTATTTGATATCTTACTTGGTTCTGCTCAGAAGTGGCTAGCTTTAGTAATATAAATGTATTTTGTCACTTTTTTTCCCTAGAAATGTTTATCTTGGCCTCATTGCGGGACTACGAGCAGGATGCTGTCTCTTATACATAGTGCTCTGTGTTTTAATAATGAAACGCTTCAAACCAGATGGCAAAGAGATAACAAATATTAAAAATACAGATAGATCAACAAGGAAAGAACCAGATACTGCCAACAAAAAAGGAATTCTTCCTGGTGCAATGACCTCAGAGGAGAGTGAGGAAACCTGTATGTAAAAAAAAGGAACAAGGCATTTTCCTAACTCTGCCTATTCTTCAGTTTTTCTAAGAACAAGAGGGGTCTAATTACTGACTTCAATGTCTACTTTACATTTGGGGAGTTCAAAAATATCTTTGAAACATTGAATCTTAATTTGCTTCACCCTGTCCTCTTTCTCTCCTCATCTGAAACTATAGGAGGAAAATGTTTTCAAAATTTGGGGGAACTCTCCCACCCTCTTGCTCTCAGTCTCTTTCTATACCAACAGTAAGACTAGCCAAAATTTTTCAGATGTAATATATTTGATTATGATTGAAAAATTAAAATGAAGAAATCCACAATAAGCTCCTTTTCCATTTTTCACTGAGCTTGCTCTGTATTTAGTTGTACAGCTCTAAATGGCTAATTGAGTTATACTTGCTCAGTAGCTCTGATGGCCTTTGCTGCCGTTCATGACCAGAGCTCTTTGTTCCAGACTGTGTCCCACGCTCAGGTATGAGAGCCCCAGGGCAGTCAGTGAGCACTTTCTGAAAAAGAACTGCACAACGACTCTGGGCCTTGGCTCGAACATGATAAACAATCAAAATGGATTGCAAACAAAACAAAGTATTTATTTTTGCAGCTCATCTCAGTATTGGGTTTGAGTAAAGTTACTCTGAACTGATGCAATAAAGTAATAGGTGTTTAAGTTTCTTTGATTTTTATTTTTGATTGTGTGTGTGTTCACGTATGGGCATTTTTATCCTAATGATCACCGCATTTATACTATGTGGATATAGATTTCCTTCCTTGTTTAAGGAACCTCCAGTGAGCTTTGAAATACAGTACTGAAAAATTGCAAATTTACAGCTTTCCAAAGACAGCCTAGTCCAGAGAGAAACTTTGTAAGGATGCTTCCAACAGTCATTACTGGGAAAACAAGACTCTAAAAATACTTTAAAAGTGTGTTACTTCTCTTGGCAGCTCTCATGATATATACCTTTGCAATGGAAGCAAACATGCCTAGTAAGATCATTGCAGCTTTTGTCTCCATCATCACAGCCATTTTACCTTCCTTTCTGAAGGGTATCTCTGCTCCCTGTGGTCCTGTCCACAATACTAAAACGAGGAAACAAGCTTTCTGTCCTAATCTTAAACTTCCTTGGGAAATGGAAGAGAGCTCTGCACTAATGCAAAGAAAATGTACCACCTTTTATCTGGGAAAGCAGCAAAGCAGATGGCTAAAGAAAGGGACTCTCCACCTTAAGTGGTCTTCTGACCTTTCTTTTACCATCTGTCCTTTTAAGTGCAAGAACAGGAAAGGCAAGAGTTGATGTGGTACTCGCTGGAAGCAAGTTCTTCATATCCTAGCCCTGGGGAAGGAGTGGTTTGCATTTTATTGCTTAAAGACAATTTAATTGCACATTTAGATGTTGTCTTTTACAATCACAGCTCTGCTTATGAAGTCCCAGCAGATATGGAGAAGCAGTGTCCTTTATAAGGGAACAGGAATGAAAGATTCTCCAGTACAGATAATATTGCATCTAGGTCTGGAAATAATTAAAGAAATATCCAAGTTCCAGAAATGCCAGGAATTTTCTGCAGAGAAAACCGTGGTGTGTTTTCCTTCTTCTGCAAATAGTATTTTAACATTGAATAAATATATTGGCAGTTCTAGAAACTCTCCTGAACTGCGCTAAACATATAGACTCAGTCAGTTGACTCATACTAACATCATTTCCCTTGTACTTCTGGTGTTTGGGTACTTATTTCTGTACATTGTTTTTTTATATATTACAGATTTTTTGATGACAGCACCTTTTGCACCTCTTGCTTGATTTTCCTGGAACGTAATGTTTTATCAAAGGTGCGTTGATAATTGATGTCAGAGTAGAAATGAGATTCTTCTCAGATCTAATGATTCACGTCCAGATATTTTCACAAGATGCAACTTGGTAAAACGAGCTTTTTCAAATAAATAAGACAACATCATTCTTCACAACAATCCTCAATCAATAATAGTGTAAGTGCAGCCACAGGTGGTATTAAACAAGCCTCTGGCTCCGTATACTCCCAACTCCAAGTCTATACCATATGCCTATATTGTCAATATGCAGTGCTTCTTGTGTACAAGTCTAAGCACTCTCCTGTGAACAACAGGTAGAAGCTTCTTCAAGGGAACAACTTGTTCTTCAACATGCAACTGGCTAGGTTATACAAAAAAATGAAATAGGTGGTCAACCGAGTGGCATCTTTCAAAAGTTTTTTATCCCCTTGCCTCTCACAATAGAGAAGAAATAAAGAAATTCTCCCTTTTAATTTTTCCTGCTCTGAAGGCAAGTTTTCACCAAAGAAGCAGACAGGCTCCTGGGAATCTGGTTTGATTGAAAAGCCTCATTACTGGTTCTAGGATGAAAACGGGTATCTTTGTCCTGTATGATAGCTGTGTTAGCCCATTCAGAGCTAGCTCTGACATTTCTCACCACCATCAGTAACTGGCACAAACTTGAAAATAAGAAGTTCCATCTAAATGTGAGGAGGAACTTCTTCTTTACTTTGTGGATGGCAGAGCACTGGAACAGGCTGCCCAGTGAGGTGGTGGAGTCTTCGTCTCTGGAGACATTCAAAACCCACCTGGATACATTCTCGTGGACCTGCTTTGCCAGAGGGGTTGGACTAGATGATCTCCAGACGTCCCTTCCAACCCTATATGATTCTGTGTTTCTGTGGTTACTGGGAAGACCCTCGAGGAAGGAAGAGAAACTTGTTGTATTACAATGTGGTAAGAGAAATTGTTAACCAAGAATGCTATTTTTGGAGGCAAATTTGCAACTACACCATTTCAGGCATGCTTTTGAATAAAGATGACAAACCAGGTAGTTACAGGATCATTACAGACAATTTGGTGGATGATAAATCATGTTAATTCCACTGAAATGGAGAAATAGCCAAACTGGTGAATTTTTATTGGACTGCGGGAGGTTTAAGGGCATGAGCTTTGTGTTTACCTAACTCTTGTTTGAGGCTATCAAAAAGCCCTTTAATGGCATTATCAATGTCCTTTTGTCAGAATCACTATGGAAGACAGAGCCTTATCCTGGTAAACACTGCAGGTATTTGGCATTTCTTTACTTTTATATAATCAAGCAGACATAATGACCTATGACTACCTGGTTTTATATTTTCTAGCTGTTTATCGAAGAGAAAAAAAAACACCCAGCAGCCCTAAATCCACAGTTTTCTGTATGCTTTAGGATCATGTACCCTACAAAGGCCAAGCCCTCCTATGGATTTTGTGTCCTCATTATCAACAAGTCCTGTCTATCCTGGCACAAAAATAGATTGAGAATAGAATTCTAGCTGTTGCAGAATAAACAGGGAAAAACCTCAGGTTGTCAAATTAAACGCAAAGCTTTTCAAACATTCTAACTATATAGCAGAAAAGTAACATTAGATTTAGTCTACCAGTTTTTGACTGAGGAATATACTGTCATTTTGCCTACCTCTAGTTTGGAAAGTTTTTTTTAGCTGAAACTGTTAATATAGGTCTGAATCACATGTGATTTTCTCCACTGTTACTTATATATCTTACTTTGTAATTAATTCACTTTTTATTCTGCGCTACTAACGCAAACTTAACTACAGTTCAAGTCAGTCAAGAAGGAAAAATTAATCCTGCTACTTCAGTTTTGAGGCTGAGCAGGTTCTTTCATAAAACCCCTCTGCACTTACATTAATTTGGTGTGTAAGAGCAGGGATAGATGCTTTTTACATAAGGTAAATTATTTGCTTGTGTATGGCCATGGATGCGGAGGGTGGAGAGTGGTCATCAGAAACATGCAAGCATGCTGTATGTGTCTTAAGATGTTCAACCATCCCTTTATGGATCTCCATTATGGACAGGGTGGACCCCTGAGCCGAAGACCTGCACCAGCAGTGCCCTGAAAGATATGACAGCCCTTAGCTTAGGTCTGAAACCCCAGTATTGCAGTCTCAGGTTAAGAAAGTCAGTTTCTTCCTCGTGCAGTCAGGACTCTTTTAAACATCAAATAAAAACTGGGCACAACCAAATGGAGCACACTGGAGTTACCATGTGGGTTTGGCCAGGCTGTGCGTTGTATGCGTGGTAAATTTGGTTTCCTCTGAGACCAGCTATGGTGTCACTGAACTTATGGTCTTGCTTTAATTCCTGGACTTGTTCCTCCTCCATGGGATGAGCTGCTAGAGGCAGGGGTTGACGTGTGGTAGGTGGAACAAGGATCCACCTAGAAAGACTGGAAAGCCCTAAAGGTTGAAGCTGATGGTTAATCAAGAGCTTCCTATGCAGCTGTCTATCCATGCCATGTACTGGGAGAGCTCCTGCCTGGCCCACCCATTGGACACAGAACACTTTTTGTGTGTCCCTGGTTCATAGCCTAGTGGCTGTGATTGAGACTGGAAGTCTGGGATTGATTTCCAATGGGACTGAAGCACGGGGTTTTTTTTCCCCTTAAGTCTTCTAAAGGCGCTGTAAAGTGATTGCCACATTTAGCGAAAAAAATAATAATTACTAAGTCCTGAGTGATCAAGACTATCAGGAAGCAACAGGCCAGCAGATTTTGTTAGATCAGTAGAATAGACTTACAAGAGAGGCTATACAGAAATTATTACAATGGAAATACGGGTGGAGAGAAAGTACTCTTATGAAATCTGTGAGATTCGGTCAGAATGAGACTTATGCAATGCAGGGAAAAAAATCCGAGAACTATTTCTAAAATTATTACAACAGAGCTGCAGAGCCAGGGATAGTCTGAGTCAGTGACTGTCATACCTAAATAATTCATCTCCTCAGCTGTGTTACACTATAAGGCATATATATAAAAATGTAGCATTTTCTTCTCCTCTAAAAGATATCATCAGAACAGTTTTATTTTTCTCAGTCAGACATATTGCTGTGTAAAAGAATGAGTGCTCTTCCCATTAGCTGCAAAAATAGTAAATGACTTAATCTCATGTGAACGTATATTGGAAAATTGAGCTTATAGCTCTAAAATTAGTATTATTCTAGATCTCAGACCTGGATTTCTTATACATCCACTGAGTTCTGCCTCTCTCATAGCTAAGATGGCATTTTCACAGGAGGAGTATTAATGCTGTTTCAGACGAGGCCAGAAGGCATCCTCCAAGAATATCTTGCTTTTTTTCAGCCATTGCTGTTGAGCTTCCCTAAAGAGGGTCCGTATGCAGGCAGAGAGCTGTGGCTTGTCCCCTGCAGCTGTTGGTGGCCCTACTGTGTCCTTCAGGATGTGTCTCCCTGATAAGAAAACTGGGTTGCTAGTCTGGTTCACTTACACGAGGATGTTGGAGCTTGATATCACCCTGTGACATAGCCCTACTGATTCATGCTCTGACTGAAGATGCGGGTCCTCTTCCCTGCATCTCATGAGCTGCTCCTTCCAGAACAGCAGGCTGCCACAGCTGTGAGTCACTACCTGAGTTGGTTGTATCTGCCTTTCAGAGTAGAGCTTCAGGGTGAGATGTTTCCATCTCTGTCGGAGTTTCCTTTCCCAGAAAGCCAGATGCTGGTTATCTCCTTAGGCTAGAGCAAGGGCAAATATATGTTAGCAATAGATATATAATCACTGAGCTTAATCTTGAGTCCTGACTTAACCTGACAGGACCACGGAAACCTGAAATATTACTCCAGTACAAATAACACGTTATGGTAATAACAATGACGATGAGACCTGAAATATCTAAAACAACCCGCTTGGTTTTATATAATTGATAGCTTTAACCTTTTTTAAAACCGCAGGCACATGGGTGAGAAAACCATCCTCTAAACAGATAGGTAACAGATAGGTAGATTTCTATACAGAATTTTATTCTTGATCGCCAGCAGAAGGTATGAATCGTACAAGATTATCATAGTCAATTATAATATTATATCAATTGGAGAATGGCTCATTGAGATACCTGGTTTGGAAAGAGGAACACCTCAGCACATGAATAAAATTGCAAGCACAGAGAAGAATTGAATAAATATGGCTTTAGGAGACTGTAAAGAAGTGTCCTGTTAATGCCTGAAAGTGTTGAAAGTATCTGTGTATTCAAAAGATGATAATGAGTTTAGAGGAAGAGTTCATTTTGGAGTGCCCTATTTTAGGTAATTTAGTGACAGTTTTTAGTTTAAAAGCATTCTCCAAAAAGCTATTATTGGGCATGCTAAATAAGGCATTTCTTAAAAAAAAAAGTAAAATCAGGACATCTCAAAAACATTCGACCTTCTATTTTTTAGGAACATTCTAAGTGTTGTTTTAGAGCCAGCAAACAAACAGGTTCAACCCCTCTGAAGATAATGAATGTTTACCAAACCCTGATTGGCTTCACCCTGCAAATACATGACCTTATTTTGATCAGTAAAACGGCTAGGTCATAAAGTTAAAAAACAGCAATATAAAAAAAAAGGAGTAGATTTACACTGTGCCTGAGGTTATGGTCACAGCTGAGTGAATTTAACCTACTGAATCCAGCTGTCACCTATTACAGTGGTGAAGAAGACACCTTTGAGTGGATTTTACAAACCCACTACAGTTTCTGGGAAAGTGTCTGGACTGAAAGTCAAAACCCTGTGCTGAAAACCAGAAGGCTAAGATATGTTCATAACAACTGTTATGCTAAAATATTAAAATGCTAAATAATTCAATGCTAAAATAATTAAAGCTAAAATTCCAGCGGCAGAGCTGTTATTTCCATGCAAAAATTACTCTTGGGTCAAAAAAATCAAAGGTTAGGTACTTCAGACAAAATCATATCTACAAACCACTTTTAAGCTACAACGTATTTTCCAGACTTGGATAATTGGAATTCTCATTCATCCAGAATGAAGAAGCAACTCAATAACTTTTAACAAAAAACATAACATTATAGTGTTTGGGGCTATATATTTTTAGAATAGGAAATATCTCCTGAAGCACTGTCTATGTTTAATGTTCACTGTGATCAAAGTAATTCAGATGGAATTTTTCAAGGCATTTACATGTTTCGGTTTCATTACTGAATATGAGTTAAGATTTTTGGAGCTTGCATCCATTGGGATGTCATTATGTAGTAGTCTGAAAGACAAAATTTTGACTTAGAGGTTTGGCTTATAAATAAGTGCTTTGGAAAATGCTATTTTATCTATGATTTCCAAGCTAGCATTTTATGACCAAGGAAATAAGACTGTAACAAAACAAGGAATTGAATGCTGGCATCCCAAACCCCAAGGCAGTCTCTTTAACTTCAATGCGTCAAAAAAATGGCTACCTTGATGTCATGTACGAGGGTTACACATCCTCTGCTGAAATTTTGGAAGGCAAAGAACGCTGATTCTCTTACCAGGCCATTCAAATCTTTGTGTGAAATATAAAAGTTATTTTCAGCTCAATTTTCCTCCGTTCTCCTCTGACTACATAGCATTGTGGGAAGCTGAAGAAAATAATGAAAACTGTAGTTTTCATACCATGATTTCCATTTGTTTCTGTAGATCCCAGAAGACATACTCTGAGAGAAAAACTGAAAAGCAGGAAAGGAACAAATGCTGGTCATCGAGCTCTCCCTGAAGAAGATATGTTACAGCAATTTGGAAAGAGATGACTGCAAGTAGGACAATAACTCCCTAACACATGATTTTCTCCTCCTTTAACTTGAAATTGCACACTGCAGGGATTCACTCCCGCGTCAACACAAACAATCCTTGCCTTGCCTTGCCCTGCCCCTACACAGAGGTCGCCTCTATGGATCAACAGAACAGGGCTGGATTATTCGCAAACTTTCTTTGCTAATGCCAGAAGTTGGACCAGGCAATTTAGTCTGGTTACTGTAATCAATCCTACTTCCTGTATTTCCCATGTCTTTTCTGTTTTCCCTCTTAATTCAATTTTTCAAAATAACACTTAAGAGCCGCTGTCTTGTAAAGGGTTCCTACATGTGTTCTCTGCTTTGTGTCATGCTAACTGTTTTCACCCATCAGCTGTGGGTGAATAATTTAGGTAGAACACCGATGCATTTTTATCCTGAATTTGAATGTTTGCCCCTGAATGCCTGCATCCATGTATCCATCCTTCCACCCATCCAAATTACCTGCTGCTAAGGCAGTTTTGTTCTGCAATTCTTCTTTGTTGAAACCTTCAGTGCCTTTGAAGCTTTTTAGGAACAACAGGAATCTACCCGTTCAGCGAACCGTCTGCTGTTGTTTTCCAGTGAATGCTTATGAATGCCAATGTTGGCAAGTCAATAGTGACTGCAAGCTAGCAAAGTGCAATCCCTTGTTGTGATGACTAGTGTCATCAGGGTAGAGATAATGACAGCTAAACAGACAGATAAAGACAATGGCAGGTCTTCTAGACATACTAATGTTTGGATGACTTCAAGAACTAGCTGTTGAATTTCTTATATTCCAAGAGGATTTATCTAATAGGGCTGGAATAAGGGGAGTTATGAGACCTGGATGGCAACAATATTTATTTCTTACCCTCATAATGCTTCTTTAGAACGAATTCAATGCATTCCTAAAGTCAATGAAAACAACAAACAACTTTAAATCCCATGTATTAAAATGAGGATTAAAAAAACACTAGTGGGCTGAAATTAATGATGATTCAGAAATGAGTCAGCTATTGAATTATTTCAAAATCTGTTTCAAGGAGAAAATAAAAAGAATAGTATGAATAATTGGAAACTAAGTAGCTTTTGCAAGTAAATACTTGCAGGTACTTATCGTGTGTTTAAGGGATTTCAGAAAGCATGCACAAGAAAGTGGACTCAGAAAAATAACCAGTGCTATTACTGACCACTAGCAAGTATCTTTTTAAAAAAATGAGTAACTGCTAAGATGATTTTTTTGAAAGACTTGAGAGATCTGACTGCACATGAGACATTTTTCCTTGAAGTGAGTAGAACAAATAGGTAGTCCATCCCTGGTCAGGTCTGCTACCGTCTTCCAACAGGACACCCACTATGGGCTTGCACAGGCCTGTAGTGTCCCTTATATTTTGACCTTACTTCAGAATATTTCACACTAGTACATTAAATTAATGGTATTTTTTAAATGCCAAGAATTTTATTAGGAAAGAAATTTCATATGTTTGAAACTAAAGTCACCATCTGATGTTATGCTGCTATGGATAAAGTGCATGACAGATTTTGCCAAGGAAGTGTTTGACATTTTGCCAAGGAATAATAAAAGAATAATAATAAGTAACAAATAATAATAATACAAGAAAAGAGCTAATTTGAACACTGTTTCAGTTGAGCACTAATGATCCCACCTACCAACTTGGACAGGTAAGCGAAATTATGGATTTGCACCAGTAGATACTGCATTTCCAAAATAAAACTGACAGATGAAGTTATTGCCTTTGTATTGCGTCATGTGGCTGTGACATATTTTATTGCATGCAGATCCTGCTTCAGAATAAAACTAGGGTAACCTCTGTGGAGTAGTATATACTGTGTAAAAGGCAAATGAGCCCTTCTTGTGCTTTGCATTGATTCAGGCATAAAGTTAATGGCATCAGACGCTCTTAGAAAACCACTTCTTTTGAGTGTTTCGGCTTTGTCTTGAGTTGTAGGTTCTCATCCAAAAGCACCTTTAGCAAAGCGGGCTTGGCTCCAAAAGCATTTCTATTTTGGACATCAGGCACTTTTTAATAAGTAGAAAGGATTCAATATAGTTACTTTCCTGTGCACTAACAGAAAGGACAAAATTAATTCCCTGACCTTTTAGGCATAGAAAGTAGAAAAATAGTAAAAAACCTTTTCTTCTTTTAGTGCTGTTTTTCCCTCACCCATACTGCAAAGCACTCAACACAGTTAATTTATTTTGCAGTCCATAGTATGTCACCTTTGTTCTGTGTTGTTTTGTTTTTGTTTTGTTTTTTTTTTGGGGGGGGGGAGATAATTTCTTAAACTTTTCATTAAATTTCTGATTTGCTCTTTTGTGGAGCTCAAGAGCTTAATGCTTGCAAGAGACATTTGTTGCTGGTAAGGTCTCAGTTCCGGAGACAAGGGGAGATTTCTGTTCCATTGGTACCTGAACTGCTGCTGAGGCCATCTGCAGGGGTATTTCCTGGCCTGTTTTGAGCCAAATCAGTGACACAAAGAGGGCTCAGGCTTCAGCATTTTTAGTGTGAAAGGTAAACCATCTTTTTTTGAGCTCACCCTGCTTGTCAAGAACCCCCACCTATCCAGGAAAAAAAAAACAAAAAAACAAACCACCCCAAAAAACCCACACAAAGAAAACCAAACTCCCACCTCCCAAATTGTAGCAACAACTTCCAGCTTTGTCAGCTGCAAACTCTGCCTCTCTGGGTTTAGAGGTAACGAGCTGAACGTGCAAAACCTTAGTACCTAAAAGCAGGCACCCGAATAAAACTGGCCCCCCTTTTCCAAAGAGTTGAGCGAAGGGAGCTGTGGGCTTATTTACAGCAGTGGATCAATGACTAGTTGTAGGCATCTAATTTTACTTACTCAGTGTATAAAAACTGTGGCTGCAGTGACAGATTGTTGCTGAAACACATTCAAGAACATCTTACCACCGAGTAATTGTTCTGCCCTCAAAAACAACACCGAAGAAAGCGTCTAGGCTTAACTTCCAGAACTGAAAAGATTGTCAAGATTAGCTCCTTCATTTTCTTCTAATCTCTCCTGAACATGTTTAGTGGGAGTTGTCACCATTTCTTGGTGATTTCCTGGCTTGGAAATATATATCTGCTGGCAATATATATCTTATCCTACCCCAAATGCGCGTGTCTTGCAGCAGAGATTGTCATGTTGTGCATTTGATCTACAGTTGCAGCTTTTTAATGATGGAGGGAAGGCCACCATTCTTTCAAGATTGGCAACAAGTCAAAGTGTTGGGCACCCTCTCTCTCTGTCCATCAGATGCGGGGCTTCACGCGCTGACTTTTTTTTTTTTTCACAAGAAAGGGGATAAAACCCCTCTAGAAGCAGTTTATCATCTTCTTGTACCAGTCTTCCTCTCTGTATCTGAAGAGGCCAGTTTATTGACACATCCTTGTCCTCATGATTCTGTAATAATAGCTACAGGGCTTATCACTTTCTTTCAACATCATTGATTCTTCATGCCTAATTATCATAATCTGTCACCTAGAATCAGCTCTTGTTTTCAGTTAAAACTGGTAGATTTTGTCACATGAAATATGTTTTCAAAGTTTATGGCTTTTTGGTTTAAAGTATCTTACCCAAAGCCATGGCTTTGAAGACACCATAGGAAATTACATATGCTCCAAAACATGCTAAAAAAATATATATAATCTGGACAAAGCAGTTGAAAGACCAGCAGAATTAGACAGCTGCAATTAGTTTCCCTGACAAGGGTCGCTCCCAAGTTCAATAGTTAGGTAAAGCTGTTCATTCCTTTGGTTCTCACAGGCCATTCCACTGGACATATTGAATATATCAAAACATTTGTAAATGTAATTGTAACCCAGCAGAGTCATAATGAGTTTTGGAGAATCTCTGCCTCCAGTAGATATCACTTCATTTGGAAAAAAACCTCACTGCATTCTTTTTCCTTCAGCTGCTGCAATCACTGCTAAATGACTGTGATGACAGATAACACGTATTTCAGAACAACTCAGGATTTTTCTTGATGTACTTTTTCATCTAACGTGTCTATTAGCCATCTCCCACTTAGCCTTGAGCATCTGTTTTAAAGTATCAACCAGAGAATTCAGTCTCTGTTTTGAAGCGGTACGCAAGCACACATCCTTTTATTTAAAGTAACCACAGTTGTCAAGCCCCGAATGACACAAATAAGATGAACACAAACCAACAAATACACAAAACCAACGTTGAATATATGAGCTGAGGAAGTTTTAAGGTGCATGAAAACACAGTTGAGTGTTTTGCCTGCCTGATGCTGAACTTCTCCCTGACCAGTAAAGATTGAGTGCGAGAAATTTATAGAGTATCTACCGTAGTCATAGGGGTAATGTAATTGTTTGAGTGTCCTCTGCTGGACAGAACATGCCATAGCAACAAAGCCACCAGCTTATGTTGGCTAGCTCTTACTTGGAAAGCAACATCACTACAAAATTCAGATTATATCTTATGTTTCATAGTCAACTAAAAAAAATATAACAAAAATAAACAGGTTATGGCACTTTTATGCTCTTATATTACTTTTTCTTGTTGTTGATCACGTATTTGTTATTAGTTTTACTTTCTGACCAGTGTTATTATTTAGTTATTCATGACATTGTGAAAGTTGTTTCTAAAAGAAGCCATCCTGATTCATGTGACACTGGTCCAAAAGGCTTTCTAAATACACGATTCATTCTCTGCATCAGAAAAACCTGGCAAACGTTCTTTGATCTTGCAATTATCTTCTTTATTTATAGGACCATCTTCTCTTCCTCCATTCTCTATGGGTGTAGAGTTATTTTGAAAGTGTTTCTTTACCAATATATAAAAAACAATTGAAATCAAGTAGGAAGGACCTCTTAACACCGCTGCTAAACCAAGGAAGACATACCTGTGGGATGGAGCACAGAAGATAGCACCACGCATTGAAGTTTTCAAAAATACTGAAGAAAACCACTCTAATGGCTATTAAGGATCACATACCCTTAACCAACACCACATAGTAGCTTAGGGAGAAACATTAAAACTCATTCTATGTGAATGGTACCACAAACTAGACATTTTTGCTTGCAAAAGAATTGATAAAATACTTTTTGCTTATGAAGATAGTTGCAAAGTAAAAAATTCCATCAACTTCCCTTTGTTTCTAAAGATATTCAGATCACTTCAAGGTCTTAGATTTTTTGGGGCAGATTGACAGCTTGGGCTATTTTATGTAAAAATGAATAATACATCAGAAGTGCCCAAGGAAACAGGAAAATATCAGGAATCTGATATTAGAAATATCAGGAAATATCAGGAATCTCCTGGAGATCACTATTGTTTGTGTTTGTTTAACTAATACCTTCAGCTGGTCAGTGTGATTTTCTTTCATTTATTTTTCTCTCAAATAACAGTCTTATTAAAGACTTAACAGTCTTGTCAAACTACCTGCAAATGATGTAAATTTGAGTACCTTTCCTCTTGACAGCAAATTGTACAATCTTTTAAATTGACTCAAAAGATGTTAAAAGTACACGCTTAATTCCAGAAAGTCTGTCACTGATATTAAATGATTTTAGCACAATGTAAAAGACTGACTGAAAAGTTGAGAGTTTAAGATGCAATCTTAAGCTTTCTCTTTTTCAGGGATTCTGGACTGACCGAAACCTGAGTCTAGAGTTAGTATCTGACCACCATTTTTGATCAGTGGCCTCACGCACTATAGTATAACAGAACAAAGCACGTCTATCTGTAAAAAGGAAATGCGTGAACCTTTTTTGTAGCCTTATTTGCCTTACCTGTAGGCATCAGAGTCGTACAGCCTGCAGGCCCCTCGCTGCCCACAGCTTGTGCTTCCCCATTTCAAGCATGTCTTGTCAATCAGCGCACCAAAATAAACGGGTGCTGGAATCCCAGCTGCACAGAAACAAGCAATAATGTCACAAAATGTCACAGGAAAATACATCTTTTTAGCAATCAGCTGTATATTTTCTTAGTGGCAGGCTACACGCTGTAGTAGTGGCGGTAGGTGGATTGGACTGTGGGGAGTATCCCTGTACTGGGCACTGGTGAGACCCCCACCTTGAGGGCTGTGTCCAGTTTTGGGCTCCCTACCACAGGAAAGACGTTGAGGGGCTGGAGCAGGTCCAGAGAAGGGCAACAAAGCTGGTGACAAAGGGCAATAAAGTCTGGAGCACAAGCCCCATAAGGAGAGGGTGAGGGAGCTGGGGGTGTTCAGCCTGGGGAAGAGGAGACCTTATCGCTCTCTCCAAATCCCTGAAAGGAGGGTGTAGAGAGGTGGGGGTCGTTCTCCTAGGTCACAGACAATAGGACAAGGGGAAATGGCTTCAAGTTGTGCCAGGGGAGGTTCAGGTTAGATATTAGGAAATATTTCTTTACTGAA
>JAOTQQ010000001.1:69800959-69811946 GCA_026546715.1 Gallinago undulata | reverse complement strand
CTGAAAGGGTTGTCAGGCATTGGAATGGGCTGCCCAGGGAGGTGGTTGAGGCACCATCCCTGGAGGTATTCAAGAGAAGAGTTGACATGGTGCTAGGGGATATGGATTAGTGTTGGGTTGGTGTTGTTTTGGGTGTGGTGTGGGGTTGGTGTTGTTTTTCTTTCTCCATTGGTTGGACTAGATGATCTTAAAAGGTTCCTTTCCAACCTAGGTGATTCTGTGATTCTGAGTATTTCCTTTCCTTGGTGAGAGGAACTATATGCAGGGATACCCTCTCTGTCCCTGGGAAATGTGGTCTGATGGGTTTGGCCAGGCTTGTAGTCATGCACATTGATTTCTCAAGCACAATTCTGGCTTCCACCACCCCTGGCTTCCAGCGCATGATAAGGAAATGGGCACGAACTTGAGTGTAAGAAGTTCTACCTAAATGTGAGGAGGAACATCTTTACTGTGAGAGTGGTAGAACCCTGGAACAAACTGCCCAGAGAGGTGCTGGTGTCTCCTTCTTTGGAGACATTCACTCACCTGGAAAAATTCCTGTGCAACCTGCTCTGGGTAGACACACTCTAGTGAGGGGTTGGACTCCAGAGGTCCCTTCCAACCCCATATGATTCTATGATTGCATGATTCTGTGAAGGGGCAGCTGGACTGGTGGTGCATTTGAAGCACTGAACCGTTGCATAGTTCCCCTCTTCTTATGCATAGCCTAAATTATCCACACTAGCGGACAGTCTTATCTGCCCAATTGAAGGTCAAGCGTCCAAAATCCTTAGCATGACTTGGCCGGACATGAGCTTATGCTTTACCGCAAAAGCATGTCACACACGGGACAAAATCCTAGCTTTGCTGAAGTAAAGGCAAGTATTAGCTTCAGAGGGATCCAGGTTTCAGCATGTTCAAGGGCTGTGTTTCACATTAGTTTTGTTGTTACAGGAGCATCCTGCATTCTTACATAGGAAATAATTTATTTTCTAAAAACAGGTATACTCATCCTGTTCTGCCCTAGGATTAAGAGTCTGAACTCAGAAATCAATCTATACTGTGTATCACAATCATCATTTTAGAGGTTCCTTAGAGAAGGAAAATGGAAGCACATCAATTTTGATCTCTGAGTCACTGAGGAGAAATGCCAGCTTTTTCGAATCAGTGATAATGGCCCTACCCCTTCTTGCAATGGAAGGAGCATGCTGGCTTCAGGGAAAAAAAAAAAAAAAAAAAAAAGAATCTTCAGGAACAGGCCAGGATCTAAGAGCTGTTTCAAGATGCATCTGGTTTACAAATGGCGGTTACGTTGGTGTCATTTAAAGCCATCCGAGCAAGGACTTCAGGCAGAAAAATTTCTCTTACCTAGCATTCTCATAATAAGTGTGTATAGACCAACTGCAAGAGATTTCAACTCTGGCTGAACACATCTGAAAGAAAGAGGGATAAGTATGAACTATTTGCCTATCTAGTGCTCAGATATGCCTATTAAACTGCTGTTAATTACCCTGAATTTAATACTCTTAATGACAGAAAGCTGAGCTTTGAAAGGAGAGTGCTTCCTACGTCTGCTCAAAATACATTAAGTGGTATAAAAAGGGTGAATTAATCTATTGGTTTCCATCACATGACTCCTGGGAAGTCCAGTCACTAAGTATAATTAAAGAAGTGAAATTTTAAAGTCATAATCACAGTCTACCCTAGTCTTATTGAAGTGGGCTCTCAACTGCCTCAAGTCCCTGGCTTACATTTTCCTCACTCGATGGGATATGTCACTTACTCACCTGATGGGAAATATCATATTTCCCTAAGACAAAAATATGGCAAGTAGCTGCCCCAGCGTGGCATCTTTCTGTTCCTGAATGACATTCCTCCATACAATGCCACATCCCGAACTACACAAAGCCATCTCGCAATCTACCCATCTGTCTCCTGGGGAACAACGCTCCAAGCACCAGAAATGGACACTGCTCTTGAATCCACTACATATCCAGCCTCTGCCGTCACCTGGTAAATACTAACGTGGTCAACACTCAGACATCTTGCAGAGATGAGGAAGTTTGCTTTCTCGTTTCCATGCTCATTTAGGAGGACATAATGCCCTTAGGACTACCGTTACATTTGCCGCTAATGTATTTTTTCTACTGGGTGAGCTCTCTCTTTAGAGAAAAGGTTCATGAAAAGTATGTGCTAATTTGTGTATGTGATTCCAGAGCACATCTTTGTATGCCTGCGCTTCTGTACTTCAACAGACATGAGCACAGAAGCCTCAGAGGTCCTGAATTTCAAGGTATCTCATAAGGACAATCTGTTAGGGCAACCCCAAGTGCAGAAATCTTGAAAAAACTGCATGGCATTTTCAAAAGCCATCGAGCCACAATACCCAAGCGGAGAAGGAGAACGTGTTCTGGAAAGCCTGGGCAGATGACAGGTGTCAGAGAAACCATTGGGCAGTAGTTGGAAGCAACACACTAGATCTGACATACAGACAGCAGTAAAGAGAAGTTCGTTGCTGACAGCTATAAACAAATGGGAAGTGACAGAACTCATTAAAGAAAGCATCTTATACCGCAAAAGAGTCATTTTTGCTAAGGAAAAGAGAGAAACCTAAACATAATTTTGAGCCCCCTCATTGGAAAGCCTCAACCTTTGGTACAGAGTTTTACTTACCTAAACATAATCATGTATGCTGGGGTACCTCCCAATGCGTAACAAAAGCCACTTATGACCTGTATTACTGTATAATAAATAAAATTCCTGGAACAATCTTCACTTTTTGGACATTGTCCCAAGGTGGCAGAGTTATTTCCTGTCCATGAGCTGCTGGCTGCAAGGCAGCTGCAGTTATGGAAGACCTGGAAGACACAAAGCAGTTTTGTTAGGTCACTGCTTATGCAGTGGGGAATACTGCCTTCAGACACAGGCAGCACCTGAAGCCTCCCTAAACACCTCATTCCTATCTTATTTGCCTTTCTTGAGGTAATGGGCAGCAGCTTCTTCTTTTCTTTCCTTTCCTACAAAGAGCGTTCAGAGTTAGAAGGGATGTTCTGTGCCAGCATGTTTTTTGCCAGGCGATGTTGCAAGACTTTTTTGAAAGATGTTTGGAGTATCTACCCAACCTCTGAGACTGGCACCAGCCTTTGTGTTCCCAGGGAGCAGCGTAAAAAGAACTGTGAAGCTCAGGGAGCTGTGTCTTTTGCTACCAGGGGACATTACTTGCTAGCTGACTCATCTCCGTGAAAAGCACCTGGATCACAGCTCCCTCTTTACTGATGCTGATCCACCAGCGTTACCTCGTGTCTGTAAGCAGCAGCTACCTGCCAAGACACAGCTCATGCAGAGCCCTGAGATCAGCAGTAGGAGCTGATAGTTTAGGAGCTTTTAGCTTTTAACCAAGCCTGAGAAGCTTGAGGAATGCGCTGAGGTAGGGGGAACTGTGAGCCACAAACCTTAACCTCTACCGTGACAGACTTGTATGGGAGGCAGTAATTCCACTGCGACGGGAGCTGCTGAGCCCTTCTCCCATGCCTCCCCTCTTAAGATTTTAAGCATAGTATGCCTTTTTTGAGAAGGTGACCATAGACATCAAATGGAAATGAGCCACAAAGAAAAATCTGCTGGGAGAGAAAATTCTGACTGAAAGACATGGCTCTAAACTGTGTATCCATGGGAGGGATCATCTGGCACCACAAAACATGGGCATGACACAGTCCAACGAAGGCTTAAGGGTTATCCGTGGGCTGGAGCTGCCTCGCTGTTTCTCTGCCCATCACTCCCAGAAATCTGGGCTGAGTAGAAATCAGTCACCCAGAATAAGAAGCAGTATATCTTGCCATTCCGAGTCTCACAAGGAGGAAACATTGAGGATCCCCTCAAATAATTCTTCATAATTATACATTAAAGATCTGTATCAGGGAAGATTACTGTACTGTCTTACTGTACTTCAATTTGGCTAAAAACCTCGAGGCACCTAGAATGAGGTTTGTCCAAGCCATGGACAAACTTCAGGCAACGTGTAACCACTTTGAATTGTTCATTTCCCCCTCTTATTCAATTCACAAAAGATGAGATCTACAATCACAAGAACCTAGGGTTTTTTGCTTAATGTGCATTAACTCAAAGAAATCCCTCTCTTCTGTGCTCTTTGTAGCCAAAAATCATAAATACTTTGCTGACTGGTGACCAGTAACTTTTGCTTCACTTAAATTACTAAATCACAGATGTTACATGGAAAATAAGCCTGTAAAAAACCCCTAGAAACCGAAGCAGGGTCTTACCACGTTCTTTCCATGTCCTTCTGAAGCCGTGCACCCAGCCAGGCATGCTGAAACATACGTGAGTCCGTTGTCTCCACAAACAGGATCCCACATATTGGAGGCACATTTGCAGTCAGAGTTGCACTCAGAAAATACGGCATTTTCATGGTATGGAACGGGTTTGCTTGGAAGTTAAGTTCAGACAGGTGTAAGAGCATAAGAACTTTTAATTCCGTTTTGAGGTCAGCGTAGCCCTTCTGTGTGACAGTGTTGCTGTTCTGAAACCCGCCTCATACAACCAGACGCACTGATATGAAAGTGGTTACTAGGTTATAAAGAATTTTAGAACAAATGAAAATGCTGCTACTGATTTTGGGTGGCAGGTGTAGACAGAAAATAAAAAGGAATAGCTGAAAGGCTTTGAGACGTCAGCTCTCCATCCCCTAATTGTGTAGAGCACTAGCAACAATTTACAGCCCTATCAACTACATATTTAGCTGTTGGTAATAATGCACCCATTATAGAAACTAGATCTCCTGGTCTCCAAAATTAAAAATACCCCTTTTTTAAAGCCTAGTCTAACTCTTCCTAGAGGATACGGAGATTGCAGCATTCCCTTTTACTTTCAGACATCTTTTAGGTATTGAGATCTGAAGCAAAGAGGGATCCTCTCCTTTCTGGTTTAATTATGTGCTTGCCATCTCTGTCACCTCAGTGCTTAGTAAGCCTGTTCCCTCGTCCACCATTTGCATTCTGAGTGAAAACATTGCAGGATAAAGGACAAGCAACAAACAATTAGTCCTCTGGTTCCAACAAATATACACATCCTTGGCATCCTGCCTTTCCAGTTCCACATTTCCAGCTGTGAAGCAGTATGGCTCGATAAACAAACCGTAGTGACAAATTCTTGAACTGTCAGATGCAGAGACGTTCACACTAGCCATGAGGTACTCTGAGCAGGCTGGACATGAGGCAGAGAAGACCCATGTGCAAGTGTGTCACTGGGGCCCTTGGACAGCCAGGTCCTAGCACTCATCTCCTGTATTGGTGTCTTTAATTCAAGAATAAAAGAGCAGCCTTTAACTGTTAAATCCCCGTTCTCTCTCAAGAGGACAGAACATGGTCAGTAGGCATAAAAGCTTCATTTTGGTTTACAGCAGGCTGAGAGACTAGCACATTGCAGTCCTGTTTCTGTTCAAGATAATTTACCAATGTTCTCTGTTACATATCCTTCACCCTTTTGCTGAATCTGAATACGCTTTGGTAGAAAATTGTTTCTGGTGTAGAGGCAGACTGTGTGAAACAGCGATACCATCCCACATACAACCTACATTGGAAATGATGCAATTTTGCTAATGTATTTTTGATTAATCTTTAACCAGTATTCTGTGTGGCAGGCTGACCAACAGAACTATCAGAATCATGACACCTGATAATGTTCACTTTCTCGTGAGCATTGCAAAAACATATTCCTCTTTTAGCCTTGATGACGTGGTACAATTTTTGAACTACTGGTGCCATGGAGGAAAACATATTTTATTTTATACTCACCCTTCATAGGATACTGTCATTCCTGCTACCACATTGTTCTCACAGCCAACAAAAAAGTGCAAAAGGGCAATGACATAAGCCAGAAATGACATGGTAAATGCAAACTTGGTTGCTCCAATGATGCTCAGTTTGTACTTTTTCATTATGAGCCCTCCTAGGAAAATCCCAATACTTACAGGAGGTAAGGATGTCAAGCCTGAAATAGACAATAGAAGGGAAGTGTCAAAATAGAGTCATGGGTTTAAAAGCCAACCTCATGAGTTTAAGAGCTGAATTCTACACTCAGTTTGATATCCCTGGCAGCTTTATGTTGTATTATGATGACTCTAGGTGGCTTTGTGCTCAGCCTAACCCCTCGTTTGCCTATGCTACCTTTGAAGTGCCTAACTGTCAAAACCTACTTCCATTGCAAGGCACTTCTCAGAATTTGCAGCGTTTAATACTCTCACACCCCATTCATTGCATATTTGGGGTTCCCCTGCTATAGTGTAATAAGAATTAATAGACTAGACTAGACTATTTATTCTAGTTCTATAGGCACCAAAACTGTAATTTGTATGCTGCCTTTATACAATTCGAGTTCAGGAGAGATCGCCATTTACGTCAGCCTTTTCTCCAAGGAATTCAGGCCCAGAAAATGCACGCCAGAACTTCTCCCCACGCACAGTACACAGTGTAACTCACCTATGAGAAAGTTAGATTTAGACGTAGATTGTCCATACTGCTGTTCCATGTACTTTGGTTTGTAAGTCAAGAAACCAATAAAGCTACTGAACTGTAACAGTGAGCAACACAAAAGCGTAAAGTACATTCGATTACTCAATACCTTTTTCATGGAGGTACAGAAATCTGAAAGACAAGGATATATGAGTTGGCTTTGAAAGATGCATGGCATAATTACAGTTGAGTAATCTACGAAAATTAAGGAAAAATCCTTTTCTCAGTTGTCCAAATGCAAGTCCGACCTATCTTCATTTACATGTGTCTGAAAGCAAAATCAGGTTCTTGAAAAATACCCGAGCTTGAGATGCAGGAAGAGAATCCTAGAAGATGACAGAAGTACGGGTTAAATCTGGTGCTCTAGTGAGTTCTGCACATGAAGACTGAAAGGCTCCACACAACAAAGACATCTTTCAGCTTAAAGGAATATCATCACAGGTTCAAGGCTAAGCGAGAGGAGCCTTTGTGGAGATGCCCAATGTCTTCCATTGGTATCTGAACAAAGACAGGAGAATTTAACTAAGGATGTAAAGCCATCCCTTCCCCACACAATTCCACCCATTTCTTAGCCTAATGACTGCCCAATCAAAGCCGATATTCAATCCTGCTGTATTCACCTCAGATACCAATGAGGTTCAGCGGCTCCATGGGCTCTGTGATCATCAGACGAGTAATTTGACTTTCCATATTGAGAAAGGAACTTCCTAATATGTTCTTTAGATCCTGCTACAAAAATAAACGCATTTTTTCCTCTCTTCAAATACCTTCTAACACAAAATTTTATAAGTAGGTGCCATTGGGTGATGATGCATTGTTGGTGATACATACAGAACTTCACAGCCTCAAAGAAGATCTTAGACTTCTAATAATCTTCAGTGGACCCCTCTTTTCCTGGAGATAGCTAACTGGTTTTGGCTGAAGTGCAGTGGAAGCAAGATATTCTGCAGAACTATTAAGTTCCCAGTGTACATTGTGCCTCTTTTTCTTCAAATTTATACATAATCAAACACTTGCCTTTCAGTATTACTGAACACTTCCTTGGCTTAGGTTTTGCAGGAGGAAGCATCTGCCTCGTGGCGTCCGTGTTTTCCAAGAGACCAAATGAAGTTTTGCCATTATTGGCTTCCTCTGGCTTTTTCTGTCTCTTTGGCAGGAAGCAAAACGGAATAGCAGCTAGGAAATTAGTTACTCCAGCTATTAAAAAACCAAGCCACCACGCACCCACCCAGCGGGAATCCTGTGGGGTGATAGTGATGCTTCCTAGAATTGAGGGAAACAAACACAAGATACGTAAATAAAGAAACTGAAGCTTTACACACTTTATCTGCTAAAATAGCTACATTTCACAATGTCTGACTTTCAGTGGTACCAATAATCATCTAATGAGAGACTGTACATGCAGTGAAGGCATGAGGAGTCATAACCTCAATGCTGTTATGTTTCCTCTGCCTCTGTACATGATATTTTGACTGCCATTTTGTGGCATACATGGCAACACAGAGGTCTTTATCCAACACGTAGGAACCCAAAACAGGTGGCAGAGAGGCCTCAAGCACGGGGTCCCTTTCAGGGTAGATATTTCTACTGAGAAATAGTGGTGGATCAACACTAAAAAGACTTTTCACTGCATGACTAGAATTGGTTCACTGTCCTTAAGCGAAATCAAGCATTGGCTTAACAAAAGGCAAAGACAGAATAGTTCAAGTGTCTAGCTACTGAGAGCTTCTCTGTCCTGTTAGTAAAACAGGATCACCCAATGCTGCTGCTACCCCTTTTCCTGAAAAATCCATCACTAGTCCACAGTGTCTGAATTCCCACCCAGCTGGTGCAGTGGGTGGGAATCTGGGCTGGCCAGGAAACACCACCTCAGAGATGGCCCTGCGTCCTTTTCCATTGAAAGGGAGCAGGATGCAGGTCCAAGGCACATCTGTTCCCTCTGCCATATTGAAAACGTGATTAAATACGTGTGTTTTCTTTTTACCTGAATAAGCAAGGGCTGGCAAAAAGTGTATAATGTATTGCAAACACCAGGTGAATTGTAAATAACGTAATATGTTCAGTTGAAAGGCTGGATAATCCACCAAAACCATAAAAGCGTTATTTTATCAGAATTCTTTGATCATGGTACCAGTTTAGTACAACTTCTTAGTCTGTGAGAGTTCTTGGTACTAATTTTTAAAGTTAAACATGCATTTCAATGCTTTAATCCTAAAACATGGTTCTAAAATACAATCCCTCTCTAATTCTGCCTTTACCCTAAAGGCTTCTAGTAATTTAATAAAATTTTCATGAAGTAAATGATAAAATTAATAATCTCAATATAAATTAAAAATAAATTCTATTAAGGTAGTAATATAATAAAAATTATGCAAATATGTAGAGGAACCTGTTAGCTACAATTATTAGTTAACTTTCACTTTACCTCCATTTTGCTTACCTAAATCCACAAAACCAATGTCCACATACAGTTTTGCACATAAAGATCCCAACAGGAAACCAAACATTGGACCCAACATGGCTATTGTGTGCAAACATGCTGAAAATATAATGAAGGAGATGCTAGTACATTTTAATGGCTGAATGTTTTCTTCTGCAGAAGATGATTCACTTCTTACACTACAAATCTCTCAGTTTATTTCATGTTTAGATTACCTACATACACAGGAACATCCTCTTCTTTGGCAAAATCATCAAGATAAGAGATGCCCAATGGTGTTATTGGTGTCTCACCAATTCCACGTAACATGTTTCCCAGTAAGATATATATCCACATGTATGATGACGGTTCCTTCTCACAGCCTGCAGATAATGGGTTTGCATGTTTGTAATAGAATAGTTGAAAGGGAAACAATGACAAATCACAGGAAATTCAGCACATGAAATAATTATAATTTAGAATTTGCGGTATTAGCAGCATTATCTTCATGGAAGATTAAAGAAAGGCCATCCTTTTACCTTTTAATAATCTTTTAATAACACTTTCCATTGTATTTGGTTTCTAGAAATACAGGTAAGTATCACCCTTAAGAAAAAAGGTCCATGTAAAAAAAAATATGGCCAGATTGATATTGTCCTACATATACATATTCTGGCATACAAGATGTATCTTTAGAAGTTTGAGATGGTTTCTGAGGCACAGCTTGGTTCTTTCTTTGTCTGTCACACACAAAGCAACAAGTAAAAGAGCTGTATTCCATGTAGTAAGCAAAATCATAGAAATCTCCATTTATTTCCAGTTAACCCTGTGAAGTTTCACGTCATTGCATGCTATCTCTGTCACCTGCCCAACTCTAGGTCCTGGATAACTGAATCTCTTCAGAGACGTCTTCGCAAACTGTCTCAGCTTCCCCTTCAGTACCGGGTGATTTTATTGTAATTTGGAAGTGTGAACATAGGAAACGGGGGATCTGGATATTAGTAAGTTGTATTTTCTGGGTGTTCCTTCTCTAAATGAAGTTCACAAAGTGCATTTAAGTGTTGGACTAGATCATCTCCAGAGGTCCCTTCCAACCCCATATGATTCTATGATAGAGGCTGAAGTCGGAAATCTAACTGAGAATCTTGCATGACGCAATGATCTACTTCACTTGCAACCAAGGATAAAATTAGCTCTTCTGTTTCTACTTACAGTTCCTTACCTGATCGTGAGAATTCCAACAAGGTTTTGTTCCCATCTTGATGTAGGGAACAGGGATTTAAACTTGAAGTTAAGTTGGCTGAAGAAGCTGTATGTGATACTGTCTCATACTTGTAACTGAAAACACACAACAGTAGGTTTAAAGCAGTGTTCACGAGGGAAATACTAGTGTGGTAAGGCAGCAATTACTTGACTGCTGTTTCTTTAAAGAGAAAGGTATCTCTGCTTAACTATCAAGACAAAGAGCTGCTAAAGGAGCAAAAAAAGATTATTTAAGCCCATTTTGGAAAAACGTATAACAAATAAAAGTTCGAAACAACTGTCTAGAAAACATAACATTTTAAGCTGTAAAATTCAAAAGACTTTTGTAAGTAAATCAGGTAAAACTGAACTGTCAGTATGGAAATTTAGGTTCGGGTCCAAGTGAGCTCCCTGTGCTCACTCCACAGCCAAGGAGAAAAAGAATGTCTTGAATGTGAGTCCTGCCTTTCATCATAGGTATTTATTTTGGGGGTTGGGGGGAGGAGGAAGTCATCTTCAGGAGGCACTTGGTAATTGCCTGATAATTGAAAGAAAGAACTGAAGAGAGGCTGAGAGAGCTGGAGTTGTTCAGCCTGGGGAAGAGGAGACCTTATCACTCTCTCCAACTCCCTGAAAGAAGGGTGTAGAGAGGTGGGGATCGGTCACTTCTCCCAGGTCACAGACGATAGGACAAGGGGTAATGGCTTCAAGTTGCGCCACGGGAGTTTCAGGTTAGATATTACGAAATATTTCTTTCCTGAAAGGGTTGTCAGGCATTGGAATGGGCTGCCCAGGGAGGTGGTTGAGGCACCATCCCTGG
>JAOTQQ010000001.1:69753296-69800859 GCA_026546715.1 Gallinago undulata | reverse complement strand
GAGGCACCATCCCTGGAGGTATTCAAGAGATGAGTTGACATAGTGCTTGGAGATACGGATTAGTAGTGGATGGTGTTGGTTTTGGATGTGGTGAGGTGTGGGGTTTTTTTTTGTTGTTGTTTTTGGGGTTTTTTTGTGTGTGTTGTTTTGGCGTTTTGTGTGTTGTTTGTGTTGGTTTTGGGGGATTTTTGTGGGTTTTTCTTTCTCCATTGGTTGGACTAAGATCATCATCTTAGAAGGTCCCTTCCAACCTAGGTGATTCTGTGATTCTGTTGTCTAACAGCAGGAGAATAAAGTCAGTAGCTAAAAGACACTCTAGCTGTATTTGCAGGGAAGCAGAGCAATGTTGTGGGGCAGCAGTGGAGCAGTTCAGGTGCTGGAACTGTTCGGCTGTTTTAGCGTGATCCTTTTCCCTGATGATAGGAGCCCTGCTGAGGTGCAAAGTACGATTAGCTTAAGGAAAGCCAACAAGCTAAAGCACACATTCTGCTTCTAGGAACTGGGCTGGCTCTGTTAGATAGTGCAGGTTTACTTTTCAGGTGGAAACAAAGAGCATGCATTGGAAGAAACAGTGCAGGACAATTATTTCCTCATAAAAATTCAGGCACAGATACACGAGAAACTGGGTGACTTTCCCGGTGGAGTTGAGCAAGATGCATAGTTTGGCTTATTGCAGTGGAAAATACAAGTCTGGTGGTAGTCCAAGATCCACTGTCATGATAAAAAACAGCATTCCTTCGTTTTCTTTTTACAGTAGTATACGTAAAATTATGCTAATACATTTAAGAGAGCAACAGAAATATATCTTAGTCTATGCTGTCACTGTATCGAAGCTATGGCTAGAAACATCATCACATAAAGCAGCACACGATAAATCTCTGAGGCTGGAGAAGATGAATATAAAATAACTTAACACCTTTGTGTGTTGTTTTCTCAACGAGTGGAGCCCGAATCCCTGATTTTACATGTTATTCTAACGTTATATTTCATGTAGAAATGTCACTCAATATGAAGTTACCTGCTCAGAGCTTTGAGGTCCTGTTCAAAACAGCACAAACTTATTCTTAAAATCATACAGGTGGATCCTACATCCCTTATCATTTTACTGTGTGTTTGACTTCCCTGCCTTGGTGATTCTCACACTGCTATTAGCAACCAACGATGCGACGTTCTTAGGTCGACACTGATTTTCTCATTAATGTGTTCTTATTGTTAGCAATTCAGGAAGAGTATATAATTCATGAAAGCAATAGCACCATCACAGTAGCATGGCTGGAGATTTTCAAAGAACAATATATTTTATTTGAACCTTGAATTTTCATAAGATTTTCATATAATGAATAAAAATAATGTAAGGATTTTGTAAAATCAATTCCTTCTTTGCTTCTTTTCTGAGCAAGTCTGACTGAAATCTAAAAGATTTTGATGTTCCAAATTTTTTTGAGAAGTTGAACTTTTACTTCAGAAGAACCATATTTTTCCAACCGGAGGAAATGAACAGCAACATGTATGTCTGTCAAACATGATTCATTGCATGTCAAGGTGAGGCTCTATAGGCCTATAGTGAATCTAGGACTTAATATACATCGTTTCGTTCAAAAACCAGACAGCAGCATCCAATTTCAATGTTAGGTTACCCAAATTGATCTTGACTGGTACTTACTATCCCATGAAGAAATGAGGCATTGCTGTTAAAAGACTTCCCAAAGCCATAGTGAAGCATCCAGCAGCGATTACTTTGGGCCTGTGAAGTTTAGCTCCAAAGTAGCTTACAAATGCAATTACCAGCAAGTTACCTGGAAGGTAACAAACCAAAATTAATGGCATATGCTGTGCCTCATACTTCTCTGAACAGTTTTCTGCATGTTAGGGATTATCAATTACCCATCTCAAAGCTCCCATCGATGAACCCAACAGTAGAGGAGGTCAGGTCAAACCTTCGTTCAATCTGAGTGATGGAGCTTTTCATTATTGTACCAGACAAAGTTTTACTCAAGTAGCTGAATGATAAAGCAGCGAGAAATGCCTGAGGAAAGATTAAGACAGAAAATGGGAGGTAAAAGCGGGGAAACTGGTCACAGAGGGATCAAATAAGCTTAAAACTATGTGGAGCAATCATCATCATGGGTTAAGTTTGTTACTCAGATTGCAGTGACAACATTGTGTGTGGACTTTCATGTACCTGAGGGTGGTCTCTCAGAAATGTTTTCTCCTGCTCTGGTTTTCCCTGCTGGAGAGGGCTGGTGCTTCGTGTTGCACTGAAAGCAGCCACTTTAGGTTCAGGTTTGCAATGGACATCTTAATGACCAAAAAGCCTGATTTTCCCCTCATTGCTGGCTAGAGGTTTTTGCAAAGTAGACAACCAACGGACTGTGAAACTTAAATTTGGCAAACAACTCACTGGAGACTGCTTACCTTACTGGCATCCTGAGGCTAAATTTGTCAAAATGCTGAGGCCCCATATTAGGCAGCCAAAATGGCGGGTTTTCTAAATTTCTAGGTATTGCAGAAATGCAAATTTTGCCAGAGAAAAAGTACCTCATCAAGACAAATTTAATGACATTATTCTAACCTAAAATTAATCTTAGCCCAAATTATCTTCTGCTTGAGCCTCATGTCACTTATTTCAGGCCAGTTTATAACTGATTCTAACTGAAATAGGTATGGCAACAAAATGAAGGCCTTATGCAAGCTGTTATGATAATCCAGTATGTGGAAGGTGGTAAAGACTGATTGAGCCAATCCCTGTCTCAAATGATATATTTTGAAATGTGTGGATTATGGTTCTGTCACCTTTGTGACATTTATACATAAGATATGGTTAGGTATACCGTATACTTCATAAAGGAAAGCTTCATATTCTTTGCTCCCACCAACACACATTGTGGCTTCTGAAAATAAAGATGTATTTGATAAAAAGTTAAACTAAATTTGTTTAAATGTTATCCAACTATTTCAACATAGTCTAAAAAGCAAATAGACATTGCTCACTGGGTAAAAGTTCAAATTCAACACAATATTGGATCCGTAAACAAAAGCAAATACAAATTTAGATTTTGCAACACTATCTACTTTAAGAAATTAAGCCAATCCAGGAAGTAAAAGCTTGAAAACAGGTATTTACCCTTGCTTTATCAAGAAACAAGAGAAAAATATCACAAATGCAGGTTTGTCCTAATATGTTTTAATTTTCCTGACTTTGAATGGCAAAAGGTCTGTGAGAGCCACCTTTCTTGCCTTATAGCAGCGGTGCTCTCGTGGGTTTTGGTTGAAATCAGAAACTGCTGTTAAGCATGAAAACAGAAACAAAAATTACTTGGGTATTTTGGGTTTGAAAATGCAATCTCCAGGTAAACCACCACCCATTTGATGGGCTGGTGAAGAACAATAACAGTTTGTCTTTTATTATCTCCAAGGTATTGTGTCTGTTAAACTCTAATTGCCATCAAGCTAGACATAGATCCACAGTTGTGCAGCATTGCCTTCATACATGATGGCAAAGTTAGTCCTGTGAGTCTCCCAGAGAGATTAGATTCTATTTATGCAGGTCTATAGAAGTGGCAAATGTGAGCCAGATAAAATAAAAAAAAACATAACAACCTTGGCCTGCTTCTTGAGACAAACTATTTTGAATTTTTGATAAACTTGCAATTACCTATTTTTTTTCCATTAGTCTTTCATTTTACAGACTTTCTTAGAGAAAAGTGTCCCTGATCGCAACTCCTCTGAGTCCATGGAGTTTAACCTCGGATGAAGCTGGCTGAAAAAGCAGTCAAAACAAGTCCAAACACATCACTATCAAAAGAAATCTTGCCATTATAGTGTTTGCAGCTCAGCCAGAAGCAATAAATACTAAGGCTTTAAAACAAAAGCAAAGTTCTCATTAAATGTTTACGTGCATTGTTCCGTCAATTCTGCTCGTGTTCTCCTGAAAGCTTGGATTCTTTGGGGAATAAGTGGACTGTTTGACCTACAGCCCTAAATTAGATGAAAGTCCTAGAATACAGCTTACATAACCCTATTTTGGGCTTACAAGAATGGGAGGTAATAGCAACCTTCAGACAACAGGGTATCATAACCACCTATATTAGGATGCTTCAAGTTTTCCACTGGAGGTTGCTACCTCTCTCCAATGACAAAAAAGGGGATCTATTGAAAGTAAATATGTTAAATCAGGAATTTTTATTTTCTTTAGAATGAAGACAAGATACAACCCTTCCTTGTACCTCCAGTACATATCCAGTTCAAGAAAAAATAGGGGGAACAGGAATGGTGATCTGTCGTGTCCAGATCTTGAACAGAATTTCTTAACATATGACAAGAGCAATTTGCAGTGATATTGATAAGGCACCAAACCTTCAAGCCAGTGCAACAAGAAGCCTCCTTTTTGACTCGTAGATTTTTCTTTGCTTCATCATCCAAAAGCTGGGCAGGATCTGCTTCCTGATCTGACCCACCGACACTGTTTTCTTTGGTTTCCATAGTCATGATTGATTTCTTTATTGACCAATCTGAACAGAGAAGAAACACAAAAATAAATACAAAAATCACATATAGCAAAATAGACTTGCTTAACGACCTTTCTGATTAAACTGTAGTTACAGGAAAACACTGAGATGTTGGAAATGAACCTTTTCACTGGAAAGGCTTTGGTTCAATGGCTTGGGTGTTTCAAAGTTAAATTCTGAAGTGCCTTGTGAAATAGTCTTCACTCTCCCAACTACCTCCCACTCCCCCCATCCTTTGTTTTTTTTAATCTAGAATGACTTTTAACACTAAAAAGACAATTTCCGCAAAGGAGTAAGGGACAAAGTCTCTGTCCAAAAATAAACTAAAATTGTCAACAAAGCATCAGTGCTGAAACAGAGGGAGTCCTAGTGAAGCTCTGAATTTTCTGACCGTGTGGCAATCACTGTTTGGTAAGGTCTCTGTGCTTAACACCATGCCACCCAACTTACACCTTCACACTGGTCTGTTGGAAAAAATTCTTAATGACAAAAAAAAAAAATTGATTATTTTAGCTACCTGACAAAGGAGATTATATGTTTATATGTTTTTTCTTCATGTAATAGCATACATGGTATTCTTAATCCTCCTCTATTTGCAGAGTGCTGTCTATAACCGCTTTCCGTTTCTTGTATATAACTTCTTTATTTTTAATTGTTGAAAGACTTGTTTCATGATTAAGTTAAATTTGGTTTTATTGCAATCAATAGTGCAATTCTTTAACTTTTTCTTTTCTCAGTTTTTTAAAACTCTATGTCTGAGAGATGGGTAAGCAATTATAAAGAATACTGCATTGAAAAGCTATAAGGGAGGTCTATGTATCTATTTGCAAAGTTTATTTAAAGAATTTAAACACTTGCCCGTTTGTGCAACTCCATCTGCAAACAGAACAGATTTCTAAAGTAAGATCCAGATGCCACTGCAGAGCCCCTTGGAACCTACAAACCTACTTTAGATCTGCGGGTCTTCAGACACAAAGGAGGCAAGAGTATTGACACTAGACACACCAAGCCAGAATGCAGAAAACATAGCTCACAGGAATCGATTTGTTTCGCCTTTCACAGTACTGTCCTCATTTGAGAGAAGGGCGAAGGGGGCGGGAGAATCACACAGAAAGGTTTTCCATGCTTGAATGGAGATGAAAAAAAGTTGGACGAACTTTTCCGATGCTGGAAAAAGTCCATCTGCAATTGCAAATTACTCTGTACAGGCCATATGGCAGAGTAACACTTTTCATAGCATTAAAAGGGTAGGCATTGCTCCAATACGTGATGAGGAAGAACAATTTTCTTCACTCAGATGGAAGAGGGCTAATATCTAGGGATGTTTCAGCCACATAAACAAACAGAGATTTAAACAGTTCAGGAGCTTCTTGGACTTAATTTCTTGAGCATGCCCCTGGGTACAAACGCTGGTACGAACAACAACTTTCCTCTCCCATTGCTCATACCTGCTTCTCATGCTCTTGACTCACTTAAATACCACTGCCCTTGGTTGTACTCTAAGTCTGGGTCAGAACACATATTTGGACAAAAAAAAAATACCTTTTCATTCCACTTGGACCCTTGGACAGAGAGAAAAAAACAAATAGAGGAAAGGTTTTCCCCAAGTATGCATAACTACCAACAGAAATGCCTGTGAACTGAGATTCTTAGTGTTCGGGAAAAGTTAGTACATAAATACATTTGAGCATCTGGTCCTCTGAAATTTATCTCTCTCTGTGTAATCTGAATATACTAGCTTCTCTCTGTTATTGTGATACATTAAGGGCTACAATAAAATACTGTAGTTTTGAAGTATGTCATTGCAGGTCACAGGACCAAAGAGACCTCTTTGAGAGTTTGAAGGTACTATACGTCTTAGAATCTCAGTAGTGTGAAGCGAGCTTGAAGGTGGAAGTTAATTGGCTCAGCACTGTCAGCATTTAGCTCCTCCAGTGATCCAAGGGAAGGACTTCCAGGCAAGAACAGGGGTGATCAGCTCCTGTCAGCAGTGAATGGCAAGTCTTATCATTGCTTTGCAAAGATGCTACTGGAGATGGCAGTACTTTTGCTGGGGAAGGCTAGGAGAGGGGGAAGGGAGCAAAAAGATGATGCAATTTTTATGGAGAAATGTTAGGGTGAGCTATGTGCGTGGATCAACAGTTGGAGCTGCTGGCAACATCTCCTCCCACCCTCAGTTGACCCTGCTGTACATGGAAATCTGCTGGAGATAGAAGAGATCAAGGCTGGGGAAATGCTATGCCACAAAAAGATTAGAAAAAAGATAAGAGGTCAATTCACAATTGATGTCAAAATACATTAGCTGCTGAGCCTGAGAAATTCAAATATTGATAAAGTTGCAATTTTGGATTTATTTCGCTAGTGGTTTTTTTTTTTTTTTCTGTGATTAATAAATCAAGGATCTGCTTACAAGCAAACTAAAAGCATGAAGCTTTCTGCACCAAATGTGTCTTTTCACTAATATGACTTCTCTAAAACTCCTACGCTTTGCCTGCCCGAGCCATTCTGCTATAATAATGACCTGAAGTAGTTGCAGTTGCAGAAAAATGAGATAAGTCAAATAATATATTGGTACTGTTTAAGTAGTCAGTCCACCTAAGCAAAAATCACCCTGACTTCCTTCTCAAGGGAAGAAAACAATCCTCTCACCGAAAAGACACATAAGGAAAAAACCCACCAAAACTCCTGTGAGAAGGAAAGTTAACAATCTTTTTTCTCATTTTTCCATCAGACCCCAGGAACGTTTGACAAACTCATTTCATCTTGTCCTCAGTGCAGCCCCTTCTGAGAAACACTTTGCAGGGGCGAAGATCAAGGGTCTTAACTTATAATTGGTGTGGATCATTTGGGTTGTTGGGAGTTGAGAGCTTTCACAGCGTCGTGGCAAGCACGCGGCACCTCACAAGATTGCTGCAGAATACAGCGGCTGGGCTTGCAAAGGGCTTCTTCAGTGCTTAAAGGTATATGACCTTATAGGGGCCATGTCCTAACTGTGCCTCTTAGGTAGATCTATTCCTTAGTGAACATTAAAAAACAAAAAAAAATAAAGCTTGGTTTTCTACCCCCGAATTTTATGCAAAATATAATGAATAAGAGCACCAATTTAAACACTTCAGCACGAATAACAGGTAATTAGTTTAAAAAGGTCAAGACAACAGTTTTCTAGAGCTTTTGTAGATTCTTATGAAGGAAAGATACAACGATGTTTGCGGAATTTTCTGAATCCAGCAGATACTGTAAGTCCCCAGGCTCACTGCAGTTGCACTCTCAAAGGCTAGACCACCACCCAGTATGACTAAAAAACAATCATAAACTGTGCCACATTTCATCCAGTAGTTTAGGGAACTGCATTGATTAACACTGAATGCAGCACTAACCCAATTGTCCTATTGATTTTTAAGTACATTAATATACCATAATAAGACCTCCTATGTTAACCTACTATGAGAAATGAATATCACAGTGCTGTGCAGACCTCAGTGCCATTTGCTTTGTTCAAGACATATGATGCTCACTGTTCAGAGACACACATATTAATATATGATGCCATCCTAAAAGCATTGACATTAACGACAGGAATGTTACTGGTGTTACAGGTCACGGGAAATGCAACTAGTACTACACAGGTAATGTTCATTAGCACAGACACTAAATGGCAACATTTTAAGGTTAAGAAAAGCCTAAAGAATACTAAAGAGGTTCCTACCTAGGTTCTGTATCCACGACAACAGCAGTTATACCACCACACAAGTGCTCAAAAGTCAGAGTATTCTCTCCGCAAGCAAGGCTGTGCTGGCACTTGGTGGAAGAATCATTAACTTCTAACACAAACTATAGTTTAGGCAGTTTTAATCTTGTCTCCTCCCAATTCTGCCCTCTGTTAAAGTTCCCAAAATACATGTTTATCCACAGTGGTCAAAAATTAATTAGGTAGAAGATGTGCACATGTATACTTTCCGTAGACTCTTGTGAAAGACATTTTTTTCCTGAGCTTGTCAATATTATAATAGCTCATACCTTCCCAGCATTTAAAAATGGGGTGTCCAAATTTTAGAAGTGTTCCTGGTTACCTATAGCTAAAACATATTTTGGTATGAAGATTTATTTTCATAGTCTGTGGCTGAAATCCATTCAGCTAAGACCTGCTAGAGCCAGCCAAGGACTTGCAAGGAAGAGAAAATATAATGCCTTGGGTGTATTGAACAAACGAAGTGCTCAAGAAACACTCATGCTTAGAACGCTGTTCAGATTTATAGTTCAGTGCTATTAACAGCCCGGGCAAACCCATTGTGAAAGTATATTGGGGCTGGGTGCACTTTGGAGCCGCCCTTTACCTACTTTCAGCTCTAGATCAAAGAAGTCTATTTTCCTGAGAAATATTCTATTTGAGTGTGCCCTTCTCGTGCATTATGTCCAATTCCTGAGAGTGACTGCAGTTAAAAGAGAAGTCATCTTTAAAGCATGGGAACTATGACTGCTGTTTGCCGGGATGTTAGGCCAAAAGGTGCCATTCCTTGCAGTTTGTGTGCCCTTCCCTGCCACCCACTGTCACCACACCCGGTCTTTTACTTGCTATCAACAACTACAACCTACTTAATAATGCTGACCTTTCAATAGTCTTAATTAAATTTTGCTTTCAATATTGTTATCGGCAATACTTTCACTGCTTATGACTTTTCCAGCTCTCAACCAGACAGCTCTCTTTAGCTTCCTAGAACAAAAATCCATTATCATCAAGAAAACACTAGTCACCCCAAAGCTATGTCAGTGCAATTCAGGTGGAAGTATTAGTAAAATTATAAAATCAGAATGGAGGAGGAATCCAAATCACAAATTCAGTCTGCAAACTCTAAAGCACCTTGTGTGAAAAGCCCTGACTTGAGAACAATAAGAATTGCATTCCTTCCCACTCCGTCAACTTCTAGTCATGACCAAATTATATTCTGGTTTTGAACTGACAGGGTCGTTTAACTTAAAAAGCTCTTCCTCTCAATCTGATACTTAGGACTCAACCTTGATCATAAATGAAGGGAACATAAATTTTCAATCTGTTTTAGTAGGTAAACAAAGTAATCATGCTTCATAATTTAATGAAAAAAAAGGCTGTCTTGATTCTGCAACAAGTCCTTGGAGCCCTTAGCTACTGTGCTTTCTGTCTGGATCCATATTTCATCACTGTGCATGACTGAAAATGCATGCAAATTCCAGTTGTTATCTCACCAGTGCCACATCTTGAAATATTAGTTGTTTCTTATATCTAGCCTTGTCTAATACGTTCTAAGATTACATATAGCATTATCAGAAAAGCATCTTTTTAAGGATGGTTCCTAGTTATCTAAAACTAATTTTTACTCTCGGGGGTCCTCTCAAAAATTTTTCAGCTAATGAGCTCCTACTCCGGAGCAGAGTTATTAGCCTGTTATTGGCCATCAACTGTGGACCTTTCTATTTAACATTTTATTCCATTCTTATTTTGCCATACAGAGGTTCATTCTTCATTTTTTTACCTCTATGATATCCAGACTCTTCTCTGCTTAACCATTTCATCCAACTTTGTGCTTTTACTATTATTTCAAAAAGTGAAGTTTGAATGTCACATATAACCTATTTAGAAAATGTGTTTAGAAATCTAATATCAGTAACAAAAACTAAAGAGACAAACTGGTCCCTAGCTGAGAAATTTAAAATAGATGCATCTTAACTGTTGGCTTCATCAAAGTTTGGGATGCTTTCCAAAGAAAATGATCATATAGAAAAGCTTAGAGAAAGTCTTAGAATCACAGCATAATTTAGACTTGAAGGAGACGCTAGAGCTCATCTGGTCCATCTATCTTGGTCTAAACCCATCTGCTTTCTCACTCACTCCCTGCCCCCCAGTGGGATGGGGAGGAGAACTCGAAACCCTCCCACTCCTTGTGGGTTGAGATAAAGACAGTTTAATAAAACAGTAATGGAAGAGAAGACAATAATAATAATGACAAAAGCCCTTCCATGGCTGAAACATGGGCCTATAGGAAAGTAGAACTATTTTCTTCCTATTGCTGGAATTGTCCAGCTAATACAACCACTGCTGATGCCTCTTCTTTCCAGCTCAGGCTTGCCAATGAGTTGGCATACGATGATGGTCCACTCTGTAAAAACTTCTGCCACATGGACTGGGTACACTGAACTTCACCTGGGTCTATGTGCAGCTGTGGGTTGTCCAGGTCACAATAAATTGGCTCTTGCATGGCTAAATCCCTCAGGTGCTGGATTCCTCCCTCCATGATGGTCCACTTGCCTGGGTGATATATAATATCTTCCTTGAAGGGATACCTTTCCTTCGTGGCTATCAGAAATTGCCTCCAGAGGCTGGGGGCTTGTGTTGTTCTTCCAATTTCTTTGTCAATACCCCCTTCCCTAGACAGGAATCCCAGCTGCTTGGCTTTCCTACCTTCTAATTCCATTCTACCAGGCCCGTTACCACATCATTGGAGCTGCCAGGTGACAATGTGCTTGTCTGGATGTCTAAAATCTTTTTGTGGATTGAGTGATTAACTTTGATTCCACCTCCAGTTTCTGTGATGATCCTGATTCATCTCCACCCCCGGGATCGAATTGATTTTGTGCTTTCCTTCTTCTGTAGAGGGGACACTGATAGCGACATGGGTTTGTTCTCTGGTTCAGTAGCCACAGTGTATGCTGCCAGGGTTTGAGTAGCCACAGTGTCTGTTGCCATGGTGTGAGTAGCTGCAATGCCCATCGTTGGGGTTGGAGTAGCTGCAGAGCTTGTCACAGGGGTTGGAGTAGCCGCAGCACCTTTTAAGGAGCCACAATGCCCATCACAGAGGTTAATTTCTGGGTGGTATTCTTCAATAGTTGTTTACCCTACACAAAACCTAAACCATTTTTCAGGACACGTAGCAATAGAATCACACTGGTTTGAACATTCCAATGATATTCAGCATTCTCAAGAGCTATTGTAATTACCTTGGAGGAGCAGGAGAAGGTGAAAAGTGTCTCCCATATAGATTTGCTCTCCAAGAAAAGAAAAATTAAGAAGTGTAATTATTAACAGATGGCTCCTGACATATGGAGGTGGCAGTAACGCTGAGAATAATTTGCAGGTCCCACAACCAAAAGTCTTATCCAATGATAAACCAACATTACAAAGTAAAACAAAATTCTAATCTTGACCCAGTTCCCGGAGGTGAACACAACAAGGAACAAATATAGCAAGTAATCTGTTACATACTGCAACTCCAAGAACAAGCACTAGAACTTCAAGTGCAAAGAAATCAGCAACGCAAACAGTGGCTATTAACCTAATATAATGAATCCTTATAACACGTTTGTTCTAAAGTGTACTGGTCAGATATGTCGTTGTCTAAACCCATTGTGACCCATCTTTGATGCCAAAAAGGACTGTTGTTAGTGCCGGCAGCTAAGGACCACACAGCTGCTTACTCACTCCCTGTCCCCCCTCCAAGTGGGATAGGGTAGGGGAATCAAAAAAAAAAGAGATGTTGTGGATGATAAAGGCAGTTTAATAGAACAGTAATGGAAGAGAAGATAAAAATAACAATAATGATAAAAGAATATACAGAATGAGTGATGGAATACAATTGCTCACCACCCATTGATTGATTGCTCAGCCCATCCCAAGCAGTGACCGTGGATTCCTGCCCCCTGGCCAACCTCCATTTACGAGCATGGAATACTCCTTTGGCCAGCTTGTCCAGCTTATGTTCCCACTCAGCTTCTATGGGAAGCCTAAGAAGTCCTTTACTTAACATAAACATTACTTAACAACACCTAAACCAATATGTGTTATCAACACTATTCTCATACTAAATCCAAACCACTAAACCAATATGTATTATCACAACTATTCTCATACTAAATCCAAAACACTGCAGCTACTAGAAAAAAAAAAAACAAACATTCCAGATGAATCCAGGACTCTGTCTCATGGTAATCACCCAAAGATCCTTTTGTGCAAAGCTGTTTTCTTACTAGTTGAAGTCCTTATATTCTGTGGATAGATTCATCCTATTCCAGGTTCTTCATTTTCCTTTGCTGAACTTTATGAGTTCCTAACAGCCCATTTCTCCATCCTCATCAAGCCTCCTCTGCTATTCTGCCCTCCAGCACATAGGCTGTTCCTTTCTTCAGCTTGGTAGCACACACGAACTTGCTGAAAACACTTCCAGTCCTGTTCTCCAAACCATCCATGAAGTTGTTAACCATTATCGGTCCCAGCTGAGGAATCAGTAATTGCTAATTACTCCCAAGAATAAAACCAATCCTTACAAAAGCCTCACCTTTACTGGTTGCAGACTCCTCCAGGCAGAGGGTGGCAGCAGACTCCCACCAGAAGTGGCTGCCAAGGCACCAATTTGAGAGGAGAGACCCAGCGGTAGCAGGGAGCAAGTTGGCCAGGCAGAGGCCAACTGCAGTAGGCAGGTTTTACCAGAGATGTTTTTATTCCAGGGACACTAATCCCTAAATAAAGAAAATCAATGTGTTTAAAATTTAACTCTTAATTAACGAACCAAGGAAAAGTGACAGTGTGCAGCTAAGCAAGTGCTAACCTACTACAGGAATCCTGAGAATGTGGAAAAAAACTTTACAATAACGGAAAAGGTTTCTTGGTGCTCCTGTTTCAGAGCCTCCAGTTTCAGCCTGTTGCTGTAGAACTAACAAGACAGACATACTAGACAAGCTGATTTGGTGTCGTTTTCTTAGCTAGTGTTTGGGGCTTGTTGCTTTCACTGCTTATGGAGCCTTAATCTTTCATAAGAACTCACTGATAATTTTGTTATTGATTTGTGCCATGTATCTATCATCTGAGGAAAAGTAGGCCAGGATATGCTGTTTTAATGATATTTATTATTCTTCAGTTTATAATACAAAAGGTAGTCTTTAATGCTGTTTGTAGACCTTCTCTTTGTATTCAGACTTAATCAGCAGCTTAGTTTAGAGTTGTTATTATAGATGCAGAATGGAAGATGCGCAAGTCATTGGCAGGTGAGAGAATGTAGACCTTTGTAGGAGTTAGTCCAAATGTGTGATGCATCATAGCATAACAGCAATGAAAAACATGCATACTTCAGGTGAAATCTGGGATGGCATGGTCTGGGATATTACCTGAGATATAAGGACTGAAAAAAAAATTATGGTTCAGTTAATTGAGTACTCGGCATTATATACAACACAACTTTACTAGGCTGTTCATGTTACACTAGAGCAGATCTTTTACAAGAGTGGTTGAGTCTTGATTTAAAGACTATGATGGAAGAATTGATAACATGCCAAAGACAGTTGTTTTACCGTTCTACTGAAAAAACAGATTTTTGCTGACTGTGTAGCACTTTCACAGTTTTTCTAAACCAGTCCCCATTTCTCAGCATCTTCTTTTAGAAGTGACGACACCATGGGGTCAAGGAGGGGGTTCTGGTTACCACCATGTACACCAATCTTTCAAAGTCACCTTCTCAACAACCATTGATGGAAAGTTTCCTGACCTGCTCACCATCAAGCTGTGAGAATGCGGTGCTCTTGCTCTCCACTAAATCCTTTCCTTATTTATTCTCTTCAAAATTCAATGAACTGTATTAATCTATGACAAGCTGTTGGTTAACCAACCCCCTGATGATATTAACTACATGGTTCTTAAGTAACATAATTTTAATGAGCGCTCTAAATCACCATAAAAGGCCCCCGGCTTTAAATTGTTGCTGTGATTTTTATAGAAACGAAGGAATTTCTTTCTTTCAGAGACTGATTAGCACTGGCTGAAAAGCTGCCTCATGCAACATTTGCTTAATGATGCTCTGGGATACAAGAAAAGACAACCAGCCTGACTGAGTCAGACCTATGATCCCTCTAGCTCAATGGGTCTTGCATACAGGGGCTGCTCTATGAGGGAGCTACAAGTTGGTAGCTGAGGGCCAGCCCTGTGCTGGCTGCACACCCAGCACCTGATCAGGGTCAGCAGAATCAAGGCAGCAACAGCCACTGTTCCCAGTGCTAGGGCAGCGACCATCGGCCAAAAGAAAGTTAAGAACTAGGGCCCCGGAACAATGCCTGGAAAACCAAACAGTAATTCGGCAAGAGTGAGGGGAAGGGCTTAACACATACAAACCTTCAAAATGGCTCAAATCAGGCCTGTATGTGGAGGCTGGAGCTGAAACGGGGCTCTGGGGCCCACGGGCAGAGTTGGAAGTGGGTCCCAGAGGAGGAAGGTCAGGGCCATCGGTAACGTCAAAGGCAGTAGCCAAGAGAGGATGCTAAGGGAGAGTCAGCAGTATGTATGATGTGTCCACTACTCTCCCAATAGCCAATTAGTTTCAAAATATAAGAGAAAACTTGAGCAGAACCAGGAGACAAAGGCAGGTACCTAATGATTCACATGGCATTTTCTTTTCTATAACTACCTTTTGGACTTATGTATGCAAAATTTCCTTGTGAGGATTTCTCAGGTCTTGTGTAAAAAGCCAACACCTGTGCTTTGAACATCCCCTCTACTATCTCAGTTTGAGAGGTTTTATCAATAACCATGATTTCTCATATGTTCTTTCATTCTCCAGGGTGTTTTTTTTTTCCAGACTTGGACTTGCTGAGGTGGCATTTACACTTTAAAGAGCCTTCAATACATTTTTGCCTCTTCACTTAGTCACTGTTGTGTTTTCCTCTTTGCAGTCTCTCAATTGTGTTTTTAATAACTCAAATTTTAATAATAAGACAAAAAATATCCAAATTTATAGACCTTTGTGAAACATTACCAGGATTAGTTTATGTTAAATCTTAGAAGCATAGAATGTTTTAGGTTGGAAGGCACCTTAAAGATCATTGAGTTCCAACCCCACTTGCCATGGGCAGGGACACCTCCCTCTAGAGCAGGTTGCTCAAAGCCACATCCAGCCTGGCATTGAACACTTCCAGGGTTGAGTCTCTCCTCATTTCTCTTGTAGACCTACCCTTTAGGTACTGAAAGGCTGCTGCGAAGTCTCCCTGGAGCCTTCTGTTCTCCAGCTTGAACAATCCCAGCTTTCTCAGCCTGTGTTCATAGGAGAGGTGCACCACATCTCTGATAATTTTTGTGGTCCTCTGCTGGACCCATTCCAACAGGTCCATGACCTTCCCGTTCTGAGGACTCCAAGGCTGGATGCAGTGCTCCACGTGGGGTCTCACGACCGCAGAGTAGAGGGGCAGAATCTCCTCCCTCGACCTGCTGTCCACACTTCTTTTGATGCAACCCAGGATACAGTTGGCTTTCTGGGCTGCCAGTGCGCATTGCTCTCATTCAACAATGAAGAATTCTAGCAGAAAGAACCTGACAGGTCCAAATCCCTTTCTGCTGAAACCATTTTTTTCATCTGTTATAACAAATCCAGAATATGTATCTCAGTCAGACACTCATCCATTCATCCACGTTTCTACTTGAAGCAGTAAAATAAAGTAGCAGACTTGAAAATATTTCAAAGTGGGAATGGAGTATATCTGCTTGGTAACTTACAGTTATAGTTACAGTAATTATAACTTACAGTAATTATACATTATTATTGCTGAAGTGTGGGAGGAAAAGAGTGCTCATTTTAAAACCATAATGAAAATAAGACTTACTGAGTCAAATTCTTTTATAGGGGCGCTCTTCCTTTCACGTGTAAAGAAAATGCGGTATGGAAGGAAAGCCCATGCTGTAGAAGAATTAGCCACTAAGCACAGCTTTACATACATAAGCTCAGGGGTTAATCCAAGATGTTGATTTTTTTCTCCTGTTTATTTCTGAATTAGAGTAGGATATGTTTTTGTCTCTCAATTTCTTTCTTTGTCCTGTAAGCCAATGAATTTTCCTGTCCACCTTGCTGCCAGGCACGTGCAGAACTGTGTCCATGAATGACAGCTTCACTATTGCTGAGCAGCCATGTCCCTACCACAAACCCTGCCAGGACTGATTCGCAAATTGGGAATCATCCTCATTTATTTGACAAACATACAACAACAAACACTGAACGAAATGCAGATATCCCTCCTTGTTTATTCCAGTGTGTACTGAAGTTGGGTTGTCCCTTTCTTCTCACTGGATCTGACAGCTATGAAAAGTGCCCTCCGAAGGAGGTTATGGAAGGCTCCAAGCATCTCTCTTGGTCCTGGATGCTGATGTCATTTGGCATTTTTTTGCTGTATTTGTGATGATGTAGCGTGACTGAAACCTGAGTCGTTATGATTTACCCTACCCATAATGTTTCAGTTATTCCCATGCTCACAAACCTTCTAATTACTTTAATTTTGTTTGCTTAGTTCAGGATTCAGTTATACATGGCAAATTAAACAGCCACAGCTTCCCAGTACTCCATTGACTTTAGCCTTCAATTCTCACCTGGAAGGAAAATAAGCTGGCATAGGGGACCAGGTCTCCCCTATTCCAGGCCACTGTCTAAACACTCACTCACATGGCAAATGGTGGGTGGCATTGGTCCTTCCTCTGACAACTGCATTTTCTCAAGCGATGGCTTTAAATTCTTACCTCCTGCAGTTATTTGGTGCTTAAGCAACATTCTTCTTCTTGGGATTCCTATTGAATGGACTAAGTCCTAATAACACACTGTAAATATTTATCATTGATAAAGCTCCATAAATCTCATTCTTATACATCTGCCTTTCTTCATGCATCCCACAGGAGAGGCTCCACATCTGCCTCTGACCTGTAATCTCATCTACGATACCTACAGTCACTGGCTGGGAGGTAAGTGATGTGATATGAGGTTGTTTTTTCCAATATTATGATGAAGCCTACTTTCATCATGTGCTCTAAAATTCTAGTTGCTTTAAAGGACATCATATGTATTGGTTCGATCACCATCTTTTTCAGCACAAGCATTCTTGAGATTTTGTTCCACGCTAAACAGCTCTCCATTTTACTCCCCACTCCAAATTTATTTAATACCAAATACTGTCAAACTGCAAAAGCCATACATACTGGGAGACTATGATACATGTCTAAGTTTCAGCTAGCGAATACAGTAAATTCAAAGGAAAAGTCCCAGATCACCTGGTCTTTGAACTCTTTTTATTGTTCCCAAACTCTCTTGTCATAGCTTTTTAAAAAATAAATCATATGTATTTTGTATCATGGTATTATTACATTGTGTAAAATGCATGGAATTATTCAGTACACCGAATACTAGCAAGTTACAAGAAAGTGCTGGAAATCTAAAAAAGCTCTATTTTTATTTCAGTTTCCTTTGGATGATACTCTGTGGTCTCTTTGACTGCAATAACAACCTTTATTGCTGTTATTTTTGTGCTATAACAGAGCTACTTGAAAAAAAATAAAAATAAAAAAAACCCTAACCACAACATTTGATGTCCTAAGTGTTATGGGTTGAATTCATAAGATACCCAGAGCCTGTAGTTGATTTGTCCTTCCAAAAACCCACCTTCCTCCTGCCCCATGCCACAAGGGCAAACTCTGTGCAGAATATTCCTGCACCTTCCAGGTTGCCGAGTTGGGTTTTGTGCATCCTACCCTCCCAGGCTGGTACTGGTGCAGACACAGCTGCATTGCAGCCTCCCCAGTACTCCTCAAGCACAGAAGGAAGCTGAAGGGCAGCAGCAGCCATTGCAGCTCGACGAGGAGGGATGGAGCTGAGGGGCAGACATAAACCAAGCTTCTCGGAGAGGGAGCAAGCTGCACCTTCCCAGACGTAACAAATCCCCTCACTCGAGTGGCAGGATCAACGGTGAGCAGTGTTTTGAGAGCCGTACGTGTGCTAAAACTGTTGTCTTTGGTTTTGGTTTTTACAGTGAAAAATTACACAAGGGTGAACATTTTCAAGGTGGATACTAAGATACTGCTTCACTGATGATGAGTTTTTGCCTGGAGCACTACTCACTGGGTAGAGTCATCGTGGAGATCTCAGTCTTCCTAAAGTCTAGTCTCCTTTTCTGGCCAGTACGTTGTCTGAATTAAATGGTCACTATTGAGAAAATTATCTTTCCTGCTCTTTGTCCCACAGGTGCCTCTCTCCCCATTGGCTGAGAGGGTCTCTTCTTGTGGAGAAGACCTTTTCCAGAGAACCCAAAGGACAGCAACACTGAAGAAAATGGACACCGTGCCCAACACCAAAGTCAGCCCCAGGTACACATACCTGAGAGAGAAATGGTTGATCACAGCCTATTTCAAATGCAACATATGACTAGAAGGAATAACGGACACATTCATATTTTCATGAGGTAAGGCTGATTAAGAAAATTATTCAAGCAAGGTGATGACTCAGGAGATGACAGCTTGCCACCTCACCACGTCAGGTGTTGCGTGGTTCACGGCCAAGAAAGTGTGTCAGTCTTTGACTGACTTCCTCCACCACAAATGTGCTTCAGTGAGAATAACACAAATATTTCTACGGCAATCAAATTATTTTTGCTTGCCTCATAAGCAGTACCAGTGATACCAAGTCAGTTTGATGGTATTTTTGCTTTACAGGCATAATGACAGTAACAACAACAGCCGCAACAATAACATCATTATGCTTTATTAGTAATGTATCCCAAATGAGCTTTTGTTCTTCAAATTTTCAAAACAAGATATACCCTCCCCTCATGTTTTTTCCTGGAGGCGGGGGAATGGGCGGCCTGTTCTCTCATTTTCCTTTTACCATTATTATTCCATTCTCCGTTTCTGCTAAAGCCTTTCATCAATGCGATTCAGATTATTATTCCCCTCTAGCAATAACCTTATAAAGACAACACCACGCTTAAGCCTCTAGATAAGCCAAGCATGTTTTGATGGCACCCTACCCTTCTTTTTTGTGGTCCAGCTCCAACATGGAGCAATAATGAGTTTTCACAGCCCTTTTACTTATTTACTTATTTCTTTACTTACACACACACGCTCTCACAGCAGATTTGGTAAAAAGTGGGGAAAGCTTTAGCGTAAAACTGACGTTTTAACATGAGCATTTTTTGAGCGAAAAATCGAGTGCCAAATATTTCCAGCTGATGCTGAAAGAAGATGAAACACACTCTCCCTCCTCCTCGAAAAAAAAAAAAAAAGAGGCTACTCCAAATGAGAATGGAGCATTATTATTATGAATCTGAGCACTATTGTTAATATTGTTATTTGGCACTGCGTCATTCGCTCAAATTTTCTGACAGAAATTCTTCTGCCGGTGCTGGGTGTAGATGTATTTAAAGGACAGAAGTTAAGGAAGGAATGGAGAAGAGCTGTTACCTCAGTGCACTGGAGTCGTAGAGTCTGCACGCTCCTCTTCCCCCACATCTTTTGCTCCCCCATTTCAGGCAAGTGGTATCTATAGCCACTCCAAAATACACCGGGGCTGGAATTCCCGCTTGATATATTCAACAAACAAACGGAGGCAAGAAGGTTACTCTCCAGGGTGATCGGTTCTGATCGAGAGGTATGTTTGTGCAAAACATTAAATAACACATTCGAACAGCGGCGACACTTCCACGGGGGTTGCTGGTTTGAGACGTCGAGCCTGGTGTTGCCCGGGCACACTCTGCTCTTTCCTGCCTGCGGGGAATCGGGGTGGGGAGGAAACGCAGCTGAACATCAAAAAACCTGTGGAGGTCAGCGGAAGGAGAGCTGGCCATGGCTCGGTTTCCTCACCCTGCGGGACCCCTCCAGGAAAAAAAAAACCAAGAAGATACTTCTCCTTTCTTGAGGGCGATGGAGACTTGTTCAGCTTGGGGGTAGAGGGTGTTCTGTGTGTTGGTCGCTGGGGTGAGACAGGAGAGAGATTGTGGGACTGGGACTCCACAGAGGGACCACAAGTACCCTGAGATCCTACTGTGGTAGGGACAAACTTACTGCAGTGCTCGTGGGTGCTGGAAAGGAAAAGCTTTCTTCGGGTGCTAATAGGGATGTCACGGACTCTGTGTAACCTGGAAAGCCACCCATGGTTGCTGGAGGAGAAAGGAAACCTGGAGGGGAAATTCTGGGCTGCAAAGTTGTGAAAAAGCAGCCAGCAGCTTGTTTTGATATAATTTCATCTGCCTCATCCAGCTTATTGAAGTCTGCCCTATTTAAACAAGTTACTTGTGCTAACTTACCTTTTCTATGAGGACCTAGAGGATTTTAGAGTTTCCAGTTCATTGGCATCTCATGGTACCCTTGGATTTAAAAAAATTTTACAGGTGGCTCTACCACAAGGCTGCAGTGAACCCTGCCATGAGGCACACCTGTACTTAGATTAATTCCCTTAGAAACTAATGAAAATATGCCTGAAAAATGATCACAAACTCTGATCCATAGCTGTTCTGTTATGCTTATTGTTGTATAAGGAGAGACAAGATGTAATTCTGGTGTTAGCTTCATAGTCTGAAAGATCATTTGCCACCTCTATGGACATTAGCAGTGCTTATTTTTATTATACCCAAGACACTTATACAGAAACGCTAAGCTGCTTCTGCTTTCCTCTCTTTTCCTAGTTTTTGTTTTAAATCACCCAATATTAACTTGTCTTGTTCTTTCCCACGATCAAAGTTTAATTCTAGGACAAACAATTAGTGAGAAGTATACTAAAATAGACCCAAGAGTTTAACTGGACTTACCAAGCACTCTTATTGCCAGCGTATAGATACCAAGTGCAAATGATTTCAAGTGTGGTTTAATGCATCTAAAACCAAAATATATTAAGAAAATGTGGTAAATAGCAATAAAGAATTGAGTGTAGATAATTTGAACAAAAATAGAAAGCAAGAGGAAGGAAAGATGTGACTTTTTCTTCTTTACTGTCTCTGATTTTAACATAATAACAGATGTATGTAAATAATGTGATTAAATCATAACAGTATCTAGAAATTCTGAACACCTGCATTCAATATGACATTTTCAGAGACAGTGCATTTTCAGATAACACCAGAACTTAGGAATTACTAATGAAGAAAACTAGTTGTGAAATCACAAATCCCTGGATAGCCTTATTCAGTTAAATACTCTCTGAAAATATGGATCATGACGCAGGCTAGTAGATGGTATTTGGGCACTCAGTTTTTATTGCACTGTACCTAGGCTCAGTATCACACCTCCTGTAAAGATAGATTCTCCAAGCCGTTGTCTGACAGAACAGACCGTTTATATTTGGACTTTTCTGAGCTTGCAGCGGGGTCCAGCACAAGCATCAGTCCTTCTGGGCTCCAGATCAGCTCTGCTACAGCCTTGGGTCATTGTCCTGGCTCTTCTAGGAGGGTGGCAGGACTAGGCAGGCAAACAAGCTGCCTTTCACATCCGTGCTAGCAGTAGCGGACATATGGAGCCACCCAATTAGTAGGACTCATCTGCCACTAGCCTCCCCAGCTGCTCAAGTGATGTTTCACCCAACGTGTATCAGACCCCCTAATAATTAATCCAGCAAGAACCTGAGTAAGTGATTTACTTTGAGCACGTGAGTCGTCCCAGCCGCATGATTAAACTGGGATGTGTGGGATGGGTAACACATGTTTATTATTATGGTAACTGATAAAACTCCCTGTTGTCACAGTCAATCTATTCAATATAAAAAGAAAAAAAAAAAAGATGGGCTGAAATTCAGTAGTCACTATAGATAGACATAGTAGGTCTAGTCTATGTGCTCTGAACTAGGATGGACCCAGCTTCTGCAGAAATTCATGTAATCAATCAGGAATAACTTTCAAAAATAATAAAGACACTGAAGAACTAGCTCTTTTGTTCCCCCTCAGTGATGCTCTATTATTTCCCAATGTAGCTGCCAGAACATAATTAAGAACCAATATTGGAGATAATAATATTTGGGTCATCTTAATTTAGTGAAAAGAGAAACAGGCGTGGAGGATATATATGGGAAACAGCACCGAAGTACCATGGTCAAAAAATTGTTGTGTGCATCTCACTTTGTAATCTTTATTCTCTAATGCACTGATCATGGGTTAGCATCATACAGTTTGTAACATTATGGTTTATACAGGCACTGCAATTCTGCAATTTACTCAGGCATGAATATAATATGATTTTGAGGGTGAAGAACGGTGTTTTGCCCTCCTGTCAGATAGATGCTACACGAGCAATCCTCAGCCTAGAAATCCTTTAATCCAAATGTGAGGGCAGAGAAAGCAAAAGGGAAAAATACAACAATTAACCGTATCTAATAACACTGATGTGTTCCATAGGTATATCCTGCAAAAAAAAAAATTTCTATCAGATGGAAAAAAAAAATTTGTTCAGACATTCGTATTGTCTTTGCACAGAAACAGGAGTTCTTTGAGATCCTGAGTGAGAGTCAAACCTCTCAGGGAGATTTGAGACTTCCTTTTCACTGCCTAATCACCTGCTATTAATAGCTTGTGCTTCGACAACAGCTATCTGAATTGCAGGGTTTTTTTTCTCCAAAACTTCAGGGCTTTCCCAAGTTCCTTGTAATTAGTCTAATACCACTAAAAAGACCCATCAGCAAATGACTCATTCACTAGTTGCAGGCATATATCAATGATTTCAGACGTATGAACCCTTGAAGTAAATGTCATTACATCTTATAGGCTTTTAGGGATTTAGCTGTATTTGTGCTCTGTGGCAGGTGCAACGACATCTGCTCGTGTGAAAACATCAGCTTGCTTAACTGTTGGAATCTCATCAGAGCTGACTGAATACTGAATATTTTTAAAAACTGATAACTGGAAAAAGTACCTATTGAAGTCTGCAACTTGATCTTGGGACTATTTGTTTTCAAAGACCATTTTTTTTCTTTCTGGGAACAGAAGCAAACTTTCAGTTCAGACAGATTTTCTGGGCAAGCCAGTCAGTGATGGATTTCAGAAAAGCAAGTGTGAGCTTAAAGTAAAATTGTGCCCACAGGTCAGTTGTAGAGAACAAAAGGAAAAAGGATTGAACTTACTGAAATATGATTTTTTTTAGCTGCTCATCAGATTTGCGTGCCTTCAATCCAGCGGAAAAACACATAACTTCTCACTTTCAATTAAATAGCCCTCAAAGTAAAATGATTTTCAACAGAAATAAAAGCTCTGGAGCAGACCCAATAAAGCTGTTTTGCCGATTTAACATCACAAAATGTTTCAGCATCGTTATTGGTCATGGACAAATAGTTTCAGCAGTTAAATATGTATTGGAGCAATCTCCCAAGACAAGTGTTTAATAAACCCGTGATTATTACGAAAGGAAAAAAAAATAATTGTGCTAAATCTAGCTTTGCTTTGAAGAGAGAAATATGGGAGGAATATTATATGGAGCAATAAAATTGACTAGAGGAGAAGAGTTGAGTGTATACAGATGGTTTGGGTTAGATCACCTCTGTGTAGCTGTGCATCAGTATTCAAAGCAAGTGAAGAAAATTGGCTACCTACGTGTGCACACATTGGCATGTGCAGAGCTAATTTCCATCCATATGCATGGAGGCCATTTAACACCATTCTGGTCACGTAAAAGGGTTTAGGAGAAGTTGAACTTGGTATAAATAAAACCAAGCCTCCTAAAAACCGGACGGTATTGCTGGTAGAGATAATCATAAGCACCTTGTTGCTTCAGTGGGAGAAAACGCATTCTCAAATTACAAGGGTGCCTTTCAATAGTAAAAAAAAATATATTTAAAAAAAATTGTAAAAACATTTCACAATGCTAGCTGGGGAGAGAGATTCAGTCCCACGTGTCAAAGCAGCTTGAAAACATTTGGCAATGCTCGTGAACATTATTTCTTACCTTAGGAGCAGTATGTATCCGGGTATGCCACCTACTGACAAAGTATATGAAGTGATAACCGATACTACTAGAAAATACAGAAACATTTTTGGGCACTCGTTTCCTTTTTGACACGGTCCCACCACAGCTGAGGAGCTTCGTGAAGGAGATTCCAATGTTCCCACACAGCTGCAGTTAAAAAAAACCTGGAATATAACAGGAAAATTGTGTGATAATCAAAACAGCGGAGAAGTGGATATTCAGGAATTGCATATCATGCTGTTGTGGGTAGCCAAAAGTTGAAATCCAAACTGGAAAATGTTTTTCAAAAGGAAAAAGTCTTGTTCGTTGAAGGAGAAATTTATAAAGAAAGTTGATGAATGTTTTTAGTAGGGTTTTTAAACAGTTTCTGCTGGAAATAACAAACGAAAAAGGTTTAAATGTGTATGGCATATTCCTAAAAAAAAAACCTGAGGAGTTTAGGGCCAGAGAGGACATGCCTTGCTCAGTTTTAATCTACGTACTCGGACAGAACTGGTTGTGTTAGGAAAGTTACCACATCACATACGGAAATGAAATATTGTCCTTACAGTGTTTTTCCCACTGCCATTGGATGCCTGGCAGCCAGCGAGACAAGCAGAAACATAGGTAACTCCATTTTCCCCACAGATGGGGTCCCAGTCGTTCTTGGAACACAGGCAGCCTGCGTTACACTCTGAAAACAGGGCTTGCTCATAATCAGTTGTCCATTTAGTTCTGGGGAGAAGAAAAAAAAAAAAGATAAATTGCAATAAATGAGGAAGAAATCATTAACAAATCACGGGTTACACTCTCTGCCAGGCACACCTGGCCAGACCTTCTGTCCATAGTACATTAAACTGTTGTCTCTTCACATCTATGCAGCAGTGTAAATTCTTATTTCTGTGCTAGACAAAGGTTTTCACAAAATCACAGAGAACCACAAAATATGATGATTTGTGACGATTCACAAAATCGTCACAAAACCGCAAACCACCTATGGTGACGTGATAGCTACTTTATTAAGGGGGGACAGCTAACAATTTCTACTCTTGCGTTTTCTCAGATTTTCAAAGATTTTAGTTATCTGAGGTTTGATGTAGTTTTTAACAAAACTGGACAGAAAAGTTTGATGACTCCGGTGGCAAAGAAGGGAGTTCCCTACAGGAAATGGTCACTGTAGATGTTAGTAAGGAAGTTATCGGAATGAGATTCATCCAAGCTGAGAGCCTGATACCTTGCTCAACAGCCACCCGCAATCTTCAGCCGGCTCCTGCTGAAGTCACCAGCGTAGCAGCTCCTGGGGCTGCTGTGGAGCTGGTGCCAGCAACTCCTCCCAAAAAGTGAGCTTTACAGAGTAATACCATGGGCAAAAACAACCAAAGAGTGCTGGCCTCAGGTGTACCTCAGGGTTAACGTGATGGCTAACTCATGGTTAGTCTGTGAATCCTTAAGTTTTGGATTCATGGTCTATTAAATGCCATGGGTTGTTCAGCAGCACATAGAGGCGAGGAACAATTAATTGACTCTCACCCCCTTCCCCTAATGAGCTCCTCACATTTCCAGAAGTCTCTGGGGCTCAAAGGATGGGTCCCATGGCAATCATAATTAAAAAGTAATCAGGAAAATAATCTGCATTTGTGGCATAAACCCCTCTGGGATGAAGACAACAATCTTGAAAGTGTTCTGACCGAATGCCCGCTGGAATAGATGGAGCGGTTTCTACTGCTTTGAATCGAATTTCTGGGAAGCATATTTAGGTCAGTCATTCTCTTTTCAACTATATATAGTTTGTGGAATAAAATGAGGAAGGAAAAAATTCAGTTGGAAGTAACACTTCATGCTGAAGTGTGCCCTTCTCAGCATACCCGTGGTAAGACATGGTCAGCCCGGCCACTTCTGAATTCTCACAGCCCATTGCAAACAGCGAAAGGAGCAAAAGGTAACCAAAGAAAGACGATCCCAGGGAGAGTTTTGCAGCCCCTAAAACATTGATTCTGAATTTTTTCATGATCAGTCCCCCAGAGAATATGCCGAAGGCCACAGCGGGAATGTTGATAAGACCTGAAATCAAACAGAAAAATCTGCATTACTCTGCAAAATCTGCATTACCTCATCTCAAGGGACCATCCTTCTCAGCCACAAAAACAGCAGCAGCAATAAGATGAAGAAACAAAATATGCAAGATCTTCAGTCAGGGCATTTCATTTGTCCAGGGTTGGATTGTTCCTACGAAGGTGCTGGGACTGCTTTTAGAAACATGCTCCCAGGGAAATGTTTCTTTGCTTGTTCTTTGACTGTGAGATTACCTACAAGGTTTAGACAGCGATCTTCCAATTTCTCAAGCTGTGTGGTTTACTCCACTGCTAGTTTGTCAGTGAAGAGATTAGCATTTGTTGTAGCGTTTATTCAAATGCTTTTAGTGCTACTTCTCCTAAGAGCTGCTCTGGGCAGCCAAGACAGCCACAGTCCCACTGCACAGTTTGGAGCTTTGCTATAGACCTGTGTCCTTCACCCATTAACCAACAGTAGGATCAACAGGGGCCACTCTCTGGGGCTGGTCTATTCCAGCTTTTCAGCGTAGCTCCTCTCCTTCCCTTTTCCACTGACAGGAGGAACCTGGACTGCTTGTTCCTAGAGGGAAAATTCAGTTTTACCTACAGTGTTATGAAATCTGGAGCAAAACATGCTTTTTGTGTTTTGATTCAGCCATGACACGGATAACCCCCTAGAGAAGTCTCCGAGATGGAGAAAGCCAGTGGTATGCTGTCGCCTCCGTGAATTTTTCTGGTTTTGGTTAATGAAACATATGAGTGCTGCACCAGGAGAAAGACAGATGTACTGTATGGGCTCTCTTGTATTGCCCCATGGGCAATCAAGTGGAAGACCATTTAAGAAAACGTGGAAAACTGAGTGACCATTAATCCTCACCCGGACAGCTTTGCTCAGAGCAGTGTCCATATTGATAGACAGACAACAAGACCCCCAAAATAATCCCGTCCAGTACATGCAAAAAAGACACCATGGCACATGATAGTGCACAGTTTTGACGGATTTCATTGTACCTGAAAATTATTTTCGCAGCTTTTCCAGGCAGTTCCAGCACATTAAATTCCCCCTTTGTGCAGGGTCGTGTCCCAATTTGCAGCATTTAATTCATACTGACACCTCGTGGTGCTGAGCCATGGTGCCAGTCAACAAAACACAAGCAAGCACCGAAACACACATGCATTCATATAGCAGATGAAGTTTCAGGGGGCTGGAGCTATTATGATTTCAAATGACTTGGTAGAAAACACCAGTTTACAACATCAGAGTCTAATCCTAGCCTGCTAGGAAGTGCACTGAGATCCTGTAAATTTCTAGCTTGAGTCAGCGTTTGATCCACCTTTACTCATGGGAAAAAAAAAAAAAGCCTTATTATTAGCTGTTAGAAAAAGCCTTATTCTCTCTCGCAAATCCAGGAGTCAGAGTCTTGGCCGAGTGCCCGTGCCCGTTACCGACGAGGTTCGGGAAGCTTTACTTGTCACTCTGCACATAACGTGAAAATTGTCTTTCAGGAGATTTGGAAACAGCGCTCAAAATGTAGTGTATGTAAATTAAGAGTCACTATATACCCAGGTTTTCCTGTTTTCTTTCGCTTGTAAGAGGGGACTGGGGGTGGTGCAGTTACCTGCACCCTGCCTGCCTGTTCCCACGCACCCCTTTTGCTCCTGCCTTTGTCTCGTGGCCTCGCAGGTGACTCCATTGCTTGACACTGGTGAGGTGGGAGGGGGGAACAAAGCGTGTATATTTAAGGAAAATCGAACAAACATAGCAGGAGGCATTTTACTTTCTGGCACGGTCCTTGGGTTATGACTATGGAGAGATACCCTCTTATGATCTCCAGCTGATTATTTTAATTTTTTTTTTTTGTTCTTCAAATTGCTCTGACAATTCTGATGTCTATCAAAGAGATTGTGCTAGAAATTGTTTTTATTTTTTTTAAAGAAAAAATTGGAAAAGGTTTGGGAAAGAGAACTAATAACTGTTAGCTTCTTAGCAAAGGCAGATTGGGAAAGAGTGGTAAAGGAAGAAGATGAAGCACTTTATTTTTAGGGATGGCCACATCCTAGCCAAACCATCACACATTCTCTGTTGGATATAGTCCCTATGCTTTGTGAAATCAGATGGCTCTTAATCTTCACTCAGTTTGCACGTACTCGAAAGCTTAGCTCCAGAAAATCTTTAAATACAATGAGAAGTACTGTACTGAATGTAGGGATTGTTTTCTAGATTTTTTCTGTGGCCATTGACTATGCCTGAAGATTTCTCCTTGTTTTAGGAGTTTGGTGCCAGGAAATTCCAGCCTCTATCTTTAAGGAATTAACATAGCACAATGGATCAATACAGCTTTTCTGCATATATATACCTCCGTTGCTGCGCAACTAATGCTGCTCTGAAACTTGGCCCTTCTCTCTCTTTTGGATGGATATAAACCTCTTTTGCTGCCTAATGCTACTGAATCCCTGGACCTCAGGAACTGAACACAAGCCTGCAGATTCAGCAGGTGGGCAGGGGAGTTCACCATCCTGAAGATATCTCCAAAAATGGCCACCTTGATACCCTAAGGCAGAACCTGCCTCCCTCCTTCGTGCTGTACGGGAGGTCTTGGGAGACTAACTTCACAACAGCGAAAGGCTCTTAGGTAAAATTAGGGCAAAAATAGCTATTTTTTCCTTCATCAGCATTGCACTGGGATAATGTTAAGTTTGTACGGTGATCACTGATACAACTTTGACTTCCTTTTCTTTAACACCAACACCTTCAGATAGCAAGAAGTCACTGGCATTATCATAGCTACTTTATGGTCAGTCCTTTAGCACTCACCAAGTTGATCTTAGTTTCATTGAAATAAATGGGAAGCCAGCAAGGGAACCGATCTGTCTGATTAAAAATGTATATAAAGTATTTGAAAATGAATACTCTTCTCAATTGTTATGTACATACAGTATTTTTCAAATTTCCAGTAAAATGGGAAATAGAGTATCAAATTGTGAGATCATTTTGCAGTAACACTTACATAGATAAACTTGGAGCTAATTAGTGCTAAAGTAGAAATGAAATAACTTACCTTCTGTCAGCTACTACTTAAAGCCAGACAAAGGAGGAGAAGAAATAAACATATCCTAAAAAAAATCCATGTTTCCTTATATGTATATATCTGTCGTTCCTAAAATGCCAGTTTTTAAGGCATCAAGAAACAGATATAGCATTACCTATAACAAAATTAGTTTTTGAAGATGTTTGCCCATACTGTTGTTCAATATACTTTGGCTTATATGTAACCATGCCAATTAAGGAATTGAACTGAATGATACTTGCACACAAATACAGAATGTAAACTGGATTCCCAAAGAGGTTCTTCAGCGATGGCAAGAAGTCTGCAAGACAAAATGGCAGAAATAGAATAACTGAGAGATAGAATAACCAGAGACAGAATAACTGCCGTGGACAATTCTTTGCAATGTGTTTGTAACTTCCAAAAAAAGGCCTGCAAAACGTTTCAGAAAGAATCCAGGAAGTTCCATGGTCCTAAGAGCTACTCCATTTCTGGATGGGGGTAGTGGTGGAGCAAAACACTAAGCATCAATATTCTGGCAGACACATCTTATTTCAGACTTCTTCTTTCGATCATAAACCAGGACTGAATTGGTTTCTGTGTGTCCTCAAAAACCGCAGCATCTTTTGGCTTAATCAGGGGGCAGAGGGAGCTCAGCACAGCTGACAGTAAGCACAGACATATTGGGTTACAGATTCAAATACTGAGGGAAAATGCTTTTGGCAAAGTAGAGCCAAGGAAACATAATTGTGCAAAACGGCTCATTTCCAAATCCAGATAGCCCCTAAAAAACTGGATCTAGTCTCTTCCCATCTGATCAGATATTGCATGTGCTTTCTCAATGAATGACCTTAAAGAGAAAGGTTTAGCAGAAACCGAGATTTTCATATTTTTCACCGCCCACCTCTGCAAAAGTCAAGATCTGGGAATGAAAATTTTTTGCATAGTTTCACGATTTTTTTTCTGGGCCACTAGTGGAATTTTAGAAATCTCAGTTTAAGAAATTCTGCATGCAACAAGGAGCAATGACGAGACATTCTTTATGCATGCTAGTCAGGTGGAGAGTGGTGACACCTGTGGGAAAAAAGTAATTTTTTAGGCCATTAAAAAATGGCCTCAGAAAACATGAAGTGTAAAAACTACTGAGAGAGAGAATCAACAGTGAAAAAAGAAACTCTAGTGACTTGAGTGACTTGCCTTTTGCCATCTCAGCAATCTTCACCTGCTGTTGGTAAGATTTGTGTTGCTCCTTGCTATCCTCAGTGATGAACTTTGACTGCTCAGAAGAGGTACTGAAGTCCTTTCTGCTCTCTGGCTTTGGGAGGTGCTTCGGTAGAAACCAGAAGGGGATGCCAGCCAGAATGCTGATTGCACCTGCTATTAAGTAACCCAACCACCAGGCTCCCACCCACTGAGTGTCCTTGTGAGTTATTGTTATACTGTCTGGAGAAAGTGAAAAAAAAAAAAAGGAGAAATAAATAATTTTGGGGGTATAATTTTTGGGAATGTTCGTGGATTATCATGGAAGGTGATTTTCCAGGGACCTTCTTCAGAGGTCCGGGTTTAGCTGTGCTTTGTGGCTTTATCAGTGTTAGAGGAGCAATAGGGGAGCATCAATAAGGTCTCCCTGATTCCTGTGACACAGCAACAGCCTTCCCCTGGCACCACGACATCCCCAACCGCGCTACGTGTGTGTCCCCCAGGTAGGCTGCAAGGACTAGGACATGAGGTAGTCCAGGTGGCCAAGCTCCTAGCTGGACTGTTCTGCAGAAGTGTCAGGAAAAATGGGGTGGAAGGTGTTTTCTGGAGAGGAAGGGAATCAGGAGCTCCAATACCCTCTCTTTTTCAGGCAATGGGAATGCACTGCAAAGTGCTTACACACAGCCCTTGGCAGGATCCTGAGCCTCGATTCTGCCTCCTTCTGGTGCCTGTTGTCCTCCCAGAAACTCCTCACCAGAGCGTCTCCCAGGAGGCACCAGGTGGAGATTTTCTAGGACTGAGTCAGGCCTCCTGCTTCCTCCATACCCGTCCTTCTGGCTAGCCTTTTCCATGTGGGGCACTGAATTGCTGGCAGCTTTTTATTCCATAAAGGACCCACTTTACCCTGCAAGCCCCTTATGCCTAGGAGATAACTAGTTCTTGGCCTAAAATAGGCATATTGGAGCCTAATTTTTTTTTTTTTCAAATCTGAACTTTCTGACTTACCCAGATCTACAAAGCCAATGTCAACATAGAGTTTGGCACACAGGGATCCTAGAAGAAAGCCAAATATTGGCCCTATAATTGCAACGGTCTGTACGCAGCCTGCAATAGAAAACAGGGTGCTGTTACTCTTCTGAGTTAAAAAGAGCACTGGCTCTAGGTGCACCTAAAAGCAAACCGTGATACACAGTGGGTAACGAGTGATACAGCCTTAAAATACTGAGTTGACATCTGCTCTCTGACACATTAATTACACGAGTAAGAACATTTTCAAGAAGAAAAAAAATCCAACAATAAAATTCCCCCCACTACATCCATCCACACTTTGGCTTTTTTTTTTTTTTTGTTATTGTCCAATTAAAGAATGAAATTCAGCCCAAAGGAAATAAAGTCAGGGAACTTAATGGCCTAAACTCAATAATAACACCAATCTATGATTGCTAGAAACTCTTCAGCTGACTAGATTAAAGTAACTGGAAGGCAAATGGCAATTATTTAACTACTCGCTTTAAGTTGTGCTGGGTCCCGAATAGGCTGAAAAATAACTTTGGTTTGGTACCCAATATTAACACATTTCAATAAACCCTCGGCCAAACTTTCTACATGGTTTGAATTTTACAAAATTGATCTGGAACTCTGGGCAGACTTGTTGTCACAAAGTGGGGTCATTCACCCGGTGGGCAGATGCCAACATACAGCGATATTATCTGTTTATTTCATCAGACTGAATCTATTTTAGAGGGAACCTGAGTTTTTTGCCTTTTGCCGGGCTAGAAATTTGTCAAGACAGGATGCTGGTGGGGAAGGACTCTTGATAATATCTCAGGTGAATGCGCAGAGATCTTCAGACAAGATCAGCAGAGATCTTTCACACAAGAAAACAGTGATACCAATTTTCCAGAGCCTCAGTCCCATTGTTTATAACTCTACCTGAATCTGGTGGACATGCCTTGAGTGCCTGCTGAAATTCTATTTTAAGTAAGTGCTTAAGAGAGAACATGTTTTTTATCACTTTCCAGGGAACTGAATGTGCACAGAGGCTCAGCAGTCCACATCCAGAAGAATTAGGAAGATTAGGGTAACAGCAGGAGCCTAAGGTCAAATTCTTTCCTCAAATTAAGATAATGGAACTGGGCTGGTGTAATTAAAAGGGAACTTGGTCCCTTGAGTGTACAATGAGTATTAAATAAACTTTAATATTGGAAATGATACAACTTAGTTCAATAACACTCATTCCATTTTTCAGAATGACTGAGTTTCCTCTGGGGTAAAATCTATTAAGAAAAATAAATTAATTATTTATTTTACCAATGTATAAGGCGGCATTCTCTTCAACAGCATAATCATCAATGTATGTAATTCCTAGAGGCTGGATAGGAGTTTCACCTATTCCACGCAGAAGATTTCCCAGCAAAACATAAATCCACATGGAAGAACCTGCTTCTTTTTCACACCCTGGGTACATCACAAGGGAAACAACAATGATGTGTTTTTCATAACATGTTGACACTGAATGCGTAGGACTTAAAATACTTAAACTGTGGGAAAATCAGTGTGAAAACTGTGAAAAATGTTTTGGGGGTGTGGGGGGGGTAGGGATGGCAATTTTAACTTAATTAGCTAGAGATGAACACGTTTAAGATGAACTGCTTCAGCCAAAGACATTAGAAGTTGGTTAGTTTTATAAATTTGATGCCACATCCCTTTTCAGAAACCTTTTTCGCTTCCTTCTAACCAAAATTGAGGTCTCCTAGTGGAAAGAGTTGGCAAACCTTGCGATGGTGAACACAGCCACAGGTGACCTGCAGATACGAGGATGCAAACGCACACATATAGTGAGGTTGATTTGCTCATCCATAACTTACTTACGGCCAGGCATGGAAGAGGAAGGCTCCTATCCCATAAGAAGCTCAGCTCACCCAGAGTGGTCACACCTTCCTGGTGTGCAAAACGGAGGTCAGCAGGCAGGAAGAAGAACAAGAAGGGGGGGTGTGCAGCTATTTCCAGTGCGGTGAGGATCCAAAGGCATGTTTCCCAGCAGAGGGAAGGCCATGACCTTTCAAGGTCCCCATAGGAGATTGTCTGGTGTTTATGGAAGCCACAAAGCTGCAGAAAGTTGCCAGAGGAGACAGCAAGGCTGGAGGAAAGGCTGAAGCCTGAAAAAGCATCTTGGTAGTGGGTAGTGACAGTTGTAAATTTATTTTTAATAAATTTGCCTCAGCCAGTAGATCTGGCTTTCCTGTGGGAAAGATTTAGTTGATTCCTCTTTACTATTTTTTTTTGCATTGGTGCGTGAGACTTTGAGAGCCTTTTGATGTATTTCAGAGTACTAATCACAATATTTAAAAGTCATCGTGCTCACCTGCATTTATTTTTGTGTGAGATTTTTCCAAGGCTGAGAGTGGAGTTTGGCTTTTATCCTGCACACACGGAGAGATGCTGACAGTCGAGTTGATGGTGGAAGGGAACCTTTCATACCCATATCTGTTTATAAAACAAAGTTGTTTTTTACTGTTCCCAACTTATAAGAAAAAACAATAAGATCTGTTACTATCATGTAAGTTAAGGACATAGCACCACTAAAATGCAGATTTCATCAGCATCCAGCGCTGTCAATGATGGCTTACAAGGGATAAATGGAAATGCGGGAGTATGTGAAAATTGTCCCTGTGGTTTTCTCTGTGTCACAGTGACGCATTTTAGTTTAGTAGGCACTTTGCTAACACACATGAATCCCTACTAAGAGATTATCAGACTGTGGGTGTAACCTCTGGCTTGTGTTTGATACACAGATTGCTTTCCTGAGTTAAGTCATCACTCCTTCACTAGAAGCTTCAACAATTCTGAAACTGTGTCAAAATATAGCTAATTAAGATCACAGACTAATAAAATTATTGAGTTGATTACAACTGAGAATAACATACATGATAAATTAATTGGTCTGCAGTAATAAGTCTTTTCATAATAAATATTAAATTGAGCAACCACATCCACATATGCCTATTTCTTCAGGCATCTCCACACTCAATACTGAAATATTTCAGCGAACTAACATTCAGTGAGGGTAGCCCAGTTGGAAAATACTAATCACTTTGCACTTACCGTCCCATGAAGAACTGGGGCATTGCAATTAGGAATGTTCCAGCTGACATAATTAAGCAGCCTGTTCCAATTATTCTTGGCCTGTGAAGCTTCGCTCCAAAGTAGCTTACAAGAATTATGATTAGGAGGTTCCCTTTGAAAGCACAAAAAGAAAACTGAGTTTTACAGATTGTCAATAAGAGATCCCCTAAAATAATGAAGCCTAATGTGTTATATATGCAGCAATTTCAGGGAGAGAGGGCTTACTGCTTGGGGCTGATGTTTATCTCTCTTTCCAGGCATTCTTATAGAAGCCCAATGCTTTCCATGATAAGAAAACCATAAGCTTTTGGCTTAGCAGCTGGAAAAGAGGAGGACTATGCCAGCTGAAGAGAACAATATCCAGAAAAGCAGGAAAAGAAAAAATCAAAGAGAGCTTTACATACTTGGGCTAAGATTTCATTGCCATGAATACTACAGTCCACTGAACCTCCACGAGATAAATTCAGTAATCCAAAATCGCAGGTGGCAACGTCATGCTGAAAAGCTTAGTGCAAGAAGGAAGGGGATGGACTGGACAATGACATAGAATCCTAGAATTGTTTAAGTTGGAAGTGACTTTAAGATTATCTAGTCCAACCATCAACCTTAATCTGATTAAAAGAAACATCACTGAACTGTGTCAACCCATCTTTTGAAAGCACTATGTCAACCCATCTTTCGGATACCTCCAGGGATGGTGCCTCAACCACTTCCCTGGGCAGCCTATTCCAATGCTTAATACCTCTTTCAGTGGAAAATATTTTCCTAATATCCAATCTGAACCCCTCCTGGTGCAACTTGAGACCATTTCCTCATGTTCTATTGCTTGTGACTTGGGAGAAGAGACTGACCCCCGTCTCTCTACACCCTCCTTTCAGGGAGTTGTAGAGAGCGATAACATCAATTACAGTTAGAGGATTGTACTCTTGCTGCTTAATAAATAACAAAGGGAAAAGAGGTAGATTGCTGCCAAAAAAAAAAGAGAGAAAGTGGAAATCTGTGCAGGTAAATTCTCATTCAACAGTCAGCATTTCTATTAGCATTAATTAGTCAGACACCAATCGTATCAATTTACAAATTATTTAGGAATACGTTGAGCTCCTTCTACTAGCAACCCTATCCTATGCAACATAAACATACTCACAGTCATGCCGATTTTTACTAGATGAATCTTGCTCAGTTTTAATAGTTCAAGAAAATTCATAGAACCATTTTTCACAACAAATTACATCAGTGTTTTGTTTTCTGAAAATAAAAATGGGTTTCTACAGCACATACCAATTTCAAAACTGCCATCAATAACGCCAACCAAAGAGGAAGGGATATCAAATCTTCTTTCTATTTGTGTGATAGTACTTTTTAGATAACTTCCTGACAGTGCTTTAGCAAAATAAACAAAAGACAATGCACCAAGAAATATCTGTGAAGGAAATTGACAGTGATTAAAATCAGGCAGTACAAAAGCTTTACTTTATGAATTTTTTTTAAACAATTCTTATATTCCCACCTTTTCTTTTCCCTTCTTTTTATGAAATGCTAGATTGCCAATTTGTCTATTTGTTACAAACAATAATGATACAATCTGAATTTACTATTAGCTACTACTAATTCCAGGTAGATCACAGAATCATAGAACCATAGAATGGTTAGAGTTGGAAGGGACCTTAACGATCATCCAGTTCCAGCCCCACCTGACATGGGCAGGGACACCTACGGACTAGACCAGGTTGCTCAAAGCCCCATCCAACCTGATCTTGAACGCTTTCAGGGATGGAGCATCCTCAACTTCTCTGGGCAACCTGTTCCAGTGCTTCACCACCCCTATAGTGAAAAATTTCTTCCTGATATCTAATTTAAATCTACCCTTTTCTAGTTTGAAGCCATTACCCCTTATCCTATCAAAAGAAGTCAAAGCTACTGATGTTTTGAAAGATGAAGACATAAATCACTCTCCTGTTTTCTCTAAGAAGGGATGTCTTACACAGTAACAATAAGGGTAGATCTTAAGTATGGCTTGGTGGGGAGTTGAATTGTTGTTTGGGTTCTTTTTAACATAGGCTTTTGCAACCAGATGGATTTTAGAGCCCTGTTCTCGTAAACTCTTCCCACTGAAGCCATGGGTGGCCAGGAGGGAGAAGTTTTGGCCACCAGTGATGTGTCTCCATGAGTTGAACAGTAACCTACCAGGTAATAACCTTCTAGGCGCATACTTTCCCCACCAGTTTCCTTCTCAGCTCTAATGCATATATTTTCTTTTAAGTGCACACTGCTTTTTGCTGGGGGACAACCTTCTTGGATTTGTCTGTTTAGAAGAGGCAGCTGTTTCCTCTTAGCCAGGTCTATACATGTTTTAGTGTGTTAGTCTGAGTCAGGATTTGGCTTTGGAAATGAAACCCCCAAGCCCTCCACTGCACTTCGGTGAAGACTGAATCCCTTTTACACAAAATTAAACAGGAAGATATGCTCCAGAAGGGCACTACGTTCACTTCAATAGCTAATGGCTCTTCAGCCTCTGGGACAAGCCTAGAGCTGATTTGAAGTAGCTCACCACCCTGAAATGCATAGAGTTGGGAGTGCAGAGTCCTTTGCAGCAATTGTTTCAATCCTGCAGAGCTATTGCCTAAATTTGCCTTCAATAAATTCAGACTTAGTAAGTTTACAAGTTCCAGGGATGCTCACACCCCGTGCAATTGGTCATGGAAACCACAACATTGTTTTCTCCCTTGGGATACAGGTTGTGTTGACTGAACATGTAGAGATGCTCTTTGTAAATGGTGTTAAAAATACATATATATATATATACCCAAACCAGAAATTTAAAGACACAGTAATGTTTTGTATAAAGAGAGGTCTAGACCCTTGTTCTACTCCCTAGACCTAGATTGCTCTCTGAGTAATCATGCTTCCAGTAAGCAGGTACTCTGAAGTGATGTACTCACCTCCAGTGCAACACTCCTTACAAGATCTCATTTGACAAGGCACATTGGTTATAACACTGGCATCACTGTTGAATGCAGGTTCAAATATATCTCTGTGTCACATTCAACACACTATGCTTTATCCAGTGCTGGTTATTCCTTCTTCAGAGGCACTTGTGTGTAAATAAACAGTGTCCAGTTCTTATTTCCCACAGGGAGAGCTTTCAAAAACTCTTTATTAAAATATTGCCATAATATTGTACATCTTCTGTATGTTTATACCCCTGGATTTTAAATAGCAACGTGAAAGCAAATATGGTTTTTCACAGGAAAATTTTATAGGTCAAACTAGAGCTTCAAACGTCTCTTTCTCTCTTTGGCATGAGTTTTTCTTCTGGGTTTGCAGCCATCCCAGGAAGGAGATGGAGATCACATGCAGTGGTGGAAAAATGTTCCCAGTTTAGAGCCAGGACAGAAAGGTGTACATGATTTCATATTCTCCTGTGGTTTCTCTGTGACTGTAAGTAAATATTTCACCACACCTTCCTGGTTAATAAATGCAATTTTAAGACATGGGAAGGCCAATTATTAGTAAAAACAATCACTTGAATCTGCTTATTGCTTTGGTAACGTTAGGCAAATACAGAGCTGAAGTAGACTTCTTTTGTGACTTAGAAATATCTTTAATAATTTCATACTTACTCATCAAGACATAATCAGAATTGAAAAAATGTTAGTTCCCCAACAAGAATGGGTTTTCTAAGTCCCTACTGGAATAGGTTAATCATATCATTTTGGGTTCCCAGAAGCCACAAGCCTTTTGAACAGAAAGAAACTGAGCTGTAATATCATTCTTTTCAGTTTTTGGAACTAATAAGCTGATTCCTGACTGGCTAATCTGTGATTGAAGGTTTATTCAATGAGGGAATCAAATTATTGTTGCGGCAAATAGAGGAACAATGATAGAATTACCATCTTGCTGCACATTTAATTAACCTCATCTTCTATTACAAAACAGGACGCCATTTTTGGGCCTTTAAAGGATCAGAAGAAAACAAGAGGAATATTCAGGAATCAAAAAAATTTTTATAGCAGTCATCAGACTCAATTAATCCCACAATATCTTAACTGCTTTGCATAATTTATGGACTACAGGTCAACTTTTGCTGAAGTCATTTACTGCATTGGGGGCTGGATTAGCATCTGAAAATAAATACGTGTGTGATTGTGAGAGAGAGAGAAAAGAAACCAAACAGAAATAAAGACTGTTCAGATGAGATGAAAAGAACTGGGCAAGGCTAAAGACTCATTTTTCATATAACTCAAATAACCTTGTCTCGCCATTGTATGCTGACTTATTGAGACCTCACCCAAGAGAGTGCTAGTGTTTTCCAAGCTGGCTTTGGAAAGCAGGTAGAGACAGGAGGCAAAGCATCCCGTTGCCTCCTGTACCCCAGTGTCCCACGCAGGCAGGGATGCTCCCCCACAGTGCAGTGGTCCTGCCATCAGGTAGGTACAGCTACATTATGAGGCTTCCATTGCCTCGAGCAGGTACTTCTCATGGGTGAGAGAAATGCAGATTCAGCGGTGAGAGACTTCTGCAGTTTTGTTTCAAAGTCACCTCATGCAGACTTCTCTCAGATCGGGAATATTACAGTAATACTTAAGTAATATAGCACAAATATTATTTTACAGAGCCCAGAACACTACCATGGCTACAATCTTAAAAAAGCAATTTGTATTAATTGTTTCCTGCAGTACCTGTCTGCCGGTGCTCTGTTCTTAACCTCAGGAAAATAGGGTGGTGCAATAAGAAGGATACAGTGACCCTTTCAGGATGACCCTTGAAGATCTCATAACACACCAGCCTCAACCAGTTAGTATGTCGTACTCATGTTATGTTTGTACATTGCCAAACATCAGGCAACCACAGATATGAAGCAGGCTTTTTTGTGACTTAGAAATATTTTGAATAATTTCATACTGACTCATCAAGATATAATCAGAACTGAAAAAAAAAAGTTAGTTTATAAAAAAAAATTTTTTTTCTAAGTCCCTACTGGAATATTCAAAAACTCTTACTCTACCTTTATACCTCCACAACATGACTGCTTTTCCTTGGATGCAGAGGATTCAGATTTGAATGAAGATCGGTCCACAGGCAGGATTGTGTTGTTTGAGAAAAAATGAGTATTTTCTTTTGATGGAATCTCCATGATGATATCCCTGCCTCTAAATCAGAAAACATGGAGAACATTTTAAAAGGGCATCCTATTAGCTCAGAGCTCATCATGTGACAGCAACACCCTGCTGTACTGTTTTCCCTACAACAGCAATTATTAAACTTTACAATAGGATCTGACCAGTGCGCTGAGTGTTTAATTATGGAAATTTGCAATCCACTTGCCTATAATAATGAAGATTAAATCATGCTCAGCAAACAGTCTTCAGCTTCATTCTCTAGCTATCATCAATGTGATTTCACTGAACATTTGACCAAGCATTACCATCAGACTAAATGAGGCTTGTTAACATCTTAAACAACATTTCTGGCGCTTATATGAAAGTTCACGTTTCTAGATGTGACCGTGTCTGCTTTCTCAGAGCTAATCTCTGAATTTCCCATATATCTGGGACATTAAGTAATTAGATCAAAAGAAATCTAGCCCCGTTAATGAGGGACTTGAATTGTTTTGGGTTGAAATATTAGCTCTAATCGTCTGATGTCAGCTAATGAGTTACACAAGAATAAAGAGGTTTAGTTCTCTTTACCATTTCAGATAGGGCCTTAGGACTCAGTGGCCAATTGTTACAGGACAAATGTGAATTTGCTTCTTTGCAGGTAAATACAAAGAAGTAAAGAAAACTTAAATACCGCACTTTGAGACCCAAAGATATCAGTAATTTTTAAATCTCTACTTACATACTGCAGTACTTTGTTCTTAATTTAAATCTCTAAATCAGATCTGAAAATATATATGAAATCAGCTTCTGTATTCACTTTTAAGCAGCACTATATTTTACTGGCTGAAAATACAAATAGGAGAAGTTCCTATTCTTTTTTTTGTTTGTCGAAAGACACAGATCTTTCTTACATAAATAAAAAAATATATGTTTTTATATATATGTGTGTGTACCTATACATATATTCATTGCTTCCCAAGAGTCTGTGTACTTGTGCTTCCAGAAATGTAAGTGAAAACATGACAAAAATATATCTAGATGAAAAGATTTGCTCATGCAAATAGTGCCTCGGTTCTGTTCATATATAGGCCAGGCAAAAAGACTGTGGGGGTGGCACCAGCATTTTCACTGAGTTCTCTTCATTACATCAGATGAAATAAGAGCTACTGACTACACATAAGAGAAATATTTGAATTTCACACTGCCCTGACAGGGATTGTAATGCATTTCCTTGTCTACACTAATAAGTATAAAGATTTAAAAAAAAAACAACCAACACTAACAAAACAGTAAGAGAAGAAGAATGGTTTGTGCTTCCTGCAGAAAGCTTATAACCTATTCCTGGTCCACTGCTGCCTTTCTTAGGACCTTGGGAAAAGTCCCATCATCTCTCTCTTCTCCACTGCCGAGCTTGTGCCATGGGTATGACAGCCTGACCCTCACAGCTCTCACGGGGGGATAAATTCATTCAAATTTGCGACCGTGGGCATGACCCTCATGTAAGGCATGCTGCCATGGAAGCACATGAAAGAGCCTTTCACTTAAGGCTTGAAATGCTCTGCATGCTATTACTATGGCAGCTAGGGATGACAAAGAAAGAAAAAGGAAAACATCTGAAAAACATTTGAAATGCAACTACACAGCTAAGGGAATTGCCCTTATCTTTCAGCAACCTAACGTCCAACTTGAGAAGGTCCGGCAGAGGTACAAGGTTCTGCACAGTCTCCTCCACTGCATCCCATATGCAGGGTTGATTTTTTAAAAAAAAAAAAAAAGGTAGAGTATGACACACAGATGCTTGGCAGCAGTGTACAAGTTCACAGCAGTACAGTGTACAACTGTACTGAGTTAGTACAGTTCTCAAATGGAGAGCAGTACTTAAACAAAACTTATAGGCAGCAGTATAAAAAATTATCAGAGTATAAAAAATTATTGCAGTATAAAGGTTATTACCATTTCTTATCAGACTCTGTATGGCAAATGGAAGGATGTAAAGGCAAAAGGTAAGACTGAGAGCCATACAAGTTTTACAGGCTTTAATGTATCCCCAATTTCCCCAATCCTATGGCATGGCTGTAAGGAGGTGGGTAGTTTTCTGGCCCAGAGGAACCCGCAACCATATATCTCAGAGCATCAGTCCAGCTGCCCTGACAACGCCTCCGAGGGAAGCTGTTAACACAAAGCAGAGAGGAGAGCAGTGTGCCCAGTGGTACCACAGCCCTCTGCAACGTTAGATTTAATCTTTCCTCTTTTGTGCAACGAATAGAAGTATTTCACTCTAACCACAATCTTGCCCTCTGCCACCCAAATACTTTTTGGTGCCATTAGTATTGCATTGGGAGTATTTGTAATAGGCTGCCAGCTGAACTGGGAGATCAGAGGTAGCTCTGGTTTTATCTGAGCAGATACCTGGCTGGTAAGGACGGTCTCTTACTGACTCGAGAGCCTTAACTTTTCCCAGTATCTTGGATACCATATTTTCTCCAGTGCCATGAAATATGAGGACAGAGAGCCCATGGCAGGTCTTTCTTCACAGATGTGGCAGGAACACCAGAGAATGCAGTCCTGTGTCGTGGCACGCAAGGTCAGGTTAGCAGACCAATTTGGCTGATGACGACAAAGAGGCAGAGTTCAGTCTGTGGCACTCTGCTTCTTTAAGAAATGTCTTAAGGCTTTGTGCTTTATTTTCTGCCTACCTTGTGTTTTAAAGCAACAAGATAAATGCAGTCACCTCATCACCACTGAAACACTCTGGGCCAAATTCAACGTTTTCATGGTAATCATGCTACATACAAGCATTCTGTATCCAGCAGGCTCCATGCATCTCTCCCCGTGTGTGTGTGTGTGCGCGCACAGAGCTGAGATGCATCTAATTATGTGTTCTTTACATGATCTAACACATGTATGGCTGCAGAAACGGCTGTGCTGGGATGCATATGCACACACACACAAATATCTTATAGCTAGATCTATTGGAAGACAAACACCTAAATGAAAGGATATTACTATACAGGTAAAGTGCATTCCACCTTACTACTCACTTATCATTTAAAAATAAGACCTGAGCAACATTTAACCTTGGCAATTTTAAGTTTGCTTGTTGCTTTAAGTAGGTATCTTTACCACATAGCACTTACAATGATTCTTTTTTTTTTTATTAATAAGGTTTTTTTATTAAACCCTGCACACAATCTGCCAAAATGCAGGTTTTTCTGGCAGTAAAGATATTCAACTGTCATATAAGCAAATAACCGTATGCGGAGAACAAAATCAAGTGTACCAAAGCATAAATAGTTGTGTGTGTACTTAGACAATGCATTTTCCCTTCCTTCAACACATAATATATAAGCACGATTTCCCAATTACAAGTAGCATCTTCTGAAGTTTGCAGAGCACTCTGAGATCTTCAAGGCTCTGTGAAGACATTTAATCAAGGGAGTTTCCATGGATTAGTTCTTCTAAAACCCTTTTGTAACTTTTACCGGAGTCTAAGAAAGCAAGGCACTGAAGAAAGCACTGTACAAGGCAGTTTTCTCTCTTAAAAATAGCTGCTCTACTGTATGTTAGCTAAGGAAGAGCAGGTACATAAGCGAAAGCAGAGACTAACTCTTTCAATGTATTCTGCGCCATCATCCCCAAAACAGGTGTAGAGATTCTTTTGGACAGGACTAAAGCAAGAGCTATCAAAAGCCGAGATATGTTAATCTCTGCAAAGCTAAAGGAGGGAAGAACATGGTGTCCTACCACCACACTTTGGAAGGACCAAATCAAACTAAGGCAGTTCCACTGTCAAATTGCCTTTTGTGGGAATACCGAAATGGTTAGCGAGCAGAATTTGATCCCCAGTCACTCTAACAGGAAGGAAGGACACTGAAGTTGGTGGCCTAGGCTTACAGGGTCCTTACAAACTTCATCACACCTGTGACAACGGAGTAAATCCAGGCGGGTGATGCTCTGCCCAAAGGATGGCTGCTGGCCACGCTCACACCTCCTCCCTGCCTGTCACCTGTGCTCACAGCTGGGACACTGACCCCTCCTCACATACCTGCCTCCAGCTGCCTGGGGTGCAGGAACTCTCCCTGGCAACTCTGCTTTCCATCCCACCAAAAGCACGCCTGATGATAACTCACCTGTGACACAGCTTGGTTGGCAATGGCACTCGCCCTCCCAAGGACCGGCACGTGGGGCTGTACCCGATGGTCAGGTCCAAGGGTAAGCCCGTCCCTGAGCATGCAGGCAGTGGTCTGAGACACCCCCAGGCAGCTCCTGGACATCCCTCCACTTGTTCAAGCTCCAGCAATGAAAAAGAGTCCTTCCCCACCCCACATCCCCGCACTGGAAACTCCTCCGCTTTGCAGCAAGCCTCCTTAGACATGCCTTTATCGTATGCCAGCCTGCAGGCACAGGAGCTGCACTTGCTAGGGCAGGTGGACACGGGAGGCTGGTACCGAGCCTGTTTACCGAAGAACCTAGATGAAGAACATCTCCTCCAGAAGGTGACTCAGCAAAGAGAAGAAGAAAAGTCAAGTCTTACCTGGCAGCAGAGATCCCCGGAGATGATGCCTACCAGTTTTCATGAGTGAACTCCCTCTAGTACTTATGCATCCCCGTCTGTGTATGCACACACACCAGTCCCAGCTCAGAAGCAGGAAAAATTGGAGAGGAAAACCAATGTTCAGAAATATTACCTTGCCTAGGGATGGTACATCTTATACTAGAGGTAGAGAAAGGAAAAAGCGCAGGGGTGGGGGACCTTGTTTTGTCTCTTGTTTTGCCTGAGGACTAGGTATTCATCTCCCCCTGCCATCCTCCACCCCACCTCCTCACTTTTTTTTCTTCCTTTCTCCCTTCCTATCAACTCCAGGACACTGGGCACACGGGCAAAGCAAAGATGCCAGGTGCCCTAGCTGGAAATCCTGAAAAGCGTCTACACCCTCCCTGGGGTATTTTGCTTTGTAACTTGAAGTAAGCTCAATGGGACACGTGACAAAGCTTTGTGGAGAGGGGGGAAAAAAAATAAAAAAAAATCCTGATCTTCTTAATTAGTCATTCCCAGGAAATGAAAGACTTCGAGGGGGAATGGACCAGGACAAAAACAGAGGGGGTGCATGGGAGATGACAGGATATAGAGAGAACAGGTGATTCACAAAACTTTCCCTTCCAGGTTCTGGTCCTTCTCTGGGTGCCCAGCATGCCCTGCTCCCCAAAAGCCTCGGGGCAAAGTCCCCTTCAACATGGTCTAAAACTGTAACGAAAGGACCCATTAAAGGAGAGGACAGGACTGCACAGGGCAGACGCTCATTTTTTTGCCTCAATGAAAGGAAAATTTTGCAAACTTCATTCCCACCCTGTGTTTTTCCTGTCACAAGGTCATGGCTACTGAAACAGCATTTATTTCCAAATTTGTGTAAAGGTGAAGAACGTGACTAGTTCCCAGTGTAGTTGATCAAGCTGAGAGAGGACATAAATTCTGTGACTTCTTCTCACCCGTGAGCTTTAATTATACAAACAGAGAAGATATTAACACTGTAAATTCTTCTTCCTTTTCCCTTCTTTCTCCCTCCCACCTTCCGCAGTGGGTTATGTTCCCATGGCAGCTAAAACCTTACTGACACTCACAGCGATGTGGTGCCTTGGATCAGGCTTCTACTTTCCTAGGTTTAATACAAATTATTATCCATTCCTTCATTATATCTCCATTTTGGGTTCTTAATGCGGCTGGAATTTTATTATGCTGCACGTAATTCACATTTTGTACTTTAATGTGTCTTATATAGTAGGTTTGGAAACTTGGAAATCTCTTTTCCCCTTTTCTTAGAGTGATATCAGGGTGCCTAATAGCCCACAGGAATTAGTGATTAGGAGAATAGTGATTATGAGTTCTTTCAGCCTCTTTCAGAGAACAGCTTCCAGCCTGTTTCCTTCAATTATTAGGAAAAATTGAGTTTACACAATATGGGATCTGCATTAGTTTTGCCTGACCTTTAATCTTCATTGCTGACCTTGCCTCCTCCAATGATTTCTGACACAGACTCCAGTTTTTCTGCCACCGGTAGCCTTCCTCACACTGATCCCTCAACCAATCCCCAACCTAAAACAGATGAGGCTCACATTCAGATTCATAAATTCTTTATATAAATGACTTTCACATAATCCTCCAACACCCCATTATTCTGCAAATTGTACCAATGACCACGAGGACATGTTCCTCTGCTCTAACAGAAAGACACCTAAAGAACATGTTTATGCAGTTTAAGATGAAGCAATGCTTTCAAGAACGAGGCCCATTGTAAAAGCCCAGCATCAGCTTTCTATCAGAGTTGGGCTTTTACTGGAGTTTCTGAGTCTTCTCTGACTTCTTTATAGGTGTTGATAATATCTTATCTGGAACTTTATCAAAACCACCCTAGGGGACCTATTTTCCACTACAGAAAATTTTCTTACACCTTCCAAAAGAGCATCACCATTCCTTCATGGACTAATTATAGCAGTTCCTGAGAAACAATCATGTTTATGTCCTCTATGATTCTTTTCCAGATGCTCAGACTAAATGAATACAAGAGCCTCACTAAGACTTGGCAAGTTCATCTGGCAGAGAAGAAAATCTCATCCACGAAGGAATTTATTAGTCTCCCAGGCCTCCCAGGCCATGGGTATTGCATGGGAAGGTGATGCAGTAGATCACCTACTACACTTTACTACCAAGAATTGAAACAGGAGAAAAAAAATCTCTACCAATTCTGATACAGGACACGACACCTCTTGTGTGTCACTTTTTCAGTGCCTCTCACAGCAGAGCACTTCCCAAGATCAACGACTCAAAACTCATTGGAAGCTTACTAGGCAATCAGACAAGAAAGGCTTTGCTTTCCCATAGTCCTAAAAGAAACTGCTTACATATATAGTTCTTCTATAACTGAAACAAAGTCTTTTAAGCAGCTACAAGACAAAGAACCAGACTAAAGCTTGTTCATCGAGGCCTGTTTCTATTTTCTTTGCATTCCTACATTGTATTGGTTACAAGAAATTGGAAGCCAGACCACCTTCATTTCTAAAGCATAGGGTTAAATTAATTACATTTACAAAGCCTAGTCTAGCCATAGTGAATAGCTGTGACAGGAGTAATCTTGATTCATAGACTAACAGCATAGCAGGTTTGTGGGTCAGTCTTTCAACAGAACTGGCTGCTGCTTCTTCGGGCACATTTCATGCCCAAATGGCAACCTTGCAAAAAGTCTCAAATAAAATCCCAGTGTTCAGAAGCATGAATTTTTTTCCTTTGTAAAAGACTTTAAAAAAAACCCAAACATATTCCAGCAGACTTATTTAAGGGCTTGCTTGGAAAGATATGCATATATTCAGAGTTCAGTGTAAAGTTTAACAGTTGCAAAGAAGCATTTGTTTTTATGGGATAGAAGGAAAATACTGACTTCTTAAAAAAAAAAATTGTATAAATGGGATTTTGATACACCATGTAATCTCAAAATTTGAATTTACAATAATTTCTATGGTCTGACAGAGAAGACTCCCAAAACTGCAAAAGCAAAGCTACACAGAAACTCTCAGTAGAACGAGTCCTCAAACTACTCGGATTGACACTTGGCCAAATGCTCCTTCATTATTTTATTTATGCTAGCACACAAATACTGCAACCCTGAGCAGCTCTGCTGGTCCTGGAACAACTCACAGAGCCAAGGAGCTGGTCATGGCAGCAGCTGCTTGTGGCCCAGAGTTCTCCTACTGCGATGGTGTCCTAAACGCCAGAGAGCTCAGCGCAGGAGCTAAAATGCAGCAGGCAACCCAGAGAGCTGGCTAAATAGTCGTATTTGCTTTTGAAGGGGGGGTGGGGGGGGGG
>JAOTQQ010000001.1:69717177-69753196 GCA_026546715.1 Gallinago undulata | reverse complement strand
GTGTCCTAAACGCCAGAGAGCTCAGCTCAGGAGCTAAAATGCAGCAGGCCACCCAGAGAGCTGGCTAAATAGTCGTAGTTGCTGTTGAAGGGGGGGTGGGGGGGGGGAATTGAACTGTTCATGTTTGCTGAAGGTCATGCAGGAATTTTGTGCAGAGGTCAGGAAAAACTCAAACAGTTCCAGACCTCTTGAATCCTTGTCCAGAGACCAAAAGTTCAAGGCTTCGCACCGCTGTGGAGTCTGGAAATGCAGCTGCCAGAATAAAGGCCACTTAGAAATCAGGATGGCTTGGAAGCAGCTGCTCCTTTCAAAGAAACATCCCCAAGTACTTAAATTTTAGTACAATTTAACTTCTACAATTTATTAAAAAAGCATTTCCGCTAGCTGCAATTCTAAGGTAAAAGTGCAGCTGGGAGTCAATGACAAGCAGATAGAGTGAAGACATTTTGTTTACAGTTAACTAATAAAGCAAACCAGTTTTACTGCCTGTTTAATTTTAATTACTTTAGCTATGCTACTCTATCTCTCTGGATTCATTATTTCTTGACATTAATTTTCCTGTCCTTTTTGTTGTCAGTCTTAGGAACATACTTGGTAAGAACATAAACAAGAAGGAAACCCGCTGTCAGAACAAACCTTGCACACCCCTTTCACATCAAAGAAATAGAGACAAATAACATACTTTGGCTGTTGGAAGCACTTGGGGATTGCTAGGAAAATTTCAAGCTTAAGGATAATACTTTCTTGTCCATCTAAGGACTTCCAGATCTTGCCTCACAGAGCAGTTTTCTTACCAAAGAACAGCAAAAGCGAGAGAAAAGCACTGTAATTATCATTTTATTATTTATTTATTTTTGGATGCAGCTAACCTGTGATCAGGATACCCACAGGTTTTTTCTGAGAAGACTCTTTACCCCGAGGTGCTCATCAAATTGTTCAGACTTTCATTCAGACTTTCAAACCCTTTCGTACCTCAGGAAGGTTTTTCAAAATTAGCAGTTGCAGCAAATGTATTTACTGCAACCCGACTATAAAACAATACCGCCTTCTCTCTGTATGTTCTCCGTCCTGGGTGCCTGAGGTAATGTATAGGAGCATGCTCAGTGGCTGTAGGTCACCTTGAAAGCACCTGCAAAAGGTAAACGATCAGGTAAAAAAAACTAGGAGGTTTTCCTTCCTGAATAATTAGTAAAAAAAACAAAACCCCAAACTATGGACCCAGACCAGAATTGACTAGAAGAGTAGAGAAGTAACATATATCCTTCTATAGCACCCCATTTTGCAAAGATCCCGATGGGCCCCGTGACACGCAACTCTGAGGGGGTATAACAAGAAGGATGTATGAGAACCAGTGACATGACAACACATCTCGCCGGGGCAGGAAGCATTTGTACCCACTGGAGCTTTTGGGAGAATTTTAATTTAGGAGAACCTAATAAGAGGAACTGGAATCTGTCCAGCCACTAGGGATTAATGCCATTAATCTTAATAAAATCCCACAGCACTTGCCGTAATGCAGATAAGTTCTTTGAAGTAGATTTAAACCCAAAGATTTTGGCCGGAATTGTGGAAGGAGAAGGTGTGAAGAATTTAACAGAAGAGTCAACAGAAGGTGTTGAATTTGTAGAATATGATGCCTTTGGCAAGCACCGTAATAAACAATTGCCATGTGCGAAGGATTGTGAAAGGAAGTAATTTACCAGCAAGAACAAAAGTCACTGTAAATGAAGCCGTCGTGCAGATCAAACAGGAACCTTCTGCTTTGTATTTCCTGGCTGCAGACAAGCAGATGTTGCAGCAACCTTTTATCTGTATCAGACTTCCAAACCATTACAACCATATCTACCCTAGGTTATTGAGTGACTTTAACTAGCAGTCGGGGTTGGAGACGATACAAGCCGTCAAAGCTTTAGGCAAAACTTTAAACTTGCCCATTTTCTCCCGTGGCTCACAAATTAAAGCAACGTCGAGATCGCCCTTTGGCTGTGAAGGTGTTCCACGGAGCAGTTGGCTTTGAGTTCTTCCTTCTCAGCGTGCCAGGTTTGGGGGCTCCCAGCGCGGAGGGTTTAAAAATCTCTCTCAGACTGTGAGAGATGCCAACCCCAGGGCTACAGAGCCCATCAGTTCAGGGTCGCACCTGGAACTTAGGCAGCTGCCCGTCAAAGTTGTTTGCTGTCCTACCCCTGCGTGCCTTGATGACCATACCCAGGGAGTCCACGATGGTGTGAGGGATAACACTGATTTCCAGAAGGTTTTGGTGAGACAACTGAAAAGTTCAGGAAAGCACTGCTGCCAAGACTTCCCTGAGATTTTTCTATTTCTATTTTTAGTGAAACATTTTTAAGTGGTTTTAGGCAAGTGAATTTGACTGGGCGATTGAGAGTATTTTGAACACCTGGAAAGCGCAACATTTACTTGAGCTGCTACTGATTGTGCGTCATGGCCTCCTTTATGTTTTTTACCAAAACCCCAGGAGAGGCATCCTCATGTGTGGTCACATTAGCAGGTTGACTGCTTCTGTTCCCTGCTTTACACTGCTCATCTCTTCCCATGGGAACCTCCTGCTGTTTGAAGAGCTCCTGCGAGAGCTCAGTGATTTTCAAAGTGCATTCTTTACCTTGGTAGCCCCTGTCCTTTGTGACAAGGAGCACTGAAGGGAAAGAGCCTTCGTTACTCCAGTTGTAGGCTCTTCTGTGAGCAGCTCTGAATCTCTGGATAAAATAATTACCATGCTATGGGGTCATTAAGTGTTTAGGACAGACCAACTGCAGTCGTTCCCTTAGAAAAGGCCTACCCGTATTTCACCTTCATGCTGGCAACGATCCCAAATAATATCTTCCTCATCACTGCCCGGTGCAAATTTACTTACGTATTTGCCATTTGTAATTTAAGACTGAGGGAAAATAAACTGGTGGCACTTGAAAACTGATGGCCAGACATGCGGCTGATGCTTTTCCATATATTAAAAATCTTAAAAATTTTGAAGTTACAGGAAAAGAGGCTCTGAATACACAGTTGATCCAAGTACCACCATTTCAGTACAACTTGGCTGAAGAGCTCTCCAGATCTTTGATAAAAGTAGGTAATAAAACTTAAAAAATGGGGAACATTTTTGACAGCTGTAAGGTACTCTTTTGAAATTACAAACAGTGGGCAAAGAAAGCAGCTCGATGTCGATCCTAGCCCACACGATGGAGTAACAGAATCTTCCACCAAAGAATGACAGTATACTTACCAATATAATTGCAAGAAAATTAATTTCACGTACTGATGTCCCACTTTAACAGAATACTACTGGGATTAATAAGGAAAACACTGTTAAGGTAACACATTTCATTTTCTCTGCCAAGTTTCAGTATCACTGCGTTACTATGGCTGAATAGTGCTGTGTAATATACACCACGTTCAATCAGTGTGGTCCGTATTAATTGGATTTAAAAGTACACAGATGACAGATGTTGAAATATTGGTCATCATTAAAGAAGGATGTTGATATTGACGCCTTCCAGAGACTGGTGGAGTCACACATTTAACATGGGATCTAATATAGTGATGTGAAGCAAGGTGCAGAATTCTGATGGTAAAAGAAGTTTCAGGTAATCGGATACCGATAAATGTGAGCGTGGGTCACTAATGCACACCACGCGGGGCCAGCAGACAAAATGGTAATTCAAAATACACCAGTTTTACCGGATTTGAATCAGAGTTTGAACCGGCCACAGGTCACCTGCTGTCGGACACTTTAAGCAGAAAGCTGGGCACTGAAAGGAAATTTGTTCAAGAAAGGAAAAAGAAACACAGCAGGCAGGATACCACAGAATTATATTTATGTTGTACGTTTGTCTTCACATTGCAACATCCACATTGTTCATTTCGTGAAAGTATTTCTAATAATTTTGAATACATATTTACTGTATAATACATTTTACCAAGAGGCACTTCCAGTAATTCTGGCAAAAAGGAGCTTCATTATAGTGTCTAACTTACAAAACAGTAAAAATAAATAATGTTTATCTAAAAGATTTTTTTCCTGTACAGAATCTATTTTGTACAAAACATTTATCAGCCATTAACTAAAATCACTTAACAAATACTTGTGAAGAGAATATATTAAGTATTGCTACATGTATTGAGTGCAAGATACTAGTGAAAGGAAAAGAATTATTCTGTTTATGAAAATCACCTAAAAATACAAGGCCTTGTTCCTGAAGTGTTTAAAAAGGAGAAGCTTGGTTACAACAATATTGACAATATATAAATATAAATTAACATATGTAGTACTTAGTGAAAAGAACACTGTGTTAAAAACTGGTGTGTACAAATTCTGAACAAGATGGCACTTTTCTGCATGGCCACGTTGGCTGGCAGTTATTCTTTAAAATATTGCTTCAAAAGAATTAGAAAGGTACACAAACCCCTTTTCAAATACAGCCATATAAAATTACATTTCCCCCTCTTTCTCTCACCTTTTGAAGTGAAAAAAAAAAGGAGGGATAAATTTTGAAGTACATGGGTGATTTGCAGAAACTAGCTACTAGAGCTCAGTCTGAATGAGCATCGTAAATTAAAGGCTCTACAGAGGGATCGGGACAGGCTGGATCAATGGGCTGAGGTCAATGGTATGATGTTCAACAAGACCAAGCACTGGGTCCTGCACCTGGGTGACAACAACCCCATGCAGTGACACCAGCTGTGGGAAGAGTGGCTGGAGAGCTGCCTGGTGAAAAAGGACCTGGGGGTGTTAGTTGACTCCCAGCTGAATATGAGCCAGCAGTGTGCCTAGATGGCCAAGAAGTCCAACAGCATCTTGGCTTTGTATCAGGAATAGTGTGGCCAGCAGGACTTGGGAAGCGATCATCCCCCCTGTACGCAGCACTGGTGAGGTTGCACCTTGAGTACTGTGTCCAGTTTTGGGGCCCTCACTACAAGAAAGACCTTGAGATGCTGCAGCATGTCCAGAAAAGGGCAACACAGCTGGTGAGGAGTCTAGAAAACAAGTCTTATGAGGAGCAGCTGAGGGAACTGGGGTTGTTTAGCGTGAAGAAAAGGAGCTGAGGGGAGACCTTATGACTCTACCACCACCTGAAAGGAGGGTGCAGAGAGGGCGGGGTCAGTCTCTTCTCCCAAGTCACTGGCGATACGACAAGAGGAAATGGCCTCAAGTTGCACCAGGGGAGGTTCAGGCTGGATATTGGGAAAAGTTTCTTCACTGAGAGGGTTATCAGGCATTGGAATGGGCTGCCCAGGGAAGTGGTTGAGTCACCATCCCCAGGGGTATTTAAAAATGGGTAGCTGTAGTGCTGAGGGACACGGTTTAGTGGTGGACTTGTTAGGTTAACATTTGGACTTGATGATCTTAAAGGTTTCTTTCAACCTAAACCATTCTATGATTCTATGATTCTATTCAATAATGGTGTCACAGGTGCAGGGTTTCAAGGTCCCAGGCCAGGAGTCAAACCTCATAGGACAGGATGTAAGCTGACCAAATTATTTTTTTTTGTTTTGTGTTTTGTGAAGTAAAAAAAACCTTTGGTTGGCCTTTTGTTAGTTGGAAAATACAAAATTTGTCTGATTTGGCCCCAAAACCTGGTGGGAAATGAAGTCCTTCAACACTTCATGACACCCAACGTTTTCCTTCAGAAAGGGTTTTGACCTTGCTAGATTAATTTCTTGATTACTTTCATCAAAATGGGATTCATTTCTTTTAAAATCATATCTTGTACATGACAGACGTACTTGCATATTGTTACTCAGATGGCCAAAGTATATTAAAAAACAATTATTTTTTCGAATACTACTTCCATTACTGGAGGCAAAGGTTAAAAAAATGTGTTCCTGTTGGAAAACGTCCTACATGTTCTATCAAAAGCACTAAAAGGAAAAAAACTGCCACCCATCAGTGAAAATGTTAATCTGTTAAACAAACATAACCTACAGTATCAATCACGTCTTTTTAAAAAGTGAACTTAAATTACTTTCCATCATGCAAACATCTTACATCGATTACTTAAGAAGAGAAGATTTTAGAAAAGTAATGACCAAATGTACGCTGACATGGTTGAAATATGGTCATCAACACCACACAGCAGTTATAAATGCTGTCTTTCTGCAGTCCTGTATTAAGACTCCAAACACCTAAAAGTGAAAATTTTGCATTCCAAGATAGATTTTCAGCGTGTGTCAGAATCAGGCAGGAATTCTGAAAAGGAAAGATAGCTTCAACAGATGGCGGGCTTTCTACCTAAAACAGTATGTACACGCATGGGAAACCCTTACCTGTTTTCTCTCTGATCGGATTCCAGACCCTTTTTTCTTTCTTTTTTTTTTTATATATATATATATTTTAAATTTCCTTTTTATGAAAGTCATTATAAAATGACTAGGGTCAGGAGAGAAAAAAAAAAAAAAAACAAAAAACCACCCAACAACACCACCTCAAAAAAACCCCTCAATCTCCTTGAATAAATACTTAAAAGCAAAGAGCGATTGCCACTCCACATTAATTGCTCGTAGGTGTTCACTGTGGTAAAGGAAAACGGCGTTGGAAAGACGGAGCGCCTAAGCCTCGAGCCTACGGCTGTGACCAAATCATGGTGAGGTGGGTTGGAGAGTTGGATTACTTCAAAGTCTTTCTCCGGCTACATTGACCCATAGCCCTCTGGAATACGGGATTTGTTCTTTACCTCCCACCATTTTTCTGCCTGCCCAGGACCCCAAAGCCACCTGCAGCCCCAGGAAAAGCAAACCAACGCACACCTGCCTCACCAGGGTCGCCGCACGCGCCGCGTTTCACTTGTTTGGTCCCATTTCTAGCGTTTTTGAATCAGGACAAGAGAATTCGATCACAAAAGGAGACACGGTCCACAGCTGGGGCAAAAGCCCCTTATACCCGCTCTTATGCTTCCACGCAGACAGAAAACAGATATATTTGTGTTTCCCCATGTAATTCACCTCTGCGACGCACCGCTTTCCACACCTGCAGATCTCAGTGGTGCTCCTTGGTGCACACAGACCCCATAGACCATCCACAGCAGAACAAGTCCACAGGTCCCACACCTTGGCCACATACTGCAAGCTCGGCTTTGGAAGTAAGAAACAGGTGGACTGGCCACCTGAAAAGCTCAACGGAAATAAATACTATTTTTTTTTTCTTTTTTCTTTTTCCTCCTCTAGCACCAAGGAAAGTTTTCTTTAATGAGAGAGAATTGAACGACTTCAGTCAAAAATCCTTCTCAGTTTACTATATCCACAGGCAGGGCCAGTTGGTTATACCTAAACTCATCACCTTTCAGAAGGATGGTTCACTAATTTAATTAATTTAATTCAAAAATTAAACAATTTTTTGCATACACCTCGAGCGGTGCTGGCAAGCTTTCAAACTGCACAACGTTTCGATTTTATCAAAGAAGTGTGGTTAACAAGCTCAAGCTTTTGCCCCCTTTTTGTTGTTGTGCAAATGGATTCTCCAGAAATACACCCGCCCTCCTCAGCCCCCGGAGTCTTGAGGGACTTGTACCCTCCTAAGGATTCAAGCAGGCGCTCAAGTGGGCAACATCTGCACCATCCCGAGGAGGCGGGATGTATTTGTCACAAAGAGAACACCTGCCTGCTAGGAAAATCCCACTAATGGCCTCTGAAATAAATTGTAATTAGGCCATAAATGGAGGATAACTCTCACGCTGCCCCGTCTGACACCGGGATTCAATAACTTTCACAGCAGGGGCTAAAACCCTGCTTTGATTTACCTCCAGAGGAATGTTGTTTTGTTAAATGGAAGTGATGAAATTAAAAGGAAGATTTATCACACTAAGTTGATCTCAAAGGTACTGGTACTATTATGCTCTAATCCAACAGTTTGCTGCCAATAATCAATATTTTTTGCTAGCCTGGTCTTAAGCAATGATTGTTTAAGAAAGCCATCACCTTAATTTCAATTATTCCCCGATACATTCAACAATACTTCACATACATTTTCTTCAGGAGGCCTGGACACTGACCGAAAACACATTGTAGACATATTTTATTTCCCCCCTTTCTCTCCACTTGCCTGGCTCTAACTCCTGCTAAAGTATATAAAAGAAGAAGAGTTATTTGGGTGTCAAATGGTGCTCTTACTTGTTGATTCACTTAAAAATATGAAAAAAAAAAAAGATTCCAAGAGTGGAAAGAGCCAGAGACCCTCTGTGCCTGCAGCAGACCTGGGAGAGGTACCTTCTCCTCTCTGGGCAGGATGCTCAAGAAATTCTCGTGCCCATCCTCATATCAAAACATTTCTTCCTTAAACATGCAATGGTGGGACATCTCAACCATAACAGCACTTGATAAAAATAACGGCAAATATCACATGTTTTTATGAACGACGGGTTTTCCAACGGTCAAGAGCCTCTTCTTTCAGAGAAAGAAAAGCCACCGGCCGTTGCTCTCCCAACCTGTTGAAACGCCGTTTCCCTGGAACGAACCAGCAGCATTAACACCCGGGACCCACCACAAACCTTTGGGGGCATTTATACCTCTGGCAAGATTTTCCAGATCCTATAGGTTCACTTTGAAAACTGACAACATTCTCTTAAGATCTCTAATGTCCCACCAAAAGCTGGTGGGGCTCAGGATGCCCAGTATCCAGGCCAAGGTCAGTACCACCCACCCATCCACCCACCGTGAGTCTGACAAGGTCCCTGGCTTTTCTCCACACTGAAAATCTACTTTCTGAGGCATTTCTGAAGGAAGAAGAAAAGACGGGGTCAGAACTCTAGAAAATTTTTCCTATCCAAAAACCAAAATACCCAGTCTGAAAAAGCAGTCCAGTCCCTCTCTGCCTGTTTTTAGAGAACCGAAAACTAAAATAGGTGTGTTTCCTTTTTTAACTACAAAATACTGTTTAAATGGGGCTTGCTTTTTCTGGTATTTAACAAACCTCTTTGCATACTGTACCTACCAGATACCCATATCAACACTGTAAACATCCCACCTGAAAGCTGAGCAATTTGCTGATAGAATACAATTCTTTTTCTTTTAGTTTTTTTTTTTTTTTTCCAGAAATATGGCACAGGCTGTAATTTCTTTGGGGTTTGCATCACCAAAGGACTGCACAAAGAGGACAACCATCAAGTTCTAGCCTCCAAAAGGTTGCTGCAACTGCAGCTTAAAAGCTTCACCTCTTTTGGACTCAAAATTATTATAAAAATCCCTAAAAAATTGCCTGCTTCATTATCTACTAAAAGATCCAGAGCAAAAAAGAACAACAAACCAAAACCCAAACAAAACTGTATTCACATGTTTGATATAAAATATCTCTGGTATTTTCTTTTGTGTTGTATTTAAGCCAGTCTGGGAAATTTCCTGATCATTGCCTGCCAGAAATGCACTGCAAAGACTGAATATCAGATTCATAAGGAGAGGACACCTGCAGAAATTGGATTCTGCTAGTAAATACTTGGAGTACAAAAAAAAAAAATAAAAAATCACCTCTTATAAAGTTGACTACTCCTAGTTAACTTCAGCTTCTTCACTGGTCTTTCTTCCAGTTTAGATAAAATCAACAACCATTCTGATTTTAGAGCCTGTCAGCAATTCCTTCGCTGCAAATGACCTGAGTTAATCAACCTGCACCCACAAACAGCAACACAGCAGCAGTTTGTGACAGCTGCACTGGCACTACAGAAAGAAAGCTTAACAAATTAAAAGCTGACACCGATTTTACCTAACAGCAATCAAAAATGACTAGGAAAAATATAATCATTCCCTTTCAGCACATATCTAGGATGATTTTTCTTGGTTCAACCCTGTGTATGCCTGCTTAGAGGATGACGTGGAACTCCACTTGCAGGATTTGGCCTCATTCCTGAATGCCTCTTCATAATTTTACCAACTGAGCATCCACTAACACTTTCTGCAAGAACTTCTTTTTTTCTTCTTCTAGCAAAGACAATATAAAAATCAATATTAAAAAATCCAGCCCTGGTGATCATGAACTAAAAATGGAGAAAAAAGTGCTTGGAAATGTCGTATTTTTAAAGCATCTCTGTAAGTTTAATTTTTAAAGGACAGAATGAGGCATATTAAATTCTACTCATACTATAAGGTATGCAGATCACAAGAAAACACCAAGTAAAATGATTTATCAAAGTGGCTGATGAGGTGTGAAAACAAGCTGGAATTAGTGGAGCCTTGCTGAGATCTTGGAGACATATTATTTTTTCTTTTGAATGAATTTTACTACATCTTTTCCCTTTGAAATAATAGTGAAATTTGGATCTTTGCTTTTCTGATTTCATTGAAAAACACTTATTAAATATTTCTGCTGGTAAGAGAGCATTCAGAGCCATGCTCTAGAGTCCCTCTGTCGAAAGGCAAACGCGTTCTAGGATGGGACAACATCAGGCAGATGAAATCTGTAAGAAACCAAAATCCCGTTTTCCAGAAAAAGTTCACTCTAAAGGAAATGCAAAGCAAAAAGAAACTCTGAAGTGACAACACACTCACTGATTGGCTTTGATAGAGAAAGTTTTCCAACATTTTTGGGAAGGGATCAATTGCACCATGGAACATGGCGAACGCGTAACAATATCAAAAATTGATGAATGCAGTGTCAGACATTTGATATAGAAAGGACTTCTACAAACTCTTCCTTTCACAAGCATTCTTACGCAAGCAATCCTCTTCTTAGCAAGGGGCTGCAGGATCAAAATATAGAAAGCATACGCAGTCAAATGATTTTTGAGAGATACTGATTTTTATATATGTACTTCTTTTTGTGGGAATTAAACTCTAAATTGCGTGGTACTGGTTAGTGCTGCCAGTCCCAAAAAGCATTAATATTTTAAAGCCTTGATCCTGTAGACCACTGGCTTCCCAGAAGGGTCTATACCAATTACTCAAGACTTTATTTGTTGGGTTTGGAAATGGCTACACTGTATAAAAATGGTTTTGTATTTATTTTTTAAAAAATTTGCTTTACAAAAAAACTTTCCCCTTTTTTTCTTTTTCTTTTTTTTTTCTTAAAGATATCATTATCTACAGGAACCCATAAAAATTTTTCCATATTTACATCTAGATAGCTAATCATTGACAAATATAATATCGTGAAATAAAATATTGAAAGTGAATATCCAACCTTTTAAATAGACATTTGGCTCACAGCATAAACAACAGAGAAAACAAATAAACAGAACAACAACAACAACAAAAAGATCAGCTCTTCTTACAGGCCTGATCTTTTCCTTTCTCTTAATAAAAATAAAAGAAAACAAAAAGAAAAAAAAAAAGTAAGTATATTGGGGGGATCAAACATGCTGCTTCTAAGCAGAAAGCCAGCCACAAACTGCTCCCATCCAGCACCTCACACTGAAAAACTGAATTGTCTGAAGGTCGTGTGAGTGGTTGCTGGGACATACCAGTGTCCGGCCAATGCAGGACTGGCACCGGTCTCTGACCCTGCCCTTCTTTTGCTCTCGAGAGATGGCAGTTTAGCTTCACTCCAGAATTACATATTTGGCCAGTGATGCACAGAGGTGTAAGGTTAGGGGGGGAAGATGACAGCGTGCCTCTAGTTTCCGAGAATGCATGCCACACGTTTGCTTCCTGTTCTCTCCTGCCCAAACACACACACGCAGCCGGTCACGCACTCAGAGGTACACAAGAGGGCCAGGTCCTCTCGAGAGGAAGAGGCCACACTGTCCCTCGTAACCCCCTTTGGACCACAGATGTCCTGGCACATCCCTTTCGCCTCGTGGCCTGCAGCTGGAGTGCAATCCGGCAGACGGGAGGGCTGCAGGGGAACAGAAAGCTCCTCAAAATGGTCTCTGCTTCCCCTGTGGGCACGTATTCCCTAAAATTCAGGCCACCTGTTTGTCATCGTACACTGGGACACGTGCTACAGCTGGTCTAACAAGAACTCAAACTATGCTCTATTACATTGCACCCGCTCACACTCGCAAACACCCCCTCGCACGCACCCATATGTATGTTGGCAGGAGGTATCAGCATTCATATAAAGCTCTGGAACTTTTATCCCTCAGCATTAAGAGCAAAAGCTACTTAACCGGTACCTTATTGTTAACTGCAAATGTGCTTTAGAAGCAGCATTTCCTTAGATAACTTTCTTCTGTAAATATCACAGTGACCATAACATATCATTAAATGTATCTTGCTGAAGTGCACAGGCAGTAACCCTGGCTATATATATATATATTTATATAATTTCACCCACCCCCAAATCTTTTTAAAAGAAAGTCTGTAAAAGCCAGTGTCGCAGTGTGAAAGCTTCCTTGAGCATAGGAGTTTAAACAATGTACCTCACCATAAAAAGGAAAGAGAAACAAATTAAACAGCTGTAGGCGCATTATCCCGTACTTCTACAGTGTTGTGTCTAGATGCTGTGCTGGCATGAGAAAGAGTCTGTGCACGAGTCCATCTGTCTGAAAATACTGCTGTAAATGTTGTCATTGGTTCGGTTCTACAGTTGTGTTCTCCTCTTCATCCCTCTTGGGCTTCCCTTTCTCTTCCTCCTCTTCCCTGATGGCCTGGATTTGTTCTGACGATTGGTGCAGTGTGGATTGCTCCACACCTTGCTTCTCTGTCCCGGCTAACCTCTCCTCATCCTCTATCACTTTCTTCCACATTTTATGGTTCTGAAGCAGATGCTGGGTAATCTGACAGTAGATTTTTCTCCTCTTGAACTTCTTCTTTCCTGTAAAATACCACGTGACATTAACGTACTGTTTGCTGTGAGGAAAGAAGGAAAAGGGACTGAAGGTGTAGGATGTAGACAGGGTGTACCATGACATATAGGAACAGATTTTTAAAACCTCAAACTTAAATTCTTGAAATTCAGAAAATGATGCCTCTCCAGACCTCCTGCAAGTTTGAGCCCCAACTTCATCCTGCCATAGACTGCATGTTGTCCCTGACCACGCAGCTCACGCAGACACCTAGTGCTTGAATGATTATGCAGAAAACATGTTGCCAAGCTGTTTCTCCTCATTTTTTTTTATATCAAGTACTTAAAGACTCCGATCAACCTATGCCATAACACACACATTACATTCTGCACTCTCCACCCCCTCAATGGATCCCTGCTGATTGCCCTAGAAAAAAACAAACAATCGTGATTTTGTCTTCTCCACACTTTACCTCTGATCTGAGCTGCGCTGTAGAAGGAAAATAACTGAGCGAGCATTAGTAATCAAAGGAGGGAACCCATTCCTATGTTCCCTTTTCAACGTTGGAAGATTTACTGCTCTGCCATCACAGCGGAGGTGACCTTAAAGCCTTTGCACAACATTGCTTCGGCAACGGAATCTGAGAACTGAAGTAGCCATAAAGCTAAGTATTATCAGGGAGCTCACTCGTCTTTGGTTTTGAAGCATCAGTCCCCTGCTGTTGACCAATAAAATGTTTTTGCCCCTGGTAGTTCTTATGGTTCCTGACAGCTGCACTACAAGTGTTTTGCTGTCTGAAGTGTGGGGTTTATTTCTGTGTCAGTCTGTCCAAGGCAGATTGTTAACTCCTGAACAAGTAGTTAACAAGGACAAAGCTTTAAAATTTTCCCTGGTCATTAACAGCAGCGATGGTAGTCACAGAACTGAAAAAATAACCCCTCCAAAGACAACTGCTGGTTTCTTTTTTAAAGAAGGTGACGTAGAGGAATGTTTTGTACCAAATAAATTTGCGTGTATTAGTATTTGCAGGTTGCCTGAAGTATGCCTGTGTCAGGATCCAAAACGTTTAGCCCTTGAAGCTTTTGAACTGGAAACAAAGGGCTTTTCACTGAGCACAAACCAAATCCAACTCAATCCTTCATTAGAAAGCCCTTGGTTCCCTGTAGGAAACCTTCAGGTTTAGGACTAATAAGCCCCTCTGCTGCCAATGCCGCCGGAGGACATTCTCTCCTCGGTTTCCTGGGTGACCCCACATCTTGCTGCTCTCTGCAGAGACCAGCGAGCACTTGCTGTGGTGTTAAAATTCTTCAGATAAAAAACAATGATTGATTTTAAGCTGTCTTATGTTTTTATAACCCTTAAATTTATCTCAACTACTGCAGTGAATTATCAGGACCTATGTGAAGTATTTTCCGCTACAATCATATTTCCACCTGCCTAAAAGGCATTTCCATCAAGAAAAAGATCTTCACCAACATCTACACAACTCTTAGTTTCTATGCATCTGACATCTCAACCTTGTGTTTTGCTTCATTGCAAAAGTTTAGAACAATCAAAATTGTGTTGATCATAGGTATAAATTTCTAGCATCCTATAAGATCCCTCTAATCAGCACAAAAGATGCCACAGATCCCTGATTCAGATCCACACAGTCACAGAGAATTTAGGGAACTGGAAGAAAACAGTTTGTATCATGTTGGTATGACCGAGAAGATGAGCACAGCACATTTGGTAAGAAGGAAATAGGAAGAATTTGTTTGGATATCTCAAAATTTACATACATTTGTTTTTAAGGTTTTGAAAAAGATAAAGAGCCTAAAAGCACCAGGTTCCATACTAAGGTGCTGTCATGGAGTAGAATGCAAAAGAGAAAACAGCAGAACCAAAAAAAAAGAACTAAAACATGGTCTGTTTTCAATAATATGGTTTAATAATGCTCTGTGCTTTCAACCTGAAAGCAGCATTGTTGGACTTGACTAGCAGAAGATACAGAAGACAAGGGAATATAGAAATTTCTATATTCTATAGAATGAATATAGAAAAGAGGAGACTAAGGATTTCAAAGTAAGGTTAGGCACTGCAATGGATAAACAAGAATGTCCTTCATCTTCTTTTTTAATATAGCAGTATCAGTTTCAATGCTTTGGGGTCTATGTTGGTTACCTATCACACAAGCTTTCCCCATGACAGGCAATTCCATAAACACCCATCTGCCACAGAAACACGTGGCTCTGCCTGCTATTACAGAGCTGATAGATTATGAGGTGCTAAAATAAACCCGTGTGTGCTATATTATTTAATGTTTGCTGTTCTCAAAAACTTTTTTTATGCATAAGAACCTATTAACTTAAGTGCAAGCACGTGCATATGAACAGCAGCAATGATTTCTTAAATACAAGATGTATACCCCCGGATCTTACTAGAGATAAAAGGTCAATTCTGTATGTCAGGAGACGTCGATTTTAGTTTCACACCCTAACATCAGTTATTGCAATCATCACATCTTTCCACTTCTTAGCTTTCCCAACAGAAAAAGTGAGCTAGTGAAATACTGCTAGGTAACTTTTTCACTAGCAGCCTCACTTAAGTCTGGTGCTTTCTAGAAGTAGTAGAGAGAGGGGAGAGAGAGAAAGATGACCCTAAGAAGGAAATAAAAGAAAGAAGTAGGAAAATTCAGAGGGAAGAGGAACACAAAAGAGAAGAAGAAGAGGCTGTGCGTGCGGTATTAAACTGGTAAAAGACACAGGTGCACAGTTGCAGCCTTTTCTCTTAAATATCACTTCCAACAAGTCCCTGAGGTCTCCTTGTAAGGTAGAAAGTTTTCTTCTCAGTATGACAAATGTTGGCACTGTTGTCCTTCTGAAGGAGAGGCAGGAGACTTGACTAGCCAGAAGGCCCAACAGATGCAGCTCCCAGCACATAAAGCAGCGATGCTCAGTGCTGATTCTTGATTCTCTCTCTGCTCCTTCCTACACTACCTTTAAAAGACTTGCATTAAAACACTTCCATTGCTAAAAACTTTTACTGCATCAGTACTTCAGAGCCTCATTGTAATATTCTTGTACATCATGCTAACTCATGCAAATGTTGAGTACTTTCCTTGAAAAATCTTCTTCCAACAGAATCACAGAATCTTCATAGTTGGAAGGGACCTTTGAGATCATTGAGTCCAACCACACACAAAAAAAACAACCAAAAAAAAACCCCACCACCAAAAAACCCCACAAACAGACACAAACCAACAATCCTGGGCACTAGAGCATGCCCTGAAGTGCTATGTCTACACGTTTCTTACATACCTCCAGGGATGGTGACTCCACCACCTCCCTGGGCAGGCTGGTCCAGTGCCTGATCACCCTCTCAGCAAAGTCATTCTTCCTCAGATCTAATCTAAACCTCCCCTGCCCCAACTTCAGACCATTTCCTCTGGTCCTGTCATTCTTCCCTTGGGAGAACAGACCAAGACCCACCTCTCCACAGCCTCGTTTCGGGTAGTTGTAGAGCGCAATGAGGCCTTTCTTCAAGTGAAATTGTTGCAGTTTACTAACATCAGTGCTGGAAGCTCTCACACACAGATGGGTGATCCACCCCCAGAAACGAACAACAATGAGTATCAGTCCTGAAACCATGGAGCATCTCTGTTACTAACGTGATGGGCTACATGCCAGCTTCACCAAGGACAGCACGGAAACACTCTTACTCTGGAGAGGCTCATGTTCAACCTGACCAGCTCACAGTCTCATGACTTTTAAAACACATCTGCTTAGGTTTTAGTCACAATGTGGAACTTGCTCTCTTGAAAAATATAAGTGTGAGCAGCTTACTGGATTCAGAGTTTTCACAAGTTTCCATTTCTGCTGTTTCTTCCTCTTCGTGCTCATCAGTGTCTCCCGATTCATCACTATCTTCTATCCATTTTCCTGGCATCAACCCCGCTGAGTCATAGGAGTTACATAGTGGTCCCACAATGTGAGTGATGAAAGATTCCTGGAGGTGTGCCAGTTGAGGGGCAGAGCGATCCATGAAAGGACTGATTGGCAAGCCCAGGCTAGCCTCTTCATCACCCTGGAGATGAAAAATAGCAGTAATTTCTCTGAAGTAAATGAATCAAAGCCATGTCACGAAAAGGAGTAATGCACATCAAGGCAATTTAAAAAGATGAAAGAAAAATAATTCAACTCTAATGCCACTTCCATAGCACGCCAGTGTGACAGTACTATGGTGCCATCATAAATGTTTAATCGAAGTTACACCTCTTTTCTTGTAAGAGGACACACTACCGACCGTGTGAATGTAACAAAGATGTCAGTTGATGACTATGCAAAATGATGCCCACTGTCCTGTCCTGTACTTTACACTGTGTGTGTGAAAGTTTGAAAATTATTATTTTCTGTCTTTCTTCACATCATTTTCAAAAAAATCCCTTCTGATTTTGTGATTGCTAGCTCACAACAACCTTGTAGTCAGCCATCTGTTTGCAGGGAATGAGACTGAACTTCTACAAGCAAGGGCTATCTCATTGAACTAGCCTTTTTCTGAATTTTATTCTTACTATATATAAGATGGAGAGGTCCTCTTCCTTTTGAGATATAAGTATTTGTTCCTGGGACTATGAGAATGATGCCTGTGAATTGAGGTGCTGGAGCGGGTCCAGAGAAGGGCCACAAAGCTGGTGAGGGATCTGGAGAGTAAGTTTTAGGAGGAAAGGCTGAGGGAGCTGGGGTTGTTCAGTCTGGGGAAGAGAAGGCTGAGGGAAGACCTTATCATGCTTTATAACTACCTGAAGGGGGGGTGTAGAGAGGTGGGGGTCGGTCTTGTCTCCCAAGTCACAGGAGATAAGACAAGGGACAATAGCCTCAAGTTGCGCCAGGGGAGGTTTAGATTGGATATTAGGAAACATTTCTTCATGGAGACGGTTATCAGGCATTGGAATGGGCTGCGCAGGGAAGCGGTTGAGGCACCATCCCTGGAGGCGTTCAAAAGACAGGTTGATGTAGTCCTTAGGAATCTGGTTTAGTGATTTTTGTCAGGGTTAGGTTGATGGTTGGACTAGATGATCTTTAAGGTCCCTTCCAACCTAGACAATTCTATTATTCTATGAAAGCAGGGGTTACTCACAAGCAGTAATCTTTCCCATAAAGCTTTTTGTGAGCTTCTCTTGGGGCGAGGTCAAGGGGAGGTACAGGAAGTTTTTTCTCCCTCCTCTCATGATGTAAAATAAGGTGAAGCTTTATTGCACAACCAAGTCTGATATACTCCAACATCCCTATCGCAGAAAAGTTATTGGTGACACCAATGAGTTTTCAGCTGAGTAGAAGACTGGCTGCCACCTCCCAAAGAGAAAAATCTAATCCCTCTAATCAAGCGTGATATGCAAGTTGATGTTTTAACACAATGCAAATATCTATGCTTGAGAATATAATTAGAATTAAGAGAGATGTTTTCCATTTTCATTATATTCCAGATTGTCCAAATTCATCTCTTTGTGACCTAATTTTTCTAAAAGTCATGGAAAATGTATCTGGTCAACACCCTGTTGGTATCTGGGAAAGCCAAAGAATCAGAGTTAAATTTTGAAATATGTACAACAAATGTCTCATTTCCTTGGGTTTCGTTTTACACTTTTATAATAACCTACCCTGAAATGTTATGTTTAATCATTAAACACAAAATATTAGTGTTAACAAAACACTGAAACATGCCACCCATTCTTTAAATAGTAAGCAAATTAGGAAGGGGTGGCAGATTGCTCTTCTTTACTTCTTTGCTCTTCTTTCTTTTGTCAGTAGAAGAAGGAAGAAAGCTGACAACTGAAATGTTTGTAAGTTCTTTTTTCATGTTCTGTTAAAACAAGATTTATTATGTGAAACATTTTACAGTGCATTTTTTGATTCTTTTTAATATGTCTAACCTGTTTTCAAATAAGTATGCCGAGCATGTGGAGGGGAAGAAAAAGAAACATACTGCAACAATATGACACAGGATTTTGAATGTTTCTATGCAACACATTTTTAATAAGGGGTTTTTATATAGTTAAATTCTTCAAAGGAATTGGTGTTTATTAAAGGATTTCCTTTAAAGAATGATATTTCATTATTTTCACAGCATAGGTTGAATGTACATATGCATTCTCTTTGACAACAATTCTAGGGAAATTCAACCTTCCCATCAAATTCTCCTTTTTAGAAATGAGAAAATTAAGACTTCTCCCTTCTCAGAAAAAAATGTGATGATCAAAAGCATGGTGAAGGTGCTTTGATACACCTCTCATAGCATATTATATTTAAGAAAATGAGATTTTAAGCTAGGTTAAGCATACCCTCCTCAATGCCAAAATTATGTACTAGGAAGAAAATGTTCTCTGTTTTCAACCCCATCTAGTGCCTTGTCAGCATAGCAATGCAGGTCATGCAAAAAAAATCAAACCAGGAAACCCACGGGGATGTACTGATTTCTCAATACAGTGAATACCCATCTTCTATTAAAACAAACCCCAAACCCCAAACCCCTAATATCTTACTGACTACCTGACCTCTTGAAATTTGCATGCCAAGAGTTCAAATATATTTGCCCACGATTCTGAATCAAAAATTTGCAGAGAGGATAAATCCCAAATGTTGGGTTTTTTTGTTTTGTTTTTTTTTTAATTACAGGATTATAGGAGAGATAATCTCCAAGAGTCCTTCGGAGAAGCTTCCAAGAGCACAAAAACATTAGTAGCACACAATTCTGACTGACGGAAAATAACCCAGATTGCTGTCATGGAACAGAAAATGCAGTATCCTCTCACATGTGTTTTTCCAAAGCTAGATTCTGAGCTCACTACCCAAAACTCTGAAGATATTAATGTACTGGGGCACTTACTGCCCTCTGACATAGTTAAGTTGGATCAAAGGAGAGTCACATCACATGTCTGACTACCAGGTTTTGCCTGCATGCAGTAGTCATTCACATAAGCTACAACCATCTCCAGAATTAAGTGAAATAGAATTTGTTGTGAGAGTTGTAATGAAAACATACAAATATGAAGATAAGCATTTCCTGAAAGAAATTCTGGGAGAGAAAGGTTGACCATTGCTGTCACGGGACTCTCTATCTTTCTTTCTTTAAGAAAAAATGGGAAAAAAAAAATGGAATCAACTGTATATGTAATATACACAAGGGTCATTAGTCTTTCTTTTTCTCAGGAAATCTGAAATAAATGAAGGGGCTTCAGGTCACTGTCTGAATTTTGTGCCTTTCCCCATTTTTTTACATATTCTAGAAGGCAGCTGCAGAAAACCCCATTTTTTTCCAAACTGTAAATACAGTAAATTTAAGGGAAGATGAAAAGGCTTAGTCTGTGACTTCAAGTTACTGCACAGCCTCCCTGAGAAGTCTGTGGGGTGTTTGGTTCAGTGATTTAGACTGCTTGCTTCCTCTTGAAAAGACAGGATGTGGAGCACATTCAAAACATGTTCCCACTCAGGAAGCAGAGGAATAGTGTGGGAACAGCCCCGTTCCTTGCACTCGGCAGGGCTAAAGAGGTTATAATGAGAAAAGGTTCAATTAAGGGCTCCCTTACACCTGGCAGGAGAGGAGCAGTGCCTGGCTGTATTCCCAGGTCTTTGTAAATCAATCTGTGGCTGCCCTCCTTCCTCATGCTCCCAACCCTGCATAATTAGTGCAGTTGTACTGAGAAATCTTTTGAAAGCTGAAAGTGTTGTCTTAAAAAATAAAGTATGAGTGAGGATCAACATGTAGGGAGCAGATATAGTTAGTCTGTGATAAACTGAAAGTCAGTGTTACAATTTTGCTCTGTAAATACAAAAGTTTGGTGTGTGTGACCAGAAACGTGGCCCACAGTGAAGCTAAGATAATTCCTCTGGTCTGTTTAGATGATCTCAACAAGGATGTGGTGTCAAGTTTTTGGAGACCACAGGTCAATAAAAGTGTGAGCCACGTGGAGTGACTGCTGCCCCAGCTCCTGCTTGGGCCTTGGCCACCATGGCCATCACAACAGCAGTTGTGATAACTTGTATCTGGACCTGGACTTTGGGGGATAGCTGGCAACATAGTCTATCTGGAGTGGGGACCTAGAAATTTTATTCCCATGAGAATATGACTATAGGTCAATTATCTTACTGTAGAAATAGTGTACAGCCCAAGAGCCTTTTGAGCTCTCCTATATGGCAGTGGGTCTCCCCTTTTGTGAGGATGCTCGCTTAAGATTCTACTCCTCGAGGCTGAGAGATTCCTTGCAGCAACAGATTCTCGGTAAGTGACTAATAGCATGCTAAATTTTGAAATTTTAGCTAGGTAATGTAAAGGATCAATTGCTCATATATAATCCTTTAGACATAAACCGTTGACCAAGTCTGGGACTAGGATTGGATCCAGCCGCACCCAGACTCCTCTCTGAAAAGGAGTTTAGAAAGCAAGGGGTCCTTTCTGAACCTCCTGACTCAATGGGAGGGTCTCCTTGAAGCTTGTTTGAACCTGTCCTCTATGCAGTAAATAATAGAGTGTACCCTGACATCGAATCTCGTAAAACACTATTGCATTTACTACTGGTTTTATTGCACTTACTGCTGATTTTGTTAAATTGCTGTTTCACCTTAATAAATATTTCACTACTTCACTCTAACTAGTGAAGTCAATCACTCTGTCCATGACACCCAGCAGAAGGATGGACTAGTGTAACTCTAGCCATCCCTGTCACCGCTATTCTCTATGATTTTCATTCATCCCCAGCACTAGCGTGCTGCAGGACTGTTTAAAACAAGATATAGAACCAGCAGATACCACTTTGGACGTGCATTTATTTACCTGTTCATAAAATTCATTGACGATGCCTTCTGTCCACTGCAGATGCAAATCTTTGCATTTTGCAGGCCCGTTTATGTCAGCCAGTTTGATGCACATTTGGCAAACCAGCAAGCGGTCGTTCTCGTTAGTCCAATCAATTCCAACATCATCATTCACCTAGTAGACAGAAAAAGGAAAACCATGACAGTAATCCTGGGTAAAAGGATGCATCCACAGAGGAAGTTCTACCCTGGCATATCTTACAGAATATTTAGCTATTTAACAAAATCACAAGTGTAAGCAGGTAAGTTAACCCAAGACTGGCATTTACAATCAGCTGTAAAGCACTATGCAAGAAGGAAAATAAGTGAAATCCAGTGAACATTAAGATAAATGATGAAAAATTAATATTTAGAAAATGATGTGACTGAAAGCATTTGCTAGGAAAACAAAAAAATGCAAACTTTCCATGACATTTTCCAAGAAGTGACTTCTTGAATCAGTATACAAAGATAAATTACCATTGAATGCCATGCAGATTGAATTGCAGTTATAAGACACATGTAATAAGCTTATTTTCCTATTTGATGTAATATGTCTGAAAGTATTCTCTTATCTTTTTACTTTTCCCTATTTTTCCCATACCTCCCACAATAAATACTATCAACTGCTCTAAAATAAAAGCATCACCTTAAGGAATCACAGAAAGGTTGAGGTTGAAAGGCACCTTTTGAGATTACCTAGTCCAACCCCACTGCTCAAGGCAGGTTAAAGCAGGCTGCTCAGGATCGTGTCCAGTTCAGATTTGATTATCTCCAAGGAGGGAAACTCCACAACCTCTCTGGGCAACCTTTTCCAATGTACAACCCCTGTCACAGTAAACATATCGCTTATTTTTAAATTGGGGTTCCTGTATTTCAGTTTGTGCTCATTGTCTGTTGTCCTATCAGCAGACACCACTAAGAAGAGTTTGTCTCCGTCTGCTTTACTCCTTCCATCAGGTATTTATACATGTGGCTTCATCCTATCAGGTCCCATGGACTTATGTATGTCCAGTTTTTTTGAGCGCCCCCTAACCCGATGACATTCACTGAGGAAAAGTCTTCACCACTTCAGACTTTCTCTCACACCTAAAGGGCCTGGGATTAACGGAGCAAGGTCTTAGCCACAAAGACTGAGGCTGAGAAAGCATGGAGGACTTTGGCCTTCTACACTTCCAAATGGTCAGCGATACCAACCTCTCAGCCTTTTCCCCTAGAATATGTCCTAGTGTGGGAAGGGCTGTCTTCTACCGTCCATTTAATTTTCAAACCCCTCCTTGAAACACAGCTTCAATTGCCAATGGAAATGAAAAATGGATAGAAAATTGTGCTATGGTGAAACTAGATGAAACTTCCACGGCGCAGTGGGCCCACATGGTGTGAGCTTTGCTTTTGGTGTACAGGAACTAACATAACTAATGTCAGAGGCACAGCAAGTGCTCCAATGCATTAATTTGTGTCAGATAGTGAGCTTCCTTCATTATTTCTTGTTAGGAATTTCCAGGCTGAAAGTTTTCTGGTGAGAGTATGCTTATACTGATTTCTGTACCGAAAGGTCTCTCTGACTGTAGCCTCAATATATTAAACTACAGTTCCACAACCCAATTAATAATGTTATCATTTAGAGCTAATTTTATCATTTACAGCACCTCCACCTGTATACAAACATGCCAGCTATACTCTTTGAGACCACTCAAGTACAAAACAGTTTTTGCCAAACAAATATAAATAATCTCTTTTTAAGGCAGCGATTACTCTGGGAAAGCCAGGATCAGCCACAGGCACTGGTTAATATGTTCACATTCTCTGCCACTTTTTATTCCATTCATGACCATTTGACTATTCAAGAAATAAGGAGAGAGAAGGCGGTTAACAGATGTCCGTACAAATCTATAGCAAGCTGGCAGGATGTGACACATCAGGCTGTTCTCCTATTTATCTGCAGTGTCTCGGGTATCACCTTGCTTGGTTACAGCAGTAGTTACACCTACTGTTGTCCAGCCTGATAGATTTAAGACAGATTTAGTTTTCAATACCCACAATTTACGCCTAGTACTTTGGTCAAGCTTGTCCTCTTCCACAGTTAAAACAGTTAATCTCTGTGACAAAGCCAGTCACAGTCTGTCTTTTTTTTTTTTTCATTCCTTACTAGTGTTTACAGAAATGAAAGGTTTTTGTCCAAACTGTCAAATTCAAAGGATGTATTCAGACAGTCTAAATTCCCCATGTTTTATTGTCATCGTAGCCCCGAAGGATGAGAATCTTGCAGTACTGTTCAATACTTTAAGAAGAAATTAGACATGTGAAAATGATCCCAGAGTTTAAAATTAAGACCTAAAGGAATCTCTCTGATATTACCAGAGGTTTTGAAACATGCCTAGCAAGGGTGTAGAAAGAGTTCAGACTTTTACAGACCTACAGATCAGTTCTCTGTCTAGACTGGACCACTATTTAAGGCCTTTCTTTACAGCTTCTTAAAGCCTAACAAAGAGAGAGAAGTTACAGGGAAGTGGATATCCAAACCTACATCTGGAAGCTTCAAAATTTCAGGATACAGGTCCATGCTAAGCAGTACCACAAGAAAACATTTCATCCATGTTGTCAAAACAGCTAGGAGCTCTTGGTCCTGGACAAGAGACACACTGTGCTTGGTGTGTTTCTCACAAGGAACAAGAAGGCAGTAACAGCTCCAAAGGTAGCTGTCATCTAGGTAACATTCCAACAGCTTTGATGGATGATGGAGTTTATTAAAAGTAACTTGATAGGTGGTGATTGCCAATAAATTAGGTTGAAACTGGACAATAATTTTTAAGAATGATTTCCCAGGGTTGTAATTGTGTGCTAATTGAATGGAATGTGCAAGAAAGATCTTTAGTTAACTCTTTCTGGAGTTTAGCCATTTCAATTTAAGTAGGAGAGTAGGAACATAGTATCTTTGCATTTGAAATTAACATTTCAAATTTTTTATGATTTCCATGCCTTGTTAATGTAACAGTACAATTATACCAATAAAAATTTACATTGAGTAGTTAGCCATTATGGCAATTGGTACCACCTTTGATTTTTTTCCCTGAGTGCTTTGTTAATAGGTCTAAAGTGCCAGTAAACAAGAAAACCATTTTGAAAAGTAGAATATAAATGCAATTTGCATTCAAATAGTCCAAAATATCCTTAGCCTTAAACCAGTTCCTGAAAGAACTAAACATATATAAGAAGCTGTGCCACTAAATTTAAATAAGTAAAAAATAACAGAAGCGACATATTACTATTCAACAGAATGTTTTACAGCAACCAAAAATGACATTCAGAAGAAAGAGCAACACAGCAGCCTTTCTAGTCTTTTCACTGTGATGCTACCAAGCCCCACAATCTTTTCCGCCCATCCACCAGAAACCTGAACCAATCTTCTTACCTTGGCATTGAATTTGGCAACAAAATCAAAGTGTTTCTTCAGGTCAGTAGCCAAAATTGCCTCAATGACGAGGAAGCGGAAATGCTTGAACTCCACATGGTCGAGGTTGACCAGGAAGTTGTACTCTGGCCTCGACATGAAGAGGTTCCAGGCAGCAGCGGCGTGGTGGTTCTCCAGGACGGAGCGGTCGTTGTACAGCACTGCCTGTGAAAGCAATGTGGGCAGCTGAAAGCTGAGAAACTCCGGAGCAAAAGAAACACCGCGACGCAGGAATGAGATCGATGTGGGGAGAATGCGTGAGGGAGGTTCAGGTTTGGTTAATTTCCTTGATTTTCTTTTAAAGAACTTCCTGAGCTTTGAAGATGTGATTTTGGCAGGACTAATAAGAGACACCTGAACTGTGACGGTGAAGACTTATTGGAAGATTAATTTGGAAAATCTGGGTCTTTCATGCTCAAGGGTCTTTGGTTGCTGACTAAACTGCATCTGACAATAGATTATTCTGTTTCAGGCCACAAATTAATGACTAAAATGGCATAACTGTGTGCTTCCCTGTTTCTCAGAACTAACTTGACTTAACAGGGATTGTTGTCTTTGGTGTTTGCACCTGGCAATTCTTTCCACATTGGACTATTCCAAACACAGAAACAAGTGAAATTCCAGTTTGCAACCTGACAACACACACTCAGGCTGACAGATTTCTCAATCCAAAATTGGTTAAATCTTTACTGCAAGACGAACCATGACTCTCACATTGCTGGCCATTGCATTCAGAAACTAAAGAAAGATATAGAAAATGAACTTTAGGGGACAACAATCATCCAGGAAATCTCTCCACTTCAGCAGCATTTAGTCTTTTGACAATTTGATTTATGGAAAGAAAAGCTTTTGGAAATATGCCTCTATGTAAAACACATAAAAGTTTTGTAAGTTTTTACACAAACATATACACATACATTCCAGTGCCTTTTCACTTCAATTATATTTATCTGTCACCTAGAGATGAAAAAATTTAACCCTATATAGAATCTATTCTTTACCCCAAAGAACAGGCTGCTGAAGCAACTCAGCTTTTCATCCCATCTTGCCTAACTACACAGTAAACATTTGAGCTAGTATGTTTTGCTACCCAGGCCTGACTCCTGGAAGCAGATTTTTAATATGGCAGCACTTTATCATTACTGGAAGTTAGTTGTGAAAAAGAAGAAAAAAACCCCATATGCCAAATACAAGTTCTGCAAATTTCAGGTGATATCAGATTTAAAAAAACAACCCAAAATCTCAAAACATAAGAAGGATAATTTGAATTTTTCCCACTAATTTATTTTCAGACTAGAGACAATACATTAAGGCTAATTATCTAACTTCCTTTGTTGATTTTTACAGCCACAAAGCTATAGTGCTCATTTCTTAAAAATAGATTTAAGGATAGCATACATTTTCTATCAATCTATTGTTCTCAATAGATTGAGACTACCAAAGTTCTCAATCACACAAAGATGTTGCAAGGATGAGAAGTATTACTATCAGTTTATAGACAGAAACTGATACAGAGCAAGATCAGGTGACTTGGTCTTGGCGGGGTGTAAATCTAGAATTTCTGCATCCCTATCAGACTTCTCAACATTAAGTTATCTTTTTTTTTTCTTTCCTTGTCCATAGAAATACTTTTTCAGCACAGCGTGCTGAAGCCAGGCAGGTCAGCTATTTAAAGTAAGGTAAGATGATCTCATAATTAAGCCAGAAAACAGTAACTCAGAATTGCTGAATTCAACTCCCAGCGTTGGCAGTAACTTCTGTGTAATTTTAGGTAAGTCTCAATTCTTCATTTACAAAACTGAGATTATTTTCTACACCTTGCCTACCATACCCCAATAGATGCATAGTGTAAAAATCCATTCACAAAAGACTGCAGCTGCTTATATTCTATAGGAACAACAGAAAGTATGTTATGATCATTGCACAAATTCACTTGCAGGGTGCACTGTTAACTATACAGGTGTGTTTTTATTTTGTTTTCGCCTTTCTGTGCCTTACTTGGTAAGGTAATTCTTCCCTTATTTCACGGTGGCAGATTCTCTATCAGTCCACAGAGCATTAGCTTCTCCTTCACTGAGACATTTTATCAGAACCTTTCTTAACAGCTCCACTACCTGAGAGTGGAGAGGGTGTGTAAGAAGACTCTCATCAGTAATCCCCAAGTGAAGTGATTATTTCTGTGACTTTGATAAGCTGTTTCAATATATTTGGTAGACTTGTGCTTGACGGAAGCTACAGGCACCACTGGCAAGGAGAAGCAGTTACCAAAGACCTTCCAAACTTAACAGCGACTCTGCCTGAGATTTATTTACCTGAGGAGCACTTGTTGCTACCAAAAAGGCATTGGTCCTTCCTGGATGATCATAATCATGCATGGCTGCAGCTACATAAAGAGCCATCAATTCAAGGGCAGGGATGTTGCCAGCTAGGCAGCCATAGCTGTCATCTGTAGGTGTGTATGTCTTCGAAAACACATAACCCATATGGCCATGAGTGATTCCACTGTCAGAATCTGAGGACAAATAAAGAAATTAAAAAAAAAAAAAAAAGCCTTAGCACTTTTTCAGTGACTTACTGAAAAAGATAGAAAGAACAAAGCAGGAAGAGAAAGAGCACATTTACAATACATAACAGAAGAGTAAACACATCCTGCCTTGAGGCTTTCTGATACTGTGCACAGGATCACTGTGGACAGGATCCAGCACAATAAGGCACACAATTGGAAAGGAACAACTTCCCCACTTCCCCCACCTGGGGATCTTCCAGCCAGCCAACAGAGCCCATTCTCCAAGTACGTAAATTTCTAGCAATAAGCCATGGATTCATGGCCATGCTGAAGCTTTGTGGGTAACTCGATCTTCCCACTCCTTCCTCTAATTGCTTCACCATATTGATTAGTCTATGAGACACTAACAGTCCTTAAAGCAACGGACTAGCATTTATTAATTCAATTATGGTGCATGTTTTCCAATCCAAAGGTCTAGACTTTGGATCGGATCTGATAATCCTCTTAACAGCCTTTTTGAAGCAGCTTTAAAATGCGCATCAGAGGTAGATACTGAGAGATGCTTTGCTAATTTAATCAGCTTCAATAGATCTTACATGCAGTTGAATAATGCCTTTCAGATAAAAAGCCCCCAAACTCAATGCCTTTCATTCCACCCATTTCACCTGACCTAAAAAGCATCAACAACCCTTGCTAATAAAATTTCCCAGGAATAAAAATGTTTCCCACTCCACCAAAACATCCTAAAGAGTTTCACAAATGGTGACAGTGCAGTAGCAAGTGCATGGCACCGCCTGCATGCCCCAGTGGTTTTGTAACAGCTAAACAATGCAGGGTTTGAGGATTTAAAAGTCTACACTACTTCTGGAGCAGTGTTAAAAAGCACGGCTAATACAGTCTCCTAGACAAAAAAAAAAAAGGTATTGTAAAAATCAAATGGTAACAAACATCTGTTATTATGGTGACCACAAAGTCTTGCATTCACACATCGTTACATGTAAAGCATTAGGTTTTAGAGGATCATTTCCATTCTCTTCAAAGTTACACCAACATACCTTAACACCTTCAACATCCCAGGTGCTACCAAACTTAAAAGCCTACATAATAACGAACACTGCATGCAATCCTCAACTGTTTGCTTTCCTCCAGCAAGTTTGTTTCACGACAAAAGGTTTAAAAATACAACAATACGTACTTGCACATTCAAATATACCTGAATCGCTTGCTGAGCCATGATCATTAATCACGGTTGGGAGTCCTGGGATGGGCTGAGTAGTAAGGTACCAAACAGCGTGTAGAACATCCGTTGCATGGATTCGGTTGTGATCTGTGATAGGAAGCAAAAGAGCCTGCTATTAAACATGAAGGCTATTTCCGACCGAGGGAAATCAGCACCATCTAGTGGGTACTGTGTGTCAGTCAACTGAGCAGGGACTAATCAAACATTAGCACAAGCATGAAAAACAGCTGTATTCTGTAAATGCTTGGTTTTTCTTTCACTAAAGTGGAAACTGTGGTATGTCTCATGCCAGTCAAGAAAGAGAAAACAGCAGAGAAGCCATGGGATCTGCAATGTGGGCAAAGTTGCAAAGAAAGTGTTCAACGAGGAACCTGATCTGTGCTACCAGCTCCCATCCTTTACTCTAGTGGTTGCCTTCAGCTAGTTAAATGCCATCAGGGAAACATGCACCATTCACCTCTGATTCAAATGAAACCAGTGGGAAAATCTCATCCACTTCAGTAGCTGGATTTCACCCCGCTTCTAAACACAAAGCAGGTACCACTTACATGACTCTACTTGAGCAAATTTAGGTGCCATGCTAGCATCTGTACTGCAAAAAAAATCAAACTTGGGATATATGGATACTGCACAGTTAAACCAAACTCTTTCTGCAGTTTTCTGGCCCTGTGTCCTGCAATCTGGTTTACTACAAGCTGTCTTCGCAGAAGTAAGAGACAAAAGTCACCCCAAGGCTCATCCCAGCAAATCCTTCAAGGCCAGATAAACTATCCCACGATCAGCACAACTAGCTGAAAAAGAATCTCACACTAGCTCAGCACAAAGCATCACCTAAACATACACTAGTAAAAAGCAACCCTGATGCTGAAAGAGGGGTAATGCTTTGCTGCACCAGGACCAAAGCTTACATCTGGCATTAAACCACTGAAAAACAAGCATTTCAGCTTGTGATTCAGGCCAATTTTGGGGAAAGTACAGGTATATTTTACGGTGACTAGCTAAACACAAAGAAATCCGTTAATCCGAGTGATAACCTGTGGCTACACTGCTGCTGCAGTTCTGGAAAGACGCATTTCAGAGGACAAAGTACAAAAATGCACAAAACGACTACTAGGTCACCCTCATCTTAGTTGAAGGTGCCTTGGTAATGCCAATCATATACGTGTCTCTCATCAGCAAACTAACAGGCTTGATGGGAACCGGTGAAGAACTAGGTTATATTAAGAAGATAATGGTCAAGAATCAAGATAATGCTAGACATGATATGTAACTCTCTTTAGCAAGGATTACCAACACACAAGTCCAGCAGCCCACTCTAAGAAGTAAAAAGTCAATTTGACCAGATTTCATTGGGGCTGAAAAAACATCTGTTTTTTCAGAGGAGGACTTGAAGGGACTGGCAGCAAAATGTGTAAGCAACCTGGTTTAATACTTGCTGCATCCTAAAGATAGGTAGTGTGCAGCTGACGGAGGGTTTCTCAAAACTGAAGTTAAACTTCACCCTAAGGCCACTCCTTCTATGGGAGAAGAGGAAGGAAGGAGAAGAACTGGGATGGAGAAAGCGCCATGATGTCACGCCACTTGGCCCCTGTACTTACCCCTCACTTTCCTCTTTTGCTCTCCTTTGTCTCCCCTCTGACCCTCCCTTTAAAAACTTGTTAGTGACCACTAGCCAAAATTCTCAATTGCAAAACAGTAAGCAGAACATGAATGGATATTTTCTGAAAGAAGAAATTAAAATAGGGAAGGAGTATCCTCTCCCCTGCACTCCTCAAAGTACTAAGAACATCTTTCTGGAGACACTAATCTCATGGAAAACCTAGAGGACAGCCGTGCATAGGCCATCTATTGCTTTTCTCAGGAGTAAAGCTGGGATGAGCCCCTTGTGAAACTTGCACTGATTTAGTCCAACTGGGATAGTCACCATTAGTTTTGTGTGAATAACCCGTTTTTTCAGTTCAGCAACCAGAACTAAAAATGTGGTTAAGTCCAGACAAGTTGTTCTGGTGTTTACACCTTCACTGAAAGGAAATCTGGAGGTAATTTAATTCTGTGTTGGACAAAATATTCCACTTTACTAAAATGAAACGCATACAAGAAAAAACAAGGAAATGAAGGATTAGATTCACAAAATTTCCTTCCTTAGACTCTATGAATGGTTAAGTGTTTTGAAAAACAGGGAATGGCTCCAGAAGGATGAACAGACTGTGGGATACCCACATCTAGCCCCCTCAGGCTGTAATCTGCTGCTTAAAATCCCTGGTCAGATTCAAACCAAGGAAAGACTTGAAATTTGGTCTCTCATTTTCACTGAAGAGAGACCGAACTGCCTGGCTGGTAGGCATTTTGAGGTAGCTTTCCTTCACTGTAGCTGTTCCAATTGGTATTTAACATTCAAGAGAGTGAACATGACTTATTAAACCAACGTCTCGGGCATTTTTCTTGGAAGTGGGAGAAAACAGGGTGCACTATATTCCTCCACACAAGGGTTATCTACCAGCTAAAAGAGATAATAACTTGCTACCTCCTCTTAGAGTAAAAAAAAAATAAAAACTCTTTTGCAGTTTAAGTGCTTTGGTAAATTGGATTTGTATTAATACTTTGGTGATGTCTGAAAGCAGGTTTTTCAGTGAATAAATGATTCACATTGAAAACCACCAGCCAAGCTCTAGTTGCAGAACAGGATGCACTCATCTACTTGGCATACTTTTTTCTGTTTACAGGGCTCATCTCCTTTGGTAGCATAGCACTGCTACTGTGTAAAAATCCAACCTGCAGTTGGGACATTGGTGTGTACTTGCATCATCAAGATACAGTTCTTTGTACTTATAGTGGCTTTATATGGTTTCAGGCTTGCACAGAATTTGCCATGAATTATTATATGAAACAACATGAGATGTTAAGCGCAATGAAAAAAAGACCACTGAGGTTGCGGTTCAACACCAGCCTCTGACTAGAGAGCCATCCATATGTTAATGATGTAGCTGAAAAAAAAGGAGCTGCTATAATGAGAAAAGAAAGGCTTCAATAAGAAAGTGAGTGAAAAATACCCCAACACTTTAGGGAAGCAGCATTATCTGCTGGGAATTTTTACTTACAAGGTATCTCTCGGTATCCACATTCCAAGGCATGAAAGTAGTTCATAAATTCCCTCACTGGAATCTTAAAAGTCTCAAACAGCCCCATGTCTTCGAAAAGCCTGTATGATACCTGAAAAATACAAACCCACCATCCTGCTAAATAGACCAGTAAAAAAATCTAAAAATTCGATATAAAAATCATTGTCAAATTACCCCATGAAAACCTGTTGCAGCTATTTGCATTTCCATATGGATATGGTTATGTAGCCAAACAGACGAGCTATTAGTACTGAATAGTCCTGCCCACTCCTTCATTATATCCTTCCAGATATTTTCTTTCTTTCAGTTCTATGTATCCCCCAGATTTTGCAAGCATCTCAGAAACATAAACACATTAAGGAAGACACCCAGAGGTCCTTAGTATCTTGGGAAAAATTTTCCCACAAAAATTCTCCAAGGAGCATCCATGAATCAAATCACTTCCCCCAAAAAGGGGGAACGAGTGAAGGAATCACAAAAGGACAGAACCATTCTGATCTTATGCATTAACTCCTTTCCCTCATTTTGGAAATGAAATGGCAAAAGTGACTTCGACAGGATTTCAGAGGCACCAAGCAGTTTAGGAAGCAGAGCTTTTCCAAGTGTTCCTGTATGGAAAGATGACTGTAGACATCCAGAAAAGGATATATTGGAAGCAAGAATGTGATGGATGAGTTGGGAGGTATTCAGGAGAGACAACTGCTCAGAAATGCAGCAGCTGCTGCAAAACAGACACTTTTCAGGACAAGTTTGAATTTAACATACAGAACAATTGGACATAGTAAAATTACTGCCTGACCTTTTCACTTATTTCACAAATTGGACCCTAAGGCCTTTCAGCTTCTTTATTTATTTACTGCTGTTAGCTAAATTCTCTCCTTTTGATGCCATCTGTCTGCTAATGATCTGCCTAGAGCTAAGCAACCTGAAACATGTTTGGAATGATGAGTACTATTCTGATAAGAAATTGTTACAAATTAAGGTTGGTGTTTTATACCTGAATGTAAATCAAACAGCTATCCACACCTATTACTTTCTGAATATCATGTATGCAAATTGGGACTTGTGATTTGCACCTGAAGTTTAATAAGCAGAAACTTCAAATGTCCTGCAACTGTGGGTTTTTACAGTAAGAATAACAAAAAAGGATATAAATTTGCAGGCTTAATGATGCCCGCCCCCTTAGTCATTCCCTACCAGGAAAAATCTGCATATGAACTAAATCTCTCTAGCAAAGCATTGCAACAGGCAGTGATGATGTAGAGACAGGCTGAGTGTGGTGTCTGACACCATCCAGGATGCCCCTCTAATGACACGTCTGACAGCTGGGCTTCTACTGGTGGCCCCATCCCTTACTTCTGCGTACATGCCACTGGCAATGCAGTCAGAAAAATCACTGCTGGTGGTAATTTCTCTTTGTGATCATGGCTGTTGGCCAAAAAGTGAAAAGTTCTTCATAGCAAAGGAGTTAAGGAACTACTGAATTACTGTGTTCCAGAAGACATGAGCTTAGAGTAAAAGGTAGAGCCAAAATTTTACCCTCTGAAAACTCCTGTACTGAGGCAGAGAGAAGAGTCTGACTTTATGCACAGGATTAGGAACTACATAGAATTCTGTTATCTATCTGGAATCACAGCTGAAGTAAATCAGCTGGGATCCAAACTTTCAGCTACAGAGAGATGAAGTATTTCACACTCTCATCTTAGATCACTGAATGGTAAGCTTCGTATTTCCAGCAAAATATCCACAGATAAAGAGAAGAAGCATGAAGAAATATTATTCTGCAGAACCAAACCTTGGACAGGTATCTTCAATAAAGCATGCTATAAAAACATGTTTTTCCTCCTTAGATTGGGGGTGATGAGAGAAGTGGAATTCAACAGCAGTTGAAAAGAAGCAAAGAATGGGATAGCTCTTCCCCATTACTTGCAGTAAAATGGCATTAGTCTCTGCGATCATTAGAAAGCATAAACAACCAAGCAAGACATGTAGACATTTTTGTAAAGTTTTCTTCCTTTTTCTCTTTCTTAACAAACGGGAAGGAGGAAGGGGTAAGGGCAGCTCAGAAAGAGCTTTCTTCCAGAAAGTCAAATAACTGAATTCTTTCATATTCTTTCATTTAAAACAAACAAACAATCCTACCCCCCCCCCCCCCCCCAAAAAAAAAAAAGACTGTGCAATTTTGTTTATGCTTTGCTTTGGATCAACCGTTAGTAAAGACTGCTGTCTTTTAAAATCCTTCCTCCCCAAACCAGATGCTGCTTCATGAGCTCCCTGGCAGTTACCCTCCCATGGGCTGAGCATGGTGCTCTCACAGCCGCAGTGCGGTCCCCCCTGCCAGGGACAAGCCCAGGGAAACTTCGACAGCTGCTTGGCAGTGTGTACCCCACGCTGCCTCTTCCCTCCTGCCTCCATTTTCTGCTTGTTTCTGCAATGATTGCCAGTGCCTGAATGAATCATTTATAACTCGGATACTTCAGGCACTGCTGCCTGAAGAAAGATGAGTGCTTCTCCCAGATGATTCCTACTGGAAGCTTTTTTTTGGAAATGAGGATTGTTATTCACATGTAGCTCCTCTCCTGGGTGTTGCAGGCACACACAGATGGGTTTTGTCAACCCTCTTGCTCTCGCTTTTTTCTCTCTTGCCTTTGCTTTCTGCAAACCTGTGTTTTAAGTTGTTGGCACCCAGTCTCTGGCTCTGACAAGCATGACTCCTCACAAGGGCTGTTGTGATGATCCTGGGAATATCCTATCCCCCAAGGACTGATTTCCCTCATTCCTTCAAATAACGGCTGCAGTTTCTCTCTCCAGAAGTATTGCATACTGATGAGATGACCAAACATTCTTCTTGGCACTACTACTCAGGGTTGAACTGACATTCATTGCGACAATGCCACCCCACCTCCATGCTGCTCATGTATCAAGAGCATAGGAGCACCACTGGCTTTCCTCATCTCTATGGGGCCACTAATAAAAGCTAGAGAGAAACCTTGACTTTAGCCTATTCTTTTTCACTTTATTTGCTTTCCAAAGAGAATGAGTTGCTCTTCTACAAGTTTTAGTTTTGCTGTTCCCTTCTGAAATGAGACTGCTATGCAAATTCCTCTCTAATCCCTATCATGCATATTTGTCAGTGTCACATTTAGAGTGCTTGCCACTATATTTTGCACAGATGCTTTTATGGCCGCTGACTGGTTTGGGGTCTTTTTAATGTCTAACTCACTTTAAAATTCCAAAAAGAAGAAACAGACATCTCAAGCAGCTTCAAAGATGCTAAGCCAGCATTTGCTTTCTAGACTGAACGCTTCCCTATAGGCATGTGTCAACTCTGCTTTGTTCCATCTCATAAATTTAATGTAGCAAGGCAAACACAGTTAATTCAGCTTGTTAACTCACTTATTTTAATGGATGAGTCCATTTAATGGAAAATGCAGAGAATAAATCATTTGAGCTTTTGTTTTCCTTTGTTTATAAAATCCAAGGATTTTAAAATTATACAAGAAAAAGATGATACTTTCAGCTGGAGAAAAAGATTTATTTATTTTAGTTCTCTTATTTCTGAAAAGAATTTTATTAGGGACATATGAGCAGATGGAAGAAAGAAGTAAAGGAACTATCTTTATTTTAGGAACAAGGTTGAGCTTGCTGCATTCTGCTCTTAGGGAGTGGAAGTTATTACAAACAGCTGATACAGAAAATGTCGAATTTTGATCACAAACATTATTTATGAAAGCTTCACTATTTTATTTCATAGGCCTTATTTCGTGGTACTGCAAAATGGATAATGTGCTCGGAACCTGTGCAAAAAGCAGATGTTGGGAAAAAGAGTGTGGAACTTTAGTGCAAATTGAGGAAGGCACAGGGGAATTGTCCTGAGAGGTACAGAACTCCATGCAACTTGGTGAAGTGCTTAAAACCTATAGAGGTACACATGTAAAACCAGAACAACTTTTGGCTCACCCAAACTATTGCTTATACCACTAAAAAAATAGTTCTGTTTGTCCTTGTGTTTCATTTTTTATTTTGCAACATGCTTTACTATTAGAAAACACCATGACCAATACAATTTTCCCAACATTGGACATTTTTAAGATTCAGCTGGACAGGGTTGTACGGGAGCACCCAGCCGAACTGGTTTTGGAGCACAATAGGTGAGATGCAGGGAGTTGTCATGCGACTCAGCTTCATCTCTGCCTTGCCTCCTCTATGCAGAGAT
>JAOTQQ010000001.1:69704354-69717077 GCA_026546715.1 Gallinago undulata | reverse complement strand
GTATTGGACCTGTGAGTGAAGTCCAAATAAATTAATTTGAACCTCACAGTGAAGTCCTTTCTCCCTGTTTCGTCACAAGGATGCTGGGCCATCTTGTCTAGACAGTGCTTTTGCCAAGAAGGGTTGGACCAGATGATCCCTGAGGTCCCTTCCAACCTGGTATTCTATGATTCTAGAAGAGGATTTTCATCATGTGCTCGCTGTCCAGTTCAAAAGCATCTCAATGATCATAACTGAATTTATATCGGCATCCACATCCAGCCATAGTTTGCCTATCAACCGAGAGACCTGGCAGGCTGGTTAAACATAGATGTTACTTGCCAAGCTATGGAATGATAAAAGGCAGACCACAGAATAAATCTGAATTCATGCTGTGGTTTTCTTGGTTGACCACTGGATAATTGAATGTAGCTGAATAATAGTTAAACACCAAGGGATCAAGATTTGATACAGCATTCTCTGGAGCTTTTTGCACTGGGATCTGCCTGACACACTAATCTCTGTGTTTGTGGGGGGGTGTTAATTGTCCCACATTATACCAATTAACCTAATCTCTTTTTTCCAGCACTCATCACTACATAAAGCCTTGTAAAGTGATATCAGATCATTCAGATTCTCTTGGGGTTTTATCCTTTCCATCCTTAAATATTACTATGTGCCTTTCCTGTTTAATAAACCTCAATACTTCTGTAAGAAAAAAGGGCTCATTTGTCAGTGTGCCAGGAAAAGGGGCATAACAGAGCAGAAAGTTCAGCCAAGTGATTATGGAAGTGACATTAATCACGTTGGGTAGAGACAGGCCGTGTCAGTACCTGCATTCAACATAAAGGAGAGAATGAAAAACTGATAGTTAAAAGAAAGACTAGTAAGCTCTCAAATCTTGATTCATAATAAACTAGTCTTCCCTATGTAATAATGACATGAATTTACTACCAATTTGCTGACTCTTTAAAGCTGAGAGATTATAGCAAGAACCATTTTTTCCCCCACTTCCTGAGACCTTGCTTTCTTGCACAGCCTGACAAATCTCCAGGATAAAAAAGGATCAAAGTTGTGTGTTTCTTGCATCAACTGAAGATATTTATTGTTTACTCCTCCCATGCTGAAGCCCATGTGAAATCCTGTCACAAAGAACTTGGTAAGGGGTGGCAGCATGTCCTGCAGATAAAAGTGACTATTCAGAAAGGCTTATGTAAACTCATTGGCAGAAAGCAGCAGGCAAAACAGGTATGTGTTTTTTTCTGTCAAATTTTTAAATTTAAAAATATAGAAATCTAAATGTAAGGAATGTAATAAAATGGATTTCATAGAGTTAGCTTTGAATTAGGCGGCAGAGATCACAATTCAATGAATGATCAACTTGTAAGGACAATGGGTCTTAATGCCACTTTGTGTAACTGTCAATAATCTAGCCAGTCCTTGGAGACAAACTAGCCTTCTTACCTGACTGAGAATCCGACCACATTTCTTTCCGATTTTTTCCACCAAATCAAAGATTGGGAAGTTCCAACTATTTAGCTGCTCCATCAAGGGATCCAACTTGTCCATAACCAGAGGCTCAGGAGCAAGTATGGGCTTGTCCTATGTTGGCAATCAGAATGAAGAGAAATTTTAGTTATGTGAAGCGTCTCATGCAAAAATGTGTGCTCTTAAAAACTAAGGTCACATTAGCATCATCTATAAGCTAATGATACTTGACTCAGCTCAGCGGAGATGTCCCCATTTCCACCAGCCCTGCAGCTAGTCACTTTCCTTTATAATTTGTTTTCACTTGAATGAATAGGAAATTCTGTATATGAAACATCAGTCTCTGAACTTATCCATTAGACACATTCAGTTGTTCATTCATGAGAATCATTCATTCATTTCCAAGGGAGTCTGTCTTCTTCATTGTAAAATTTGCTCCAGTACAGAGGGAAAAGCTTTCAGTTTCTACTTCCGCATGAGGACCCACTCATTACAATCTAAAATGGCTAATGGAGCTCAGTCCAAGTGAAGACTTGTACTTCTTAAACTGAAGCCTACCTGTTTTTCAAGGCTTGCAAATAAAAGATGGACGGTGTCCCTCCTTTCATATTTTTCCCTGTATACTTCCTTGAATTTTATTGTTATTAAGAAACTGTAGATGAGTATATGCCAAAATATCTCCAGAAAAATGCCTTTTCTCAACATGTCCAACTCCAATGCAACAGATTACAATAAATGTTTTGAGAGCATATGCCTACTTAAATTTATCAATTCAGTTGTACAACAGGCTGCAGAAAATTTAACTAAACAAAGCTTTCCCTCTACATCTCAATCAAGCTTACAGTTGAATACAGTAGGCGTGAGAAGGTCAGCACTTGTTGACCATACTGCAATGTTCTTATGACATATGCCAACAATAACATCATGCAGCACCCTCAGACAAGCGCTAATTTGTTTTGCAAGAAAGGACCACTGGTGTATATTAGACAAGATTGCAAGGCCACTGAAAAGCTGAAGTCACCAAACAGGAAGACAATATATCATGCTGGTACTCTGAGAAGATAATTCCTCTTCCTTCCTTCTAATCTCTTCCCTTTAATGGCAACACTAACACAGACGCCAAATATTTCAGAAATGCCTAATGCCAGATCCATAAACGTATATTTATTCATCAAAATAGACAGCTAGAGTTTCACAACTGGCCAGTGCTTAGCAGCTCTCACGCATTTAAAGGCTTCCTTTCAATTCTTGAAAGTCAATCCTCCTGCTGCAAAGTAGGGGCCAGCTTTAATTGCTGCTTAAAACCATAGTCACAGTCTTTAGACAGCCCTAGGGGCTTTTTCAGTGGCGGTTTGGAGTTTTGGGTTGGTTTAGTTTTTTGGGTGGGTTTTGTTGTTTGTTTTGTTTTGTTTTTTTTTTTCCCCAGTGTCAGTATACATTCTATGGTGCGAGCTGGATTTAAATAAACTACCTCAGGTGGTATCAAGGGATGCAGAATGATGGTTTCAGGCGCGTATGTCCTACAGACAGATCCCTTCCGTGTCTGCTCTTTGGAGCAATCTGTCTCATCATCATTTTGTACAATATCGCTGCTGTCGCTGTTGTTGGTCTCATAGTCAGAAGTGGCTTGCGCAGGATCATCTACAACACAAATCACAAAGCTTGTGTGAACAGCAAGGATTGCATCCAAAGTCATCCTGTGACCTTCCGAATAACAGCAACAGGATCTCTGACTCATAAGACATATGTGCTGCTTGGCTGGGTCCAGAGTTGGACAATCTGTCCAAAGGCATTAAAACATATACCCTGCAGAGTGTAAAAAAATGGGATCAGGGACTGATGAATGAGAAAAATTTTGAGGACCGTTATTTGAGCTGACTAGGTTAGATGAGGGAAACTGTATTTCCTTTATATTTTAACTCTATTCTTCATGAGTATTTTCATGTTATGCATACAAAAAGGAAAGGAGCCTCAAAGACAATTTGTATGGTCTCATCTACATATGTTCTCCTTTTATGACAGGCATATCCACCCTTACACTGAATGACTTTTGAGTTGAATTTTAAGGGATGAGGATTTTTTTGATGGAAAATGAATTACCTGTTCTGTTCAGGGTGTGTGTGGTACCATCATTTCTATCTAGTGTCCCATCACCAGCTTCTATTTGGTTATAGGGTCTGCCACAGCTGAAATACATCAAGAAACATGCACAATATAAAGAAATATGCAACTTAGACAGTCTTATGCAAAAAATTACTGCTGACAGTGTAAGATTATGTCATACAGTATAAGCTATGGTACAGGGTGTACTCTCCAGACAAAATTGTAAGAGCGAGCTGAAGTTTTACTGGATGTCAGGAATGGAAAAAGACCAAAAAGTACAAAAAGACCTTGGATTAACTGGCCATCACCATTAAATTTGTGTTACCACCAGTAAACCTATACTATCTGATTTTTTTTCTTTTTTTAATTAATTTTTTACTCTCTAAATATTTTGCTATCACTTCAGTGACAACACACCAAGTACATCAGAACCAAAGGGACCTTTTGGATGAACATGAGGTGAGTGATCTGGCATCCAGACGTTTAGCAATGAAACAAGAAGAACAAATTTGCTTTATCATTCCCAGAACAGAAAGCCACTGTGGGAGGGACCACAGTATCATGGCCTTTGCAAATGTCTGGCTCTTCTGTTCCATTAAAATACTTTATTCATTGTGTGTCATTCTCTTTAAGCCCTAAACGTGAATTCAATACCAGATGGAACATTTCAAAGTACAATGTGCCAGTATGATTGCGTTTAGGACCTGAAGGAACAATGATATATCATGAAAACACAAGAGAACTTAACAAATCTGAAGCTTTATTTAGAAGTATTATATCCAGTCTGTCCATGAGAACCTGACGTAACGTTTCTCTCTTTGGTTTGAGTCAATATTTTGTGGCATACCTTATATATAACAGCCTCTGCAAAGCAATTATTACAAAATTATTTTGTTTGGTCAAACTTTGTACTAGCAAATTTACACCAATGTAAGTTCACAATATAAAAACGGCTGAAATCTTATGCCGGATGGCTTTTGACTGGGTCATCCAAAACATATTGTGGAGTCTGGTAAGCCCTGCACACATAATGAATTCCTGAAAGAATTTTAAATAAAGATACAAATCTGTATACAATGATACTTGTTGTGCATAGCCAAGCAAATAAATCCTATATCACTCAGATTTATAAACAAGATGGAAAAAAGTATTAATTTCTCTTTCCCGCTTTCCTTGTGGTTTCCACAAGGTTACTGCTAACAAGCCAAAATGTAAAAGAGAAGGAGAGACTTTGACTGGTTACAATGATGCACGCTTTTGCATCATTGTAAGTGTACCTCTTTATTTCCAGACCATATGCAAATCACCACAGTGATTTAATATGTATGGTCCACATAAAACAATATATTAAAAAAAATTATGGAGCTACCTAGTAGAAATCTGCTCTATGTCAGAAGTAAACATGCCCATGCAACTTTAATTCAATCCCCTTCATGCACAGGCATTATAATATACTCCTTAATCACAGAATTGTTTAAATTTTTTTCCACAGGATTCCTGTCTCATCCATCAAGCAAAATTAAAAATTATTATCTACAAATTCATTTAACAGCATTGCCTAGAATATGTTCTTGCTTAAGACAGTTTTCAAACCCTGCTGTCCTACCACATTTTGCTTTGTAAGCAAAAAATAAAAGTACAGTAAAATTTCTGTCTTGGTGCCACTGCCTGGGTAGATCTGATTTAAAGCACTGAAGCCATCAAGACTTCATTTCAAGACTCTTTTGTTGTTGTTGGGGGAAGGACTGGTTTGGTGGCGGCAGACTTTTCCTGACTTGGTATTATTTTGAAGCCAGGCAGATTTTTGGCAGTAAATGTAAGGGATTGCATACCAGGAAGACTAGAAATCTACAATGTGAAAGCTCAAATATTAAAAGATTTATTTCCAGTGTTTGCTAATTTAACTCTCTCGGCTTGTCTTAGCTATTTAATTTCAATATAGAGGGTTTTTTGTTTGTTTTGGATTTTTTTATATACTTTTTTATTATATACATTACTAATGAGTCCATTATTTATGTGCTGTTCGTTCAGCTTGTATCTGTGCATATGACATCTCTATATACAAATGGCTAGAAATTTGACAGAGCTTACGATATTTCAAAGAACGCTAAGGGGACAGTGACTATTAGCAATAGTGGGTGCCAATTCTAATAGCAGTTATCACACCATAATATTCGAAATAATGTCTTTGCTTCAAATTATCAACAACAACGTCTATGCCAGCAATGTAACTATTTGTAATGCTCACACAACCTAAGCATTTGAAAACAAGAAAATCAAGAACGTAAATAACAGAATCTATAATATATATAAATCTATAATGTATAATAATCTAATATGCTATGCAACCTACATAGACCACATAAGACAGGAGCAACATAAAAGCTAACGAGCATTTTACCAATGACTATATTGAAATCGAAGTCTACAAATATTAGAAAATATATGTCATTACTATCTACAATAATCACAAATTACTCACTACCGTGACCAGGAGTAAGTAACATCTGATGAGTAACATCAGTAACAAGTAACCTTGCAACTGCACTGGAACTGGCTTCTAAATACCAGTGTTTCCCACTATTCTGAACTGGATATATATTGCAAACTCCAGTAATCTCACTTAACAACTGTTAACATATGACTTTTTTTTTCCAAAATCCTGATTTTGCAGAGCAGGTTTATGTAAAATAATAATGGGCTACTTTAAAGCGTGAAATTAAACTGTGTAACTCTCAGCAGCAGGAAGAATTCGCTTGCAGCTGATTTAAAAAAATAAATCCCAATGCTGCATAGCCTGACTCTGCCCTAGGGAGGGTAGGATCCAACCCTGCGCTCAAAATTACGTAGTCTTCAGGTGTTGGTGGTACACCTTTACCAGCTGCTTCAGGCCAGAAGCTTTTAATCCCTAGCAGCCAGATTTTTCTATCAAACATCAGGTGCCAGTTGTGAAAGACTTGGCCTGGGACCTGAAAGTGACTGTTTGTGTCAAAGGTACGGCATGAGAAACACAAAGCTGTTAACATGAAATCCAGCTTTGGGATCTGCAAGTTATTGACAAAGAATTTATTTGTGAATCCGACTGTGCCTCTGAGATGAGTACAAGCTGTAAATATAGCTAACTGTCTTGTACTTTAAAAGCACTTTGTAGCATCAATCTACACAATTACTCACACATTAAGAATTGCTTGGTTACGGTGAAATATCAACATACAACGCCACAGCGAGCCACAAAAACTTACGTGGGCCAAAAGAGCTTGTTTGTGAGAACAACATGAAATGCTTTCAAGGCATATCAAATCACTATCTTACCTGCTGCAGATGACAGAGGGGCTGATAATAGGGTCTGAGAGGGTAGGAGCACTCTGAGTAGAGGTTAAGACTTTGTGTGGCTTTAAGCCTTGCTTGGTGTCTGTATCCGTAGTGTCTGGAAATGACACGGAAGATGTTTTTCCGGTAGGACTCGTGGCAGGTGTCCCCTGAATGGGTGAATGGCACGGGGAGGTGAGAGGTGAGATATTTGGCGGGATACCTTGTGAGAGAAGAGAAGAGTCTCATCAATTAACAAAAGTGGCAGATGTTTGTATGAGTTCACTGCGTAGAAATAATCTGAGATGCGGAGGCACGGCGTAGCTTCCAGACGGAAAGAGAAAACCCTCCTCCCCTCTGAGCCAAGCCCACGGCTGTCACAGAGAAATGAAGCTCCATTAATATCAGCTGCTTCTACCTGCTGAGGGTTTGGCTCAAAATATGAAGCATATTTTCTCTGTTGATTGGGATGCACTAACATGCAGGCACTAGCGGCGTGACTGTTGGTATTAACATGTTCTAGCAACAGAGACACCAAACTTCAACTAGGCAGTTCCCAGACCCATCTGCAATTTCTCATCGCTTCACTGTCGCCATCTGTAAAGCAGGGACAAGAAAGGCTTACACACATTCCCAGAAAATTTGAATTTCCACATGTGCAAAGACTATCAATAAACCAAAAAAAGTGCTATTTAGTTGTCATACATTATATGAATATAAAATATTGCACTTATGGTGCCATTTCTGCATTCCTCTGCTTTTGGCCTTGATCTTGTGCAGCTTTTCAATATCTGTTGCTCACTATGGCACTCAAGGCCATTACCCATACCACATGGTATTCTACTCCTGAGCTTACGTGTCAGAAATTGCCAACATCCACATGTGTGAACACTACCAAGATGCAGTTCTCTCTGTTCCCTATTCAATCTAAGCACCAAGATGCAATGCATCAGCCAGTCCAGTGTTTGAAAGTTCTGCCTTCTCTTGGAATCCACTTTACATTTTCTAGTCTCAGACAAAAAGGCCCAATTCACAATAAAGTGCAGGGGAGCAGAGATAATCTAACTTAAAAGAAAATGCACGAAAACTGACTTAACCTCCTGGGCTTTGTTCTAAAGTTTGTAGGAACTCAGCCCCAGTTCATTTTCCATGTTCATTGTCAAAGCCAAATGATATAAAGAGCTTGGGAACTTTGACTGGTTTAATGTTTGAATTGTGCCCACTATCTAAATGCATTCCAGACAAAAAAAATTATCTCAGAATAAGGCAATATGTTGACCTAGGTTTATGAAATACTAACCTTGCAGGATATGTGTACGGTTCCAGTGTTGTGGTTTTTTTCCTGATAACAATTTACTGTGATATGCGGTTAAAATATGATTTACTGTCGACAATCCAAGAATTAAAAATAATCTCTGACAGTTACTACTCTGTAATTTTGAGACGTCCAACATCTCCTAAGTTTTGATTAGCGTATTTCTTCAGCAAACATGTGGTATGTATCATTGCCTTAATTCAATGACTGCAACTAGGATATTACGCTAGTCATGAGATCAGAAACCTAAAGCCTACAGAGCAGTTAAAAAGTTATCAGATGGCCATGACATATGGAAATTGCTTTAAAATACAGAAAGCCTCTGTTTCACATTTACTAATTCTTAGAGATACCTGCTTTCCATCCAACAAAAATACGTCTTTAAAAACATTACACAGTCTGTAAAGATGCACAAGGGATTGAGTTGGATTATTATCTATCTTTGAGCTATCTGTTACCAGGTAATCTTCATGACTGTCAGGGAATGCAATATATATGGCCATCTTTCAAGAATTTAAAGCAAGTCCTGGGATTTTAAACAGAAATTTTCACAATAATGTTTCTAATCACAGTTGGCTTTCTCCTGCAAGTCTGGGAACGTAACCTGTCTCTTGAAATATGTTTGGTTGTGGTTTTTTTGGTGTTTTTTTTAAGAGTAATTTACCAGGGTAGGTTACCAAAAATAAATACATTTACCAGAAAATGCAAGCCCACTTTCAATAATCAAAAATTTAACCATTTATTGGCAAGAGTGAGAGAAAATGCGTCTTGCATAAGAGAAGATGAACGATACAGGGAGAAATTTTTAAGTACCTCCATCTGCTTAGGTCCTCTAGAACTTTTACACATGTGCAGTGTTGAAGAAATAAAACAGTAAATTCAATGCGATGTGAAATTACATATGAAAACTCTTGAGTTTACCTGAGAATTTTGCCAAAATAGGTACATCTAGCTGTATTTTAAAATGCTAATGTTTTCATGCATAATTAAAAACACAATTTGTAAATTAATAGATTTGCAGGTTTATCTAGATCAGCTTCTACCAAGGATTATTATGTATTGCCAATGGAGTTAATATATATAAATCCAATTTGTAGTAACTAGTGCAAATTGAAGAAATTCTTTCATTGGAACATAAACCCAAATTCTAATTAAAAGTGCATGGCTGCAAACTGTCTAAAACATCAAAATACTACTTGTCTGCATAAAATGTTGAGCCAAAAATTTTTACTCCTGTGAATCAGTGCCCCTAGGAATGGTTTGTGATGGAATGGAGCTCTCCATCACTGGGGAGCTCATGTTGCTGGGCATACACGAACTTTCAAGTTAATGGGTTCATTTCTGAAAATCACAACTCCAAGTTGGATTTGTTTTGTTCTAAAACAAATTCCTGGATTCTTGGTACCATATCTGAATTATTTTTCAGTTTCAATTGTATTAATTCACTTATGTGCTTGTTATCTTTTAAGTTAATATCATGTTATTTAATTCTCACTGTGGTATAATAAAGTAGCTTCTGTACAAGAGGAGATTAAATAAACTCTTCGGTTTGAAAAGAAGATGTGATGTCACAGTGTCAGATGTGCACTATGTGCAGCTTTATCTTCAAAACCATCTCTAAGTTTGGGCTATCTGACTTTTCTAATGTCAGGCCTCAGGCACCTATCAATTTCCATCTGATGTCTGGGTGGCCAGTATCTCTGAATAACATTTTCTCAACACTACCCCATGTTTGGAAAAACAAACAAACAAACAAAGGTCTGATTTAAAAAAGGAAGGCTTTGTGATCACTTTGAATTACAACTTAAAGTGTGGGTAAACATTACTTTATCCTGCATTTGTACAGGGAAGAGAACGACGTTACTATGGATTACGGCTGATTCATGGCCATCATATTGCACATTTTGTTACCACCTAAGAAGCCACCTTCTCAATTCCTTTCTCTCAGTTAAAACAAAAGTAATTTGTTTTAAAGGCCCTACCTAAATACCAAGTAAAGCCCCCCACATTTTTCATCTCTAAAAATCAGGAAGAACTATGTGGACTTTGTCAATAATGAATAATACACAGAGATAGACCTCTGAGTTATAATGGCCATGTACTGGATATGTTTGCATATGCCAGGTCAGTTGCTGCCTACAGCTCTGAATGGCATTATGGAGATTGTGCTTCCAGAAACCTGAGTCAGGCAATAAACACAGGCAGATAATTTAAAAAATGTTATAAAAAACAATCTGTTCTCAAGGGAATTACACGGATATAAATCACAACACGATTTAGAATCGCACTTGTTGTATCATGTCATGACTAACCCCTATAAATCATAAAAGTCAAAACATTTACAATAGCATCACTATGAGCTATAATATTTTAAGCCACTGTTGTTTGGTTGTTTTTTTTTAATAAAATAAATAGACACAGATGAGACAGAGATCAAAAGCATCTGCACACACTAGTCAGGGGGAAGCAGCTAAGTGAGCCTGACAGAGCCACGGATGCCCACTCACCTTGCCGGCTCTGCCTTTTGGCATTCAGGTGGTTGGTAGAAGACATGGCGTAGGAGGTGGAGAAGGACCTGCTCTTTGTGATTGTCATCAGAATTGAGCTGTTCCAGGAGTCGGCGCTGCAAAACCAGAGCACAAACAAGCATCGTTTGAGACAGTAAAAAGCCCAAGTGGCAGATCATAGGAAGTCACGAGTCACAGCAAGAAGTATGCGATACTGAGCTAGCACAAAATCCGACGAGGAAAACAACATCTCTCTGCTGGCTGAACTGCTATTTCTGTGGCGCTCAGTATTGTATTCAGCAAAATTATTTACCATGCAGACAGTCCAAAGATGGACTTCCTTCAGTGCTGAGGCCTATTCACTTTATTTATACAAAGATGCCTTCGTTATATTGTTCTGACAGTACAAAGAGGCTTAAAAGTTGACTTGAAATAAGTTAAATTCATGTTCTCTTTTAACGCCTCCTTACAACAGCCAGAAGTACCAGGAGTTCTCAGTGTAATTGCAAAATCAGCCTCCCTTGACTCCTCTGCTGTATCTGCCAAGGCAGATACCTAGTGATACTTTGGGCAATGCAGGAGCTCCTTGTGAGGCTGGAAGAGGGTCATTCTGTTGAATGCCCCGCATCACTGTTGGTAGTGGTGTGCCTCTTCTCTGGGCGTAGCTCTTCATGTTCTAGCCAACTGAAACGCGTGCTGCATTCCCCTAAAAAAATCCTGTTGACAGACTCTGAAGACATCATCCATCACTGATCCAAAAGAAACTCACTGAAGGAAAATAGGGTGCATGTGTCTGTGTGCGTGAGGAACAAATGCTGGTCCCCTACAACAGGATGGGTGCACGCTTTCATCTTTCAGCATTCAGGCTATAACTTCTGTGTACCAGAAGAGGCCAAACAGTTCTGTAAGGCAGGAGAATTGTATCTATCCTTGTTCTCCTGAAGGACACTCATCAAACGTCAGCTGCTTGCAAGGACATAGCACTAGTTCTTATCGTGCCTTCCAACCCGAACTATTCTGTGATTCTATGACTTCTCTGGTCCTCTCAGGCTCCATATTTCTCCTCAGCCTCACATCCAAGTGATGAGAGGACATGCAAGGCAGAAGACAGTCTTTTAAAGCAGCCTTGTCCCAGCTGAAGTTGAAAAGTTGAAGTTGAAAAAAACTTGGGGGGACGGGAAGGGAAGCGTTCTGAAAGCAGATAACATGTAACATTGCCTTAACTCTACGAACATCTTATTGTTTTGGAAGAGCAAGCACGACCTCCTAAATATTTGCTGGTTCTCTTCACAGGACCAAATTCCTATAATCTGTGATGAAGCAAGACAGAGAAAGAATCCAGCTGCTTTCATAATTATATTTGCTTGTTTTGTTTTGTGGTTTTGTTTTTTAATTGTCAAGGAAGAATATAAGACACTAGCCCACTGCAAAGAACCAAAACCAAACCAAAACAAAAACTCCCAAACCACATCCTTTGACTTTTTAAGACACAGAAGAATGGATATAGAAGTGACAGAGGGAAGGAATGTGAAAGCTATATTATTTTCTCCCAATCACTTGAAGCTACAGCAGGACCATGTCTCATCAGTTTAGCAACAGAGGATGGAAGAATAGAGGATTACTAATCTTAAACATAGATGTAAGGGGCATTTTTGGAAATTTTCAATGAATTTCACTGACTTTTTTTTAGAGTTGGAAGGGACCATAGACATCATCTAGTCCAACTCCCCTGCTGAAGCAGGATTGCCTAGAGCATGTTACAGTATGTTACTCAGGACGGCATCCAGGTGGGTCTTGAAGGTCTCCAGAGAAGGGGACTCCACGACCTCCCTGGGCAGCCTGTTCCAGGGCCCTGTCACCCTCACCCCAAAGAAGTTTTTTCTCATATTTGAGTGGAACCTCCTATGTTCCAACTTGTGCTCGTTGCACACTGGCAACCACCGAAAAGAGTCTGGCTCCCTCCTCCTTCAACCCACCCTTTAGATACATATAAGTATTGATAAGGTCTCCCCTCAGCCTTCT
>JAOTQQ010000001.1:69674494-69696314 GCA_026546715.1 Gallinago undulata | reverse complement strand
TCCTCAGGGCTGCTTTCCAACACCTCGTTGCCCAGTCTGTACTGATGGCGAGGATTGTTCCGGCCCAGGTGCAGAACATGACACAAATGCAAAAGACTGAGGATGTTTAAAATCTACTAGGAGAACAGTGAGACTGGATGCAAGCAGAAGTTGCACTAGAAAGGCAGGGGGCACATGAAGTTTCAATGCAGCTGTGACATTTCAGCCTCACTAACTGCTGCACTATAAATCACCATAAATTGATGTGGAATCACCAATTCAGGACACTCCCGAGGCCAATCATTTTTCCTTTGCTCTGTTTCTAAGACATCAACTCAATCCTGCTGCTGCTGTTTGGGACTTGTCAGCAGGTGTATTCACAGTTTTGCCAGAGAGAGCTTTCCAGGAGATTTTTGACTAATTTGTTTTCAGGTATTTCTTAGAAAAATCTTAGATACAGAGTCTTGCAAATGCAAAGTGAAAAAAGCTATGGGTTTCTTGGAGTGGCAAGTACATAGCATAGAGAACTGGGCAGACTGCTTAGTAGGAGGTTGACCACAGGTCCAGCCAGGAGTGACTCACCAGGAGTGACAGCATTTATGGACCTCACAACACATCAAAAACCAGCAGAACAGAGCATGACACTGCTCATGAAAGGCTTCACAAGCAATAGCAAAGTATTTCTGAGGAAAATGATGTATTAGCTAAGTACGGCTAAACCTCTGGCTTCCCAGGTAAGTGTGGGGCAATAGCTGTTTCATTCCACTGATCCACTCCTCGTGTCCTGCTTCTTGCTTACACAGAGGCAAGCCACAGGACCAGAAGATAGGCCTCCTCACTCACCATCCTCTCACACCACCAGAAAACCAGCCTCTTCTTCCCACATTTCTTTTATTTGTCATGATACCAAATGAGATAAACCAGAAAGCATTTGACATACTTAAGTGCTATTTCATCCTACTGAAAAAAAAATAATGGCTGAAGTTAATTTAATGGCTCTTTCATTGCTTAACCTCTCAGGAGTGCAGACAGAAGATTCTGGCAGATGCTACAGAAAATTCTTAAATTAAAAGAGAAGGCTTGGGATGGGGAGGATTAATTATCTATCTTAACCTCAGCCCTGAAAAAACAGACCAAAGGGGAGTGAGGTAGAATACACAGTGCAATGGAAGCCTCATATTTTCAGCAAAACTGCACAATCTACAGTTTGAAATTCTATTAAGCCTGGAGCTGTTGACTGCCAATCAGAGACAGAGATTAATACTTCAATGAAGTAAACAAGTCTGACTCAGCGGGCCGTAAGCAGAGGCCCAGATTTCGTACAGCAGTGCTAACCTTTTGCAAAGCAGCCAGCATTGTTCTCCATGATTAGTACCAAGTGGAGAGAGGGAAAGCCCTTCTCCTCTCAATGGTGTATTTCTGCCACACGGGACTTCGACACGTGGGGAGGCCTTGTCACATCTTGGTGACCCCTGCCTTAAGTCAGAGACCTAGCAGATTTGTCCAACTCAAATGCCAGCCTTTGCTGAGTTACGTGAGGAGCTGGTGCTGAGGCCATATGGCCCAGGAAGAGGGATGCCACACAACAGGTCTGCAATCCTCCCTCCTGAGCTGTGCCAGTACGTCACTGCAGTACTTACATAACACACAGTGACACTGCTACAGCCAGAACAAACCAGTGCAAACAAAGCCATTCTCCCTTGGGAAGTGTGCCTCACACCTGAGGAAGGCTTCAGAGCTCGACAGTAGCACCAGTGATACCACCTCAGCCTCAGCCCAATGTGCCTCTTCACACACCAAGGCGGCAGAACCTTTTGCATTTTTGACCAAAAGGGCACTTCCTGCAGACCTGATGCTTTCATCTCACATGAAACGTAGGAAGCCATCCAGCCCGCCCATGAGGAGCATGCCCAAGGAGGTCAGCTCCATCTCTGTGAGGAGGTGGACATGTAAGCTGAGTGTCCCTCGCCAGGGCTGTGATGAGATGTATATGCTGCCAGCGTAGCCCAGCCAGGGTCACCATAAAACCTCGGCAGTTACTGACCACTTTTAGAAGACTCTAGTGTCTCAATTTGTGAAAATATTGATTTTATAGACAGCCAGACTCTGTGGGATTCAAGGTTTTAGTGTTTACCGGCCTTGCCAGGTGCAGGGACAAGGAGGAGCAAGGCCTGGGCATTTGACCCAGGTTGGCCAACAGGATTATTTCATACCATGAACGTCACATTCAATGTAAATTAGAAAAGTTTGCTGCATAGCTCTCTCTCTCTTGATGGTGGTGGGTCCAGACAACTCCTTGCCCCGGTGCCAGAGCCCTGAGGCCTTCCCTTCCTCCTGAAGCCATTGCGCTGGCAGTGTCCGCCATTTGCTGTCCCTGCTGGGCATGCACTGCTCCCTGCTGAGAGAATGGGCTGAGTATAATTCCTGTATATCTTATATGAGTATCGGGATTAATAGTGATTCTTTAGTATTACTGTTAATTATTTAGTCTTAGTCTATCAAATCTATTTAATATTTCAACCCTTGTGTTTCTTTGTGTTCCCCTTTCTGGGTGTGGGGAGGTTAGAATAATTGTCTAAACGACAATGGATTGTTATGGGTTTTCTCAAACCATAACAACAGTATTTCAAAGACATCACTGTGTTGCACTGAGCTGCTTTAAATGGCACTTGTATCTCTCACACAGTATTAAAGCAGTGTTTGAAGTACTCATACTGCTTAGAATCCTTAGAATGAGGATTCTAAGTAAAGTAGTAAGTAGAACAGTAAAAGTAAGTAAAACAGTAAGTAAGTAAAAGTAGAATAGGCCAAGCTTAAATTCCACTCAATGAAAGAAGCAGAAGAGGGTAAATATTGCTCTGATCCAGTGATTTCAGTACATTAACACCACATCCTAAATTGGTATGGTTTATATGTTGTAATCTAATTGCACGGAACTTGTATACAGGAAAATAGTTTCTTTTTCAAGCCATTTGAATACTTCATCTTTCTCAGGATGAACTTACAGTACTATCAGACTAGTCTCACTAGACAAAATTACAGGGATTTAAATTACTATTTTCTAAGAAGAGTTTCAAAATGAATGCATGAAAACATTTAAAAAATATTTTATTATTAAGATTCTCTTCTACAAAACAGTAGAGAACTGTAAATAATGTTATTCAGAAAGCAAAGTAAAATGTGTTTCACCAAAGGACAAGGAAACCTGGATTTTTTTTATAAAATACATATGATGATGTAAAACAATATAAAGATTTATGCAAGCCAGTAAATTGCTGAAAATTAGATTGATGTAATTGTATATATGTATATAGACATGTGCACACATATACATACACAGTCTCTTTTTAGGGTAAAAGCAAAATCCACGTTCAGACTTTGTAAGTAGTTTTCTACTAACGTGCACAGCCTCTGCATGAACTGATCTGGATTCTTTCCAAACCACTTTACTCATCGGATACTTGGGAATAGAGGCACGAATAACATGTTTGCGTTCAACACTAACAAACAACTAACTTGGTAACAACAAAACAAAATCACACAACCCAAGGGCTAAGCTAAGGTGAATTTAATTTCACACTGGTCAGTATTCATTTACCAATCTATGCCGATAATTGCGAACACAGTTTCCTCCCATTAATTTTGGAGAAGACTGGCTTACTGTTCACTTTGTGACTTCATTCCAACTCTGATGTAAGCTATGTCATGCAGTCACAAAAACTGAAATGCTCTAGGGCATGAGAATGAGAAAGCAAACAGGCTGGAAACAAAAGCAAAGCCAGACCAACTAAACATGCTCATTGATAACTAAGGTAAGGAGCAAAATAAACTCCTTACAATGCTGACAAAGAGTTGGTTTTGTGCTTGATTTTTTTTTTTTCCCCTCCTTTTATAAAACTGGCATCTAAGGTGGATATTTTAGGCTGTGGTACCACTTGGACTTCTTAACTGGGACCAAACACACTTGTGTATGGTTTGGGGCTTCTTTTTATGCACAGAAATAAAAGAAAGGGCTTTTCCCTGAAGAGCTCATATAAAAATTATGATAGCCAGGTCACAGCAGGATGCATTAGAGACCGGGGACAAACATGCACAGGTCACAGCGCCAACTGTGCAATCATCTAAGTTTGCATGGGTGGGGGCTCACTGGGAACTGGCAAATAAACCTTCACATACCAACTGCAGGACCAAGTCACAAGTAGTGTGTCCCACTGTCACACTGACAATTTTTGTCATGACAAGAAACTTCAAGGAACACTCTTAAATGTAATATGAAAACAACACTCTAGTAAATTTTAATGATCACTTAGAATGTTTAGGTTTAAATAGTTTGTTTTGCATTCTGCAACATGGCTAGAAAAAAAACTTTCAAAATTTGCATAACCTGCTGTAGGCTTTTTTAAATTACATCTCACAAATTCCCATTTGTTTTCTTCTATTAAATTATATTATGCACAAAAATCTAAGAATTGCTTTTTGCTCACTAGGAGGGAAAAGCAGATAAAACTGTGTAGGAAAAATGACTTTAGGAAAACAGGAATAACAAATTCCTTTATCCATAAGACCTGACAGATAAATTTAGTTTATTGATTTTTTTCCTGGTTAAGAAACAGTTGACCCAGCTGTGAAGCATATCAGACATCCTCATACTTAACAGATGCCTTAATGCAAATAAAAGCCTTCCACCCCCCACTGGTGTTTTGCATATGATTCTCACAAAACTGAACTCATCCAGCTTAACTAAAAAATACTGCTCTCTCTCCACTCTACAAGAAAGGACGCTTAACATGACAACACAAAACCAGCCAAAACTTAAGCATAAAAAAAAAAATAGAAGGAAGGAAAAAATAAAACAGCTATCAAACACAAACCACAATTTATTTCACACAGCGTCATGTTAGGGAGAAAATAAAATCTTCATTTGCTGTGGCTTGTACAAGGAAAAGCACTGAAGGCAGAGACGCTGGCCTTTCACCACTTTACACTCAGGAACACTCTGTAAGTGAAAGAATGGGGGAGGCGAGGAGAGAAAAAAGGAAAAAAGCAGTATCCAGCATATCTTCAATCTTCACAATTACGAGCAACAATAAATCACAATTTGATATAGTTTCCAAGTCACATCATGAATGCTCAGGCCAAGCTGTCTGGAAACAAAATTAAAAGCAAATATAATTCTCCATTATTTTAATGTCCACAGAGCGATTTGAAGGATAAACATGAATTGGCTTCTATGGAAATAATGAATCATTTTAAAGGCGCCACAGACTTAACTACTCCACCTTTCACTGAATGACTAAGGAGAAAGGAAAAGTGTGCATATAATTCTTTGACATTTCACTTTTCCGTATTTAAAGCTGCAGAACTGGAGTCTCACCCAACTTCTTACTTCTATTTTACTCTTATTTTGTACTAACACAAGATTTCAGGTTTCTTCTTCTCTGATGAGCAAACAGGACATTTATGAGATATTTTTTTTTTCCACTTTCATGAAGCACAGCATTTCCACTGCTCCCTGGAGGTGGATCAGCCTCAAGCTCTGTAAGGCATACTCTTTGATAGGACTGAATATAGCATCTTCCCATCACATTGAGCAAAGAAAACCTTTCCTAACCACCAATGTAATCATTGAATCTGCTGATTCTTTGAAGCACCCAGAGCCACATAAACCTAAACCACACACTGAGGCAAAAAGATGAGTCCATAACGAGGGAAGACTTGCGTGAGCCATAACAGTTATGGTTTTCAACCTGGTTATATGGAATTTGGGCTGGCACCACCACAACAAAGCAGACCTTCCTGGGAACGATTACATTGAACTCTGGTCTGGAGAGCAGAAAACATCACGACTGCTACACGCAGTGTGTCTACAGCCTGAGCACTCCCCAGCACCATGCCAGACAGAGGAAATTTTTGAAAATACTTCTGCAAACAGAGGACCTAATGAAAGGGGGCTCACCAAAGAGTTATCTTTTGTGTCCCCTCAGCGCTCACTGTATTGCAATAAACCCTTTCCTCAGCGCCAGCCCTGCGGCCATGCAGTCAGCAGGAGCCAGCTGTACCCAGGGCTATGTGCATGCTGATAAGCAGGCTTACACAGGGCTCTCTCCTGTAATTTCACACTGTGTCAAACTGCCAGTCATCTACGACCAAGCAAGGCCACTAATTTTGACCTTCCTGTGGTATCCCATCATAGGTTGTCATAAAATTTCTAGCCAGATAGCAATCTCTGATGCTTCTTCTCATCTGCCACATCTGCTTGAAACTGCTGGACGGCAGGATCACATAAGCCTACTTTCTTTAGAAAGCCAGGATGAAAAAAACCATCACTCTTAAATGGCTCTAACATTTAATCTATTCAGAGTAATCAAAAACTTTGCCAATATTGAATTTGGAGCCTTTAAGAATGAGGCACTCGTTTGAGAAGGAAATACTTTTTTCTCCTTTCTTCTAAGACCTGTGGAATGTGTCGCTGTTCGTGGCACACTTTGTCTGGGGCTGCAGTTGCCATCGCCACATCCCCTACCTCTACCTTAGGTGACACCAGTCCCAAAGCTCATAGCTACAGCTGACATTACAGGACCTTTCAGTTCGTGATAGCTTTGTCAGCCAAAGAGCTCAGACTAAAATGTATACTGCCAGGTATTTGTCTGGGGTGAATTATTTCAGCATTTGAGAAAAATTGTTCAGACATTTACAAGAACACTGCTGGAGTGTTTTATCCACACTAAAAATTCTTAGTAAAGTGATACCATTTAATCTGCAGCACGCACTGAACGTGCAGAAAGGCCTTCTGCCTTCCGTGTCCTAATATGCCCAGATTTAGTTATACAGCCCTCAGGAAAAACAAACCCAAAGCTAGCCTTGTGTGACCTCTGTGGGTTGTCAGAAAGCAGCTACCAAGCTGCCTGAGGATGGTCCCTGCCCTGAGCGCGCACATCTTCACAGGCTGCCCACCTGGCCTTCTGCTCTGGGCTCAGCATCCCAAGGGGCAAAGGATCACATGTAACCCAGACTGCAACTTAAGACTCCCACCTCAATTACTCTTCCCCCTTGTTGAGTGACCGGTGCCATGGTAATCATTAGCACTGATAACACCAGGGTGGTTGCTCTCTTCTTCAATGCCCAGGCTTACGTGAGCATCTCTCTCCCTGCATGGGCCACAGCTGCTCAAAGAGAAGTTGGTATCACAGATTTAGTAAAGACATCTGCATTTCTACAAAAAACGCGAAAGAGACTCTTCTGCATATCATATTCAACAAACAAACCCACATGTCCTGAAGAAAGCATGGCTTCAAGGTTTTCACAGATACTCATTATGAATTAAAAAAAAAAAAAAAAAGAGAGAAACAGAGAATACATTTTACTTCAAAGCAGTTTCTGTGACTTTCAAGGGAAACCATCAGTTCTTGCTTTCAGGTCACCTACCAAGCTTTCCCAGATTTGTAACATGTAACAAAAGAAAATCTCTTTGTGCTTGTTGGCAACCAAGCAACAACAACAAAAAGATAGACACAGAAATCATCTCAAGGAGTGGGATGTTTAGATTTGATAAGATTCAAGACCTACACACTAGGAAAGTGGATGCAAGTGTTGCACATAACCCAACGCAACAGAATTTCTTGCCATTTTTATCTGACAGAAAGGACCTCAAATTAACTGACTCCACTGGCACTGGCACAAAGTATTACCTAATTTGCCACATTTCCTCCTGCCACAGTAGAGCACCAGCATCTTAGCTGCTGCTGGAAAACCCAATAAAGCATAGGGGAAAGGGGCACAGGGTTGTTGCCCAGAGTGTGTGCTGTGGGTTGCACCACCACCACCCTGTGGCACATTAACAACGGCAAGGGGCAAGCTGGAACCAGTCGTACACGCGCTCTGTCCTGGGCTCCTGGAAAAACCCCAGTTCAAATGAAGATACTTGGAGAATTTTGGTGACCTTCTGCATAAGGCGAGGAGTATCCAGGGAAGGCAGCTCCTGGAAGGAGGCAAAAGCACAGGGTGAACTTCCTGGCTAAAAGCCACTGATTGCAGATTGGAAACTTTGTGGAAACTCTGATGCTGATGTTTGATATTCTCAGCAGAGCCTTGGGGACTCAGTCACCCAAATCTAAGGGACTTTCCGTGTGACTTGACTGCCTAAAAATCTTAAATGATCACGACTATCCTAGCCTGAAGAACTACTTGACGACATAGAGCAGATCACAGTCAGTCACAAACAGTCAGGGTTTATTATTTAAAAAGTAGGGATCGCTCCAACTAAACTCAGAACTTTAAAAATTATTACTTTTCTTTAAAATACAGCAGATGGGAAAAATTAAATTCTAAATGGGGCTCAAATCTGCTTTGAATAACACAGACTGAGGAAAACAATTCTGTACTTCAGAGACTGTCCTCAATTGTCTTATATTATTGTTCTTCAATTTGTACATCAGACGGTCACAAATTGGTAGCTTGAAGCTGATAGTTTGCGTTCATGCGAAGAAAACAGTGACAACTGTCTTCAGTCTCAACTTGAGATGCAGTAACACCAGCTGGGACCCAGCAGGAGCAAGGATGCTGGGTGCCGGCACAGAGGAGGATATGCCATCTATTAATACCTGGTGATCTTACCCATTTGAGTTTACAGCCCCAATAAAGCAACTGCATGCTTTGCACAGGAAGCTATTTTGATTCTACAGTGAACTAAACCAGAGCAGCCAAATACTCAGCATGAGTTAAAAAAAAGATCCATTGAAAGCAATAATCACCATTCTGCCTCCTGCGTACTAACTAATCCTCCCACATTTTCAACTTGATGGTCTCAGTTACACTAGGACAAAGCCAAAGGAGCCATACAATGCCATATTTTCTCCCTTTCAAAATAACTTGGACTCTTTTGGGATGCAACTTGAGAAGTGACATCACAGTTAGCAGCAAGTTGCAGAAATACATATGAAAATTACCACATCTAAAGAGTGACATCAACCTCAGTCCTTCACTAAGGACTGTTTAACAGTATTGAGCAGAACAGCATTAATAAATATCATTAAAAACATAATGTAAATAAGTGCAGCCTCTAAATCAAGACAAAAAGACTGGGGAGTGGGGGAGGAGATAAAAAAATTGCTACAGAGAGTGTCAAACATATTTTTAAATACTAAAAAGGAGATGCCATCAGGGGAATAAACGATAAATAAAGCATACTGTGAGGTTTCAAGGACTGTTCACTAAGTGTTGAAAACCAGAATAAAAAGAAAATTAGAAACTAGGAAATAATCATCGGCAAATCTGCAGATACAGCGTCTTTAGAGTTCAGTCTGTTCTTTTTGAGATTTCAACAGGGATTTGGAAATGACAGCAGGAGCCAGATGTATATATTGGGCCATGTTTTGCATATGCCGTGGCAACAGGAGCAGGAAGATCTCATGAAACTCTCTAAGCGACCAAGAACATTAATGATATTTAGTGGCCCGTTTTTTAGAACATGCTTTCACTGAAGCCAAAAGCAGGCAGAGATATTCTGGACCTTTTAAAAAGGATAAATCCTATGCTCATGAAAGTCATGCAACTGCCTCACTGCAATCAAATTGGTCAATTTTAGATACCTTTCCCTTCTTCATCAGACCTTGTCATTTGCATTATTTTAATTTTCCTGATTTAAAGTGCTCACACTAATACCAGTTAATAACCACCTAGTATCACAGATGCCTCCTCCTCTTTCTCATGACTTTACACTACTAATGAACTCCTCTGTGAAAAGAATTAATCATTTTTCTTTAAGACTCGGCTTTGGATTCTTATATTATGACTCATTCAAGAACAGCAACTGTAGCCTTAGGGACTTGCAGCCCCCAAATCCTTCATCGTCAGTGCTTCAGAGCTGTAATTTCTCTGAAGTACAAGCTACTTCAACATCTAAAGCCAGGACCTGCAAAAGGCAGACTAAACATGCACTGCGTGTGTAAATCCCCCACCTCTCCTACATTACTTGTAGGCAGACACTTCAATGAATATTGGAGCAGAGAGAAACACTAATTCATGTACAAGAAAAATAAAAGACTATCCTCTACATGTCTGCTATGATATCAAAATGATTTTTTTCACTTAGCACAGATATAAGCCGACAGACCGGAAAGCCCTGAGGACTGCTTCCAACCTACTTCATCCCTGACCTGCAAGGTTCAGCTTAAAGACACACCAGGTTAGTTTACACTATAGGCTTGTTTTGCCTTTGTTGTCACAAATAGGAAAAAATATGTGCCTGTTGTGATACAAGGTATAAATCTGATCACAACAACAGGTCAGTGACTGTATAAAATGGCCATTTTCAGCCACTACTCTTCTGGCCTATAATCTATGAACCAGATGCTGAGGGCTCTAGGACTTTCTAAGACACCTCAACAACCACTAATTTCTTTCATGAAGCTGATGACTGATTTGTCCTGTGCACAGTTGTAATCTAAGTCAAATCTTATCAACTTGTGGCTTTTAGGTTGTAAGCAGTTCCTGATTTGCATTTTAGAACAAAAGAAGAATGCACGCAACGTCCCAAATTATGATATGCTGGCTGCTTCTCAATTGTAATTAGAGATCGATCCAATCTGTACTTGTGCATCACAAATATCTTACCATATTGAACTTTGACCATCTGGCTCAGGGTCTGCACTTTTTGATGAGGGTCAAACACTTCTGTGTTTTTGGAAAGCTTGGATTCCAATTCACATCTAAATTTATCAGCTTCTCATTTACAAAAAAGCAACAGGACCATAGAGGCCAAAAAAAAGGACACAGATCATGAAGCATTGGTGCTTATGCTGGCAACCCAACTAGACAATTATTTCTATTTCTACAGTGACTTAATACCTACATCCAAGCAGAAAAAATCAGACAAGGAAAAAATCAGCCATGGGCTACACATGTTTATTTAAGAATTTTAAATCCCCTTGTGAAGCTGAACTGCAAATCTACTCCAGTAAGGAATGAGTGATGATGTACCAGTGAGTGCAGTAGAAACCCTTACTACTAAAGAGTGTGGGAGGTAGGCTGACTCTGGAGGGACAAGATGACCCACTGAAACTCCGTCACGAGGACTGTTACTGAATCGTCCAAGAGAAACACTGAAATCCCATCTGAAAGAGAACAGGTGAATGCAGCCCACTTAAGTCATCACTTCTTTCTTAGCACCCAGTACCTTCTGACACAGCATTGGTACTGACACTCTGTACGATAGGTAAGTCACCTCCAGCACTGACAGTTACTACTTTTCAGACAAGTAATAAGGTACCTATTGTCTGGATTAACGCACATGCAGGTATAGAAATAACTGAACATTCATTTCTTTGACCACAAAATGTTCGATTACAGACTGAGGAAGCTCTGCCAAGAGGGTCAACACCACCTGAAGGGCTCTGCCCTGCCCCACCATGTACAGCCCTGGCATCAGCTCCCAAGGGGTGAAGCCCACCAGTGTCCAAAGAGAGGTTCAGTGCACAACCCAGCCACCACCAGGTGTTCTCAGCATCTCAGGGTTCAAGATATTCTTGAAGGCAAGAAAAGCACAGAGAAGTATGTAGACATATGGAAATGTATAGAATCATAGACTGGTTAGAGTTGGGAGCGACCTTAAAGATCATGTCCCTGCCATGGGCAGGGACACCTCCCACCAGACCAGGTTGATCAAAGCCCCATCCAGCCTGGTCTTAAACACTTCCAGGGATGGGGCAGCCACAGCTTCCCTGGGCAACCTGTTCCAGTGCCTCACCACCACCACAGGGAAGAATTTCTTTCTGGTATCTAATCCAAATCTCCCCTCTTCCATTATCCCTTGTCCTGTCACTGCACTCCCTGACAAAGAGTCCCTCCCCAGCTCTCCTGTAGCTCCCTTCAGATATTGGGAGGCTCCTATAAGGTCTCCCTGAAGCATTCTCTTCTCCAGGCTGAACAACCCCAGCTCTCTCAGCCCATATGGAAGCACAGAGGAGTACGGGAATGTATGGAGAATGCTGAAAGGCAGGACCAGAGTCTGGAGAAGAGGAGAAAGATGCACCGACAAGTTGAAATCAAGGAGGAGGACATAATGAGGGCCAGTTTTTAACCAACTGGAAATGGTGCATTAAAACCATTCAGAAGTTGACATTTCCTGGCAGGCAGGTTAAAAGCCTGCTCTGAATTTTTAAAAGGAGGTATAGAAAAGCTGTATCAACACGCAAATCTCTCTTTTAACACTGAAAATCAACCACTTGAAAAGATGCATCACCACAAAACCTTGGTACTTTAACTCAGGTACTATTAATCAGTGGACATATTATTGAGCTATGATGACACTTCTCATCTCATGAATTTGCCATCAAGCTCTGGCACAGAGAGCAGCGGTGTCCTCACAAACGAGGAGAAGTGGTTCAAATTAGGCAAACTTGCAGATTCTCACTCTATTCACAACTTTAGACAAACACCAAAAATATTCTGTACCCTGACAGAAAAACGACGGGGTTTGGAATTTCTGGCAATGGAAAGGGCTTGCTTTGGCTTTGCTTCAGCAATTTTAAAGCATTTTTATTAAAAGATAGGAACAAGAAGTCATGTCAACTTTGCAAAACTTAAATCTTTACTTGGAAAATACTGCAATGAAGTTACTCAGTTTTTTCAAAAAAGGTTATGACTTCTTGTCCTGCAGAACAGCCTGGTGCCCACATCTGCAGTTTTTGCTGCATCAGACTTTTGTGGAGGCTTGGCATGTCTCCTGCAATCAGAGGCTCATTGTTGACTTAAATTGGACCGAACCATATTGGATTAGGCCCTGAAGGGGACTTCAATATTCAGGTTTGCTAACACTGGCCACCTAATGCAATGCAGGGTACTGAAGTTCAGAGACTCTTCCGTCAGTCGGCTTAAATTTGGGAGGCTAAATTCAGAACAAGAAAGATAAAAAGATCACTTTAATCACAACGAAATGCTTGACTTCATACCCCTGACCTTGTTGAAGAGTCACGCACATCTCTCATTGCAGTGTTTTATGTAAACATATTTGTTAACAAATTGAAACAGACCACAAGGAATAAGGTTTGCCATACGGTGCTCTGACAGATCAGCTGATGAAGCATATGGATTCAGTCTTCCTACTTCTGTGCTATCGCCCTGGTGGCTTCAATCTGAGTGCTACAAGCAGCCCCAGATACCCCATTTATCCTATTAAAGTAAAATGAAAATCAAAATCTACTGACTCTCTATGCTCCTCTTTAGCTCCTAATGCACTCAGTGAGATCTTTGGCAATAACCTTAGGAAGCAACGTGCTCTAGAAGGAAGAATCCCTTCAATTAAACTGTTTGTTCTTTTAATTACTGCAATTCCTAGCAAAATACTAAGACAGAACTGAAAATACGTACCAGTAAAAGCCCACTTCATGCAACACATGGCATTTTGCCAGTAATGTGAAAACTGCCCTTAATCTGAGTATAAATTTATTTGTATCCACTTCATCTTTTATTGCAAGGTAGAATTGTTGTAAAGCTGAAACATTCTATATGGTACTACAGTAAAGTGAAATGCCACACCAAATTAAAAATGCACAATACTTTATCCACTTGCCCTTTTTTATCTTCACTGACAGGCCCAAGAGATGGGTTTGATTTCCTGTCAATAAAATCAAGGTGGCACAAGGCAGAGTAATGAGGTTTTGCTTTGTTCTGCTTTTTAGAAAAGATGCCTTCGATTAGGACAGGATTTCTCTGGCATGATACAAATGTGCCTTTAAGCCGTAACTAACTGTATAATCATGGCATCATACAAGATCAGGTTGGAAGGGTCCACAATGATCCAATTCTATACAGAGCTACAGTAATATATGTCGCACTTAAACATGTTAATAGCTCCGTTTAAATGGGGGGAGGGAAATTAATGGAAAAGAAAGAAATTAACATTTAGTTGAGTTCTTTTTTTTTTTTTTTTTAAACAGAGAAGAAAATGCTAATCAAAAGCTGTCTCTGAAGACTAGCTAATCCTTTTGTATAAAAAGAACCATATGAGCTCGTGCCAGCTAAAAACTACTTTTGATTGTAAAACCGCGTTCCTTCAGCTCTGTATAAACAAGTCATGAATCCACCTTTAAAGTAACACAACCTCTTCTTCGGGCACCAAGCTGACAGCCACGCAAGACCCCACGTGGCTCCGGAGCAGCAGGCTGAACTCGGCTTCCCCTTGGGCAGCGGCAGCATCAGTGATGATCTAGATGCCAGCCCTTATTAACTGACAAGAACATAATGAGGAAGGAGATCAGAGTGCAGGTCTTCTGCTGGAATGCAGCCACCACCTCACTGGTAAGTAAGTGATGGAGCTCCCAGCGGGATGGAGCAAGGAAGCCTGAAATGTCACTCCTCTTCCCAAGGGGTTACCGCCTCCCAGAGGGTTCCCTAGTGTCCCAGGGGGTCGATAGAAAAGGGGAGAGGGCAGGAGAGGGAGGTACACAGCAGCTATGAGGATGTGCAGCTGCAGAAGTGAAAATCACAACCGGAACTGGGGATGAGAGCTTCATAGCAGGGATGCCAGTGAGAAAATCACGGAACAGCTGGTTGGAATACATATTCAAGGCTACGGCACAAGTACTTCCATAAATGAGCACACTATCTAGGATACTTTATGCTTAAAGTGAATCAATGCTTCAGGAAAGCATCTAACATAACAGCAATGCTACAACCGAGCAGAACTTCTAATACAGGGCATTATAATCCTGCAGCTTTAGGTGCTTTTCCCAGGGATCACCAGATGGCACTATTCTTCCTTACAAATGAGACTGTAAACTCTGCTGTGCACATGAAATGCTACCATCAATTTGGGAAGAAAAAGATCTTCATCCCTATTTTTTATAGAGTAGTCTAGTAGTCTCTCGCCATTTGCATTCTTTCCAATGATCTTGAAAATCTTGTACAAACAACAAAGAAATTACTGTATCTGGGGGAGGTGGAGGGAATCTCATAACACTTTGAACTAACCCTCATACTGAAATAAGTCCGTAGGAGAAGGATTACAGACTTTTCTGTAGGAATGCAAAACTCCCCAGCAATACATGCAGTGCTTGACAGCTGTAGTAAGTAAGCAGAATTTCTTTCAGAGAAATAAGTCAAATATATAAGGATAGCATATATATGCCCCTCTTCTCCCTGTCTTTTATTTCTCTCTGCTACCAGAGCTGTTGAAGATGCTAAACTCCATCTACAATTGTGTAGTGTTTAGTATGAAAGTATTCCCTAAATGTGATAAAAGGTTATTATACTTTTTTTTTTTCAATAAAGCTGCTGACAGTATCCCCATAAAAATAATAATGGAAGACAAACAATGAAATAATATTGCAAAAAATGCTAATAATGAAACATCAGCACGCATACACACAAGACAGTGCTTACACGCGCATGGTGGTGTAAGGATACTTTCTCTCCATTTTTGTGATTTGCAAAAGGATGCAAAGTATTCAGCAACACATCTGCAATTAGGTACAAGCTACAGAGGCTGTGGAAGCAAATCCAGAACCCAGCTAATTTGGGATGGAAGGACAGAAGGGGCACATTCAAACCAAAGTCTCATCCTCAATAGGAAAGAGTGTTATTTCTTTTTGGTTTGGTTGCTGGGATTTGGGGTTTTTTGGGGTTTTTTTTTTTTGGTTAATCTACCAAGGACTCATCTGCACACAAGACTCTACAAATTGATAAACTGAAGGGCAAATTAATCTGCGGAGTGACGACTCTAGCTTCAGCAGGAGTCACAGCAGAACTGAAGTCTGCCTGCTGTGCTCACGAGCCGAATTCCCTCCCAAAACAGATTCTTGTTTTTCTCTAAGCAACTCTACCCCCTTCTAGCCCCCTAGAAGTTGACAGGTTGCTTCCTGCTCCATGATCTGTGAATCACAACGTGAACGCCAATCGCTACTCCCCTGTGAAATGAAATTAGGTATCGGAGCACAGTGTGACCACTAAGTTTTCCTAAGACACCAGCCCTAAAGAAACTGTACTCTTTCTTCCCCCAGCTGAAGAATGGAGTTATGAAAGCAAAGTCAAGTTGGTTATTACTCTTCATATTCCAGAACATCAACCAATCTGCTCTGAGCCAGCTTAACATAATTTCTCCACTTCCTAGCCATGAATATAATGGTACCAAATTTAAAGAGTCCAATAATTCACTATATTTATTTGTGTTCTTCTGTAACCACTTAACACCATGTGAATTGCAGCAATGCTTAACATACACAGAATACCATGATAAATCACCAGAACTTAGTGCATGTCATACAGCTGGAAAATTGGTAAGACAAGGGTAAGCAATATTAACACATGGCTTATCAAGCAGGAAAGGGGAGTCTGTGACGTTGCTTGTTTCATGCCTTTCAACAGCACTTTGTTAAGCCATAAAATATTCACACTTGGAAACATCACAGGGTTATGTTGCCGCATATTTTTTTTTTTTTCAGACAGATGGTCCTTGGTAACTTAACGCACATCTTTGTCACTGCAGTGTACTCTGAGCAAGGAGGCACCACAGGGGCACATAATAAAGCTGAAATCGGTAGAAATAAAATAGTGATGTAATAAAAGCTGGTTTGTGAGCCAAGACTGAGCGGACATTAATCTCATCTGAATTCGGTAATCTATACGAGATTTAGGGAATTTTAAATTGTGATGTAGGAGTGAAAACGAGACTACTTAGCCTCCTCTCTTCTTATTCACCACACAGCCCATGTGCTCCAGCCGAGGTACCTTCTTCCATTTCCTTCAGGGAAAAATAAAAAGTGCTCCTGCCTTTCATTCTCAGACAGAAATGCACTTTTTCTCGCTTTGATGTGAGAAACCACTCCAAGGACCATCTCCACAACCTGCAAGAAGGAGAAGGTTTTGACAGCCTCGTGCACCCCCAAATTAAGTCTGCCTTTTCCTGCTCCAGCATCCATGTGCTCCCTTGCAGGCTTTGCAGGTTCATCCAGGATCATTTCTCCAAGGTCTCAGTCCAATGAAAATCTAACGACAAGCTCCTTCTCTTCTGGGTTAGCTGCCAGACAAGGGCTACTGCTGGAGTTATCACATCAGTAAGAGATTGTTCTGGCCTTCAGGTATTGCCATGTCCCCTACCCAGCTGCTGTGGGGATGGCTCAAACACAGCAAAGTAAATTGGTTTAATCTTGTGCATCTGGTACTGAGTTCCCAGTCATCTGTTGAGGCGTATAAAGGGACTACATTCCATTTCAATGCACTGATCACATCACAGCTCAGCTTCAATGTTGGAGCCTGAAAGATTCAAAATTTAAACCTAGTAGCTCCTCTTTCTGTGCTAGTATTTCTGACAGTGTTGGACTTGCCTGTTTGTTCCACAAGCTACTGAGTCACTTCCATCTGAGAGACTCCAAGTAACTTTCCCAGAGCTGAGCCCTGGGCCTGTTTATTGCCCTACGTTTGCAAAAATATTCTTTTGCCTGTTTTTTTTATTTAAAAAAAAAAACCAAACAAACCAGAAAACGTCTGCGAAGCACAACCCTCTGGAAGCTTTTAATGGTTGGTAGCCAAAGGAACGTGAAAGCAAAACCTTCCTCTATGTGTACCTCTTATAGGATCCACTTAAGGTAACACCATCCCACAGATGGGTCCCTGGAAGGTGCAGAACGCTCTTTGCCCATACAGTGAGCAAAAGCATTAGCCCACTTCTGGGAATGCAAATGAATGGGATCCACGTGACACCGGTAATAAAAGGCTCCTGTCTCTTTGCGAAGCATTGAAATGCCATCTGGCAATTCTGTTGACGTCAGCAGGCACAGAAAAACAACCACCACGTCCCCACCTCCTCCCCCCCCCCAAAAAAAAAAAAAGAAAAAAAAGAAAAAGCCTTGGGCGGGAGGGGGAGGAATGCAGCTTTCCACCGGGTCTCTGCGCTCCGGGCTCTGGTGTTATTCAAAAGCTGCAGCAGCGCTCTCAGCCCCGGAGACCCGTCGTCCCGCGGGAAGTGGCACAGGCAAAGGGCAGCGGCTTCTCCCGCTCTTGCCTACACAGACCTCCTCGGAAAAAAAAAAAAAAAAAAGGGTCTCTCTTGCTTTCCTTCAACGACTGAAGGCTTCCCAAATAACTGCCTAAAAGTTCTCAGTTCTCTCCGGGAATGGCTGCGAGCACAAGGCAATGAAGAACACTGTGCATCGAATCCCTGATCTGGCAGAAAGCAGGAGTCTGTCACCTTGTGGTACTCCCTCTCCATCAACAACAAGTCCCAGAGCACACAGAGAAAGCAACTGTAAGCTCTTGCCTCTATCTTATACCACTGAGCAGCCGTGGGCTCCCTTGCACCTCAGTTTCAGAGACTGATACCAAGCATCAACACTGTAACCTCTCCGTTATCATGCCTTGTCCCTCTGTCAGGTTGCTGAAACTTCCGTCTGCGAGGAACAAATCTCTCAGACGACAGGGAAAGATAGAAAACTTCCAGCAGTGCACCAGTAACATGGCAAGGTATGGAATATGCACCACTCATTTGGCTACTTTGGCTAGACTTCTTGCACGTTGATCTGGAACATAACAAGAGAGATTTTGTACCTTCTTAAGTAAAATCTCACACAAATATTTCACGAAGACAAGACATAAAAGACCTAAGTTGCTGTACAAATGATGTTCAAATCCTGCAGGGATATTATAAGCTGCAGTTACTAATCTTATATTGTATTTAATAGAAGGGACAATATTGCTCCTAAGTATTACATTTCACTGGGCACAGAAAAATCCCCAAATATTCATGTAAAGTGCCAACATTTTAAACTCATAATGTAAGTTACCTTATCTGCGATGAGCTAAAATAGTACTATCATCACGAGTGCATGCAGACAAAGCAGATATCTTTTTGTATTAAAGTACATTTTGCTTCTAGCAAAGACTCCTTCAGTTATTTCCGATGTCTCTTAACGATTCACATCAAAATGCGAAGGGCAACAGTATGCCTCCCCCCAAAACAAACATTAAAAGGATGGATATGTCCTCCACCCACCACATTTAAACCCTGAAGTGAGAAGCTTCTGGGTTATTAAGGGATAAGAAATTTTACAGCAGCTTTCTGAAAGAAACTCAATCCCCTCGATTCTATTTCTCAAAAGATGAGGACTCAAGAACCCTGCAAAAAGTGTAACAAGGATGAGGGAGAGATGGAGGGAAGGAGGATGACCTGCCATCCAGGGCCACGTATATTACATGCTTTAAGTTGTTTCACTGAAGCCGTGCTAACACAAAGCATATTCCTAAGGCTCTGCAGGATGAAGGTCTCAGTGACTGACGTATGCAAACCTGCTTGAAGTAACAGTCCTTTTTCTTTCCCCTGCTCGCTGCCCCCGCTTTCTCCCTCCTCCACCACATCTCCTCTTACTGAATGAAACCGAGGCACTTTTCGCTTACAAAACTGCTCTTTGAATTCCTAATCTCTGCCTCAGCATGATTTTTTTTTTTTTTAACAGCAAGTCAAAGCAGCACTGTGTAAATAACTGCAGTGAGACAGCTCTGCCTGGAAACTGGAAAGTTTTCCTTGCTCACATCTTAAGCTTGAAAGCTTATGCTCAATTCAATTAAGAAAATTTATGGGTAATTCCACAGTTTCTCCCCAAATCCTTATGTTCTCAGGCAGCCAACCCAGAAATGAACAAAACCCCCGACAACTGACTACTTTCTGCTAGCACATGGGCAATTATGAGGAAAGCATGTGTTTAATTGAGTTAGTCTTAAATCCTGACATAGGAATGAATCAGAGAACGGAGAAAAGAAACATCTATTTCCTTGCTCCCATTTCAGGTATAATCACTCCTGCTCAAGATTTCTTTACTGACTTCATAAAATACATACACAACAAAACCATCCTTCCATAATTTAAAGGGTATTTAGCCTCCACCTGAAGCTGCAGGGGAATAAATTGATAGGTACAAAGGTGACAGATGAGACACATTTTTTGAATTGTCCTCCTATCTCTCAGGCCTGCATCACGTCACATCTGTTTTAAATATAAACAATTTTCCGACTTCACAACTAAATCCCACTTGGTGATTCTGCTCAGAGCAACCTCCGGTAGAGCTTACGTTCAGCAAATAAATAGAAAATTTTCATGCCTTCTTTCACTGGTGCCAGGCTAACACTTTGATGAATTCATGAGAAATACACCACCTGCACCTAAATGGTCAGCCAGAGGACTGTGCTGTCTTCACAAGCAGTAAGATGCCTCTCCACCCATTCCAATCTTTCACTCAGAAGAAAGCCAACCTCCCCGTATCCATACGACAGGCGTGCGAGTCACCCCCTTCTGAAGCTTTTGCAGACCCTGGAGCTCCTCAGCCAAGACAAGAAATGGCTGTTGTGACCCTTCCCGGGGAGACCCCTCAGAAGCTCCACTCTAACGAACTTTCAGCTTCTAATTAACACAAAGTCCAGGCGGATAGCCAAAGTTTGGGATTCTGAAATGAATCTCATTTTCAAGGCTTGTGAGGATTATTCAGACAGTGACATTCTCTGCAATACACATACGTTAAATGTAACTTACTCAAAGGCAGCCCATTACTTTGACAACAGTGTGGGAGAAAACCAGTGCCACTTGCAGATTCTCTGCTACAAATATTTATTTATTCCTGTATGGATAGCATTCCCTATTGCTATTTCCTGTTTTCCAGTAGCACTGTGCTGCTTTCCAAGCAATTAATCTCTCTCCTCTCTCTCTCTCTCATCAGTGCTATACCTTCCCCTGTCAGGCATACCTGAAGCTTTATTTGGGATAATTCATGTACTGTCCCAACTACAGCAACAGGCAAAACTAGGGAACCCTCCACGTGAAGTAAATAATCCGACCTCTAAGAAGTCATGAGCCCCCTCGCTGATCCCCCAGGGAGGCTGTTCCCCCTTTGAAACTCCTTCCATTTTTCAGTTTGGAGAATAGAGCTAAGCAAACTAAAACCCATGGAGGCCCAACCTGGGCTGGGAAGTTCCAGTTTGGCCATTACTGGAATAAATCCAGCACAGAAGGTTGACAGGTGCCCTAAAGGACTCTCCTAAACTAGGAGGCCTCCCAGGTAGTAATTCAGTTGATGTGCTGATAACAGCATACAAAGAAAGACCCCATTTTACATTAATTGCTTTCCTTTCTGATGTAGCCTCTGTGGGCGTGAGGTGGCGGGTGGTGGGGAGTCAGGTCTCATTTAACCTGAGTTCATCTGATTCTTGCAAGCTCAGAATCATTACTTCAACTGCAGTTATGGTCAACTGAAAGGCTTTTAAAAACCATTTTCGGGGTCCTAAATTTAATACTGAGCTGCTCATATAATATAAACCCAAGGGCATCCACGCGGTAGGGACATTTGAGATGATTCTTCTCCCCCCATTCGTGTGCCAAGCCCTTGCCCAGAGCTCTGCGTTTCCCAGCTCACAGCTGATAGCATCACAAACACCTCTGGCAGTGGAAAGAATGTGGCCTTGACACAATCCGGGCGGCCACCGTGGACTTGGCAAGGGAAGGTAAAATATGAAAATCCTGGCTACATACACCGACGGCTGAAAGGCTCGCAAGGTCCCCTTTTATCACACTGACGTAGCAGAGAGCACCACGCTTATTGAGTGCAGGCAAGAGCCCTCGCTGGCTTCCTCCAAAGGCTCTGCATCCCCATCTGAGGACAGTTTCACAGAATTTTACACCCCTGTAAATCAGAGTCAGAAACTCAACCCGAGGTTTACAACACAGACACTGCACTCACAGTTTTACAGGCTATTAGCAAATAAGCTAACTAAACCTTTCACGGGATCACGGAATTGTCAGAGTTGAAAGGGACCTCTAGAGATCATCCAGTCCAACTCCCCTGCCAAAGCAGGGTTGCCCAGAGCA
>JAOTQQ010000001.1:69653072-69669664 GCA_026546715.1 Gallinago undulata | reverse complement strand
TGGGTGTCCTTCATGTGTTGCATGATGACACTCAGGATGATCTGTTCCATGACCTTCCCAGGCACCGAGGTCAGACTTTTTCCAATTGTCTCAGAGATGAGGGGGGAAAAAAAGCCCAAAACAAAAAAGGCAAATAAGTAGTTAAAATAGTTGAGCAATTATGGATAGTCAAGGCCACTGACGACCATAAACCACAGATACTGGGTGTCTTAACTGCAATGCTTACCGAGCGATGTAGCATGGTACTGGGATGCCTCAGCTCACCAGGAAAGACCTCTCAATTACTAGAAGCAGACAAGCCAGGTAAGCTAAGAAACAGGATAATGGCTTCTGTACAGGCTGAATGGTTCCCAATACCAAAGTTACCTTGCCTGGATCATGTACCATCAGTGTACCTGCCAAAAATCAATAGTCTTCCCAAAATGGGTTTGATAAGTTAGGAAAGAAACAATAACGCCACAATATAAGAAGCCTTTAATTTTATAACTACTAGTGCGCTAGCTCAGTTCAAAGACATCTGTTTTGCATCTTCTCCCCTATGTTCTTTAGTTGCATTCACCATGCAATTTTACACTGCTGGAAGTCTTTAATAGAAAAACCAATCCCCAAACCACATGCAAAACTCAAACAGTGACTCCATGCCATCATTTGTAGGTAGGCTAAAGAAGTCAGAGGTGGGAGAGATCAAAATAGAGGCAGAAGAACAGATTCTTCTGTACTGCATCTATTCTATGTAGGAAATGCCTCCAACGTCCTCTGACACCTCCCCCATAAACCAACACACCCCCCAATGACAGTGGATGTCCAAGCATTCAGAACCTCTGTCAGATCACAAACTCTCTTTGAAAACAGTTTAAAAATATTTCACTCTGACATCTAATAAAATAATTTAGATATGAAGACTTATACCATATCCAATTCTGGACTCACATGGACTCCTAACAGCACTTAAGCAGCACAAAAGATGGTATCTGCTTTGAAATCTGTTTTGCCTCTTTGCTGTGGTCACATGCTACTTTTTTTCTTTTTAATGTTAATGCAATTATATTAATTTTATCAGAAAACAGAGGGAGGGAAGGTGATCTAATTTCAGTGGGAATGACAAAGGAAATTTGTATCTGCTGTGGCAGCTATTAATGATGTGTCTATACCAAAGAAAATAAATGTATTCTTTCATTTTTCCTCCCGCTGGGAAGTGCAAAACTTCTTTTGAAAGACCTATGATCCTGTTCTTTAATTTGGGTATTTTACATGAATGCTACTGAGTATATTACTCATTTTTACACTCAATCAGGGAAGTAATCAGGAGAATAATTACAGATACGTGCTAATCCACAATTAATGAGCACTCTTGGAAGCATTGTACGTACCCACGTATGTCAACAAACTCCAAAACACAACAACCAAAAAAATTACCTGAACAGTCTAAGAAATGCTGTAGTCTCAACACAGTACTCTCAACTAGAAGTATCATTAGTGTAACAGTCTAATAGATAACAAATGTCTGGCACATCACCTTCCTTTTTTATACAATGGCAGTATTTTACAGAAATAAAGCTAATAATGGGGTACCCTTCTTCCCGTCCATCCTTCAGAAGCCTTCTATCGAAACAACTGAAACCTCCTGACCACTCTTAACCAAGTCGTCACTTAATGACGACTCTTTAAGAGTCGTTTAGATGCGGTGTTGGGGGATATGGCGTAGGGGAGAACTTTGTAGAGTAGGGTTGATGGTTGGACTTGATGATCCCAAGGGTCTTTCCCAACCTGAGCGATTCTACGATTCTAAGTCTGACAGCAAAATAAAAGTATGTAAAATGTACTTCAATTCTGGCAAGACTCCTTTACATGACCATCAGTTTTGATGGGAGCTTGGCGTGACCTCCAAATTGAAGAGGGAAAGGCTTCAATACAAGGTCAGTCATTACCTGGCCTCCCCAGCCAGTCCCTACCCTCTGTTGTCCGGCTAATTCTTAGTGGATTTACAGTAGTGATAGGAATTGGGGAACTGGGGTGTATACAGGATGTGAAACATAAATTACTGACTAATTAGGTTTAATTGCCTGTAGAGCAACCCATTTAGGTTAAGCTGTAATTGCAAGCCATCTAAACCTAAATGATTCCATTTACACTAGGAGCGCTGCCTGGCTGCTCTCCTTCATCAGTTCTCACTCCATGCTCCAAAAAGGAAACAATCTTTCTGCTTTGCCTTCTAAAAGATAATAAAATGATTCAATCAACAGAAAAGGAACCACTTAAAAAAAAAAAAAATTACAATACTCATTAGTCCTCAGAAAACTCCTCAAACTAAGAAAGGAGTCATGCGCCTAGCTGTAAAGCCAGAAGACCTGGAGCTGCAGACCCATCTTCACTTCTCCACAGGACTGACTATCAGGGAGTAAAAAACAAATAAGAGTTTGTTTTAAAATCCTGCAGTGCAGATGCGTTTCATGGTCAGGAAGCAATTTCCAGAGCTGAAAATACAGCCTCTGCACAGATGCTGCTTCTGCTTTCTCCATGACCAGTCCTGGAACCAAACAACCAAGCACAACATGCACCAAAGCTGTAATTGGTTGTCCAGAGCAGATTTGTCTGATATATTAGATCCAAATAATAACCAACAGAAATAAGATTTTTTTGTAAGAAAGACATGATGCGTTTCCTCATGTTTTAAAATATTTTTTCCATTACATAAGATAGCTTTTTAAATGCAGCATACACCCCCATCCCTCCCATCTGCCTACACATACAGTCTATCCATATACCTATGGAAAATGTATTATTTCAACATTATTCCCTCAAAGTGCAAATCTGAAGAAACTCCAGCTTAACAGCAGAGCAGAAAAAAAAAGCTGCACCAAACTGCTAGATTCGTCTCACCATATTTGGCAACCCACGCACCTGAGAAAGGGATGGGATCGAACACCTTTTCTTAGATACATGAAGTATACGTTAAGGGCTGTTAGGATATAAGGTCATCTGATGTCATGAGTGCAAAGGGCTCTCATTCTCTTGATGACCCTCTGCGAGAAATGCCTTGAAGAACGTCTGCTGAAAGAAGGACTTTGCATCCGCCACCACCAGCTCCCTAATCACCACGCACAGCTTGGTGGGAAACACTTCCTAACAAAAGTTCCCAACTTGTTTTGGGTTACAAGGCACTGCAGTTATTTCACTGCAGTCACAATTTGTGCAATTCACCAGTTGAGAATTGAAAGCGCCCGATTCCTTGGGCATCGTCTGGAGAAGAGGAGGCTCCGGGGAGACCTAATAGTGTCCTTCCAGCACCTGAGGGGGCTACAGGAAGGCTGGGGAGAGCCTGTTTACAAAGGCCTGCAGGGACAGGACGAGGGGCAATGGGTTTAAACTGAAGAAAAGCAGATTTAGATTGGAGATTAGGAGCGTGGTGGAGCATTGGAAGAGGTTGCCCAGGGAGGTGGTTGAGGCCCCTTCCCTGAAGACATTCAAGGTGAGGCTCGACGAGGCCCTGGGCAACCTGTTCTAGTTGAGGGTGTCCCTGCTGACAGTGGGGGGGTCAGACTGGATGACCTTTGGGGATCCCTTCTGGCCCAGATGATTCTATGATTCTATGATCTTTGCTTTCCCTTTATACACTAGACAGAGACAATAAAGGACTTCCTAGCAAAGCAACTGGGTAACTATCCAATTAGAAGACTGATGACAAATTTGCAATAAGAAAAATAAACCAATAAAATGCAATCCTTGATTGCATTTGAGCAGCAGATGCCTCTTTAACTGCTCCAATACATCAGCTACTCTAGGGGATAGACTGCGAATTTACTCCATCTCTATAGCTATTTGCCCTGGAGAAGACTTCTACTTTTCTGTCCCTTTGTGCAACACGCAATAGTCCTTCTGCCTTTTTCTTCAACTATTTTTTTCATATAACTAAATGAAATAAAACTTCAGGTAAAAAAAAAAAGGCCATAAAAACTTAGTTCTTGCTCTTTTAGAGCTAGAACTCTTCCTGCTCTGTTTTTCTCTGGAATAAAATTACAAAATGTGAATATGGCAAGCACAACACTGCTGTTGTTTGCAATTTTGCCAACTTTATATCCCTTTACTATTTGCTAATTATCATACACACATATATATATCATAACTTAACAGGTATTGTTCTTAAAAGGTCCAAGAATGTTATCCCTTTTCACCATTCATACATTACACAAATTATTCACTAAATGCCTTTTGCTCTACCTCTGCCTCACTCTTTGCTCATCATACAAACCCCACACAACAAGTCAACCAGCCAGTCTGGACTGAAAACTTTTGTTATCAGTCCCTAAAGAACTCAACCTGTACGCAGCTGAATGACACCCACTTCAATCACAACAGTCCTCCAGTCAGCAGAGACACACTTAGTGTGAGTCGAGTGTGTCAGGGTGGACTGCAGAGAGATTGTTTATTGATTTTCTCCAAGGCTGGGTTACTCTTGGGAAAGATCACAATTTTCCTATCAGTGCCACTTTACCAGAAGGACGGTGAGGAAATGCCACGTGCTGATGATAGTGTTTGAAGACACTTCCTATACTACAGAGAACCGGGACATCGTAACAGAAAACTGGATGAGGGATGGGGTGACAGGAGGGGACAAAATTCAGCAACACAGCTAAAGGCTATAGTCCTGGAGGACTAGCAGTAAGAGCTTTCAATCAGCCTAAATGAAAAAATTCTCCATTTTAGATGGTCAAGATGGTTCACTATTCAATTCAAGAACAAATACGAGACATTGAAGTGATGCTGTCATAAGAAAACATAATACTTAGATAAAGCAGGAAAAACCTTTTCATTAGGCACAGGGAATTTTTATCCCATTGAACAAGGCACAGATGTTTCTTGGAATACCACAAAGAAGAAACACTTTAAGCTTTGAACTTGAACTAAATGGCTTATGCTTTACAAGATTAAAAGAAAAACAGATTTCTACCTGATCTGTGTTCTTTCCTTTAATCAGATAACTTGGTGGACTCTAATTTATATCCAATTTATAAAGAAACCTGAGTTCTACCTAACTGCAACAAATGCAGAAAAGAGCCTTTAGGATAGGACCAGAGGAAAACAGCCTCAAGTTGCACCAGGGTTTAGACTGGATAATAGGAAAATTTTCTTTGCCAAAAGGGTTATCAAGCATCAGAACGGATTGCTCAGGGAAATGGCTGAGTCACCATCCCTGAAAGCATTTAAAAGACATGTAAGATGTGCACTTAGGGACATGGTTTAGTCGTGGACTTGGCAGTGTTGAGTTTACAGTTGGATTTGATGATCTTAAGGGTCTTTTCCAACCTAAATGGTTCTAAGAATCTATGAAGAAAGAAAATAACTTAAGGGCAGACTAGAGAAAGCAAACTCTATCTAATGTAGCAGACTGATGACTGAGAGGGGATGTGATGGTGTTTTTAAAATATTTTAGGGAGGGGGCTGGTTTATCCTACAGAGCAATGTTGGGCTGTAACAAAGGGGATGGACGGAAGTGTAGGTAGGAAATTAAAAAAAATCATAGAAAGGTTTGTGTTGGGAGAGACATTAAAGATCATTTAGTTGCAACCCCCCTGACACAAGCAGGGACACCTCCCACTACACCACGTTGCTCAAAGCCCCATCCACAACTTCTCCAGGCAACCTGTTCCAGTGTCTCACCACCAGTATCTCACCACCAGTAAAGAATTTCTTCCTAATATCTAATCTAAATCTACCCTTTTTCAGCTAAAACCCACTATCCCTCACCCTATCCTACACTCCCTCATAAAAAGTCCCTCCCCATCTCTTTTGTAGGCTCCCTTTAGGCCCTGGAAGGCGGCTGTAATGTCTCCCTGGACCCTGCTCTTCTCCAGGCTGAACAACCACAACTCTCTCAGTCTGTCTTCACAGGAGAGGTGCTCCAGCCCTCTGATCATCTTTGTGGCCCTCCGCTGGACTTAAAACAACTGTGTTTGTTTTATTAAAAACTGTTCTTTACTACTAGAGGAGAACTTGGGGAAAGAAAAAAAAATAAAATTGAAGTAACAGTAAAACAGAGCTTGGATTAGATGATTACGTTGTGGTCTCTTGCTAGCAGGAGGCAGCACTGGAAGAATTGTCCTTGCTCATTAACTCAAACATAAATACTGCCAATTCCCTCCTACTTCTTCCCTCTACAGTGCATCAAACAATGAGGACGGAAAAAAATCTTGTCTCCTGCAGCAGGAAAGCTGGCACAGGAGAAGACCAGCAAGAGTTTTGTATGTGACCTTAAAACTTAAGCCTTGGAATCATGAAGTGGACAACGTGAGGCAAGTGGTGACGTCAAGTTCTCAATTATTTAATGTGGATGAATGTGTTGTGAGAAGTCTTCTGACAATTACTGAGCCCAGAAGGCAAACCCGTGAGCAGCAACAGCAGCCGAAGAGATGAATTCACTGACAAAGGACACAGCAGCTTTCTGCCAAGTTGAATTTTGAAAACCGAGTACGCAGCAAGTGCTCCAGCATCCGGAGAAACCCACAAACTGGGCCACTCTCCCCCCCAATACCTTTCCCACCCCCTCAGCATACTTAGTGCACAAAAGGAATCCGGATACATTGGGTGCTGACCGTATTCTAGATGCTGGTAGAAAGTAGAAGGCAGTGAGTCATTTTCTTGCACTTATGCAAAAATCCTTGCTCAATGTAAGTCTAATATCCTCACACAGACGAAACAAATTAAGGCATCACCTGGATGGCAATTCTCACAGAGCAACATTTCCGGCTGCCAGGAATTTAGAAATCAGGTTACACCCCGCTAAGGCATCCAGAGCACATCATAACAGAGGGCAGCCTATTCCATCCCCCCTGACTCAGTGGCAATCTTATCTCAGATTTTCACAGTTCTCGCCACCTGCTCCTATTTTTAATTGCACACACACACACACAACCCCAGTACTTTTAAATGGTTCATCCTCATTAATGCATCATGATGTAATAAAATAAAATGATATGAAATACATTAAAATAAAATGTCGCTGCTTAGTGACATTTTAATGGAAAGAAGGCAAATAAAATCAAGTAAAATTACATGAAATAGACAAAGAACATATTTGTATAAGCTAAAATAGCAATGCCAAATTCATTTTGTTCTCTGGGTGGCAAGCCAAAAAAATACAGAAAACAGTAAAAACATGGTCACATCATCTGTTACGATGTTTCTGTGAAAGTACTGTTGCAGAGATGGACATTTTCTGCCACCGGAATCAGAAATAAATAAAAATTAAGTTATGGTTCTACAAGAGCCAACTTACAAATTATCAATAGTCTCATGTAAGATCACATGTGTTGTAGTATAGCAAAGGCCATAAGATTTGGCTTATAAAAAATTATAGCAACAAAAATGAAAAAATGTTCTGAATAGAAAACAAAAATAGAACAAATTCTAAAGATCAGCAGAAACAAAATGAAGTTATAAAGACGTTTAAGAGAGTCATCTTTTGTTTTCTTGGTTTAGAGAGAATCACTAGGTTACATCAAATAGCACAGTGAAAGAGTTAAGTTTAGATATAGGATAAAAGCTGAAAGTTATAGATAGGCTCTCACGAGAGCAGATCAAATTGTTAGAAGTAGTAACAGCCCATGAAGAGCCAAAGATGATACAAAGGAGGCCTGAGAGGAATCTAGAAGTGAATTTGGAGGAAGCATTGGTCTGAGGTCTCTTTACTAGGCTTCTGATGCGTCAAAAAATTTAAGTTAAGAGCATTCAAACTTTTCTAAAGAAAAAAAAAAGGGGGATAGAGCCCCAAATATAGTCAGTTAGGCATACAAAAAAATATCATCAAATGAGGAGGTGAAGAAAAGTTTCTAAGTGCTGACATGCACTCTGGTCAGCTGAAAACATCTGCCTGAGATGCCAGTTGTACGCAGCGATTTTCACAAAGGACTGGACAGGCATAACAGTTGAATGGGAGAAGTAAGGATCCTGAAGTAATATCTGGAAAAATAACAATCATGTATTACTGAGCTAAAAAAAAATTGCATTTAAACCAGCCCCAGGATCAATACACATAAAAGATTTTATGGCAGTGTGAGAAATGTGCAGATGAGACTAAATTAATTCCAATTTCATGGTAACAGCCATGAACAGGTCCTTTGATGTCATCAGTGTTACTCCAACATGGCAGGGGGCACAAGAGGGAAAGGTTCCAACCAGTTAGCTTCACACTGGGAGGGATGATCAGGCAAGTGAGAGGAAAACAGAGAAAAGTACTCCAAATGAAATTAAGTGCCGTGATGGGAAGAACCATCCCAGTTAAAACGGTACTGCTTATTTATCTCCCTAGCACAGGCAACTGAGCTCAAGAAACACCAATTTCTAATTGGAGACAAACACTGCCAAATATCACCAGAAGAAAAGTCTGACCCAGAAATTGTGCTGCACCTTTCTGTGATTACCACCTCAACTGGTTCCCTCTAGAACACACAAAAGAGATGTTGACAAAGGAAGGTTCATCTACCCTATTACAAGGACTCCGAAAAGCCTGACTTGAAGAAATGAGCAGAGTGCAGGTTACAAATCTAATATACAATAAACCCCTCGCAAGCATTGCAGGACTGAGGTAAAGTTTTCAGTGAAAGACAATTGACCATTAGAAACCAGACTGGGATAGGATCACCAGATCATTTCTCTCAAGTCAGCTGTTGCTAACATTGTCTTGACATTTAAGTAGAACACTTCCCTTTGGCAACAATAGAACTATGTGTGTGTGCCATATTAAAATATCTTGGATTTGTTTCTTTCTGCTCCCATGGTGAGGACTTGCTAAAAATTCCTGGACTTCAGAACTCCAGCAATAATTCCAAAACAAAATGTTGGAAGTACATTTTTTTAAATGCCTGCAGCAACAAAAATAGCACATCCCTGGGACCTCGAGCATCTCAGGAATCCACTGTCCAGTTGCTAACCTTCTCCAGTTTCTTCTTCCCAACTCTAAGACTTACTATTGGGGAAAGGGGGTGGAGAAGGAGTATCACAATCCTGAAAGAAAGGTGCTGCCTCTGCAATCCCAAAGCCAATGGGATACCCCATGTCAAGAGATTGCAAGATTGACTCCAGAACACGTGTCTGTTACAGGACAGTGTACCTTACTTGTTCATACCCATCTTAAGGCCCTTCTATTTCAGTTTCTACTTTTCCTCCTCTTCCATGTTTTACTTGTTCTTCACTAAAAAACGCACACTGCGCAGCATGCCCTTTCCTGCTAGAGCCTAAGTGTGCTGGGTGTTTATCACAACTGAGATGCTGATGTACCACTGTCCATCTGCACTGTGTCCTTTGACAAAGGAGAGACTGCATCTTGTATTGCTCCTCCACCAACTTCAAGTTGTACCCATCATCGACGCTAATATTAGTAACAGTGAAAAAGAAATATAAAATAAAGTCGCCGTTTGTAAGACAAGAGGTGGCAGCTACAGACAGAAATCACACTTGTTAAAAACTCCTATCTGGAGAGAAATGAGCCAAAAACTACAGTGCGATTTTGTCCAGGGGCTGTTTCTGTGATGAGAAGACAACCGCATCAAAATCCCAGCGAAAACTGCCATTGTGAGATACCACTGTCTGAAAGGCAACGTTGATCCTTTAAGATCCTGATCATGGACTTCAGCTATTCATCATTTTCTCACCCCAGAGTTGTAAGGAATAGAAAGCACTACTGCAGTTCCTCTTGTCAGCTACCCCCCTTCCTTTTCTGCATCTTAATGAAGAACTTAATATAAAATAATCATTCACAGATTGATCATTCAGCTCCAACTGTTAATTTAAAAGAAGCAAGTACATAAAACCCTCCAGGAGTCCTAAAACACAATCTCTATATGCAGAGAGTTATTATTTTTAGACACCTATAAAAATTGGTCCATGATACTGTGACACACAAAAAGCTTACTGCGATTTCACGTTTCTATCATATCCATCACCTACATGTGAAAACTGAAAATGCCACATGTGTAGGGTTTAATCTGAAGCTGAGGGCCGTATGTGAGAACAGCATATCAGCTTTCAAAACCATACATGATGAAAAATTTCACATTGTTTGTCTGTCAGATACCAGAAGAATAATAGACAGTATTAACAAGTGACATTTTTCTCATTTTTAGAGGTCATTTTTAGAGAAGTGAGCTCTCATGCTTCAGAAGCAAAGTTACTGGAAACAGAAAGAAACATTATCTGTGTTTCTACCAAAATATTATCCATGTAGTCTGAAATGGGATTATATGATTTAAATCACTACCTTGGTAGCTGGTTTTTAGTAAAGCTCCAGCTCTGTTTGGAAGGCTTTTTTTTTTTCTGGCTTCTCTTCCCCATCTATGGTGCTTTTTCTCCCTCCTCTCAATTTTTGTGTGCGTGGTCGGGGGAGGTGTAGGGAAAATGCAAAGGCAAACATCTGCTACTGCCATGTGTTTTCTAGCTACTGGATGGGGCTGAGACGTAGAAAGAATGAGTCTTTACTACTCTACAAGCTCCCCTTCTGCTTCCACCCCTCAACAAGCAGGACAGGATCACTAACACGGGATCTTTCACTCTCCCTGTGATCTGCAAAGAACGAGTAGAAAAAGACCCCATTCATGTTGTCTCTGGACTTTTTCCATCCCTTTTACCAGCATCATCCAGAAATGGGAAGGACACCAGTTAAGGCATTATGATCTGCAAGTGCCACAGAATGGTGGGCTTCGGCACCAGGCTCTCAGCGGGACCCTCTTGGAAATTCTGCTTACCAGCAAATATGTGAATATTAGGAGAGACAAGTAGCTGGTAGCACTAATAGAATCATAGAATCATCTAGGTTGGAAGGGACCTTCAAGATCATCTAGTCCAACCATCAACCTAACTCTGACAAAAATCATCACTAAGCCACGTCCCCCAGCACCATGTCAACCCATCTTCTGAACACCTCCAGGGATGGTGCTTCAACCACTTCCCTGGGCAGCCCATTCCAATGCTTGATAACCCTTTCCATGTAAAAATGTTTCCTAATATCCAACCTGAACCTCCCATGGCGCAACTTGAGGCCGTTGCCTCTAGTCCCGTCGCCTGTGACTTGGGAGAAGAGACCGACCCCCGCCTCTCTACAGCCCCCTTTCAGGGAATTGTAGAGAGCGATAAGGTCTCCCCTCAGCCTCCTTTTCTCCAGGCTGAACAACCCCAGCTCCCTCAGCCTCTCCTCACAAAATGTGTGCTCCAGACCCCTCACCATCTTTGTTGCCCTTCTCTGGACCCGCTCCAGCACCTCAATGTCTTTCTTGTGGTAAGAGGCCAAAAACTGGACATAGTACTCGAGGTGGGGCCTCACTAGTGCTGAGTACAGGGGGAAAATGCACCACATCACAGCTTTGAGCTCCTAAATTTTGAGAAAAAAAAACCCTGTAGTTTAGGGGAAATAACAGTGCCCCATGGAAGCCTATCATTCACAATGACATGGGATACAGAACCACAGAAGGGTTGAGGGTAGGAAGGGACCTCTGGAGATCATCCAGTCCAACTCCCCTGATCAAAGCACCCTCAGCTAAAGCAGGTTGCTCAGGACTGTATCCAGTTGGGTTTTTGAGTATCTCTGAAGATGAAGGATCCACAACCTCTCTGGGTAACCTGTTCCACTGCTTGGTCACTCTCAGAGTAAACAAGTTCTTTCTTATTTTAAAATGGGATTTCCTGTATTTCAGTTTGTACTCATTGCCTCTTGTCCAGTCACTGGGCACCACTGAAATGTCTCACTCCATCTCCTTTACTCCCACATCAGGTGTTTGTACACATTGATAAGATCCCCCTGAGCCTTCTCTTTTTCAGGCTGAACGGTCCCAGATGTCTCAGCCTCTCCTCATGACAGATGCCCCAGTCCCCTTAATCACCTTTATGGTCCTTTGTTGAACACACTCCAGTATTTCTGTGTCTCTGTTGTACTGGGGAGCACAGACCTGTACCCAGCACTCCAGATGTGTCTCACCAGTGCTGGGCTGAGGAGAAGGATTAGCTCCCTCAACCCTTAATGCTCTGCCCAATGCAGTCCAGAATGCTGTTGGCTTTCTCTATCATTGCTGGCTCATGTTCAACTTGGTGTCCACCAGAACCTTCAAGGTTCTTCTCTGCCAAGGTGTTCCCCAGCCAATCAGTCCTTAGTCTGGTGTACTGGTGCATGCAGCTACTTCTCCTCAGGTGTGGGAGGACTTTGCATTTCCCTCTCTTGAACTTCGTAAAATTCCTCTTGGCCCATTTCTCCAGCCCACTGGGGTCCCTCTGAATGGCAGCACAGCCATCTGGTGTAGCAGCCACTCCCCCCAGCTCTGTATCATCTGCAAATCTGCTGAGGGTGGAATCTGTGCATATGTTTCTATCTTTTCTCTAGGGGCTTGTCTACTCACTGTAACAAGTAGCTTTCTTAGTCCTGCATAAAGCCCAATAACTCCAAAGTTATGAACTCTAGATTCAGGTCTAAAAATCTCCAGACTTCCTTTATGGACTGCAAGAATTCATACTGCTCATGTAACATTCAAAGTTATTCAGGAATTGAAAATTGAGCAATGTAGACCCATTACACAATGAACCTTTGATCTGTAAAATCCAACCCAACATGAAATTTTCTTTTTTATGACTTGACTTTAAGATTTACTCCAGCTCTGGCTTAGTCAAAAATCCCAGGAGGCTGCTCCAATAATTCATTTTGAAATTTTGAACACTGATCCATCAGACACAGAACAAAATTATGGCTCACTACTAAAGTCAAGCAGAAAAAGAACATCTGCTGTTGAGAACAGAGCTGATCAGCTGTGAGCTTTTCCACTGGGAAACTCATAAAATGAGCTACTAGAGAATTCAGCGTGTGTTCTTGTAAGAAAGGAACAATAGGAAATACTTTTACTTATTTATTCTTTAAAAATATCCCATGGAGCAGCAATTACAGCATACATGTCTTCCCCAGTATGGACACAAAGCACAGGGGAAAAAATACTAAAACAGTATTGATAAAAATGATTCTAAACCAAAGTTTCCATTATAGAGTGAAGTCACTCAGTTCATTTTGTCATTACTGAAGACATCATCTGACAGTAATGGCAACATGGAGACTCTGTAAGGAAGGCTAGAGCAGCCCACATCCTCTAGCAATGCTACTATTAACATACCAGTGGAAGCATCCTGGCTGGAGACTAGGCATAATCAAAATTAAGTACATCAATCATGTTCATTCTGTAATTGGGTTCATCTCTGAAAACAGGAAGCCCAAAATTTATAATGATCATGTTCAACAATTCACTTGGGAAGCAACAAATACCTGAAACAGACATACAGAATAAGTGAAATTTAAAATGTTATTAGAAATGAAAATAAAATCTTGCAGCACAACTTTCAACTTTTAATAGCTGCGAGGAGCCACCACAATTCAGTCTTTTATCATCACAAAAGCCACAGTACTACATAAATTTAGGGTTTTTTTCATTACAAGGTAGTTAGCTGTGCCACCCATTATTATGTTGGTCATTGCTTCCCTTCATAAGATCGTGTTTTCAGTTGCTTATATTTTTGCAAAAATTTAAACATTTGCACTGACATTTCCCCTTGCAACTGCTAGACTGTATTTGGAAAATTTTATCCAGCATAGCCATTTCCAAAAGAGTAAGGGAAACTGTTTTATCTCATCATTGATTACTAGCCACTTTGAGGTGCACCACTCTGGACTCAGAACGTTCTCGGTGTAGTTTTTGTTTCAGAGATTGGCACATGGATGTCAAAATTTTGGCAATTTGAAGAATTTTCAATCTGAAAACCTGCGGATAGTTTTAGCTTGTGCTAAAGCAGAGAACTTGAATTTCAGCAGATTAAACTCTCTGTAAGTCTACAAGTTTCTCTACAGGTACTTAAGAATAACCAGCAACTTTAACTGTCAAATGCCATCAAATTTCAAATCCCCCTAAATCCAACAAACAGTATAACTGATGCCCTAAGCATTTTTCCTAACAGTCTGCAAGTGGAAAACTAAAATAATAATGCACATGACCAAAATCTGTTAACCGATGTTTTGAAACCCGAAGACTCTGTGCTACTTCAAAGGAATTTATAAAGAAGCAATTGAAAAATATAGGCTGTAGCCAGTGAACTTACATTGTATAAAAAACAGAGATCTGAAAAGAAACGAGGAAAATTATGAAAACTGCTGGACCGGAAAGATACACTGAGGTGATAGGAGAAATGCAGGGAGACTAAGGAGTATTTCATGAGCGTGACCACCCCAGACAGAAACAGATTCGCTTCTTCTGCTCCAAATGGTGACACAGTTCATATCCTCATCCTCTCAATTCAATTGCCATAATCAATCTATATCTACACCACAGAAGTGGATATGTACTCTCCAGTATAAGTCAATGCTTGGGAAAAAAAAAAGACAACATACCAGCTTCTTCCACTCTTTCTGCTTTTCAAGATACTAAAAGGTCACTGTGCCTAACTGCTTATTCTCTTAACACGCTGCTTCAAGGTATCGTTTCACCAGGATACAGTTTCAGACTGAGGTTTGCATTTCAGTGCTGATCCCTTTTCCAAACTGTCCTGAACTGCAGCATGGCTATGATTCTACAAATTGCAACCTTCCTGAACTGGAACCTGAATGAAGTAAATTACAATTTAAGTTGAGCATCATCAGCAAGCTTCTGTTCTATGTTGCACCACTGGACTATCTGACTAGCAGGCAAGACTTGCACTTCAGATCTGGGAGGATTAATGGCAGAGAAAGGTTTTCAAGAAGGCAATATTTCTGGAAATCCGTGCTGAGCTCCTGCTTAACTATGAAGAATATTGATGCAACAGACTGACTAAGTCTTAAGAAGAGGGCTGTCATCATCAAGGTTCCAATCCGCTCCTGTCCCACTGCCAACTGTTTTGGGATAGAGAAGGTGATTCACAGAGTGGCTGACATAATTGAAAAGGTTTTTCTCCACCCTAGAAGTGACGGATATGGATATGCAGGAGGTTTGCCTGCATCATCTGTGTCATAACTGCCAGTACGACATATTCTGTCTTTTGTCCTCCTGGCTTCTAGCCTCTTCCAGCTCTGTATCAACACTTACTGCAATTTCTGTATCACACTTCAGGTTCTTGCAAATTGCTATGGACATTTTATTGACAGTTGTCAGCATGGAAGGATGCACAGCACTGAGATTCCCTGGCCAAAGCCATGCAAGATGACAAATATATTTCTGGTGCTGATCCTTCTGAAATGAACTAGTCTCTGTTGCACTTTGAAACATCAGTTCTGTGGCGCCTACATGCACATCCTGACTGCTAGCAGAACCTCTAAAGTCGTCTCCTGAGCAGTGCTGATGGTACATCAGCAAGCAAGAGTAGTCTCTCTCAGATGCCAAGCTCATTACCAACCTGTTCGCCTCCCACACATTCGTTAGAGCAGCAGGGTAGAAAGCCTGGGGGACAAACAGAAATGGTCCCACAGTTGCAGTTAGTGCTTGTGGCTCAAATCCTCACTTCTAAGAGAAGCAAGGGCAAATCTGAGGCAGATTATTTCTTTGAGATAGCTTTCTGCATTACATCATTCATTTGCTGCATTAGAAAGCAAAGACGTATTTTATAGATAATTTCTTAATTCCAGTCTCAGCTTTCTGCACCTTACCTGCTGTGCAAAAGCAACTCTCCTCCCCCAGCTCCATATTCCAACCAACCCACAACCCTCCCATGAGGCCTCTTTTTCATAACTTTTTCATCCTGAACTCCACAAATCTCTGCCCTGCCACTAAAGCTTTGAAAACTTGTCTGCATAATGAAAGGATAATGTAAGGTTTTATTAACAATGAATAACTGTGGAAAACCACAAAGACATACTTAACAGGAAAGTTTTTTGGTTTTTTTAAACTTTTTTCAGGTACATTAAGAGGGACCGTGTTAGATACAAGGATCGCTGTTGTGATGTGTCCCAGCAGGAGCTCTGCTTCAGGCATGTGTTCCCCATGGGCCTTTCTAATGTGCAGGTGGGGATAGAGATGAGTTATGAGTCAAAGGCTGCAACACGTGGGCACATGGAGTTGAAGAAGCTGGAGATACAAGGGAAGATGGAGGCTTCTGCTGAGCTCCTGTGGTCACTCACATTGCTGCTCCTGCAGCCCATCTGACTGACTGCTGGCACGTACCTCTAAGTAAATGCAACAACACAAGGATACATTACTTCCACCTCGGGCTTGCATTGCCTCTCCATGGTTGTGTGTGCTTATTATTCTGCTGCCACTGAAACCTCCTCAAGAGGACCACGTGCTGTGGCATGGGGAGCATGGCTCCCATCACCACACCATAGCTTGCCTGGGAGACAGGGTGTGCAAAAGGAATAATCAGGCAAAAACCCACCAGGCACTTGAAAGGACAAGGAGCTGCTTGGCTCCACCTGGCCACTAGATATGACCTACCCACCCTCATGGATGCATAGGGGTTATAAGTGAGGACAATTCAGAGCAGAAAAGAAAGATGCAACTAGCAAAAAAGTCTGTGGCTGAGTGGGCCATCAATTAAGAAAAAGAAAAAGAAAAAGAAAAAGAAAAAGAAAAAGAAAAAGAAAAAGAAAAAGAAAAAGAAAAAGAAAAAGA
>JAOTQQ010000001.1:69607541-69646019 GCA_026546715.1 Gallinago undulata | reverse complement strand
GGTGGTGAGACACTGGAACAGGTTGCCCAGGGAAGCTGTGGATGCCCCATCCCTGGAGGTGTTCAAGGCCAGGCTGGGTAGGGCTTTGATCAACCTGATCTGGTGGGAGGTGTCCCTGCCCATGGCAGAGGAGTTGGAACTCGATGACCTTTAAGGTCGCTTCCAACTCCAACCAATCTATGATTCTAAATCACAAAATGGTAAAACAGATCTTCATATTACATGCAAAAATCAGATCCTCCTAAGCTTCCCCTAAGGTTTCAAGGTAGTAGTCAAATTCAGTTTAACACTACTCCTATCAAAGACAGTTTTCAGAGCCATGTAAAAGAGGGAGTCTGAGGCTATAAGTGCAATCACCAAGGTTTATTTTCTTCCCCCTAATGAAACTTTCCTTCCGTGCTTCTTGTGACTGGGCACTAGGGTATCATACAGTAATCAGCGAGCTTGCATCACTTGCTTTTCCTACCCTATTCAAAATCCTTTAACATTTCTGTGATATATGCTGACTGTTAGTTTTTTCCAATATTTATAATAATTATCTTTCTAGAAGCTTTGCAGAACACCTATACACAGCACAAAGGAAATAAGAATGCTTAGAGGATGAACTTGATCAAAACTATGCATTTCTTTTTAGATGGATTTAGGAGGAAACACCTCACTGTCTGCCAAGGAAACCCTAAACATGCAGATTTTAATCTGTTTTGAGGGAATGTGCTCTCCAGCGGTGAAGTATTTTTGCTTATTTTGTTAAAACAATAAAATTAAAAGACATTCTGCTTAAGGAAAAAATAATCAGCAGGAGTCTTCTACATGGAAATCTGATATAGAGTTTTCTAGAATAATGTTTTTAATAATTCAACAATAATCTTCAGGAAAGTTCAAACGAATACAGGCTGACCTACAGAGAATTCCACGGAACTTATCTGCACCCCATTTTTTAAAAAAATATGAAACGTTGATGGAGTATCTAAAACATCACAGAGGGAAAGAATAAAACCATTCTCAGAAGAGAGAGGAAAATTTAAAATATAGAGAGTTACCGTCGCACAATTATCTCCTCCACAGCCTCTACTGAAATACAGAGAATTTCATATGTATGTTTAGTAACCAGGTATCTCATTTTGCCAAGTAAAATCTTCTCTAGCAGTACCCAACAAGTGGTTTCACTTGCACTCCATATAGATGGGCATTTGCAGCAACTGAGTTATTGCCCAAGAGAACTCTTCCTTTGAAATTAGGCTGTGCTATGCAAGCCCTCCTTATTCTCGGGAAGGGGCTGAAGAGAGAAACCAAGCAATGTATTAATTTCTCTGGAACCTTCCTTGGAAGACACCATAGCCTCATGAGAACAAATATTTAAAAAAATTGTTTGGGAACTATTTCATCCCGTGAGTTCATTTTTTCAGAAAACTCAAAGGGGATCTATTAGACAGCCCCAAATCCAATTTCCTGGAGAAAGATATATATTTTTTTAAAAGACTTGATCCATTTTACTTTTTAATTTAAAATCTATTTGGACCAGATGGATATCACTTACTTCCACCTAAATCCTTTTCTCTAGCATTTCTTACTGGCTAACTGTAAACCTCCAAAAATGTCTAGCCGACAACAAAAAAACCCCCTTCAAGCAGGGAGGCGTGTAGCCAAGAGGAAAAACCAGGCATGAGGACTCAGACAGGACTTAGACCTCCTTCTCTGATGCAACATCAGCGCAGACTTCATATACACGCCAATCAGCACCACAGGCAAATCACTGGGACTGGGAGGCACAATTCAGAGGATACAAAAGACTACCTGTATTTTCATATGAATATATATTTTCATATCTTCATACTTTCACATGAAGATTAGCAATAATGGTAGAAAGGTTTAAGGAGTCTAAGCCACCTTAAGAGTCCTTCAAGTGACTGCCTTCCCCTCAGTAGTTTAGAGGAGTCAAATTCACCTTCTGCTCTTGGACCAGAAGAACACAACATGCCCAACTGGCACATCAGAAGAAGCAGGAGATGTTATGTACTGAACAGCTCTCACCTTACTAGATAGGATTTCCCTGATGCCTGAAAATCCTCAGTTTCCACTGAAAAATAGGTAGCTTTCTGGTTGGTTTTTATTTAATCTTCTTAAAATGACATATTTCCACCTGAAAAAAATCAGTTCTGCAACCCCTCTGAAACTGTTTAGTGAAATATTGAATTTCCTGCAAATTTCAAGATGGTTTTGGAATGAGATGCAAGACAGAAGCTTAGAAAACTTCAGGAAAAAAAACTAATGTAAACAAAACATAATAAATTAATCTTACATTAAAAATAGTAAATCTTGTCTATTAGTAGTATCTTCCTGATTAACATATGATATTTTCTCATTAAAAAGGCAGGTAACTCCTGTGATTTTTGCATGGGGCAGTATGATGGGTAGCCTAGGAACTACCCTAATAAGATTAAAGTTGCAAACATGTAGCTCCACAGCTCACTTACTACAGATTTAGGCATAGAAGTTCATATTCTTATAAAAATCCTTCACCTGAAGGAAAAGCAATTCCAAAATATTGGAGCCCTAATAATGTATCTATATAATTTCAGATGGGAAAGATTGCTTTTCCCAAGCAGGAATGCTCCTGAACATCAGTATTGGGAGCAATGTCTCCTTCGCAGCATTTCTAATTCTATAGATGACTTAAAAACATATCAGCATAATGCCATTAACACTACTAGCATTTCTTCCTTTCAATGATGTGTCAAGAGCAAACCAGTAGCTACACATGGCTTTCCTGCACCTCCCCACACAGTTCCAACACCACTAATCCCTTCTTTATTGAACAAGGTGAGAGAGCTATCCAAGTTCTACAAGTTTTTCAGGTTTAAAAAAAAAGCATACCACCACAAAACATATACGCATTATTTGAAGTTGCATTCCTTTGATATCCTCGAGGAGACAGCTGAGTAAGAAATGCTTTCTTAATACATCTAATCCATCTTCCTGCTACTGAAAGAAACTTTCTGTTGTATGACTCAGCACAGTCTGGATCAACTGTTTGGATTACAGCTCAAAAATTATATTAATGAAAGCTGTCACAGTTTTATGCTTTTTTTCCATTGATTCAATCCGGTAAATATTAACAAGACAAACAATTTTGTTGATCTCAGATGGAAAACTTGCTTGAAAAGCTTAAACTTACAACAAGCCAAAACCAAACACAAAATACTGAGCAACTGACCTGTGAGCCTCTGGGTCCTCGTTTGTGATCCCATTCAGAATGCCCCATGAGCTGAAAAACAAAGAAAAGCACAGGTAAGTGAGAAAATTCACTCAGCTTTAATTGAAACATCCATAGATGTTTCTACACCTATTACACGTTCTGTTTGAAAAAACATCTCTGCTTTTACTATTTATTTCACACAGCTCTTTCAGCTTCACAATAGGGTGAGAAGACTTGGGAGTTTGTTACTATCACTTTGTACCTTTACATTCAGAGCCAAAACACATCCAGCATCACAACACTGCTCATGCCAATAAAATTCCCACTGCCACACATTCAGCTTTAGCCAAACTTTTAGTACTGATCTGGCAAAAGGAGAGCTGATATATCACCAAGGAGATTACCAAAACCATAGGATATTTGATAGAGTAGCAATGCGTGTTTTATATGAGACATGAAAACGACAGCTTTAATTCTGTCTCGCCACTGAATTATTCTCAATGTAAGAAAAAAGTAGAGGTACACCCTCTAAAGGAAAACAGGTTGGGGTCATTACACTGCAGAGGAAAGTGAAGAGAGAATTTAGAGATGAGGAGTTCTTGTGGAAATTTGTGATTTGTGATGGCATACAGCTTAAGTTAAAGAAAAGGCAAGCATTAACTACAGCCCAAATTCAGCTCCTAAATCCTCCGTGCAACCCTACGGGAGACTGTGTTGAGAGACGAGTGGGCAGACATTGGATGATACAGTTGGACTCCACAAAAAATAATTTGTCTTCTTCCATCTTCCTTCTGTTGTACTTCATAACTGGATGCTACGACTGGGCAATCACTCTCTCTAAGCACCATACAATTTGCACACAGCAGCTCTTGCCATATATGTCGTTGGTGGGAGACCAAAAAAAAAAAAAAAGCTTTATTTCTGCTTGATATAGACAAAGATTATGGTCAAATGTGAACTGCTGACAATAAAGCTATCCTCACACTTGCCTAAAAAGCCTTAGAAAGCAGCAGGGAGCTGGTCGTCTTATTATTTTTTTTTCTTTACAGCTACTCAGGGATGTCCTCTGGGTAATGCTTTTTCTTACTCATACAAGTACAGCTTAATGCAAATATAAAAATATGTGACTGAAAGACAGGAGGGTTAATGGGACATGTAATGACTTACAGTCACGAACTGTGAGTCTTGCTCTTCCTTTCCCAAAGGTCTGAGGCAGGCAACGAGATTTGCAACCTATGCTTAGTGCAGAACATGCTTTTGAAATACTTGTCCCAGGACAACAGATTAAAACTACTTCAAAAACCGAGGAAAGCCACATACACCTCATGTGAAATCCTTATCTTCTCTATTAACTGTTGCTACTCATCCTTTCCTTCCTTTCTTTAAGTTATTACCTATGATTACATACTCCAATAATGGGAGACAAATGACAGCAGGACTGTCACACCATTTTTTACTTGATAGAGCCTCATGACTGACCCCCTGGTTTTACTGTAACTATTTCCTTTTTCCCTATACTGTTGGTGGAAACACTGGCTGTGCCAGGTCTCCCTGTTTGTTTCTCCATACTCCTATGTTTGCTCACTACTCCACGAAACCAAGCTTTGATATTTATGAAAGTTGGCCTCTCAGTAAATAAACCAGCATGCAAAAGCTACCAAGAGGTGCATCTACCACAGGTTATGACAGAATCTCTGCCAAACCCTCGTACCTGTGCTTCCTCTGTGGCTCCTGCCTCTTGGACCGAGAGAACCTCTTCAGTTTTAACTCCACAGCCCCTATGCCCTGTGAGGAATTGGTGCTCACTTTCCGAATTCACTTGGCTAAAGACAATTTAATTTGGCAAGAGTCTGACCACCTGCGACTCCTAGGATGATAAAGAATATCTGTAGCTACAACTTTTTACCAGTGAAATTAGCACAAAAAATACACCTGTGATTTCACATTTAAGGGATGAATGTTACAGGCTTGGCTATGGTTACGGTGGTTCTCCAGGCCCTATAGATGCATACCACACCCCTAAAATCAAATGCAGCATGAGATCCCACTGCCAGATTTTTCATGCTCCTACCCTCACTGAATCCATAGTTTACTGAAGAGCTAAGGTTTGATTTGCTATTGCCATCAAAAACATGCAAGGCAGTTAAGAGTCAAGCTTGGAGTTGTCATTCCCATTAAAGGAGGTGCATCAAATGTAGGGATGCTCCCTGTCCAGCCAGTCCCAGGACACGAGACTGACGTGTGCCAGAGGTGGTTACTTACGATGACTACCAACCCTCAAGCCCAAATCCAGTCCTCTTAAACATTCGTTCTTCTTCAGGCACAGTTTGCCCACCCTGTTCCCCAGCTACTGCCTGGAACTTCACAACCGCCACACAAACTTTTTCACCCCTCAGAGAGCTTTTTTGTGCTTCTCCACCCTCACACCTTGACTCTGCTCCTCTTCCTATGTGACTTCCAGGTGCCTTTCAGCCCAAGTCCCCTGTTCTCCAGCCCTCCTCTTCTACCAGATACTCACCATGCTGGGGCGCTCCACAGATTGGATACTAACACAGCAGCTAACACTACAGTGAGAAATGAGTCTGAAGGCTATATCAACTTGTCCTTGCTCCATTTCTCAGCATTTAATTATCAAAATCACTTCCTGAAGGGAGGCTAAAGTCACCAATGAAGCGACCAGCAGGCCAGCAGGTCTCTGGAGGTGATTCTACCCCTCTACTCTCGTGAGACTCGACCTGGAGTACTCTGTCCAGCTTTGGAGTCCTCAACACAGGAAGGACATGGACCTGTTGGAGCGGGTCCAGCGGAGGGCCACAAAGATGATCAGAGGGATGGAGCACCACCCCTATGAGGACAGGCTGAGAGAGCTGGGGTTGTTCAGCCTGGAGAAGAGAAGGCTCCGGGGAGACCTCATAGCAGCCTTCCAATATCTGAAGGGAGCTACCGGAGAGCTGGGGAGGGACTGTTTACAAGGAAGTGTAGCGAGAGGACAAGGGGGAATGGTTTTAAATTGGAAGAGAGGAGATTTAGATTAGACACCAGAAAGAAATTCTGTCTTGTGGGGGTGGTGAGATGCTGGAACGTGTCCAGTTCCAGTTCTAGATCCACGACATCCAGGGAAGTCATGGATGCCCCATCTCTGGAGGTGTTCAAGGCCAGGCTGGATGGGGCTTTGAGCAACCTGGTCTGGTGGGAGGTGTCCCTGCCCATGGCAGGGGGGTTGGAACTAGATGACCTTTAAGGTCCCTTCCAGCTTTAAGGTCCCTTCCAGCTCAAACGATTCTATGATTGTATAATCAGTTATAAATGCATTGGAACCAATGGAGTGACCCCCTGCTTATTCTAGCACAGTTTTATTACCTGACTGCTTACTCCTCCTAGCTAATTACACAACCCACATTTCATTTAATTTCTCTACAAACGTGTCTTTATGGAGTCAGACACATTTGGAGTAATTTTGCTGATGGATTCATTGCCCCCACTGTAAAAGAGTTTCAGCACCATTGCCCTCTCTTTGTACAGTGCCAGGATGCTCTACTGAGTTATCATCTGGTAAAACAGCGAACAAAAGGAAGAGTTCCAGGATGCTTAGAGACCTTGCAAATACTAGGCAGTTTTCAAGAGCATGTTAGTAAAATGCATGACCCTATGTAGCCAACCTATTCCTTCCATTTCTATAATCTACCAAATTTTACTTGTCCTTAAAATGTATTTCTTCCTCGCAGCCTAGAAAACAGTTTTCACCTCATACTAGAATGTTCTTGGCCTATCTGCATTGTTCTATAGTAACAAAAGAATGAAGGGGGGAGGAAAAAAAAAAATAAAAAGTACATCACACTTATACAAGGCCTAAAGCTTTAAGACAGAAGAGAGAAAACAAAGCCAATAAACACAGCAGTTGCAACAAAATCTCTGCCAGGCCAACACCCTATGGAGGGAAAATTGCCTCAGTATGACATCCTTCAGCTCAACAAGCCACGCTATGCAAGATTACTTCTGAACCTGAGAAAGATTCTATTTGAACAGGCAAACATTAAGTACAAAATGCAGAAAAGAAGAAAAGCAAGTACACGTGACCTATTGGGCTACTTGGAAATCACAATTTTTACAAGCTTTATAGAAATCAAAAGGTAAAGAAAACAGTATTTAAAAAAAAATCAAAACAGAGAAACATAAGTGCATAAGTCCACTTCAGTCTGAATCAACCTTCTGAAATCAGAAAAAAGGAAGAAGAAATTTTTTAATTGGTGCGTGCACGAAAATGCATTTGTAGGTAGAAGGATTTGTTTGCCACAAACAGAAAGGTTTTTCCAGACTCCAACACTTCCTCTAAGAACTACTAGGAATTGATTTGGTCAAGAGTGATGGTAAATGGCTTCACACCATCCAATTACTTTTCTGTATTGATATTCTTAGTCACCATGCTGCTGGGGCTAAGCAGCAGAAAAGGAGGGATAAAACCAAAATCAAATGGCTTGTATGTGTGCAGTCACTCTCAGAAAGAAAGTATCTACCTTACATTTAATCTAAAACTATCCTGAAAACCCAGCTCTGGCAGTTTTAACACTGAAAGACGAAGGCAGCGTTCAGCAACAAAAACAACTCTCGCGTGTTGAAGAATGCACAAAAACTCAGGCTTCACTAAAGGCAACTGGCTTGCTCTACTGTACGAGTTGATTAACAAGTCTCCAGGGAAAACAGCCTCCCTTGGCCCAGCTGAGGATGAGGACAGTGAATGGAAGAGGGGGTGGGAATGGAGAAGACCCTAATATCAAAATCACAGTCATGGAGAGAAAAAGAGAAGTGAAATGGGGTTAGCTCGCCCTGCATGTGTAGGATGGTAGCCTGTGCTCTACAACTCAGCCTTGTGCTATAAATACTAGAAAGTCTCTAGGCCTGGTGGTTGTAAAACCAAATTTTAAATGTAAACCACATGTTCACTAATGCGATGAAAGGAGCAAGGAATGGCATAAAGGACTACCTGCATTAGATATGTGACATACCCACCTGAAAACAGAACAAAGGCATAAAAAAATTAGCATCTTCAGCTCTCACCTCTCTAAATGCAGTTTTTCTCCTATTTAAGATCTAAGGCCCCAGCATATGATTACATAACAATGTCACTTTCATTAAAATTCATAAACCATAATTCCAAGCCTCCTCACTATTAGAGAACCGCAGGAAAATGTGACCCACACGTACTGTGAAAGATCTAAATAAATAATAAGACAGAAAGTGAAAAATGGCAATCCAAACCTTTTTAGCTGTTTCTAGGTCCTGTTTTTCCCTTAAATTATCTATTCTGATGTAGGTTTTGATTTTGGCACCCTTGAACCAGCAATACTGCTAACTATGCCCTCAAAAAAACAACTCACAGAAATAGAAAAGGCATATTTTTATTATGAGGACATCCATAATTGGGCACAAATGGGACAAACCCCCAAATTTAGAATATGAACAGTATGTATATTCTTAGGAAGGGGAGAGAGTCCTCAGTAGCAGTGCAACATCACTGTGGAACCACAGGGTTTTTTTATTAAAGCAAATATAACACTCAGCAGTTTTATTATAGAGGGAATAAGCAGATCATTTAATGGTAAGTTCTTAGGAGGACCAATGAAGCAATTATACTTAGTGTTTAATAGACTTTAAATCAATTCAGAGCCTATTCTAATTCTATTCAGATTATAGTCTACTGCTCTGGAATTTTATTTAGATACATATTTACACATACACACTATTTTTACAGTTATAAAAATAATTAGATGGCGATGACAAATGTGAAATAAATCATCCATAACTCATAGTGACTAAATGGGACTCAAACTAAAGCAGGATCACATAGTCCAAATGCATGTTTTGGGACCTTGCCCCAACTCATTGCCTTATTCCTTTGGACTTTAAAGATTTCAGACCGTGGCCGGACACCATGTTTCCATTACAGTGAGCACATGGGAGCCCTGCTCTCCTCTAGTGAATAAACAAAAGATGAACACAAAGCAAAGTACCAGAATGCTACAGAAATTGTTCCTCTGCCCCATCTGTGATTGGGTGCCAAAGATTTAGCATCCAATGCTCTCCGTTGAACTGGCCACGATATACATGAATAGGATAACCTGAGCTCCCCCAAACAGTTGAGAACCTGTAAAAACGCCTTTTTGCTACTCCTGCAAGGATTTAGAGCATTTAGTAGCAGCAAAACAAACAAAAAAAATAATTACCCATGAGATTCTGAGAAGTTTTGGCTGTGTGGCAGCCAGCAGTTTTCAGAATCGGTGTCGATTAGCATCCAACCATTCCGCTGGCTGGCACCTGGTTTCAACCTTTGCCAAAATAGCAGAGTTATTTAAGCATGAGCATAACATCTTCCCTCTTCGGAAGAGATTTTGTTGAATGGGCATGCTGAGGACATGGAACAGTGTCTCACTGTTGAGTTCTTTGACACTGCCTTCTTACAGCTTGAGCTGAACGGGACACAGTACGACACATATTCTCTGACTGAATGGGTAGGAGCTATGCTTCACCCAGGATCATATTTCCACTGGTAAAAAGAAACTGTTTGTTACCAGCATGTAGGCACAAAATGTTCCTGATAAATTTCTTATTCAGTAACAAAAAAGGACAAATTATTTCCTTGATTACATAATAGAAAAAACATTTATTTTTAAAAAAATGTCGGAGCTGGGTCGTACAGAAACCAACAGTGTTTTTTTGCACGTGCTATTTTGAGTTGGATTCCTTCTATTCGATAGACTGTGCCCTGCACTTTCACAGTAACCAAGACAAACGTTTTACTGACTCGATCAACTTAGGGAGTGTAGTTTTGGCATGGACATCCCCGGCGAGAGAAGCTAACCAGGCTGAAGGTTCAAGAGGTTCAACAAGAGCAAGTGCAGGGTTCTGCACCTGGGCCGGAACAATCCTCAGTATCAATACAGACCAGGGGATGAGGGATTAGAAAGCAGCCCTGAGGAAAGGGACTTGGGGACACCAATGGATGAGAAGCTGGCCATGAGCAGGCAGTGGGCACTTGCAGCCCAGAAGGCTCAATCGCATCCTGGGCTGTATCAAAAGAAGCGTTGCCAGCAGGTCCAGAGAAGGGATTCTGCCACTTTACTCTGCTCTGGTGAGACCTCACCTGGAGCACTGTGTGCAGGTCTGGAGCCCTCAATAGAAGAAGGACATGGACCTGATGGAGTGGGTCCAGAGGAGGGCCACAAAAATGCTCAGGGGGTTGGAGCACCTTCCAGTACCTGAGGGGGCTACAGGAAGGCTGGGGAGAGCCTGTTTACAAAGGTCTGCAGGGACAGGACGAGGGGCAATGGGTTTAAACTGAAGAAAAGCAGATTTAGATTGGAGATTAGGAGCGTGGTGGAGCACTGGAAGAGGTTGCCCAGGGAGGTGGTTGAGACCCCTTCCCTGGAGATATTCAAGGTTAAGTTCAATGAGGCCCTGGACAACCTGGTCTAGGACTAGTTGGGGGTGTCCCTGCTGACAGTGGGGGGGTCAGACTAGATGATCTTTGGAGGTCCCTTCCAGCCTGGCAGTAAGGTAGAAGGATGAGCCTGGACAAAAGCTGCAGTGCATGGCTTCCCTGAAGCATAAGCCCCTGCGTGGGAATGGAGTTAAACCCCCTGAAACTGGTACCCTGGTGAAGCTGGAAGCCCTGGAAGGAACTGCTTCCTCCACCCCTACACCCCTCTCACAGCCTCTCTGGCAGGTGAAGCAATGAACCCAGCGCTTGCCAGAGGCTACACAAAACAGAGGAAAACCACGTGTATCAGATGCTCTGTTGAGAGCGTGAACATGGTACTGAGCCACCCTGGCAGAAAGGAATGGAGAAAATGGGGCGCTCGGTGAGGTAAGGGCTGAAGGGTGAGGAACAGGTGCTGCAGCCCAGGAGGACAACCTCAAAGGCACCAGCAGTGACTGTTTCTGCAGGCACAGCAAAGAAACCGTCCCAAGTGCTTAACCAGGGACTCGGATCCAAAGGAATAAAAGGAATGAGATCATATCTGGCGCTGGGCGAGACAGCAAGAGAGACTACATTTCTGAGGTCTTTTCTCATGGCAGCATATGACCTTTTAGAATATTTCCAGAAAATAAACTGCATCTGACTTCTTCAGAAATGCTGGCTCCCTTGTACGGGTACTGGAGGCACAAAGACACACAGCAAACTGGCACCAGGGGGTTCATGGACAACTGTCGTGCCCCTTCTTGAAACAGAAGTAAACGTAGGTGGGAAAAAGAAAAGACAGGGGAGTACCCACCTCCACACCCTGTATCTGGATTTATATAAATTTTTGTCACAACTACTTAAACAGATGACAGCAGTAAAACAAATCCCTACAGATTTCTATTATTTTCAGTCCTACCACCAAACTTCTCAGATCCTTATTAATCTTTCACACATCAAACAGGATTTTAGACGAGTTTCAGAGGTGGAGCTATAGTAAAATACAAAAAAGGGCTGAACTTTTTGTTTGGGCTTTTTTTTTTAATGAAAAGCAACTCTTACTCTTCAGTGATCCCCACGGATGGATGCCACACAGAGCTACCAGTAGATGTGGAGCAGATTCCTTTTAGCAAGGGCTTACTAAATTAATAGTGTTATCTTAATCTGGATTTTTTTTTTTAATCCAGAATAAATGAATAAAACAATTAAACTGACCATAAATAAATTTCTTATCCCCTTAAACCAATCTGTTGGATTAATAATAGGCACGTTGATCTGGTGGACTAGCATTCAACAAGCAAAAGTGTTCAGCAAATTTTCCATTTACTCACTTTCCCATTCTGAGCATAATCATGAAAACCAAAGCCCTAGAAAAAAACCTGTCCATACTGGTGAGATACAAAATGTGGGCACAGGTACTCTGACATCCTCATACCTCAGCCAAGGCCATAATTTACAGACAGTAAACTAAAGAAGAAGATTCCTTGTTATAGGCACGACAGGGCAACACAGCAACATCAAGACTCTTAAATGTAACAACAAGCTGACAAAAGAACAAAAATAGATTGTTAAAAAGAAGAAAATTACCATTTAAACCTTGCTTGATATTCAAAGTAGACACGTTAAGTCCCTGGATTTCAAAGCTACACAGACAACTCCATTCTGGTGTTAATTAAGTTCCTAGAAAAACTCAGAAAGCTTATTTACTTTTTTTTCCATTGGGAATCATTAACTATGCATTAAGAATCCCAGTCACAATACCAAGCCTGGCATGGGCTTGATAAACTAGCTAGCTACTGCAGCCTATAGTCAGCAATAGTCTGAAAGCACCATTATTATCCAAAGCCTATTATTTATTTTTATAAAGGAATCTAAGACTTTTACAAAAAATAAAAATCAACTCCGCCATGTATGTTACCAATACCGTTCTCTCTTTAGTGCATACTTTTTCTCTCACTTTCCATCTTTTCCGAGACTCTTGTTTCATATGTGATATTTGCACTTTTTGTTGTTACTCAACACAAGCCTCGAAGGCGGCACGTGCTCTTTTCAGCTGGTTATCAGTGCACAGGAGGGTCTCTGCTTGAGATTCCTTGAAGATACAGGGGATGTCTTTTCACACAGCAATTAAAAGCCCACTGGAAGGGTTGGAAAATTTTTAAGGGATTTTTTCAGTCAAGCTCTGATATTTAGGGGAATCACCCACAATACTAACACAAAACATGACAGGTCATACAGAAGGCAACAGGGTCCAATTAGTTAAGTAAGTGCATTAACCTAAGAGCCAACTGCTCTCTGGCAGCCCGCATAAAAATAGGAAATTTCCCAATATAATTCCCAGTGGGTGAGTTTCTACCTCACAGGAAAAAAAAAAACCAACCACAACAAAAAAAACCCAACCCAACCAAAACCAAAAACCAAAACCTTGTCAAATTGACATCCTTACTGGCAGTCTCAGCAGAAATAAAAAACCCTTAGGACTGAGCAAGTATAGAGGTTCCACCAGACATTAAACCTTCAGAAGGTTTAGACACCAGAAAGAAATTCTTTACAGTGAGGGTGGTGAGGCACTGGAACAGGTTGCCCAGGGAAGTTGTGGATGCCCCATCCCTGGAGGGGTTCGAGGTCAGGCTGGATGGGGCTTTGAGCAGCCTGGTCTGGTGGGAGGTGTCCCTGCCCAGGGCAGGAGGGTTGGAACTCCATCATCTTTAAGGTCCCTTCCAACCCAAACCATTCTATGATGCTGTGATTCTATGAAGTGGTTCCTCTGAGCTGCTACAGCAGTGATAGGGACAAGGGGGACTTGCTTGTGTCCCCGTTGCACTTCCCTTGTTTGCACAGGATGGCGTTTCAACACAGCTGTCGACTCAAAGCCTCTCACCAGGGCAAAGAGCCACTTACAGAAAGGAAGGAGGTAGAGGGTGAGAGCATGAACCCCCAAAGCCCCAACCGCTTGCTCAGAGAAGTCAAATAAGGGTTGCAGTGCCACTACCCCCCAAAACTGGAAATCCTGTAAGCAACAGAACCCAGCAGCTTGAACAAACCAGATCTCTTCTGCTACCACAGGCGCTTACTGCAAAGGGAAAAACAAACTTTGCTTTTTTTAATGTGGCGACTTAACATCCCACCTGGTGCGAGCCACAAAACATGGTGATTACAGAAATCAGCCCCCGGTGAGGCTGAAACAGAGCGAGGCAAAAAGCCAGGAACATAATTCCTCGCAGTTTCAGCACCTCATTTTCCTGAAACACATTAACTTTCATGGCAGCACAGTGAGGGTTAGCTGAGATTTGCTAATGAGAGTTTTAAGACACTGAGAATTTGGCCTCCCTCAAGCCAGCGCCCAGAGCAGAATGACCCAAGGTGCCTTCCCCCTCCAGGAGAGAGGCACTGCTTCTGGGCAGGTGAAGCCTCAGCCTCCAGGGTTGGCCTGGAAAAGAGCATCGCTCTGCCAAAGCTCATTCCAGCCACACAAACAAGCTACTTCTTTCATTAACACCCCATTTTCCCTGGTTTTTGAGGTTTCACAATGAGGAAGAATTGCAGTGACATTTCAACAGCCAGATCCCAGATAGCAAATGTCCTAAAATTCCACTGTAGAGCCTGGTAGCTTACTAAAACCCTCAAAGTCAAAACTCAAAGTACATTCAGTTTAAACACACCCTTGGGGGGATTTTATACTAACTACTTTCTATTTCAGACTATTCACTTTAAGCTCAACCAGCAACGCTCCATCACTCACCCAGGAAAACTCCCCTCTCTGCCACCCAATCTCAATCAACCTGCCAAATTAATTATCACTCTGCATTTGTCTATCGCTAAGAGGGGGGAAAAAAAAGCAAATAGATGAACGTGGCAGTGACCCGAGCAAAAATGAATCCTCTGAAACAGAACTAATTAAATCAGCTCAGTGATCTTCTTTCAGCACGACGCATTTCACCCACTCCTTCCCCAAGCATCCTGGTTGCCACATCTCCTCCAACTGTCCTCGGCAGGGTTCTCACGTGGGGCTCAGACGTCATCCTTGTAACTGCACGGTTTAAAAGAAAAACAACTGTCACAGAAAGTTCACCACGATAATTTCACGCTGATGTTTACATGCGAATTCCTGGCCACATGATGTATGCTTCAACCAGATTGCAGTAGGGTTTGACTACCTACCTCAAATTTATGGGATCACGGGCACCCATCTTTGGGGCTTCGCTGGCTCTATGAAACCAGCAGAGCTCAGAGCACTGGCAGTGGGAGGCTTTCCCTTTGGCATCCCAGTCCGGCCTCGCAGCAGAGCTGGCAGGACTAACACGTAGAGAAAGTACAGAATTTGCAGATTTTAAATCACTACCACGTGAGAGTCAGGCACCAAACCTCGCTACCTGCCTTCCTAACCCAGCACATACCCGTGTGTGCGCGACCACAGCATCGGTGACCCCACTGACTCCAAAGGGATGAGTTCAAGGACGCAAGTTACACACACATCTTAAGACTTCCCCATCCTACAGTTTTAAGTGACAGTTCCAACTGTTGGGCTGTAAATTTCCCTGCCGCTGGAAATGGCGTCGTTTCATTCATTCATTGCAGTCGTGCTGTCGGCCAACGTGTGAAGTTCTCTACCACCCCATGCAGTGAGAATACTGAAAGCTATAGGTGCAGGACTGCAAGAGAAACACTGACCTCTCCCTCTCTCGGTGCACTTCACTTTCCATCACTTTTATCTTTATGCAGAAAAAATACAGAGCAAGAGCAAAAGAGGGAAAGGCAACTCAAAGAGGGCAAGAAATGCGGGGTGACAGGCCCACTTGGGGGAACACAGAGACACCGAAGTGGGATGGCTCTTCACCAGGGAGTTCAAACGTGATGTCAATCCCACCTTGCTTTTCTCCTTATATGATTTTTAATACGGTCAGCGCTTCCTTAGATGGCAGGCACATCACGAACAGGCATCAGTACTGAAAGGTACTGAGATCTGGATGCCTGCACAGGCTCCCTGTCAGTTTAGGTAAAGCTTCAGACGCGGGAGCCCTGACAGTGCCCTCTTTGATAATGGGGCATGGGAACAGAACACCACTACACAGAGGCAGGGCTCTGAGTCATCTTGAGGTAGGTGCCTACACAGGCAACAGTTTGTCATTTGCACCCATCTGCTGCTCCAAATCACACACACACACAGTCACATGTGCTTTTCCCCATCTGGATTGCAGAGATGCTGGGATATAAACAGGCAAAAAGATGAAGGAAGATGAATACTGGGCTTGTGCTGTGCAGGGGGAAAACGGCAGTCAGCTTCACCCCCTCTAATGGAGTAATTTTAGTGGAGATTTCTAGAAGTCAAAGTAAAACCAGATTTTTCCATGATTGTAAATCCTGTCTTTCAAACCACTATGATTCTTTAAAAGCTTTGTTTCTAAGATTTTAGTTTTAAAGTAATAAAACCATGTACGTTGTCTTAGAAGGGTATCGTAAAAATATATTCTCCTGTAGCCTTGTCTGCCAACATTTAATTCCACGTGGTCACCCAAGCCATATTTCCATCACGTCACAGTACTGCTAACAGCAAAACCAGAGCCACAAGAGGTGTAGTCTCCATCATAAAGTAAAGGATGCAAAGAATATACGCTATTCAGCGGTGTTGTGGTGCAAATGGATATACCAGGTGGCTTTTCAGAGTGAGAAAGAGAAAGGCTGAGCAGGGCAGAGGGGAAGAGGAGACTGTTCTGCCAGGGCTGACCTCAAAGGACTGGGCTAGAGAGATGTGTGGCTGCCCTGTCCCCTCTGTTTTAGGACCCCAGTTTTGGTTCTGTTAAACTGAGTCACACGAAAGCTGCTAAAATATTCCTTGGCAGAAGGATCTTCCATTGAAAAGATGTCATTTTGACTTGTCTGCCTTTCAGAAACAGACTTCAACAAAATTAAATAGCATTTATGTGGTTTAAAAAAAAAAAAAAAAAAAGTTGTGTGTCAAAAAGGTTCATATATTCAAACCAGAAAGTTCTGAATTTTGCCTTCTTTTATATGAGCAACTACCTCCCCCTCCACCATGGGTCCTTTTTTCCCCCAGAATTTTATTCCTTGCCTAATCTAACTTTGCATGTTGCTGAAATCTACTTCTAAACCAAACTTGATCAAAAAAAGCAGTATTTCTTTTTCTTATGACATGCTGTTCAGTAGTCCCTCAGAAATAAGTCTTTTCCCTTTTATTAATCTCATTATGATGCCTTCAGCCCCTTCTTTTTTTTCTGAAAAAGTAATTTAAGTTCCTTTTTCCTGTGTCCCAAATATTTTTCCTTTATCTCCTTATGTTCAACTTGTGTAAAAATGCTATTTTGATTTGGCAGAAGTGTTATTTTAGTAGACACTAGTATACATCACTTTACCCTATGCAGGAGAGTCCAGATGGAAATGTATTTATGTTTCTAGCTACCAAAACAAACAAAAAAACGAGAAAAAAAACCACACTTCTAGGTGCTAAACAGCTGTGTGCGGATCTGGTCCTGTGACTATGGAAAAGAGATCTCCAGATCTGCATTGATTACAGATACAATCCTGATCCCCTATTGGCATGGCCTGGATGTTGTCCTTTGTTTTTTCTCTTACGCCTGGGAACCAGTCTGGTCTTCTGGGAGACACGGTTAAAAACAATTATTCTGAGTGGCTTTGACTCTCTCTCCGCTATTATGTATCAGCTGCAAATCAGAGACATCTTAGTAGCAACCACTTCTAAAGCCATAATTTCCAGACCACCATACAAACTTGTTAACTCAGACAGGACCTTTGTGAGAAAAAAAATTAAAATTATTTATGTCCATTTCACAGATGAACTGAGGCATTTACCCAGCACAGTACTGCAAAACTGGGAATAGAAACTAAATATTGCAGTTCACGGGATCAGAGCATGGGCTTTGTTTTGATCAACTATTTAAGTCCAATTTCTCTTTTGGGGGAGTTGAGGGTATACACCGGGGAATAGAATTATTCTCGTTTTCAGCTGCCAGGAGATCTTATCACTCTTTCTGAAAGCAAAATGTTCAGCCCTCTAAACATCAGTAAGAGGACAGACTTCACGTATCAACAACCTTCCTTTTTAAGAAAGGACTCAAGTGAAACAGGAAAGATAGGAAACCTCAAAGGATCAGAAATAGTGAAAGTTTTTCCCGTCTATCTGTGGCCAAACACTCAGGCATCCTGCAATCCTCTTTACTCGGTTAGAAGGACTTTAACTAGAGAAAATGACTTGAACAAAGTGAAAAATCGACAGCTGCGCCCAAGACCTGAACTGAACCTTCCCCGAGCTTCAAAGCCACGGAGTCCACTTCAGCTCCACATGTGGATGCGGGGATGAACAGTGAGAGGAAGGGAAGAAGAGCAAAATGCCAGGAGAAAAAGCATTCTTGTGAAGCTTTCTGATTTATTTATCAAGATGAAATGACTGAGGCACATGAGGCATCTCTGGCATGAAAGTGTTCACCATAAGAGCTCCATGAGTATTTTCTCTCTTCCACTTCCCATTCTTCCTGCACAATTCCTTTTTCAGAAAGAGAAATCATAGATAATTGCAATTTACCTACTTTATTGGTAACAAGACCCTCATTCCAGAGATATGAGATGAGCAGTTACATGTTGAAGGTTGAGTGCCTGTGTGCTTTTGGCCCTCTCAATGGGTCCCTTTATCAGGACAAAGCCTCCTTGAAGGGGAACCAGGGCCACCAACAACCTCAGTTCAGGCAAGAGTGACAGAGGCCGAGAAACAGATGCTTTATGAGCTTGAGAGAAAGGCAGAAGAAAAAGAAAAAAAATAACTTCCCTCTTCATATCTAAATATAGAACATAAATAAAAATGCATATATCCTAAATATTTTTTCTAACCTAATACTTTTCTTCCCACACATCCGCCTTGCTCCCTCCAACACACGCCGTGTGGTCCTGGAACCAGTGGTTTCATTTGTTTTGCAGGGAAAGACAGTTCATGTTAAAACACCTGGGCTGGTTAAGGAGAGAGTCAGAAAGTTCAAGGTGGACCAAGGAGCTGGCTACGGGCAGCCAGGCTGATGAGAAGAAATCCAGTTCTTACCAAGGAGCCACATAAAGCGAGTCTTCACGGTGGAGCAGAAAACGCCCCTCTCATTGACAGTCTGTAGCGTGATGTCGAGGAAGAGATGGCCACAGAGGAGAACAGGGGCTCCCAGGTGACACCCCACCACAAGCTTGTAATGACATGCTTTGTTAGCCCTGTGACTAAAAGGTGGGGTTCTACCTAAGGTTCTACAAAGGGATCTAGACAGGTTGGATCAATGGGCCAAGGCCAATGGGATGAGGTTCAACAAGGCCAAGTGCCAGGTCCTGCATTTCGGTCACAAACACCCCAGGCAATGCAACAGGCTCGGGGAAGAGTGGCTGGAGGTGCCCAGCAGAAAAGGACCTGGGGGTGTTGGTGGACAGCCGGCTGAACACGAGCCAGCAATGTGCCCAGGGGGCCAATAAGGTCAACAGCATCCTGGCCTGTGTCAGGAATAGCGTGGACAGCAGGAGTAGGGCAGTGATGGTGCCTCTGGACTGGGCACTGGTGAGACCTCACCTCGAGTGCTGAGTTCAGTTCTGGGCCCTTCACCACAAGTCGGAGATTTGAGGTGCTGGAGCATGTCCAGAGGAAAGCCAGCAAGCTGGTGAGGGGTCTGGAGACCACGTCCTATGAGGAGAGGCTGAGGGAACTGGGCATGTTTAGTTTGGAGAAGAGGAGAAGACCTCATTGCCCTCTACAACTCCCTGAAAGGAGGGTGTAGAGAGGTGGGTCTTGGTCTTTTCTCCCAAGGTAATAATGACAGGACTAGAGGAAATGGTCTGAAGTTGGGGCAGGGGAGGTTTAGATTAGATATGAGGAAGAATTACTTTCCTGAGAGGGTGGTCAGGCACTGGAACAGCCTGCCCAGGGAGGTGGTGGATTCACCATCCCTGGAGGTATTTAAGAGATGTGTAGTCATGGCACTTCAGTCATGCTCTAGTGCCCAAGATTGTTGGTTTGTATCTGTTTATGGGTGAGTGTGGTGTGATGTGGTGGTTGATTTTTTGTTGTTGTTGTTGGGGTTTTTTTGGTTTTTTTTGAGGGGTTGGACTCAATGATCTCAAAGGTCCCTTCCAACCATGAGTATTCAGTGATTCTGGGTTCAGCCTCCATAAGCAACACTTTCCACAATATTAAATACACAGAATCAAAAAATAAGGGGATGGAACTACAGGTAGGGCCCACACACAGAAGTAACGATAAGCTCAAAACATTTGGAACATCTTAAGATGACAGGGCTAAATACTCTTTTTGTAACTCACAGAAGGCACACATGATGATTTTCTGCATTTGGACAGATTATTTCAGAAGTGACGATATTTCTCACAGCATTTCAAGTTTTCTTAGAAATGCCTCTTCCTGGAATCTCAATTGTAGGAAAAAGAAAAAAAGAAAGAAAAAAAAAGAAAGAAAAAAAAAAAGAAGAAATTTCCTCTGAGAGAGGAAGGAAGTTCCTAACAACCAGTTCCGTGAAGGGTGGGTGGAAATTAGATGCAAGGATTGAAAAGTGAGGATTTGTGGCTGATCTGTGATCTCCAGAATGCAAAGGGCTGCCTCTGCATTGGTGGGAAAGCTGCTGAAGGGAAAACCTCAGCTCTGCCTGGTATCAAAAGCTAGCACAGTAGATATGATAAAACATAATAAACAAGCTGCATCCTTCCAGTGAGGAGGATGGGCAGGACAGAAAAAAATGCCAGAACTAAAGCAAGCAATTGCTAAAAATAACTTTATCTCTCCTTCTTTATCTCAAGGGCCGAATTATCTCAGTTGCTACTTTAGAAGACTAGGCAATGTCAGCATCAGAAAGGTCAGAAAGCATGTGAAAATTTACCCAGTAGCTTATCCACTGCTTAAATATTTGCTATTGCAACAGAACATATCAACACAAAAATTCCTACTGTGTTGCTGCATAAATGTATGCTAAGTCTTTATTTTACAAGAGTATGAAAGTTAAAAATGCACTACACGGATATTATAGCTCTAATGTCCTCGCATACTAATACATGAGGTTTTTAGTTGTTTGGTTTTTTTTCATGTATGTGTTTTATTCAATGAAATAATTATTTAAAAGTGCTTTCCAGCTTATATAAAGCAACTTGCAGGAGAACAGAGTAATTCCTTGTACCCAGAATGCAAAGACCACCCGCATATGAGCACAAAACACAACCAGTTGACTTGACTGTAAGATTTAGAACTGGGTTACTTCAAAACTGAAACGCTTCACAAACTGAATTCTCCGAAGATTTTGTTTTGGATGCAGGCACTGAGCGAGAAAGAGGACAACTTTATGGCACCAGAATGCCCTGTTTCAATATCTAGGGACAACACCATTGCAGGTTCTTTCTCCTAGAGTGTTGAACTTAAAATTTGAAAAGAAAAAAACCCGAACCAACCAAAGAAAAACAACCCAGGGGAAAAAAGCCTCAGTATTGCTTCAAGCTCTAGAGGGTTTACTGACCCAAATCAGCTTTTTGCTGTTGCCATAAAGAAACTTCATTCACAGAGTGTTTCAAAATATTCAGGCTGCTTCTGCTTAGGGAGGGGACAAAAAAACACAAAAAAACCCCAACACAACAAAAAAGCTTCATTCGGAAACTTTTCCTGAAATTCCTCCACAGTCCTCCTTGCAAATCTGGTTGTTGGACGCCTCCTGATTTACAAACAGTGGCCAAATTTCCTGACCTTACAAGGCCCGTCCATCTTTCTAAGGTCAAGAGGCACAAAGGAACATGCAGGGGAGAGGGAGTCAGGAGAGCTCCATGAGCAGGAGCTGATGGCAGCCCACCAGGCAGCCTGATGCCCCATCCGGGATGCCCCACAAGGCTGCACTAGGAAAGCATGGTTTCCTTCCCTCCCCTGCTTTCACGTCTGGATCACCCCCAGGGTAGCCCAGATATCCCAGGGGACCTGGTACCCAGGAGTGAGTGTAGCTCCTTGCGAGCTGCTTGAGAGCCACGCTTCTGCCACCGCTTGCGCACAGCAAAACGGGTGCAGAACTGTAAAGAAACACTTCTAAAAGAGCAAAGCCTTAAGGATGAAGGACCCAGCAGACTTCACAGGATGTAGACGTCAGAGAGCAAAGACAGAATGAGGTCAGAGTCTGATCTACAACCCAGGGAGCACAGCAAGCTATATCTAGGCCAACAGTTTGCTGTAATCTTGTTACTTAATGGGAGGCAGAGGGAGAAGAGGGAATATCCTTGGAGCTCCTACAACTGCCAAGCAACGCGCACTTAAAAACAGCCTAGACCAGGGGTACAAACTTAAACCTCCCTAAAGCACAGCACAAGCACTTCGGCTTGCTAGCTGGCACTGCCCATCACACAGCAACCATGTGGGGCAAAACGGCTTTGGAGCCAGGGCTGCGTGTTCCCCTATCGGGAGGTGACTCTACCCCTCTACTCTGCCCTTGTGAGACCCCCACCTGGAGCACTGTGTCCAGCTTTGGAGACCTCAACACAGAAAGGACATGGACCTGTTGGAACAGGTCCAGAGGAGGGTCACGAGGATGATCAGAGGGATGGAGCACCTCTCCTATGAGGACAGGCTGAGAGAGCTGGGGTTGTTCAGCCTGGAGAAGGCTCCGGGGACGCCTCAGAGCAGCCTTTCAATATCTGAAGGGAGCTACAGGAGACCTGGGGAGGGACTCTTTGTCAGGAAGCGCAGTGACAGGACAAGGGGGAATCGTTTTGAACTGGAAGAGGGGAGTTTTAGATTAGATATCAGGAAGAAATTCTTTCCTGTGAGGGTGATGAGACACTGGAACAGGTTGCCCAGGGAAGCTGTGGTTGCCCCATCCCTGGAGGTGTTCAAGGCCAGGCTGGATGGGGCTTTGATCAACCTAGTCTAATGGGAGGTGTCCCTGCCCATGGCAGGGGGGTTGGAACTAGGTGACCTTTAAGGTCCCTTCCAACTCTAACCATTCTATGATTCCATTTGTGATTCCCACCTTGCCAGCCATCTCCTGCCAGGACGGCATCAGCTGTGCATCCTCCTGTGCACAGACTCACCTCTGCTTGGGGACCCAGGTCTAAAATAGATTTCTTTCCTTTGATCTTCACAGCTGGGATGGGACAGAATATAGCTGTAGTTATTCCTGGAGGAGCCTTTAATTTTCATTACCATCCAAGTTAATTTCCTAGTAGGAAGGGGTTGGAAGCAGGTTGTCAACTTTCTTGGAAGAAAGAAGGAAAAAATCCCAACCAAACAACAAACCCAGAGCAGAAGTGTGCTAGGAACATGGCAAGCAGATGGCTGGTTTTGTTTTGCTGTGTCCGGGGGAGTCACAGGTCTGGGATTTCATACCAGGGATGAATTTCGCTTTGATGGGTATCAGCAGAAAGCCTTTCTAATGCTGCTCATACAACAACTTTGAGCCCAACACAGCCTTTGATACCCTGGCTACTCCGCTGAGTGCCCACCCTGTGCAGCAGATGAGAGCTGCGTTGCAAATACTGGTCCAACATGAAAGCAGGGACTCCTCTCTGATTAAGTTGGGGCAGGGGGATAAAAGCATTTGGGCAGGGAGGTAGACTCATGAGGGAGGAAACGCATTTTCTCTCCAGCTCTTAGTAAGAGTGTGGAGAGTCTTCTAACTCTCGAACTAACTATTCGAAACCTGCCTGGATGCCATCCCAGGCAACCTGCTCTGGCAAGGGGTTGAACTAGATGATCTCCAGAGGTCCCTTCCAACACCATTCTGTGATTCTGTAATACATATCTTACAGATATAAATCTGCATTGAATCACAATGGAGGGCACCTCTGCAGAAAGAGATGATCACTAAATAATACTTATGAGAAACCTCAGGTTCAACCAAATCTCCCTGATCCAACAGGGAAAAAACTGGGTATGCCAGACCACAGTGAGCTTTTTGCTCAAAAGGAATGAAGAGAATATGAGAAGGGACTGGGCGTACAGCTCATCCTTTTATCCACTTGGTATACCTAGCTGCACAATCAACAGAATCACTGAATCACTGTTCAGTTTTTTTTTTTGTTTTGTTTGTTTTTAAAAGGCAACACTTCTACCAAGGGATGCAAAATCCATCCTTAAATTAAGTAAGGGAGAAAGAGACAGTGATTAATTGGCAAATTTAGCTGCTCCATTCTTCACCAGTCTCCTCTAATTGTCCCCAAGTCCCCGTGGGAACAGCAGTAAGCAGTAGATTCATTTCAGAGGAGGACAGACCCATGGGACTAGCTGTACCAGGGTGGAATTAATTAATGATTTTTGTCAAATCCCGGCTGAGACAAGAAGAAAAAGCCTGTCCCGCTGACAGGATAGAAACTAGCTTGAAGATGGTAAGACCTCCTTAACTCAACTACGTAAAAATGACCCTGTTAAGAAAAATTCCAAGAAAAAATTGCATAGTGACTCAGTTGTGCACGGTTGTCTGCTTGGTTCACGAGGCATCACCCACACTCTGCACATCCAGCCAATCCAGCACAGGGTATTCCATCCGCTCCACGAGAACAAAGATAAAAAGGACCCTGCTTGTCCATTGTGATGCACCAGGATTTGAAATAATAGCCACAATAATTTCATCAGCAAGCACAGAGGAACAAAGTAGTTTTAATGCAATCTGAAAACTATGGAGTCCTTTATCACTATGCAAGCGGTTTCTACCATAGGGCACGTAAAGCTAAGGAAACTAAAATGCAATATTTTTTTTTTAAAAAAAGTTATTTTGCTGCCAAGGATTTTACTCAACACAGATATTTTGTTTATTTCACACAGCTATAGATTTAACTACGGGAACCTGAGACATGGAGGAGCTACGAGACAAGAAGTTAATTCATATCTTGAGGAGCCAAGAAAAAAAGCGAAGAGCCCAGACTTCTTTTTAGCTCTTGCTGCTTTTTTTCTTTCATTAGCATTTCTCCGAAACTATAACTACTTATTTTCAGTTGTTCCCTCACACAGTGTATTGCCCAACAAACTCCTGACTGCTAAGAAGTTGCACCAGGGTGACCAGGGACTGCTGGAGAATTTCTATAGCCCCAAAAGGACACAGTCAGTGTCAGGACGCAGCATCAACAGCTCAGCCTTCAGCAGCCAGAGTCATATTGTCACTAAATGCAGTCACAAAAAAAGCCAGAAAAACAACTCATTGCATTCTAGAATACAAATTTCCCAATGTAAGGGCTACGCTCTCACACTCTGCGCATCATACAGGGACCAGGTGGTGAAACAGTTCAAGGTAAAACTTTCCTCAAGCCAGAACTCGGTTTGACTCTAAGTTCTCTGGGACAGAAGAAAGTGTCTTTTTGTCCTTCTCTTATGCAGCTTCTAAAAAAATGGAGCCAGATCCCCAACTGGAAATCCTAAGAACTACCATCCCATAAATAACAAAACCCCAAAGCAGCAGTTACACTCAACCAAAAATATCTCTGGCTACCACTGTATATATGGATTTAACTAATCAATCAGTCTGAAAGTCTAATAAAGGTCAATGATGAACCTTTAAAGTACCAGTTACCACAGTAACTGGTAGAAGAACAGCATGATCATGCAGTTCTTAAATCAGAGGCTAAATGCCTAGATCTAGGAAAAGTTTATTATTGAGATTGTTTGGCTGCATGGGAAAGAGGTTTTAAAAACACACTCAAATAGCAACCCTCTTTGAAAACAACCATGCTTATTCCTGTAAGTATAAACTAACATCAGGAAAAGCTAGCAAGCAAACAGGCTTGAATATCAACATGAGAAAAAAAAAAAAAAAGAAAAAGAAAAGAAAAAAAAAAGAAAAAAAAAAAAGGAAAAAAGAAAAAAGCAATATTGAGTCTATTCTGAGAATGTTCTCAAAAATAAAGCTTCCTTCTCATAACAGTAACAATTGGTCCTGACAAACTTACTTCACTTTATATATGAAACAGATTTCAGTCTAGGCACTTACAACGTGATAACTCCAGTCAGAGAAATCTAAGGAAAAAATACTATAGATATCAAGTTTCTGATTCTCTGACTCCTCGACCTAAGGGCTGATTAGGTTTATAAAAAAGTTAAACAACAATATGATGAAAAAAAGAGGCCATGCCCTGGCATATGGTATTATAAACACAGGAAAGTGCCAATATAAACTTTTATCGCGAGACTGGGTTCTTTGTCAAGCTGTGCCTTTCTTCCAAAACATCCTTGCTGCCATATGTCTGCATCTTGCCAGCTGCAGACCTAATAAGAGACTTCTTATTCACGCTGCATAATGTTTTACAGGTTTGCCACGGGGGTCACTCACTGCGAGTCATTTACGTCACAACCCCAACAGCCTCGGAGCTGACGGGAGCCAAAAAATGTAGGTTGGCGGAGGGGAGAGGAAAGGAGGGGGGGGAGCGAGAGGAAACAGCCCATCAGGCTCCCAGCACCGTGATTTTTGTCTCCTCACCAGTGCGCTGAAAGCTGGGCTTTCTGACTTATTCCTCTGCTCTGAGGCCTCCCTGCAGATTTTACACTTCGAAACAAGAGGGGAAATTAAAGACACACGTATTTAGAGATGAAGAACCGCTGAAAGATTTTTTTATTCCCCCTACTCTTGTGCTGCACCTCCTTATTGGCAAGAACCCTGCAGTTCTAACAGGCCAGCCATCAGCCTTGGCCACCTATTTCAAATATTTTTGTGCATTTACAAAAGGCAAATGAAAGACGTGCCACGCACGTGATGCACCGGGTGTAAGCATTTGTTTGAACAGAAATGGAGCTTGCTGCCCAATGAAGTCAGTTTTTTAGAAGCAAAACTGCTACCCCACCCTCACAATTTATCAGCCCAGTCTGTCTCTCCATAATGGTTTTGGGTTTGTTTTGTTTTCGAATCAGTATCCAATAATTGTAGAGGAAATATATTTTCAAATCTGCGTGTTATTACGGTGCTGCAACCACAAAGAGAAATACTACCACAAAATCTAAAAAGGCAAAGGACCAAATCTGGAGCTGTGACTGGAGTGACCAGCGCGTCTCTTCCATCTGCCTGCAATCCTGGAGGCAGGGAAATATTTGTCTTTCCTCTTCACTCCCTTTCCCATAAACAGAGAATGACAGAGATGGGTGGAAAAATGAGGGCAAAGTAGAAATTTGCTCTCTTTGCTGTTGGAATAATTTGCTCATTTAATGGCCAATGAATTGAGTGTTGAACAGCTGAACAGTGTTGAACAATGTCATCCTGCACACCCAATTCAGAGCCATGCTAACAAAGTCACGCACTGCAGGCAGCAAAGCTGCCGTGTAATCAACCAGTAAGTGATGAATAACAATCATAGAATGGTTAGAGTTGGAAGAGAAGATCATCTAGTTCCAACCCCCCTGCCATGGGCAGGGACACCTTCCACTAGAGAAAGGAGTCAAGTCAACATTTCAAGGATTTTTGGGTTTAAGTGTAGGTATTCTGTAAGTGTAAAACACTGAAAGGGGAAAGGGCACTCTTGAAACATTTTCAATTCTTGCTCCACTTCATTAAGTTGGGGCTTTTGCTTTCCTTTCTGATTGACTCGGGGAATAAGAAGCTTTTTACTTCAGTATTACTCCATCCTTTTAAACGTTTCAGACTCTATACAAATGTGAAGTCCAAAGGAAAGCAAGATGCTTACCTTTTCTTTTTCTTATTTTTTGAAACGCTAGCTAGCTAGCTAACAAGGCAGGACTATTTAGTAAAGGAAACAGCTGCAATGGAAAGTGTCTTGGAAAATACAAGGCAGGTATTTCCATGGAAAGTTTAATAGCTACAAAAGTTAGTTTGCTAAAATTTTCAACATTTAAATGGTTTGTGCTAATCTGTGTTTTTTTTTCCAGACAAAAGACAACAAGTTTCTATGTCCCTGTCTCTCATTTGATCCCTACACAGCCATGATATGAAAAGCAGATAGTGTGCTTTAAGGGCTCCAAGTCATAGAACCATATGAGAACTGCAATTTAGACTTTCAAAGTACCAGCCTTCCAGACTGAGCTGATCACACCAAACAGAACTTAGAAAATCATCAGGGACAGCAGAAGGTGAAAGCAATAACCAAAGAAACAAAAGAGTCTTTTGAATCACCTTCTTTGTTCAAAATTACCTACGTCTAAAAGACGCAGCCCTGCTACTTGCAGGCTATAAATGCACCATCTGCATAAATGCAACAAAACCCTGTGCATCCCCCCATCCACAGCGTTTGTAGGAGGGGAGAGAGGTGGAGGAGCAAAGCATTCTGGTCAAATCCAGAGAGACATTTATGAATTCAAGAAAACCTCTCGCTGGAGAAACACAGATCTTTCAGGTCAGTAATCCCTAATCAAAGCTGCAAATAGCACTTCAGAGCTATGACGCATTTTATAGCTGCATGTTAAAATTAGTATTATAAGCACTGAAAATACAGTAGCTCTGCTGGGAGTCCTGTTAATGAATGCACAGGAAGCGTAGCACTAAAGTCCTGTGGTACATACACATGCACACGCTCCTGTCAACTAACCTATAAACATTATGTGCACTAAATCCAAAGTCATGGTCCTAGTCTATTTTTTGCCATTCTTCCCATAAGAGAAACTAAAAATAGGCCCATGAGAACCATGCATGAGACTCTACTCTTCAAATGTTTAACTCTTGCAGTAAAAAACTGCCAAGCACTGTTTTTGAAGAGATCTTTCAAGGAGTTTGCATTATATAGATGAAGGATATTTTCATATATATATATATATATATATACACACACACACACGTATACAACACATTGAGCTAATGAGAACCCTAAGAAATTGTGGGTGCACAGTATCGCCTACTTCCATATATCTCCAAAGTTTATTTATATATCATCTATCAAGGCAAATAATAAGACCTGGAGAAAATGAGGTCATGACCTCATGCAGCTCTGGAGTCCTACTCATATGCACAGGGGAGGAAAACCAAAAAGCAAACCAAAAAGTCCTGACTCTTGAAGATTCGTTGCTACAAAATCACGCAAGGTTACACAGCCAGGTGTCAAAGAATCTTACCAATACACTGGTGTCCTGGGTTGAGAGACACAGGACTAACGTTTCTTCTAGTGCTGGGGAAAATTGCACTTTTAGAAGACTCTAGTGTCTGAACTTGTGAAAATATTGACTTCATAGCCAGCCAGGCTCTGTGGGATTCAAGGTTTTAGTGTTTTCCAGCCTTGCCAAGGCGCAGGGACAAGGAGGAGCAAGGCCTGGGCATTTGACCCAGGTTGGCCAACAGGATTATTTCATACCATGAACATCACCTTCAACACAAATTAGAAAAGTCTGCTGCGTAGCTCTCTCTCCCTTGATGGTGGTGGGTCCAGACAACTCCTTGTCCCGGTGCCGGAGCCCTGAGGCTTCCCCTTCCTCCTGAAGCCATTGCGCTGGCAGTGTCCGCCATTTGCTGAGAGAATGGGCTGAATATAATTCCTGTATATCTTATATCAGTATTGGGATTAGTAATGGTTCTTTAGTATTATTGTTAATTATTTAGTCTTAGTCTATTAAATCTATTTATATTTTAACCCTTGTATTTCTTTGTGTTCCCCTTTCTGGGTGGGGAGGAGTCATCAGGTGACAGAATAATTGTCTAAATGACAATGGATTGTTATGGGTTTTCTCAAACCATAACAACTGTAAAAAGGAAGAGCTGTTAAATTTAAATGAAAGGTGTACCGGTAATAAAAGCAAAACAAAAATCACCTTGGACCTGCGAAGGCAGCCAAACAGCAGGAAGACGGCCCTCCAACGCGGCAAGTGGCGAATAGACACCGCAGAATGCTAAATCCAGCAAACCTCCACCTTCCCTCCCCGCTCCTCCAGAGAAACGCTCCCTTGGTTGTATAAGGACAGACAATCTTCCTGTGGCTGTGCCTCAGCCGTGGGAAAGGGCATGTACCATCTCCGGCTGCAGCAAGCTCTGGGGAGCAGATGGCAGCAGAGGCAGATGGCGGTGCACACAGGTTCCGCGGGGCTGGGAACGCACAGTGCTGCATCTTCCAGAGAGGAAAAACAAAGATGCCAAACTGACTTTCTCGATGCCTATGATGATGTTTATTTTCAGGGGCCAGCGCTTCAAGGAAAAAGAACTGCTAGATTTCTGAAATGATGCTCAGCACTAAAACAGCTTGATGTGCTCCCTCCACCTTGGTGAAGAATTGCCTGAGTCTTTGCCTCAGCCAACCATCACGAACACCATTTCAGTTTTATCTCATTTCGTTCATTAATGGTTATGCTTTGTGCTTACAGACTATTGAACTGCTTCTTCACTTTTGAGAAGGAGACTAAACAGCCTTATCTCCTTGGTACAATAAGGAAATGGAGAAGGAAAAATTGTCTTCTGGTGTGAAAGTTAAGAGTCACCACCAGGAAAAAAGCCCGAGTGTCTCAGCTCCAGCTCCACATGCTACGTGCGTCCAAGTGACTGCAAAGTGATAAGGTCATGAGGAATTGGAGGGGAGAGGGAGCAATCCTGGGAAGAAATCTGCGGTATCAATGAATAGGGGCACAGGGGAGTAAGAGATCCATCATGGGACACGGCAAGGAGCTGGGATTAGCCAAGTCAGAGTGGGAACAAATGGAGTGAAAGAGACTAGGAGCCAGCCTGGTACCAAGGGAGACAACAGGAGGGAGTAAGGAAGTGTAGACTGGGATCTTCAACAAAACACGCCACTGGTGAACGCCCTAAAGGTTAGAACAGGCCCACGAATAAAGATTAGAAATCCGAGCCAGGGAAAAGACTTGGGAAGATGCATCAAGAGTGGCAAGACCTGGTAGAAACATGCTAAAGCATCCACCCAACAGACCACACACACATTTCAAACTTGGGGTAAGACACACAACACTTAAGGCCAGAAGGCAGGCAGAAATCCAATCCCTCCGAATTACTGGTACACCTGAATAATGAAAAACTCAGGATGAAAAATGTATAAAAGGCTGCAAAGTAACAAAAAATCCACAGAGCGATCTTTAACTCAAAATTCTAATTTTACTTCACCCTTTCTTGTTTTGCACAGCGCAGAACCTAACAAAGTGGCCACAAAGTATTTCACTGCAGGGTCCTTCCTACCTCATTTGGCACACCAAGTGAGTGCTGGCTACAAATGCTTTTGAATGAGCAGCTGCGTTTTCTTCGGTATATATAGCACTAAACCTTCTTAACTTCAAGCTATGAAAATTCTCCTATCTGTTCTTTTTTTTCTGGGAGCTTTTAACATTTATCACCACAGCCTCTGAAAGCTTCAGAAATACTTAATGGAATAAGACTTCCTTAAGGAAGAGAAAGCTAAGACAAAGAGTGTGAGGTCAAATACATCTACTAATTTGAAAAGTACAGTATGAGAAAACCAAGGCCTATTTCTGAGAATTTGTCATAATATATAATACTTTCCATATTTAAAACAGTTCCATTGATCTCTGGAAGCATTCAGTAAATAAGATAAAGAGTCAAGCAGTCATAAAACCAGGAACTTACTTACAAGAATCTGGATTTTCAACAAATTGCCTAGTACTGCACAGAAAGTCAGCGCTCTAGGGTATCATTCACCTACCTTAACCCTGAAATTTTTCCTCCTGCAACCTCCTGACTCATTCTCTAAATACATTCTGGCATCCTCAAAAACCTGATCTAAGAAAATATTGCTTCCCTTAGTAGAGAGTTCAGATTTACACCCAGCACAGGTCTGATCTGTGAAATGTCTGGGTCAAGGCTCCTATAGAAAAGGAAATATGCATAGATGCATATGAGATGTATACTATTTTAAAGGCTTAGGACAGAGGCAACCATGAAGGGGATTAATGGGATGCAGGCTAGTTAAGCTCATGCAGTAATTTTAGCCGCCTTCTTATTTCTAAAAGCTCAATAAATCCTTTTACAATGTTTTTCAGTGGATTCTTGAGGTATACAGTGAGAAAAGAGAGACCTGTCTTCATTTATGCTTCAGGTTTCATGAATATTTAAAAGATGCAGCAAGTGAAATTACCCAGTGTGAATGAGCTCAGAAATTGTGTCTCAAAGTATAATCAAAAATCATTTTAGGCTCAGATTTAGTTATTTATTTTTTTCACTTATGCAAGACAACTTCCATTTAACTGATTCAGTAGAAACATCAGTTTCTATCCAAAAGAAGAAACCAGCCCTTCAATCAGAAGCTTGGGTAACCACATGCTGTCATTAAGAATGAAAGAAAAATGTTAAACACCTCTCCTACCTTCTAAATGTATTCTTCATTTAAGACCAATATTGCTTTGCTAACAATCTATTTTCCTGGCACCTTGTTCTTTAACCTAATTATTTGTAAGCTTCATTTTTCAATAGTGTTCTTCCAGATGGGTTTTTTGACATGCACCGTTATTTAGTTATTGGTGCTTCTATGTAATTTACTTCATTTTTGAGGAAAGAAAAAAAAAAAACTGAGAAATGATGTTACAATGAAGCCTGGATAAGGATGAATGGACACTTGCATTTTAGGCTGCTGCTTTATCAGATGTCTAATTTAATGGAGGATATTGATGTTTGTGCTCAGGTCAGGGGAAAGACAGAAGGAATTAACATTTGAAGTCCAACTGGTACAGCAGCAATTAGCTGACTGCAATTAGAGACTGTAAAAACAAGAGAGGTCTCAAAGTCAATTTGCTTTTGAAGCCCTCAGACAAGTGACTTTTCCTCCTCATTCACAGAATTAATTTTTCTTTTTTTCTCTCTAGCAAGCAAGTCTGTAAGGCTGACTATTTACATATTCTGAGTTCCAAGAAGGAAAGCTGCAAAATATCAAAATAACTATTACAAAGAGGATCTTTATATTGAAACATAAAACCTTCCTACAACAGCTCTACTGCTTACAGTAGCTTTAGTAACCTGGTCAACATGAAGAAATCCACTTTATTAAAATATTAACATTTTTATATCCCATGTAAGACTTTTTGTTCTTTTTTTTTCCTCTTTCTTCCCACCATACCATAAAAAGCTCCTGGACTTGAGTTTAAATCAGCTTTTACTTTGTATTAGGTTTCCAAGACTAATTGTATATACCTATGCGTACATTTAGAATAAAACATATGCTTAGCACAAGCCAGTTTCAAAAACCCCTAGGATTCTTCAGAAACATACAGAACTTTGGCTACATATGCTCTAGTGCCCAGAATTACGTAAAAAATTAAATTCTATTAAAAAAAATAAGCTTAAAAAACCCAAAACAATGACAAACAAAACCAAACTCAACCAAACCTCACTTGGTGTCTCTAAAACAAAATAGTTAAAGTCCATATAATTTTGCTGGCTCACTCAAGACTGTGAATACAGAAAAATCAGTGCTCCCTATTGAATCAATCTCTTCCTCAGCAAAAGGGACTCAGGTACCCCATGGGTGATGGCTGTAGCCTACCACTGCCTCTGGTTGCATGCCAGCATCCCTCCTGAGCTCCTCAGCACACAGCTCCCCTTTGACATCTAGGTGTGACAACTCTGCTGCACCATCATCACAGTTCCTCTGATGCAGAGGATGCTAGAGCCATTGGGTTGAGGTCTACCAAAATTGGCAGGTCTCAGAAACTCAGAGGGGGACAAAACTTCAAGTAGCACAAATAAATAAAGAGGTTGGATTTAAAAAAAAACAGAAAATAAATACAAGGAAGGCAAGTGTCACAATAAGAGTAACAATTGCTTTTTGGACCAGGAGGGGACATAACCAACATGGTTACCACAGTAACAACCATGCATATGATCACCTTGTAATCAGAAACATCTGACTGAGGAAGACTTATAAAGTCCAAAACATGAATGCTTTTCCCTTTTCTATGCATAAGGGAGACCCACGTTTAAACTCCTGTTGAGTCCCCACCTCTTTCTCCCAAAGGAATAAGGAAACAAGGAGAAACGCTAGAGCTGGACAAAGGACAGAGAGTTCTGTTCAAGGAGCCTTGGGATCAGGCAGCATCTTTGTCTGATTTCAGGAGGTCCTTTGGTGGTTCTGTGATGCGTCCCCAGATGAGCCGACAACCACGAGGACAGGGAGGAAAGTCTGCTTTTGAGCCAAGGAGGTGAGGAATGGGTGTACAAGCCAACCGCTTGGTCCTCACTGCTGCCTCCAACCCCCCTCTCTCAGCTGAAGCCTCGGCAGAAGCCCTTGTGCTTCTTCTTCAAAGGTAAGGAAAGGCAGTGGAGAGACCAGGCAGAAACCTGTCCTGCTTTCCTTCCTCCATCCCCACCTGGGCCAAATTCTAGCAAGAGACAGAGAATGGGAACAGTGAATGAGTATCTCACCTTTGCTACAATATCATTTAAAGCTCCAGGTTTTTTTCCACTCTGCTTTGGAAAGCCTGAAGTAGTAAAATTAAATTAAGCAGTGTCTTTTGATTACTGCCATGGAAAGGGTGATGCCCCAGAAGTCACATCTGCACTTCCACAGTTAGCTCGCACACTTGAGCATAAGTTGCAGTAACTTCTACGATGTGAAAAACCTGCAAACTTGCTCAAGGAGAAGCCACCCAGAAGTATTTCCCCACGGAGGGGGCAATAACAAGATTGTAAAAGCCAAAAAAAAAGGTCTTGACTCCTGATAATTATGAGTTCGCCGGAGACACATGGAAATTCTTACAGGTAGGAAAATCTCTGCATGCTGAAGATGCATAGCATTTATTTTCCTGCATCAGACCCACAGGAGGTAGTAGGTAGGTGAGTACTGCAGGGTTGCCACTGCCCAAACCCCAGAAAAGAATCCAAAGCAGCCAACCGCACATCAGTACCTCTCCTGTGAGGAGAGGTCATACTTTCCAAAGTCAACACCTTTCTTCCCTCTCTGGTTTGGGGGGAGGAGGGAGGGGGACGCAAAAGAGAATTTTTCAAGAGTTTACAAACCAAAGCCAGATAAAGCTGAATCGTTTTTTTTACTCTTATCTACACACTGAGAAATACAGTCTACAAAAAGTCTTTCATTTCCTTTTGTCCAGGCCTGAAGCTGGTTGAGAGTAAGATTTGAAAGACCCTGCTTTCACATTTTTTTTCATTACATCACTAAATATGACTCTACAAGTAAAGGAGCCTACATGATGCAAGCTTAACCTCTTTGGAGAGGAAGACTGTTTCTTTTGGACTCCTTTACAAGTTCCTGACGCCAATGGCAGAGTTGAAATTCAAGTATTTGAAAATCCAAACCTGGCATTTTCTTCCTCAAATGCTCTATCAAGCACCAGCCCCCTGAAGAGCAGGAAAAATGAAGATTCTTCCCATCCCTCTCTCATTTTCCATTTTTCCATCCTTTCTCTTTTTTTTTTTCCCCCTCCACAAAAGAGCAAGAGAAACCTCCTCCCTTCCCTCTTTTTTGTGGGCAGGGATGGGGAAATAGGAACCTGAAACAGCTTCCCAGCCTGTTCTAAACATGTGGGCAGCCTGTTCACTTCTCCAGCTTTTTCACTGGCTCTTTTCCATCATGAGCTCAGAAAACACAGAGCCATCCCCAAATTTTACAAGCACCAGACTGTTCTGCTTCTGCAGACTCCATCAGTGAAAATGATGAAGCAAGACAGGAAAACATCCCTCCTTCCCCTACCTTTCATTTATAATTGACCTCTTTGATCCTCTCCCTGGAAGGGTCTGAACTTTTCCTTGAGGTAAGCCAGCCTGATGACAGGAAAAACAAAAATTCAATATTCAGTTCAAGAAACATCAGGGGTAAAAGAATGAAGTCCCTGAGAGAAAAGCAAAGGGGAAACTTGGAAGTGGCAAGACTACCAACCTCCTGAAAGAGAACAAACCCATGACAATGTTGTCTTTCTTGCAAGCAAGCAAATACATCTGTGAATTTCTAGATTACTCAAGCAGTGTTTTCAAATACTACTTCCTAGGGAAACAAGTAACAAAAAAGGAAAAAAGAACACCAAAAAGAAGCACAATTTTTTTATCGTTATTAAATGTAGCTTGTCATTTTTGTCAGAAGGAACAACATCAGGGATCCATGTGAAAAAAGCCTGGGAGTACACAACGGCACCTGAGATACAAGGAACTAGGACCAAAAAAAATAATAGTTATTCTTCCTAGTTTCAAAGAGCCTGAGAAACTCGATACATTTGTCTAATGCATTTTATCATCTGTGTTATTGCAATAACCAACATCCTGGAGAGACACTGAGCTATTCCCTTGCCATGTTGGCCTTTCAGAGAGTACCTCTCAACCACTGCAAAAAACCACGCAACCACAATGGCCCATAGGGCTAGCTACAAATTTGGGCTTACCATGCATGATGACAAAGACTGGAAGAGAAACTGGTACATCACTGCCAAAGATCAACACTGAGGAACAAAGGAACAAACACGGCAGCATTTGTTCACAGTTTGAAGGCAAAGCCCAAGCATTGGGTCACAGTCCAAGCTAAAGCATCATTCTACTTTTACAGTCTCATGTCCTGCAAATTTAGTTTTTATTTTCCATGAACGCAGAGAAAAAGCTTGATCTCCAAACTTATGGAAGAAGCCATCAACTTTGAATGCCCAAAGTTCTTTCAGAAACCAGTCAATTAAATATTATGGGTAAATCTCAGTTTGGATTAATTACAAGATTATTAAACTCTGATTTAAACTTAAGCATAAGTTTTTGAATCATGAATCGTTTAGGTTGAAAAGGACCTCTTGAGATCATCTAGTCCAAGTGCCTGCTCAAAGCAGGGCTCACATCACAATGTTAGATTAACTCAGGGTGTTGGCTCAGGTGAGCTTTCCATCTCCAGAGTAGATGTGCCACAGCCTCTCTAGGCACTGTCCTGGTCTTTTACTGTTTTTGCTGTGAAAAATTCTTCTATGTAATCTGACTTTCTCTTGCTCTGCTGATTGCCTCTGGACCTTACAATATGCATCTTTGAGAAAACATCTGGCTCTACCTTCCCCATAATCCTCTTTTAGGTAGTCTGAAGAGAGCAGAGATCACAGCCAGCTCCTCGGTCTCTCCTCCCAGCCTTGGTGGCCCCACCACTTGAATCCTTGCTTGGCAGAGAAGTAAAGCAACACACAGCATGTCACAGGACGCCTTAGGATCCCTGGAGGGAAGGAAAGGATCACTTCCACCAGCTGGCCAGCTGCAGCCTCACAAGGGCAGCGGGCTCCTGATGAGCCCCCATGGCTGGGTGGGTGCAGCAGTGACTCAGGATCTGGCCTGACTCGTTGCTGGCTCATTTCCCTGGAACTATGGTTGCCTTTTGAGCTAAATCAGTCAAGAGTGTTAATGGACTGCTGAAAAGGGTAAGTTGCTACTTTTGTCCTCATTAAGGTATCATGATTCACTGTATTCTGCCTACTGCGAACACCAGAGTGCTGTGACCGGAGTGGAGCAGAACTGATACTGTATTTGCGACAACTGTTAAAGAGTTAATTTTCTTGAAAAAATCCCACAAAAAAGTGTCACCCTTCGACTTAACAATGTCACCTATACAACATAAAAGGCTTTGGGTGGAAGCACAGGTAGCCCTAAGGCTGACAGCTGTTTAACCATTATTGGACTAAGGCCATAGTCCTATGAATATCTATCCTTCTAAACTGAAGAGTTTCTTAATGCTACAAAGAAAAGGTTAACCAGCACCCCAAAACAAATCTCTTTCCCTCCTACTCCCAATGTGCAACAAAACAAGAAAACCACAAGCAACTATTGATCAAACAAAACACCTGGTTTCTGGCATATGACCCCCAACTCTGCACTAAATCACAGTTTTGGACTTGTCATACCGCAAATCAATGCAATGACAGTAAAGAAAGAAGGCAAGTGTTCAATCTGCTGGCATCATAGCTCCATCTACCTCCCTAGCTTCCAGAGCACACCCAGCTTGCAGAGAGAACTGTAATGTGTTTATGCTCCCAGATGTTTCTTCCAAGAATAGAGCCATATTGCTTTAGGAGTACCCAAGCAAGGATTTGTTTGTGCTCTGCAGAGAATGTACATCCAAGTCTTCTGCACACACCCCCAAATAATCCTCTCTTACAGCAGGTACAGTATAACACTATCTTAATTGTTTAAGTCTTTCTCTTCAGCATGCCAAAAATCTTTTGAGGTTCTGCCAAGAATATTTAACTAAGTGCTCCCTTAGAAAGGCAGTAAGGGAAAAAAAGAAAATCAAATGAGTTTAAAGAGAAGGTCTTTCCTTTTTCTCTTTGATAATTATACAGAAAATATCTCCGTCTGACACCGAAAAAGGCCACCGTACAAGAAGAGAAGTGCTGTTGGATTTTTTTTTTCATGGCAAAGGCTTGAGATAGAGCCTATTGCTGTTGTTTTACATACAGTGTTACGCGCAGAGAGACTTTTAAGATGAAAATGGCCCACCATTTCCATATTGATACAATACAGGTGAGTTTTCCTTGTTTATGCCAAGTTACTATTTTAGGTATTTTCCACTGAGAAAATCTACTCCAGCTCCATTTCGTCCAGTTTTTGACTCCTATGTTACCTGAGATCAGCTATCAGCAATACATGTTATGTCACTCCTCTGGTGAAGGCTCAGACCCATTTAACACGTTATATGGATCACTGCTACCTTCCCTTTCCAACAGCATCTGGGAACATCATGTTGAAATACTTAGCACTGAATCACAGAATCACAGAATCGCCTAGTCCAATCAATAAAAAAAAAAAAGAGAAAAAAAACACCACACACACCACCACATTCACACCACACAAAACACCACTCAACATTAATCCATATCCCCAAGCACCATGTCAACTTGTCTCTTGAATACTTCCAGGGGTGGTGCCTCAACCACCTCCCTGGGCAGTCCATTCCAATGTCTGATAACCCTTTCAGGAAAGAAATATTTCCTAATATCTAACCTGAACCTCCCCTGGTGCAACTT
>JAOTQQ010000001.1:69555544-69605573 GCA_026546715.1 Gallinago undulata | reverse complement strand
GGGAGAAGAGACCGACCCCCGCCTCTCTACAGCCTCCTTTCAGGGAGTTGTAGAGAGCGATGAGGTCTCCCCTCAGTTTCCTCTTCCCCAGACTGAACAACCCCAGCTCCCTCAGCCTCTCCCCATAAGGCTTGTGCTCCAAACCCTTCACCAGCTTTGTTGCCCTTCTCTGGACCCACTCCAGCACCTCGATGTCTTTCTTGTGGCAGTTACTCTACAGTTATTCAATTATGTAATCTGTTGTTTGGAATGGCGTATCGCTTGTACGTGGCCAGGTAAGGGTTGCCCCATAAATGCTGGAGCTGCTGCAGACGCTTAATATGCAGTGGCAGATGTATCTGACAGGCAGCAAAAAGGACTCGGCATCCTTGATTTACAGTACTGGCATGCCTGCAAGTACAGCAACTCTTCTAAATAAAACAGGGCCAAGAGAAACCAACTTTTTGAGACGTCTAGCTTACAAGGGAAAAAGAAAAGCTAGAAAATAAGTAAATTTTTAATCTGACTGGGCGACGTTTTAATACTGGCTTATGGTGCCAGCAAAGTGGAGTATCGAAGATTTGTTGGGTGAACAAGTATTATGTCACAGAGGATGTAAAGAAGTACTTTAATAAAACAGCCCATTGGGATTTTACTGATCTTGCTGCACACAGCTAGACGATCAGGGGGCTCAGACTGTGTGTGCATGTTCATGGACAAGCGTATGCAGACTAGCAGAGGCTCAGGCACAGAAAAGCACCGATACGTGTATCTGACTGCCCTATGGCACTGCAAATGTGTGCAAAAACAAACACAGTAAAATACATGGCAGGACTTGTACAGTGAGCAGAATAAAAAGCACAGGCAGGTTGGAACACTTCCCACTAAAACAGAATTCATTCTTGAGGTATTCGTTTCAGTGGAAATATGCTTTTTCTCTTATTGAATTTAATAAGGAGATCTGCCAGTTATTACAAATGCAGAAGGAACAGCTACCCTGAAAGCCCAAGCCAGTCGAGAACATTAAGCCCTACAAGTCTCAAAAGGTTTGTCACTCTTAATGAAAGGCCCAGGCGCTGCATTAGAAATCAAATCAACCCATAATAACTATTAAATCGTACATCAAAGAACACAAAACCTCTGGAAATAGGATACGGAACTCATCGACTCCCACCTATCAGGCCAAATCTACCCCGGGTCGTGAGCAGCCAAAGGGGTTACCTGCCCGATAACCGTTTGGCAGCTTCTGCAGAAGAAGTTAGATAAGTCTACGCCGCAGAATCATGGCGCTGCGCGAGGCTAGGTGAGCCAGCTCAGGGACGGGAAGTTGCCTTGCCACGTCAGTGTGGTACAGTGTCCAGGCTAATTAGCGGCTGCTCGGGGCACAGGCTAACACTGCTTCCAAGACCACAGCTGTATTCCCGCGCAGCACTTTGCTGTCTAGACACACCAGCCCATTTCAAAGCCAGCGCCTCCCCGCCAGCCCTGTGCAGCTTGGAACAGAAAGGTGCTCCAGAGCAGTAAAAGCAATCGCTGCACTCATGCTGGCTCTGACTGGGAGCCCTGACGTGCACAGGGGTGACGAGGACACAGCAGACAGGGACTTACCTAACCCGAGATGCTTCCTGACAACGCCCTCTGCCCAACAGGCATAGGACAAAGTGAAGAAAAAGCAGGACAAACTTCCTTCGACTTCCAGGTGTCGTGGCAAGCCACTATCCATCCAGCTCTCTCGGGATGGGTGGACCCAAGGAACACTTACAAGGGGCCTGCCAACTTTCATGCTGAAAACTTTAAGGAACTTTACTGTTCTGCTTTACATTGTAAAAGACACAAAACAGTCGGTGACACTGTGGGTGTATAGGAGTGCCTCAGGCACTTTCACTTAACCTAGGTATTGTGATACCCATATGAGAAAAACAACAGTTCTGTCAACTGCCAAGTTAGTAAGAAACCGATTATTTAGGTATCTAACTGGTAGGAAAGCTCTGGTCGTCCTTTGCTCTGGCCAATTTATTATATGCTGAATTTAAAAGCAAAGAGCAATTTTATTTTTCCACTCTCTGTCGGTAGAGCAAATGCGCTAATGAATACAGTGATGAAATGAATGCAGCGATGACCATTTCAACCAATGAGCCCTGAAAACTGCAGAAGTGTAGAACATTTGCTCGCTCTACTGAGCTGTGCAACAAAGCAACAGATGACAACCTTATGCCTCAGTGTTTTGTGGTGCTTTTCTTAATAACAAGGATCAAGAAGGTACTCAAAGAAAAAGCACATATTTGTCCTGTTAAAGAATCTCACATCTGATGCTTCTCTAAAAACAGTAAAAAACCCAACATCATTGCCTCTTAGTCTCAGTAAAATTATTCACCTTTGCATCATAGTTTCAGAATTCTAGCTAAATGAAAATGCATATACAGACAGTGGTCAATGTGATAGAAATAAAGCAGCAAATAAGCTGCAGGGAGAAAAGTAAGGACTAGATTCTCATCTCCCACTATTCCTACAGTAACTTTCTCCCTTTGTTTCTTGAACAGCTGCTTCAAAAAACTTCACCTGGTTGGTTCAGGGTTGTTTGGTTGTTGGTTGTTTGGGTTTTTTTTGTTGGCTTGCACCCCTCTTCCCAATTTTTAGCTCCACTGACGAGAGTGGATCCTACTTCCTCCATCATGTTCTAATTAAAATGAAGATGGTCTTCTCTGAACTTCTTAATGCAACTGTTACGGCAAACTTCACTCTAAAGCAAACTTCAAAAGGGTCAAACGACAAGTCATTTGCATTGATGTAATCAAAAAGAAAGACAAAATAAAGTACATTTATGAATTTGATAGTGTGTACATACGAGCATATTCTTTTCAAAATAGCTTTGATCTGGAGAGTGAAATCCCAATATAAAGAATTTTAGACTTCGGTCATCAAAATATCTATGTGCATAATTATTTCAAGAGAGCAAAGTAACTTACAAATTGCCAGTAAACGCAGAAATGGAAAGCAGCAGGTTCATTTCAAGCACAAGGCTGTCATCATTCTTCTCTCAACCACCCCTCCCTGTGCATTTCTCTAGCAAAACTTAAGGCCCATTTATGAATAGAAAAGAGAAAGAGCAAGCTACAAACCGTCATCTGGAATCAGATTCAGTGGTCACAATTGGCAGAAGTTATGCTATTAAGCTGGGGGTGAGAGTATGGTCACTGTTGAATCCAATGAAGACTGGAAGGAATCTCTGTTACCTAAGGTCATACACTCCTGCCTTGAGTCAGAATCACTTACGGTGGTAACATTTCTGACAGACACCCAGTTACCCTAATGTGACAGCACTGGTTCCATTGCCAGTGCAAGTAATCCTACTCTATACTAACATATGCAATAGATGATTTCTTCCTCTTTGTGAGAGCCTTTTGAAGACTCATGTTACTCCTCCAAACTTTTCTTGACTCGGCTCATATTCTGTTAATCTTTCTTCAGAGGTCATGTTTTCTTTGTCTCCAGTCACGTTAAGGTCTCTCCTCTGGACTTGGGCTGATATCTTTCCTGGAGCACGCGGCCCAAAATTAGAAATAGCCCAATCTGAAGCCAAAGAATTTCAGAGCAACGTAGAAAGGTTATGTGATTAGTCTTGCTGACACAATAGTTTAGTGTAGGTATTCATTACGGTACTAACATTTTTCACAACAGAACAGTATTTTTCCAAGTGAGGGCTCTGATCCACAACAAACCCAGATCTTTTTCTAAATAGCTGCTCCAAGCACATGATTCCCTGTCCTCCTTAGAATTGTTTAGGTACAGTAATCTGCATTTATCAAGCTGAGCTGCAGTTCGTTTCCCACACTGCAACCGCAACTTGCCCGGATAAATTTTGAAATTTAAACCTGTTCTGCAAAGTAGTGACAGTCTCTCTTAGCTCCATGGGGTCTTCATATTTAATTAAAGTTCCCTGAAGTTCATCATTCAGCTTGCTGGTGAAAATACTGTTATTTTCTTCCTTTCATTCTTCCAGATGCTTAAACATAATTTGACTATTTTGCTTCAATGTTGTTGTTTTTTTTAAGAACTGAACAACTAAAATTTCCTACCTTGTCTACCTTCTGCTTCTTCAAAAATAGATTCTAACACTAATCTACAGGTCTGTCTCAGATGTGCTCTCAAATATGGCTATTAACAGCTCCAAGATGTTAGCCACCAACTCTTTACATGTCCTAACATGAAATTCATCAAGTCAAGATTAGCCCATAACATCCAAACGTTCTCTAGCCTTTCTCATATAATGCTGTCATCTGTGGTTTCATCACAATAATTGTGTCAGCCACCTTTCACACAACTGACCTTTTCCATAAAGAGAGCTGCTAGACAATCATGAGAAAATTTCAAAAATATTGGTGTCTATCATACGCTCTTCCATTCCATGAAGATGTGGACTGAATCTTCAGTCTTCCTCTGAACACTTACACGTGGTGACTCCTTGCTGTTTTGGATGTATCTTGATACTTTCCTCTTACTTTTTGGCTTAGCTTTTCTGGTTTTGTCCATGGGTACTTCTAGTACATTTCCCTATTTGTCTTTAGCTCTCTGACTCAGTTTCCATATCCTGTATATGTGTGCGCATACTTACATACATACGCGCACACACAATTCAATACTTTTACTTTGCTATCATTCCTTTTCACTTAGGTTGCTTTTCCACCTGGACATACTCAACCCATTTCTTTCTATTGGTAGGAGTCAAACTTTGAGAAGTTTGAGAAGTATCTCTTCTAGTTGTGTTCTCCATCTCATGAAATAAACCCCACTTTAACTGCTTGTGTGTTCTCTCATGCACCTAGGTAAAACAGAGCTGGAATTCATCATTCTTACATTTTCTTCTTTAGCTGTCATATAAAGACTTTGAGTAAAGACCCTCTCTCTATACGCAGGATCTCAGAACAAGTACGTAACATTTGGCCAGTGGGTTAAGGGAGGTGATTCTGCCCCTCTGCTCCGCTCTGATGAGACTCTGATGTAGTACCGCATCCAGCTTTGGAGTCCACAGCACAAGAAGGATGTGGGCCTGTTGGAGAGGGTGCAGAGGAGGGTCATGAAGATGATCAGAGGGCTGGACTCTTCATCAGGTAGTGGAGCGATATGACGAGGGGTAGCAAAAGAAGGTAGCTTTAGATTAGATATTAGGAAGAAATTCTTCCTTGTGAAGGTGGTGAGACACTGGAACAGGCTGCCCAGGGAAGTTGTGGATGCCCCATCCCTGGAGGTGTTTCAGGCCAGGCTGGATGGGGCTTTGAGCAGCCTGGTCTGGTGGGAGGTGTCCCTGCCCAGGGCAGGGGGGTTGGAACTAGATGATCTTTAAGATCCCTTCCAACTCTAACCATTCTATGATTCTACGGTAATGGTTATACAAGGACATATCCTTACTCTCTACTTGCTCTTCTTAAGCCAAATAACCACTTCAATATTAATACTCTGTTAAAATTATTTACTAGGTCAAGTGTCTGTCCCAGGCAATACACTTATCCATAGTTTCTTTTATGGTACCCCCCTCATTATATTAATACACTCATGTGCAAAGCAGCTCTTCTAGTTATTCCTCCCTTTCCATCCTGTCATTGTGCCCCTTCCCCCATTTTCTCTTTTTTTCTTTAATATCGAAATATGCACCTAATTTTTGTCTAACAGGTCCGAGGTCATCTAGGAATTTTGATTAAGCTGATGCCCTTTCCTTTATCTTCATAAGAAAAATGATGCTTTATCAGGATCATCATGTGCCACTTACACAGTTATAATAACATTTATTTTAAAGCTAGAAACGAATTGGTAAGTGCTACAGACACTGTGCAGTGAAGAAATTAAATCAAGAGGTTACACAGAAAGAAGACAATAAGAGAAGAACATCCCAGGAGAGAATTCAGACATGCAGTCTAACGCTCATCATAACAGTGATGCTCTTGTTCTATTCTCTATAGCAATGATGAGCACTATCTATAGCATCAATAGGATTACAAGCCAAATGTATAATTCTTTGACTGAAGCAGTTTGGAGCGGGCTGATATAAATGCCATTGAGATTTCACTGTAACATTCTGCTTGTGATAAAGTGAATTTAAGTTGGAAAAGATCAAAGCTTCTGAATTATCCATGTTCCCATTGTTCTCAAGATATCACTAATGGCTGTTCTTCCCACAGTATCCAGTTTATATTACATTGTACTACATCATAGCTCACAAGAAAAAGTAGTTAAATGGTGTGCAATTTTAAAATACTGCACAGATAGCGTTGCAGTCTCTACGGTCTGAAAAACAACCAGTCAGTAGTTCCAGACCAGGAAGGCATCATCATTTGCTATTAAGTCTACAACATGGATACAAAACACAGCTCTGCTCCTAAGAGATTATATTTCAAATAGTTCCCTTTTCTGCATCATGAGTCAGTAAGTAGTCCCACACCATCAGAATAATTAGCCACAGCTTTTTGTTCTTCGATGAAGATGTCCAGGCTAACAGCTTGAATTGAATTCCCCACTGGAACAAGTAACTAATTATGACCTGCATTAAAAGTTAGCTCCAATAATTTAATACGGTAATTTTAGAGATCCGACAGACCTCTAAATTATGTGTAAATAGATTGTTATGAATGCTTGAGAAATTAGATTATAAATTTTAAAGCCTCCTACAGAGCAAGAAGACCAACTATGCCCATGAGTCCCTTATCACAGCAATTTCAGAGATTCCCATCAAGGAGCTTACTAATGCTAACAGTTCCCTATAGCTTCCAGCCCAAATAAATTGTTAGCTATCAAGACACAAATCCAACTTCCTGAGTGGAAAAGGGTCACTCACCAAAAAAAAAAAAAAAAAAAAAAAGTATTAAATGACTTAAAGCTCTTAATGTCTCCAACAAGAAACCAGTAATTCCATGCCAGCATCTTTTAAAATTACAGACCTTTATCATCATGGAAGGGATGAGAGAAAGAATCTTTAGTTTTTGTCCCCAAAGCTGATATCCAGCTAACATAATAAATATCCAACAAGCTGGACGGATTGCACTTGAAGTTCATTAGTACTATTGCTTAAAAGAAATAAAGGTACCAACAGTGCCTCTTCTTTGGTGATCAATGTACGCCCTCTCCCTGGTCTTGCAGTGTTAAAGCCTGTTTCCCAGAACAATGAGATTCGTGGGGGGAAAGAAGTAGCAGATTCTCTTATCTAATATTATTTTAAGAAGTGAAAATGGGATGGCATTATCTAGACAATCGCAGAGTAAATACATCACCTGTGGATTCCCTGGTTCAGCAGAAACTCTGTCTTATTTCGGTTAGCAATTACACTACCACACGTTGTGATCTGAACAAATGTAATGGAAAGATTAAAATCACTCCAGAATTCAACCTGAAGATGTAACAAGTTTTTGTATTCATACAGTCAAATGTCAGCAAGATGCAAAAAGCAAGTTTCAGATCAATTTTGCATTCCTAAGGGCCTTAAAAACCTCTCCTTTTACTTATGTGGCTACGTGACAAAAGCAGGGCCAAGGCAATGTTGCTGTATTTGACCTCTAAACTCAATGGAAAACTTATTATCTTCTCAACATAAATGCACAGCATGTCACATTTCCTGAGTTTTATCACAGAAATATCCCTATTCCATTTCCATCTTCTTTTTCACACTTCTCTCTGGCACCTGTTCAGACCTAGTTTCTCCTTCTTCAGCATTTCAAAGACAATTGTGCGTGCCATAGGAAACACATTTCAGAATTCTCGGGTCCGAAAGGCTCAACCACTACAAGCTGCCCTTTAAAGAGGTGAGCAAGGAGCACCCCCTGAGCTCTGGGGGCTCCCTACCTGACCTGCTTGTAGCACTGACAATTCTAATGCCAATGAAAACCAGAGCAGTATTCCCCAGTTGTCAGCAAAAGGCAAATTAATGCACATGGTCCAAAAAATTGAGTATTATAAAGAGCACCAACATACCTAACTTTATCAATGAACAAGACTGCTAACATTTTTAGATATTTATTCTATAGCAGTTTGACATTATTAGCTATTCAGACACTCAATACTTCCCCTTCAAAACACTAGAAACACTAGACTACCACAACATGATGAAGTGAAACTTTTTTCCTGTATTATTGTGGAGTTAGACATTTTCTAATACAAACTGTGGTAATGTTTGCCCAAAGTATACTCCGTAACTAGAACTTACTTTCATTTTTAGAACAACCCTACCCTCTTAAGCCCCCAGCTTTCAATCTGAAATTCAAATGCTATGTTCCAACGGAGTTGGATAACATATATGTTAAACAACACAACTGTTGACAGTACCACACAGGTTTTTTAACATCATCAGTTCAGGAATGAACTATTTGCTTCAAACTTCTCCCATAGAATAATAATTTCATATTCACAGTCACTAGGGTAGGGATATCTAAAGTTTCTTTTCTGAAGAGCTACATGGATTTGGAGGATACGGTTTCAAAAGGCAAAACAAACACTTGGTCAAGCAACCTCAAAGAGATTTTTTTGGTCTATACAATACTTGAAAAATAAGACAGAAAAGCATTTCAAAAATATTTAACTTCATGGAACATAATTCTCTTGCAAGGTTTGATTCAGGTAACTCATGCCGAAACCAAATAGAATTGGCATCAAAGGGGACTAGAACATCCTGACAAATTTCAGCCATCCTTTGGAAGCTTTGTCTGGGCTACAGGTCAGTAGTGTCTCACATTGAGGGACACTAGAGATTGGTCTCCACAAAGCTGTCCTTGAATAATACAACAGAATTATTTGCCAGGCAGACCCAGAGCTATTTTTCAGGGTCCACATTTGAGGATTTGTCCTCCATAAGGTGAAGCCTGAGTTATTAAATACAACAGATTTGAGCTGAGTCCATCTGGAGCCGCCCCTGCACTGAGTATGGGGCACCAGCACCTCTGGGGACATCAAGGTGTGGGAGCCGAGCCGATGGTTGTGTTGGAGATGGCTGCCTACACCTCCTGCAATGCATCCGTCTGGTCCTCACCACCTCCCTGGGCAACACAGCACGCACATTTGGATCAGGCTTCATGCTACCAGTCCCATTCCCCCAGTCTCCTACTCCTCAGGCTACAACAGCCCACATCTTGCTCAGTGATGGAGAGTTGGCCATCCCGTTCAACCAACATTAGGTACTGGGAGAACTGCATTGGGAAGCTGCAAAAATGAAATAAAAAAATCAGATTATGGAACTCTAGATAAGACACCCCTGTTCTCTCCTGCCCTGTCGCTAGGGGCTGTCACAAGGCACTGAGGCAGCACTGTATTGATGGAAAGTGTTTAAAAAAACCTCAGGTATGTGCAAAATGGCTTTGGACAGCACAGGTCAGGGAAATGACAACTTAAGAGGATTCCTGACCAAGTACAAAGCTAAAAAATCAAGAGGGAAAAGGAAGTTGTTGCTGATAAGATGCCTTTTATCTCCTGCACACATGAACTTTCTTTCTTACTGCGGAAAGTTCTTGCATAAGCTTACGTAAGGAGAAAAAGCATCAAGCAGGACACAGATCTAAATAAGATCTGCTTTCAGACTTTTTTTTCCCCAGATGTTAAGCTTAAATAAAGACATGTTGCTACCAGAAGCCAGACTGGTTGCCATAATTATTACTGCTCACAGACTACTTAGAAGGGCACTACCTAGACATACTAAGCTTCATTGAACCTTCTGGCTACTCTTACACATGTAGACACATGGTTCTGCTGCCCATAGTTGTTTTGATAGTGCTGCAGAAAAGGAAGAACACAACAACTGATACGTGGCAAATATGCTCAAGGTACCACAGAAGGCTCAGAAATGCAGTTCATTTGAAACTGTAAAAAAAGTTGCATTCTTGAACCTAGGTAAAAGCAATTATTCTCATTCATCAAAATTATAGTCCCTAGAAACTGTGCAACCAATTATGTGTAGCTCAAGGCCAATTACTATGCATACAACTGATAATAAGATTTAGGTGTCCTTCAGCCTCTTAAAAGGATTTTTTATAAAGTCACTAGCTTATTTAGACAAAATGGATTCTCAAAAAAAATTCACCCCAGAGCATCACTCAGAAATCATAGCTTTATCAAAACCTGTAGGATTAGATTGGCTCAGATTACTTTCTTGAAAAAATACCGGTTTAATTAAGCATATAAATCAGACTGATGGAAAAGAATATTTGTCCCACAAGATACAGCCTACACTACCAACTTTTAGGCAGGAGTCTGCCGTCCACTATTTCCTTTTACTTTGTTCAGCTTTCTCAGTCTGTGGTTGTTACTGAATTACCAAAACATACACACTACATACCAGGACTTCCTGTATCTCTCTAAGTCAACTCCTTCACTCGTTCCAGAACACGTGCAGATTCCCATATACGTAAAAATCACCCAGGCTGTTCCCGCCTTCACTTTTTACACATCAAAAGCAACTTTCTGTGCCATGTTCTTGTGTGTTCTGGTTTTAGAATCAGTCCCAGACTCTCCAGGAAACTCCCTTACTGGATGGTTTCACCCCACATGCACAACCACTAGAGGTGGCAGAGGTTATTCCCTTTAGGGACTAACCTTGTTACTTACTTGTAACTCAAGTAAGCCCAGCAGAACATGGGAAAGGCAGATGTATTTACCACCGCAGCATTCTCAGTAGGGCTTGGAAATTAGTGATGGTCATGTCAATCATTTCCTCTCAAAAGAAGAGCCCAAGGAAAATTATACAGCTCATGAATTTGTCACTAGTTTTGCTCTTCCATGCTGAAAAAGCCATCTTTGTTCTGTTTTGCTGTGATGCAGCCATCCCAGGCTACCTTGCCTCACCTGTATGTGGGCCAATTATCCACTTTCATCCTGGACTCGGGTAGCAAACCCCAAATAAATTCCATCTAATCAGCTTCCCAAGCTTAAGTTGCTTTTGGTGTTCTTTTTAATTATTTGATTTAACTTGTAAAAGTACCCCTTGGAATGCTTTTAATACTGCTATCTGGAGACCCCAGAGACCCTTTGTTGTTCCTCTTTGTTGTCTCTTTCCATTTGCACGAAGCAAACCTCAACGCCCAACAGCTCCTCCCAGGTGCTGACTTTGGCACGTTCAAGCGACCCAAGTGAAAGGAGAAAGCTTTCCCTTCCGACATGTGAGAAGCTGCTGCATAAAGGATGGAAAAAGGTACTTGCTTTGCAACTGGTAGCACTAGAGAGATAAGGGCACGGTCGGACGGAATCCGTAATAGTTCAACCGATAAGCCAGCTATCTGCTATAGTTACCAGATAATACACAAATCCGGCCTTTCAGAGTCTCAGAAAAATACACAGGCTCTGCTTGTTTAATTTAACACACTCCAGAAAGTCATTCAGTCTTCTATTTCCTTACAGAGTCTTGAATGCTCACCAAGCTTTGGATAATAACTTGCTACCATTAGGTTATCAGCAAGCCCTCCACCCCTGGCCTTCTCTCAGGATGACTCTAACATGTCTGCGGCCTAGTAATCTTGCACAAGTTATATGAGGAATGGAGATTCTTTTCAACTAAATTAATATTTCCACAACAGTATCCCTTGACTGACATCATCATTGCCACACCTTGAATTCCGCGTTCAGTTTTGGGCCCCTCACTACAAGAAAGACATTAACGTGCTGGAGGATGTCCAAAGAAGAATAATGAAGCAGCTGAAGGGTCTAAAGAACAAGTTGTATGAGGAGAGGCTGAGGGAAAGATGGTTGTTTAGCCTGGAGAAAAAGAGGCTGAGGGGAGACCTTATCACTCTCCACTACCACCTGAAAGGGGGTTGTAGTAAGGTGGGCTATAGTCTCTTTTCCCAAGTAACAGGTGACAGGACAAGAAGGAAACGGCTTCAAGTTATGTCAGGAGAGGTTCAGATTGGATACCAGGAAAAATCTGTTCACCAAAGGAGTTGTCAAGCACTGGAACAGGCTGCCTAGGGAAGTGGCTGAGTCACCATCCCTGGAGGTATTTAAAAGACATGTAGATGTGACTTTCAGGGGCACAGTTTAGCAGTGGACTTGGCAGTATTAGGCTTACTGTTGGACTTGATGATCTCAAAGGTCATCAACCTAAACAATTCTGATTCTATACAATTCAGCAGAATAAAAAAAAAAAAAAAAATCTGTGGAGTGCTAAGCAATATAATCTCTTATTTTACCAAACTGGAAATTTTTCTGTGCAACATCTAATGAAAATACTGCTCACAAGAAAGGCTTGTGGCATAACCCTATGATAAGAAATTGTCTTCACTGAATACTTCACTGATACTGTATCAAACTTTTGAGGTAATTCAGGAAAATGAATTGTATTTCATCATTGGATGGCCATTAATATTGGTATAATAAATTGTTTTTAAATTAATTTCATTTTGCCTTCTACAATATCTTTACGAAGAATATTCTTTGAAAAAGTAACCAAAACAGACATTTGTTTCAGGCTAAATTGTGACTTAAAGCACAACCCTATCAACAAGGTAAGGTAAAAAGCTTATTACAGAGAGGCACTGCAAAGGTGTCGCAACAGCAAGACTAACAGACATCTCCAGCTCCAGTGTGTTTTTCTTTCTTTCTCGAGATTACAGGAACTTGTTTTAATTTACACTGAAGAAGGAGACTCCACAGTCTGCTCAGGAGTTTCAGTAAGAGATGTGATGCCCAGCCCCACACCTCCCCGTTCCCAGTTCCCTGATCAGTTGCTTGAAGGCAAACCAAAAGGGAAGACGATCAGTTCAGCAGTTTGTTAACCATGAGCTGTAGGACTTAGAGGATTTCCTACAGAGCATTAAGGGAAAGTTTCCATATTCTCATGCAAGTCTGTGGTCAACTCACAAATATGCCTTTATAGCAAGGGCCACATGTTAATGGGCAAGCAGGAAGCAAAAAGCGTACCATTGAAATAGGCAGACACCTACAAGTATCTGACCAGTAAAGGTGATAGTATTTTCCTGCATTTCCTGAACTTGTTCCAGCTATGGTACACTATGACCTCCCTTAAAATTACACTCAGGCTTCAGTGTCTTCTGATGCTGCATCCTCAGCCTCAGCTGCAGGCCCATGGCTTCTAATAGTCTCAGAAATAAGGTGGCGAAAAGGAAATGCCAAAAGGACTGTCTAGCTCACAAAGCTCCCATTCCTGCTATCAACGAAGCCACAGCAATGACAAGTAGCAGGAGGTCTGGCGAAAGACAGAATTTCTGCGTGTAGAAAGCTGAAGAACAGAAATAGTATCATGGGAACCCAAGCTCAGGTTGCTTCAAGGGACAGTGAAAGAAAGTAATTCATAGAGCAAGGCTTCAAGCGTTTGCACATTTCAAGCCAAGCACGTAGCCACTTACTGGTGTTAAGTCTCTTTATTAACATAAACAAAACCATACATCACAAACACACATATGGAATAGTTTGTGTGTTTAAGATAATTTTTGGTTTCTCTGAAAGAGAACTCAATCACAGTTGACACTTCAGAGCTGCTAGTAGGTGACCTTACATAGCAGCCGTATTGCAATGCCCAACTGTGTTGCTAGGGTGAGTTAAGGATAGGAGTTAAGCCTCAGCTCTAAATTTCCTGGCTTTTTTCAGCTCATGTCAGCCCTTATTGTTATTTCCACAGAGGGAGAGGAAGGTGCGATTAAGAGAAAGAATACTGTTGCTCTACTTGACCGTTTCTTGGCAGTTGGTGGATTGTGATAAAAACCTTATCAGAATAAACCTCTCTCGCACTTATGCAGCATGCAGTGGAAGCATTTTCATCCACAGAAAAAGATATGGTGTAGCTGAACCATTCCCTACCCCAACATCACAGACAACCTCCCTGTCAGCATGGGCTTGATCTCGCCAACCCACACACAGGAAAGGAAAGAAAGACTGAAGTTGAATCTTTTTGAAGTAGCCCTTTACCTCGAGTTCAAGCACTTATTGGGAAACAAAGCAAACTGGAACACTCACTCCCAGCTCTTCCACTACCTCATTTTACCTTTCCTGGAAACACAGCCCACCCAATTTTTTTTTTCTTCTTTCCCTCCTCCCAGAAGCCCAGCTAATACTTATTCAATTGTAGATGGGCTGTATCCTCCAATGTCAAAAAGTGCAAAATGTATTACGGACTATTTCGAAGCCTACAGATGATGCCTGTTATTCCTAGTAGACAATAGAGAAGGTTAGCAATTAATCACTGTCTGCTATCTGCGCGTAAAAAGTGGCAATTATTGATAAACGTGTTCCCGCTTCAAGCACATTACTGAGAACTGCAGCTGGTGAGAAGTCTGGACTACTACAAAACCTGAAAACATTAACTGCTCAAATAGCTTTTGAGGCCAGAGCACAAATACCAACTTCACTAATTGAAAAGATGACGTCATTGGACTGATTTATGAAAAGCACTGCTGATGTTTAGATTAGGAAAATTTACTTGAGATGGCCAAAGTAAACTTCATGGCCTTTGTTTTGGATACTTCAGTTTATGAAGCTTTCATTTAAAAGAGCCATTAGAAATAAACAGATACGTGGCAATATAACCTATTGAAGAGGTCGGGAACGGGGGGAGGGAGCAGTGCTGGGATTGTTTTGGTTTTAAACCCACATACAACTGGCACAGCAGTGTTTCCTCCAGGCTCCCACTCTTGTCCCCTCTCTAAAGTTTCCAATACAGGCTTCTGCCTAAAATACCATTAACAACAGCAGCATATGTTGTTTACGATACAGGTCCACTCAGTGATCCAACAACTAAAAAGTAGAGAATATTCTATATTCCCAAGAGAAAAAGGATGAAAATGTTCTCCCCAAATCACAAATATTCCATAGACCACCATTCAGGTAGTTTCCACAGACTTCAAGCTGTGGCTGAGATGATTTATAGTCAGGCCAGTGAATTAAAATATTTGTGATGCTTGGAATTATTACTAGTTTACGGAGTGTAATTAAAAGTTGTTTTCTTTTCTTAGCAATTTTATTTTTTGACTATATAATGTATTTGACATTTATTACTCTATCCTGGCTGGAGACTAGACAACAAGCATATCTTAAGGCACCCTACCCCAAAACCTTGGAGCCCTCCCTGGAGGTGTTCAAGGCCAGGCTGGACGGGGTTTTGAGCAACCTGCTCTAGTGGGAGATGTCCCTGCCCAGGGCAGGGGGGTTGGAACTCAATGATCTTTAAGGTCCTTTCCAACTCAAATGATTCCATGATTCTATGACAACAAAACACATGCCCTCCCACGCACTGCAAAACAGAGACTGCACTGAAACAGGGCCAGGAACAGAAGCAACCAAGTGACATCCATGCCCACAAGAAAGAGGAGAAACTAACCCAACATCTGAATGCCAGACACACCGTTGTGCGTGTATGAAAAGAGAGAATAATGCAGTGAACTTGTTTTTTTCTGCATTTACATAGCCTTACCTGCTTAACACAAACACATGACATCACCGTGCAAAAGCTGCTGTGCAGCTGAATGGGGGCTGCTGCAATCTACTAGTGTTGGCAGTGAATCCAAAAAATTTCATGTAAAGGACAGACAAGGTACTAGGTTCAGCTGCTCAACACAAAGCAGGCCTAAAAAAAACCCAACCCAAACCATTTAAAAAAAATATCTGATTGCTCACACAGAACATTGGCTTCAAATACAGTGACCTCTAAAGAGCATCTAGAGGGGCATGGAACAACTATACAAAGTTTTGGTTGAGATTGCAGCAGCAGAATAAATATTCAGAAGAATACGGGACTAAACAGAAAAGTAGTAAATACCATAGCTGCTTCATAATAAGGGAAAGAAAAAAAAAAAAAAAGTAGAAGGGAATAGGGAAACCTGCCGGACAAGGACATCTGTTTCAATCATTTCATAGGACAGCAGAAAGAGAAATTATCTAAATGCTGGCTTGGGAGCCAGAAGGTCTTGCATATAGACCCTGTTAGTCATGGCCAGAGTAAAACTGAGATGAACTAGATGCCTGATAAGTATCAAATGATTAGATTTAACCTGGAATAATCTACTAATACTGCAATGATAAAACCAAAGCAGTGCTCTGAAAATGGATAGTTTTAATTCTGTTACCTACCACACCACTGGCTTCAGGAAATGTTTCAGGCCTACCAAACCCCCTCCCTGACTAAAATAATAAGATACATACTGATTTTAAATGGCATCTAAAAGCCAGACAACTAGAAAATAGTAAATATGCTACACTTTCTATTTTGTACAATGAGCCTCCACCAGCAGCATGCATAATCTGACTTTACTGAAATATCCATGTCCCCGGTTTATAGCCTTACCTATGCATCTGAACGCTCCAGTAGCTTATGGAGGAAATATGTCATATTAACTCATAATTACCAACCACACTGTATGTTGCTTACATTCATAGAATCATAAAATGGTCTGGCTTGGAAGGGACTTCAAAAATCATCTAGTTCCAACTCCACTGCAGGGGGAGGGACACCTCCCACCAGACCAGGTTGCTCAATGCCCCATCTAGCCCGGCCTTCTAGGGATCCACAGCTTCTCTGGGAAACCTGTTCCAGTGTCTCACCACCCTCACAGGAAAGAATTTCTTCCTAATGTCTAATCTAAATCTACCCTCTTTCAGCTTAAAACCATTACCCCTCAATCCTATCTCCACATTCTCTGATAAAGAGTACCTCCCCATCTTTTTCGTAGGACTCCTTTAGGTATTGGAAGGCTGCTATAAGGTCTCTCCAGAGCCTTCTCTTCTCCAGGCAACCCCAAGACTCTCAGCTTGTCCTTACAGCATAGATACTCCAGTCATCTTCACGGCCATGGATCATCTTCAGTGCCATGATCATCTTCATGGCACTCCTCTGCACCCATTCCAAAAGGTGTACATTCTACTTGTGCTGAGGACTCCAGAGCTGGACACAGTACTCCAGGTGGGGTCTTACCATCCTGGCCTCACTTCTTTTGAGGCAGCCCAGGATGCAGTTGGCTTTCTGGGCTGCGAGCACACATTATTGGCTCATGTTGAGCTTCTCGTCCACCAACACACTCAACTCTTTCTCCTCAGGGCTGTTCTCAACCCATTCTCTTCCCAGCCTGTATTTGTGCTTGAGATTGCCTTGACCCAGGTGGAGGACCTTGTACTTGGCCTTGTTGAACTTCATGAGGTTGGCAAGGGCCCACTTCTCAAGCCTGTCCAGGTCCTCTGGATGGCATTCCTCCCCTGCAACTTGTCGACTGCACTTTATAGCTTGGTGTAAACTTGCATCAGTAAACTTGTTGAGGGTGCACTCAATCCCACAGTCCAAGTTGCCAACAAAGACGTTAAACAGCACCAATCCCAATACTGACGCCTGAGGAACACCAGTCATCACTGGTCTCCACTTGGACATCAAGCTGTTCACTGCAACTCTTTTGAGTAGTAAAATCTGTGTGGCTGTGACAGTAAACGTCATTGGACACAAGATGACTTCTCAGCCACTGAAAGCACTGGCAAGGTTATGCTGCTGGCAGTTGTTATGCAGTGACATCTCAAAAGCCTTTCTCGGGGCCACAATAAACTGAAAGGTTTGTCAGTTCCAGCGTTCACAAGTAAGCAACAGCCCAGACAACAGATCAGGGTGCAGTTCAATTTTCTCCTTTAAAAATACATCTATCAATCAAAACCCCCGTGCTAATGGACAAGGTAAAGAAGCTTAGTACTGGGTTCACTCTTTCATTTAACATGACTCCTTAAAACAGAGTCATAAAATTGAAATCTAATCTAACAAACTTTACTTGGACGTATGTATGATTAAAAAAAAAGAAAAGAAAAAAAAAAACAACAAGACCAACAAAAGCAGGCATCACAAATCCATCAAGAAGCTGTAGCATTTCCTGAGCTTAAATGGATAATCTCCAAACTCCAGCCACAATGCCTATTTCCCTCTTCTGCCTGGCCACCTGGATTTAAAAAAACTGATGGAAATTTAAGATCTTTACCACTCTCCCAAGGGCAAATAAAACTGCCTAACAGATTAAAAGCCAGCCTTTCGTTTGCTTTTTGGATGAGGAAAGGGAAAATAATTTGCCACCTTCGTTCAAGAAGAAGAGTGCAAAGGCATGGCATTATCTGGAGTGACATTACCTGTATTTTTGACACAGAAAATTAGATATTTAAGAATACTACACAAAATAATTGACATGCAGAATCAGAGGAGTTACTTATCTTCTAGGAACTGTAGTCATTTATATAAAAAAGTAACCTCCCTCAAAAAACTCCACCTCCCAATATTTTACCTCACCTTTGACAGAGGTTAAGTAACAGTGTCTTCCTGAATTTTACTTTTTAAGAGTCCTCAAGACAAGGATTTAAAGCTCCATTATCACCTATAAAATATTATGCTGAAACACCTTAGCATATACTTATAAAACATTTTTGTATACATTTAAGAATTTATCCCCACACAAGGAAAACAGAAGGCCTTTTCCAAGCCTACTCAGCAAATCGTCAGCAGAGCCAAGATTAAGACTTTCCCTCTCCTAATGTTGTGAATTTAGAAAATCCACTGTTAGAATGGGATGGTTAAAAAAAAAAACCATCTCCTTCAAAACAGACACGCACATTTACTCCCATCAAAAAAGGCCAAACAGCATTCCATTAAACTTTCAAAAAAAAAAAAAAAACAAAAAAAAAAACCAAACACCTTTCTGGAGCGAGAATAAGGAAAAATTTTGGGTCCAAATTGCCTGCAAGTTCACAGCTCCTGTTTTCACATACTTTTAACAAAAAAAAAACATAACTGCAGTGTTGTTCTTGCCATAGGAAATCTTTCAAATTACTTCCACGTTGCATGTGGCAGGGCATGCCCTCACTGGAACAAGCAGAGACAGCTCAGGCAAAGCTGGGCTTCGGCTGACAACAAACGATAATCGACTTCCATATCCCTCAAAAGCTTTCACAGTAACATCACAGATACATTGCAGTGGTGTCTGCTCCAGCCTCACAAACTTCAGCTATTTCATAAGATTCTCCTCACTTCCCGGGGGGGAGGGGGGCGTGAAGGGGGGGGAGGGAAGGAGGGGGGAAAGAGAGAAAAGAGGGGAAAAAAAAAAGATAAAAAAAAAAGCTCTACTTGATTGCCTACACTTACCCACTACAACCAATACACTAAATCACAAAGCAATTGGTGTCAACGGACACTGTGGTACAGCTGCACCCATTTAAAAGCACAGCTGCTAAAGAAATAAAAGCACATTCTTTTCATCTAGCCACAAAACTTTCAGAAACATGAGTGACAAATCTGCCTAAGTGGATATTCATTAGCAACACTTAGGCCTCCTCCTTAGATCCCCAGTGTTTTGTTCCAAGCCCAAATCTTCCCTCAGCATAAAATTTCTCATTTTTTGGTGACTATCCCGGCTTCTACAAGCAGCTGCCTTTGCCAAACATTAATAATAATTATTTGTATTTAAATTCATCATGTACTAAGTGTTGACCATCCACTTGGTATGGCCATGCTATATGTTGACCATACACTAAGTGTTGAGTGCGCTGTATAAGGCCCCCAAATTCCAGCTGCTCTTTATAGCTATGCTTATGCCTAGCTATAAAGTTATATAGCTATAAAATATACATGGAGCCCACCTTACTGAGACCTACGATGCTACAGAAAAGCTGGCTTTAGCATGAGCATCTGGGCTTGTGGCAAAGGAGGAGATTTTACTTCTTCCCATGGCCTCTGTGTCATATCCTGTTTCTCAAAATCCTCCCGTTCCCCTCAACATGACTTATCTCTCCAGCACTCCTCTTTCTCAGACTCCAGGCTGACTACCCTGCTGACGGCAGAGAAGTGGGAATGCCAGCTCTGCATATAATTAGATAAAGATTTCAAACCATGCTCCACCATTTCCTGGCTTTCAACTATGGTAATTCTAAGAAATAAAAAAACTCGAGACTCTGAGGTTTATAAAGTGTTCTCCTCTCCTAAGATAAAAAGTATTAGGCAGAAGTACCGTTTATTTGTTGTAATAGAATGCAGTTCAAATAAACCTTGTAAGTAAAAAAGTGCAAGGATATGATCTAAAATGACTAAAATATGTTTCTGGATTTAAAAGTCACAGATGCACAAGCCAAGACCAAACTCTGCTGTCCCTTAATGGAGCAAGCTGACACTAAAGCTAAAGCAAATCTAAGACAGTTCGCAAGAGCAAGAAAATGGAACTTCAACATGTCAATGTATGGAAACTGTACAGCAATCAACCCCATATAAAGGTACTTATATACGAGCCTGAGAAAAGATGCTGCAACAGTACCAAAGGTGGGGTGAGATCTGGTGGTTTTGGTTCGGTCAGAGGTTGGGGTCTTTTTCGGTTGTTTCTTTTCTTCCCTGGAAATAATCCAGGGACAGCATATGGAAAATAGAAGAGAGATTACAGAAAGGAAGGATTGTTCCTGGGAAAAATAGTATTCTCAACAGAGCTATGCAGGGCTCAGGAAATGGACAACTGACCCCTGCTCGGGAAAGATTTTTATCAATGAATAGCTTTTTGGTTTTACAATCAACATTATTGCAAAAGGGTGGAAGAAGGCGACACAGATTGTGATATCTGCTGGATTATTTCTCAGCTTTACACAAGCGACTTAAAACAGCGCTATCTAAATGCTGGCCATTAGTATGCAAAAACCTTTTAAGGAGGAACACAGAACAGGGGTGAGTTAAGCAGTTCCATCTGCTGAAGCCAGTGGTCCAAGCAGCCTCTGTGTAATCTGAAGCCTTTTCCAAACACACATTTTACCCTGCTAGCCAAAAAATAAATACAAGATGTGCTCACATTTGACCCCAAATTAAAGCCTAGAAATTATTAAGGGTTATAGTGAATATCAGAAAAAACAATTATTTTTTTTTTAAACAATCCTCTCTGAAACATCTTTCAGGAACAAAGGCTAGAGCAAAAATTGTCTCAGCATTTATTCAGAAACATAGAAAAAATTGTGTGGAAGCTTGCACAAGTCAAGTGATCATGTATTCCCAGGACAGGGGAACCCAAAAACACCACTGGGTGAAGTCCTGGAAGAGAGAAGACTGGGTGGGAGGGAGCACAAGTGACTAAAATCAGGGCTAAATACCAAGTCTGAGCTCAATTCTGTTCTCTAGTATGTAGGCATGGACTACGGCATTTACACACCAGAGCAGCAGCAGCTGGCTTCAGAAGATTCACCAGTAAATATGCTAGAAGGTGCACGCAAGTTCAATATCATACAGAGCCCTTTCTGGACTTGAGGGTGAAGAGAACAACTTGCTTTCCACTAACACAGCTACATCAGAACTGCACACACAGCACATGGAATAGTGGTTCCATATTTTCCTATTCTTAACTGATGGAAGAAGGTGTTGGCTACAAACTTAAGGCTCACATTATTGGGCTCAGTTCAAATATTCCCCAAGTTCAGCCCACAGACCTCTGAATGGGCCTTCCTCATTTTTCTTTTCCTCCTTTTTGAAAACACAAGGCAGTAAGTCAGACATGGAAAAGTAAGAACCTGTTAACTTTTCAAAGTATTCATCGTACCACAAGAGGTTTTGAAACTGCCTTTCCAACACACATTATTATCAACTTTCAGAAGCATACCATTTCCACAACACTCCAGATACAGAGGTAAGAGATCACAGAATCATTCAGGTTGGAAAAGACCCATGGGGTCATTGAGTCCAACCATCTACCCTACTCTACAAAGTTCTCCCCTACACCATATCCCCCAACACCCCATCTAAATGACTCCTAAACACATCCAAGGATGGTGACTCAACCACCTCCTCGGGCAGCCTATTCCAATGCCCGACCACTCCTTCTGTGAAAAACTCTTTCCTAATGTTCAGATTAAACCTACCCTGTTGGAGCTTGAAGCCGTTCCCTCTTGTTCTATCATTAATTACCTGGGATAAGATGATATACACATTTTTAATTGGATGATCTGGTGCAGTGCAGGTGTTGAATAAAAACACCAAGGAAGCCTACAAACTGGGCTCTCTCTCGGCCACACAAGTCCTTTTACAGCCTTAGATCACCACAGCTACTTCTCTAACCACTTTGGGACCTGTTTCAAACACGCAGATCTGCTCTAAATGCATTTTCTACCTTTGCAAATTAAATGATCTCCATTTGCCAAATAACAACCCAGCAACTTGCAACTGAAATGCTGAAAACGGGGACTGGACAGATGGCTAGCACATATATTCAGAAACAATTGCGTATCTAATCAATAACTTTATTCTTCAGAGGGGAACATGGTTTGTCCTAGGAGAAAAAAAATCAGCATGTCAGTTCAATAGCAATTTTACACATACTGCGAAAACCCATGTATTTCAATGGGATTGCAAGGAATGAGCTAGAGTCTAGAGTTCTTGAACAAAGATGAAGTTCTTTTTTATGAATACAAGTCTTTTCCTTGAAGAGGAATCGAGGAGGAATCTAAAAACAGGCTAGAACAAGGCACTTAAGAAGTAAACAGTAAAACATATATTACGTTCAACCTTATCTAATTCTGAGTCACTCAACAGACACAAACCATTACTGTCACTGGCACATTATATATGAAATTTTTTGTCATCTTTGCCTGTCAAGTGTAGGATAAAATTCTCCTTAAGGACATTCCACATTTAAAGATATGTTTTTCCACACCATAGCTCCACATAGGTAGAACTGGGTTCAGTCATCCCTATCAGGGTGAAAAGATGGAGGACCGTTATCATCATCCCACTTTAACCAACACTCATGCTTCACAAGCAGCAGTAACAATCCCCAGAAAGGTTAAAAATTCCCAGTACCAACCAAATTGCATCAACAGCACATTTGGATCGGTACTCGAGCCATTTGAAAACTCTTAGGGAAGGTTTTCAAGCTCTCTTTGTTACATTTACTTAGGAGGTTGTTGTTTAAATTCAGTCTTCAAGGCTTTGGAGCTCCGGGGGCTCGGCAGAGCCTGGCACGGGGTCACTCTGGCTGCAGGGGGCTGCTGGAGGCTCGGAGAGAGGCAAACAGCTGGACCCTGCACCAGCCCATTCAAGCATTTCAAGCACAGCCCAGTCAGCTGCCATTTTTGGGGGGTGTCGTTTTAGAACACAACCAATTTTTTAATGGGTTTACCGAAATAAAAAGCAAAAAGCCGTTTGTCACGTTTGAGACCACCAGTGTCACAATCTGAGACCGTGTACTCCATCATTCCTGCTATTTGACATGTTTTCCCTTTGCTCCGAGACATTCTTTCCATTGAATTTGCAACAGAATGAACATAAAACAGACCTTAAAAGAAAAAAAAAAGAAAAAGCAATTACTCTGAAATAAAAACAAACAGACAAAGCCATAGTAATTTCTGTTGGCATAAGACAAATGAGTGGAATTTAACACACAGCCTGATGAGTACCTCCCACCAAAGAATTAATAATACACAGACGAAGAGATAAGGACTAACCATTGCCAGATAAAAATTCTTACTGAAGCCAAAAGAAATCAAGTTTTTAGGAAAGTTTCAAGCGAACACTAAAAGCATTGCCATGCTTGCAGAATTCCACGCTTTTTCAGTAAGACAGGAATTAGAAACTTGTTTGGCTTATGAAGAAGAATGCATAACATGCTTGACCATGATAGGGAAGAATTGGAACAGATCACACCATATGTCCTTTTCCAGACCTAAGATTTTAAGATGACTGGATACTGAAAGCAAGATGATTCAGATGGCTATTTGTCAGCCTGCTATTGTGCCCCTGTGATTCTTCCTTTCCTTATGTATTTTCTCCCAGCTTCTATTGTTCTTTCACTCTCAAATGAAATGTGGTCTGAGGAAATCATACAGTATTTCAGAGCTCTAAGTTTGATGTAATTCGTTGGTGAAACAGGGTAATATTTTCAGTGATCAATTAATCTGCTTAGCATTCTGAAATGTCCAATTATAGGGTTAACATAAGCATGTTAAGAGCTTGAAAGCAGAGCTAAATGAGTAACGTAATTCTCTGGCTTGGTGGCTCAGTTAAAATAAAGAAGGGACATGGCAGGGAGCAGAAGTCACCTTAGGCCAAGAAACAGCAACATTTCAAATTAACCCCAAGCATAGGTTCATCTCAACATGAAGTTCTTTATGCCATTTTTGGTTAGCATATTTTTTATTAATCTTTAGTAAGTGAAACATAATTTAACATCTAAGCACAAATGACAAATTCTGTTCTGAAACAAGGTCCGACAAATTCTTTAACTAACTTAGTTTGATTAATTCCTCCTATTGTCATCTTTAATTCTTTGGCTGAAACTATTTGAATCCTGTTAGTCCTCTTATTTTTCTTGAATCTTTGCATCTATTAAGCGGGCACTTTCATAATGAATGTGCCACTTGGTGGTAAGGAGCACTTCTGTCACACAATATAATATGAAATACCAAAATTAGAAGTACAGAATTGTGGAAGCTTGTGAGAATTTGTTACTTTGAGTTACGGTTCTGTTTTATAGAACAAAGAAACAGGGTTGTTTGTCAAGGTGACAGAAGGGATGTACTACTCCACTGACCATCCTTTTCTTCGCACAAGTCAGCAAATGCTGCTAAAAAGACCTCCCTCCCAGAACTACGCACATGCAGCTGATGATACCAACGTACAAAAAAACAGTGGAACATGAAAAGACGGCTCATCTTGTGTTTCAAAATGGCTTCATGTAAAAGTCCTGCATGGGAAAACTCAAAAGAAAATATGAATCTTCAATTATTTTATAATCATAGAATAACTTAGGTTGGAAGAGACCTCTGGAGGTCATCTGCTCCAACTCCACCCAAAGCACAGCAAATTAATAATTTTGAAAGAGAAAACAAAAATAAGCATGATCATAATAATTTAGAAAGGGATATCAAAAGTCTTTGTGACTTACATAAAAACACAGCACACAAGTCAACCAAATTAAAAAAAAAATGCAAAAGAAATAAAATGCAAATCCTCTTAAGTGCCTTGTAGGCTATTTGTTGTTGATTTTACACTCTCCCTTTACACCTTTAAAGTCCAAACAGAAGCATGATATAGAGCCTAGGAATATAAGATGGTAGCAGATGAATTAAGGTGCCTCAAAATCACTATTTTCTCTTAATGTATTTTTTAATTCACTCGACCGAGGTACAAAATGCAGACATTTTACACCATTCTTTGCCAACTGATAAAATAAACCAAAAAGGGTAATATCTTTAAATGATAAGTTTCTCCAGGTTGGGAGCCTCTGGAAGCCACACTTCTGGCACGGTCAAGACAGTGAACAGTTCATTAGTGTTTCAGTTCACAGTGTCCCTCACTCAGCTGCTACCAGGCATTTGAAAGGATGGTGCAGGAGCTCCCTGGCAGGCAGATATAGTACTCTCTAGCCTCTGGAAAGGTCTCTTCCTAAGCCCTGTGAATCTGGACATAGTTCTCAAGAATGCTGTTTTGTAATCCGTTCCAAGACTCTTTTTTTCTTTTTTTCCCCTTTTTTTTAAAAAAAAAACCTAAATGTTATTTTTTCTTGTTAAAATCAGACCACTGTGATTGAGAGAGACTAAGAAGCTCAAACATAACTTGAATTTATCTGTACATCGTAAGGTCAACAAAGGTACAAACAGGCTGAAGTCTGAGATGCGTGCACCTGGGCTTTTGTAAGTGCACTGCATCTGCGAGTGACCCCTGGGGAAATCACAGTCCTCCCCTGTGACCTTTAATGGGAATCTCAGGTGAGATCCTCTCGTATAAATTGATCTGAATAAGCATCAGGATTAGATTAAGTCAGACAACCAAGACTCTTCTAGAATCAATCAAAGTGATTCACATCAGCGTGAAACAAGGGGAGAACTGAGAGGAAAAGAAAGTGGAAGAGACTTAGAGAAGTTTTCTGAATAGGAATTAGGAAAATATTACACCTAATTTTCCCTGCAGCCTTCTGAACTCTTTAGAAGCAACATGAATTAAACATGCACATATTGAAGAAAACCCCATAGCAAAGATATGTCCCTAAAGAAATGGTAAGGCTAGAAGATCTCAAGAACTGCTGTTTCTGAAAAAAAAATCTCTACCATATGAGACATGTATATATTTTATTGAAAACAAACAAATAAGACTCAGTGTGTTATTTCATATTCTATACAACTCAAGGCTGTATTGTTAAATGTTTATTTCCAGCATAATTCATTTTAGATACCTGAGAACAAAAACCTGTCTTGGAACATGAATGGCAGCAGGGTGCATTTTCCACTATTTCTCCTTTTCAAATATTTCTTTACACTTCACTTAAAAATGCAGAATGGGAGCATAATACCTCATTCATTGCTAAGAGCGCTATGAATGAAAGGCTCTCAGAACATCTGTTCAATGATATTTAATGCACGGTCTAATAAGCATTGGCATTTCCCGCTCACAGATTTGTAGGAATTACATATGGGCTACAATTCTGTTGACAGATCCTTGCTCTCCTGGAAAGACTCTGCCCAGTCCTCAAGGCTTTAGTTTAATTCCTTACGGACATTACCATATGCTTGCAGCCCTGGCTAGTTACCCTAAGCCAGGTTTGATCACGGCATTGGATACACATTGTCTAAATGCCATACAGCATCACAAGCCACTTCCCAAATTAGCTGTTGCTAGGAGGGAAGGGAATGACAGAGAAACACAGGAAGGGAACACAAAAACCAAAACGGACTGAAGTTTTTTCAAAGAAAACAGAAACATTGGGGTTTCTTCACAGAGCTGGCATTTATTAGGCATTATCATAGAGTTTACATCGTCATGTCCACAGCCTCTTCCCAGTCACAGCCCCTTTAATTCACAGCCGAGTTAAAGCAGCTATCATGGACAAACATAAATAATTTTTCTTATTCTTATCATACAATGGAGCATAAAAAAACCACCCTATTTTTTTAGTGTTCTGCATTTGCAAAGCATGTAAGTTAGTTTTGATTTGTAAATGAAAGCATACTCACTCCCTATTCAATATATTAAAATCCAGTAGGGGAAGTTATTTCAAAGTTTTACTTTGGGATCGCGCAAGGACAAGCAACAGAGAAAGCCTTTCCAGGTTCATTTCTTGCATTTGGACATGGATGGAGACGAAAAGAAGATCTGAGAATTGTGCAATATTAGTCACAGTGAAGAGGTCCAAGATAATGACAGTGCAAGAGCTAACACAACATCTGCGGGGAAAGAAACCTGACTCAGAATAAGTAATATCTTTCTTGGTTTGTAAAGCTCCCCGTGGACTTCATCCAACGTAACTCCGTAGATCTGCTCTCTTTCTATTCTATTCCCCCACTACAATCTCGTGCTCATCCCATGCTGGCCGCTGTCTATGCTCCCCACAGAACCTCAAGAGCTTCTGCTGCGCAAGCCAACTCTTCCACAGCTCTTGCTATCTGGAGTGATCTTCCTCTACATCTACACCTGCACAGCTCCTCCTCCTCCCCCTCTGCAATTATTTAACTTCATGAATGGTATGACACAGCCTTGAAGATTTGAAACACGATTCAAATGAAGAGGGAAAAAGAAAAAAAGAAAAAAAAAAAGAAAAAAAAACCCCTTCAGCGTAAATAAAGCCATTGGAAACAATGCGGTATTATCCAGCATAGGCAGCTGCGTGTACAAAATGACTGAACAGGAAAAGCACCAGGATGAAAGCACAAGTGCATATGCAACATTCAGAATGAGGAAAAGCCGAGAAATGAGCCAAATGAAAAGCCCTACCCAGACACAGGGACTGCTGCATTACTCCATGCTGCTCATCGCTTGTTACCCTGCTGGGCCCTGCAGATCACTTCCAGAAAAGACCTTTAGAAACTTTCCCTAGATAAACACCCCATTTAAGTAGCAGCAAGCTATTCTGTATACTCAATACAGGAGATTTATTTTATTTTTGGATGGTGACTGGCTGCCTGAACAGGTTGGTACAAGGCCATCCTGCTTCTTGCTCGGATGTGCAAACCATATGGCTGTCACCCCATACACGTGCCACCCGTATTTACTGCTCACTGACCAAATCTGGTTGGCCACTCAAATGCAGATAAATTGTTGAGGACCACATGAGCAACAGAGAGCACCCTACCTTCTGAGCAACATTCACGCTATGCTTCAGCCAAGCTTAAAGTACAAGGAGAAAGGTTTGCACTTACCCTCATCTGTATGTGAGATTACAGCTCCCTGTTAATATCTCTCCCTGCTAACCATTGCTTGTGAGAAATTTTGGGTTGATAATTCTCTTACATAGACACCTAACAAGTCACTTCAAACCTCTTCCCTCTATTCATTAAAATACCGTAAGTGGGGGGGAAAAAAAAAAAAATCTAGTTCACTCTCAAGTCCTTCCTAAGGGTGCCCATATTACTGGAGAACATGAAATGATGCACCAAATAATGATGATCCAACAGTGGTGAAACAAGGAGCAAAAGTGTGGGCCACGCAGAAAACTCAAAAAAGACCTGAGGAACCCAGTTGAGGTACCAGATTTCATAGACGTCATGATCTGGAACACGCCAAAGACAGAAGTAATGTAAAATGTTGACAAACGTCCCCCCAGTTCTGTCTACTTGGAACAAATCTGTATTTCTCCACTGTTCAGATGCTTTTTTTCCTAGACAGCAATATAGATTAATAAAAATGTGCCTTCCAGAAAACATCTAGATTATGAAAAATTTTAGACAACCAACCTTGGTAAAAACAGTGTATTTTTACAAGTTAGCTTGGAATTCACAAAACTCATGTCAACTTATTACATTATAGCCTATGGTTTATTCCAAGCTACCAGGTATGAAAAGAATGGTAGAAACCTTAAATATTTGGTCACTGGTCCCTGCATATTTTGTAAGCAACAGGAATTTCCATAATCCTATTAACCTCTTGACACAAAGAATCACTTATGGCACCTGGGAAGCCTTTCCAATCCATGTTTTTCTTTAAAATTAAATTAAAAAACAACAACTAATGAATTGAAAGAAAGTGATAGACCAGTCATTTCCCTTTACACTTGATGCTCATGTGGTGATCAGGATACAATAAACAATGTTTTGCTTCACAGCAGTGGAGCAACTGGATGCCTTACAAGGACAGGTAAACATCAAGCCATTCATATCTAAAAGACCAAAATAAATTCCACAGTTGCAACAGTAAAATCTGAGAAATGGAAAAACACAAACACTTGCTGACTATTTCAAACAAAGGGGATAGGAAAAAAAAAATCAAATGAAAATATACTCTGGAAAGCGAATGGTAATGTACAACAATCAAAACGCTGGATTAAATGTTTTAACATAATTCAGCCTATTGTTATATTAAAATACGGGGGGGTTTGACAATCTACAATTTATCACAGCTAAAATGAAGTGAAACAAACACCCTCAGTCAGCACTACAATAGACACTTCACCAGACCCTCATCCACCCTGCAGCAGGAATGCGCCACCAAAACCTTGATCCGGAGAGAACCTGTGAGCATCCTGAAGCCATAAGCTTCAGCAAATGTTCTCACGATAGCCTAGAGAACTGAAGCTAACTCAATACAGCAAATACACTGTTCTTGCTTCTTGGCTAGTGTGGAGCTGCTTGTGTCATTCCAGTTCACGTGACTTTCCCAAATAATCGTCTTGCTCGCTTCAAGATCCAAAGTTTCTGACAAAAGAGAGAGAGGTCATAATCTTCCTAAAGGCAAAGTCCTGATGCTGTTAAAAAAAGCAACTCAGAAGGCGAGGCAAAAATACCAGTTCAATGGGGAACAAGAATATGAAAAGGACTGAATATGTATCAGTCAGGTTCAAACACTATTTAAATCATTAGAAAATTGTAGAAAGGAATGGCACGCAAGGAGGTTGTGTTCTCAAATAAAGTATATTTACACTATCTCTCAGCATTCGTATTAAAGACAGGAATGTTAGCTCCAAAACACGTAGCACCTCACAGAAGCAGAATGGCTCCTGACAAAGGGGATGATTAAAACAGCCCCTGACACTGCTACCATGCGCCTGGTATTTGCTAAGGTACCTCTATGTGATCACCATCAGCTCTTGCTGCAAATAGTGCCACAAGGGAAAGAGGGGAAGCAGGCAATGAGACATATAGTCATGGCTTCTATTAGAAATGTGAGCAGAATGAAAACTGTAAAATGGAACAAAAAAGTAAAACCAACAGTTTGTGGGTTTTTTTAATTAGAAAGTGTTTTTTAACAAAAAAACCCACAATAAAACAAAAGAAACACCTCCACACCAAAACCTTCGCTGTGAACAGTGAAGAGATTCAGCATTCATTTAAAAGTTTTATCTTCAACCATCTATGACTTAACTGTTATTATTTTATAGTCATATATCACTTATTGCTACATACTGTGAGGAGTAGGGGAGGAGGGCTAAGGAAAGACATTTAATGACAATAAGCAGAGTACTTACTAATTTAAATAACTCCCATAAATGTTCTTATCTACTAAACAAACATTCCAGTGTTTTAATTAAGTCAAGCAGACAGAGATCAAATGAGCATGTATACAGCAATTTAGGAGTAACTCACAGCACTGTAAGATGCACTTTTGTTCCTAAGGCCAAGCTGAGCCTTTGAGTCGTCCCCCCCCCCCCCTTTAAGTTAGAACACACAGGGAAAAACATTCTAGAATATACCTTGCATGAAGGCTCTTTAAGGTACTTTGCTACACTAAAATTAAATGGTTTTAGCATTTAGTTGAGTACATAAATCACTAGTAACACTATTACTTAAAAATAAATCTGCTGTCAGGGAGAGTAGAGCATTCAGTAGCACACATTTTCAAAGACTTAACCGAAATCACAAACAACTGATCAAAAGGAAAGGTTAACACCACAGGAATTGACGTCTACTCACATTGCTTGTGTCCATTAGCGCAAGAAGCTGGAGACCAGACTCGGCTGCAGTGGCCTCTCTGCCACAGGTCTGCACAACCACAAATTTCACAACACCTTTGAACATGCATCATCAGGCTTCTGCAGGAGTCGCACTTATTTGTTTGCTCAGCATCTGCCACCGCTACACATCCAACACTAGAATTACGTATGGGTGCGAAATGCAAGGCTCAAATGGGCCACCAAAAGGGCCTACCATTCTGCTTCTACAGGAGGTGAGGAAACAAGAGGATGATGCCAAAGTTCAGATCTTCTTCCTTACTGTGCTTTTATGCCTAACTAAAGACAAAGCAGTTTGGATGAGGGTAACGTGGACTTAAGAATAAGGAAGACTCATAGGCATGCCCCCATGCAGTTGCTGGATGACATGTCACTTGAGGGCAAGGGAGCAGAGGAGTTCCCTTCCTATCTCTCCTCTCAGGAGGAACAAGAACATGAATTGGGCTTCTTGGACTTCATCCTCAACTATCCTTCCGCCTTATGTGTAAGACACTTAAACTCTACTAAAGGTAATCCACAAGTAAATGGAACAGCCCTTGATTGCCTGAGTATTCTTAAACATTTTTGATCTTCTACATGAATTTACCATCTCTGAAAATATTATTTCTATTTTTTTAAGAGAAAAGGTTTATATTCAGACGGAACAAGTGGAGTAACACATTGGTCAAAACCTTCCATGACACCTTGAGTGTCAAGTTGAACCGAGTCAACAAGCAGTGCATTACAGAAGATAAATGTGGGTGGGTGGGTGTATCTTACAGCAACTATTTCTCCATGCTATGGAAAAACAAACTAACAGGCATTCTGAAACACGAGCAAAGAGCTGAACGTGCAAAGACGTTGCAGTAAGATCACAGTGACACACAGAATGGAGCAATGCCCTTAAATGACAGAATGAGGAAATGACAGAACAAGTCTAGGTATAGAAATACTTTTTGAAGTAGCCTTCCCAGTGATATGTTCCTCATAATGTTGAGGAATGGAAGAATTTTCCATCCCAAAAGAATCTAAGAATATACTTCAGAAATTGACTTCAGTGAGACACCAGGATAGGATAAAGAATAGCGTATTTCTTCCATTATTTGACAGCAGAGTTTTTTCCCCTTCAGAGCAGCTAAGCCAATTTTGACAAACTGCTCCATTACATCCCAAAAGTGTTAAGGAATACTCAATTTCTTAGATATATGTCTGCTCTCCCACATCAGCATAATAATTTCAGTTGAAACCAATGCAGACAACCCATAACTAGCAAATTTATGTTTTACAGCTGTCTTTACCTTGCCACCAATCATATACATATCTGAGGCCTTTATTTCAAAACAGATTTTAAATACTTCAAATAGTCAACCAAAAATCTACAGGAAAATACTCACTATATATAGACCAATTTAAAACTCACAGCTTTAGACAAATTTCACTGCGATTACTGAGAAAGCACCAAAATGCTGTAAAATTGGTTGGCTGTATACATCCAAATAAAAGGATAGAAACAAGCCCAACAAATTACAGAATGCATCTGGAAAATGGAGACTGGTGACTCATGAAGACACTTCATGTTTACATGTAACATCCATGGGTCAAGAATAAGGACCCAAACTATGCATTTAACTCTGGGCTTAGGTAAATGATTCAGAAGAGGAGGACAGAACCTCAGCCACAAAGAAAATATACACATTGATGCCAAACAGTTTTCCCCGAGTCTGTAAATTCAGGTTAACATTAGTAAGAGCTGCTAAATGCTCATTCTCTTAGGTGTTGACTCTCATTTTTTACTGGCCCTTCATTTAAGTTCACCTGCCTTTTTTTTTAAGCTCCTAAATTCATGTGTTCGCACATTGCCTGTTCTCAAGAACCCAAGAGAATAAGCAAGCACGATTAAAATTATTAAAATCCCCCCAAAGTTACACATAAAACTTCTTTTCAAGTAAGAGATGTAAACGATCATCTTTTAAAGTCTGAAAACAAAAACTGTGTCACTCCCGTTGCTAATAAGTATTTAGGAGTCTAACATCAGCATTATTCTTTAAATAATAGTAACTAAATAATAGTAACGCACTAAATAAATAATAATCAACTAAATAATATTTTAAATAATAGAAACTAAAAAGATGTCGGACAAATTCAATGGGAGAAAAAAAAAAAAGAGTATTTCAAACCTTCACATGTAGAAACTTTACATATATAATATTCATGATGGCTTTTGCCTTTTCACTGGATAACTTATCTCATTGCTCTGCAGTTCTAACCTTAGTGTCTCAGTCATCATCATTACAAGACAGGTTGCTATTGGGAAAAGAGGCTAATAGGTTATATACCTCACCAGGATCCCTGCAGTGGAAAGGACAACTCAGCAACCACACAAGATAAGCATGTAAGTAAGCCTGGAGATAATCTCATGTGGGAAAATGTTCAGATAGTCAGGAAGAGGTGGTGGGAAAGGGGTAGATACATCTCGTGGTAGAAAAAGAGAAAGGAAGCAGAGTTTTTATTGGGTAAGGAAAAGAGAAAAGGTGGAAAACGAGGATTTCAAAGATTAAGGGTTAAAATAGGCAGTTTGAAGAAGCATACAGAAAGTCAGGAAACATCTACATGAGAAACAGCAGTAGGCAACGCAGCAGCTCCTTCTGTCTAACCACCCAAAAGAGCAAGCTACGTGCTAAACTGTAAGTCATAGAACAGCTTTAGGGAGTTCAGCAGGTTCTAATCTCTCACATGCAAAGCAGGCATCTATGATGGGGAGCAGATTTAACTGTGGGGACTAAAGTGAAAGACAAAAATTATGATGGTGCTCAATATTTCAGTGCTGAAGACACAGAGATCACTAAACAGAGCTAAAAAGCTCCTGGGAAGCCACTTGGAGCACAGCAAGAAGAAATCACTTTAAGGGTAACAGGTCCTTCAGACAAAAGTATGACAACGCCTTCAGACAAAAGTATGACAACGCCTTCAGACAACAGGAACACCCAAGGGCATGCTAAGAGCAAGCCCTTTGTGGAGAGCCCAGTAATGTCTCCAGAGCTATCTACAGAGCCCTTCAGCACCCCTGTGAATCTCATCCTGAGCATATTGGCCACTCTCATAACAAAGTCTTGCCATGGCTGAAAACAAACCAGATTTGCCCAGTCCCAGTTGTGTTCTCCAGAAACTAGAAAGTCATGACACATGCATGTTCTCCTTAAAAACCTCCAAGGAAAAGAACAAGTTGTTAAGTTTATAAAGTAGTATTCATGCCTTTCTCTCTCCTCCTTCTCCCTCTCCATCCTGTGCCTAGGAGGCTTTTTTATATCTTTCTCCATGAAAATAAAAAGCACTACTTCCAGCCCTGCCCCGGCAGCAGAGATGGCCAGCAGCCTCCCCAACAGGGACACGGCCAATATCTCACAGGAAGACAGGGATCATCCCCTCTGCTCAGCTCTTGTTAGGCTGTATCTGGAAGACTGTGTCCAGTTTTGTTGCTTCCCTATAGAAGAAAGATAAACTGTCACAAGTTCAGCAGAGGGCCACCAAGATGGTCAGGAGCTGGAGCACCTCTCCTGTGAGGAGATGCTGAGGGAGCTGGGCTGGTTCAGCCTGAAGAGGGTCCTAACAGTTGCCTGTCTGTACTTACAAGGAGGGCATCAAGAAAATAAAGCCAAATTCCTCACAGTGAAGCACGGCATGAAAAGCAGACATGAAGAGAACACAGAGTTCAGACTGGACATCCCTTTCATCTCTTCTGGAATTTTGTTCATCAAATATGGGAAGCGCCACAAAGGAGAGGAGACAGTTTCCTTCCTGTGAGGAGGGTGTCTCTAACCAACTCAACTCTCTAGAGCAGAGAGACACACCAGACCTCAATAAACTGCCTGCTCACTACAAACAGCTTTAAAAAGAGCTGAAAATGCAATATAACTTCTTTGACACCTTTTAAGATCACCACCTTAGCTCTGGACCCGACTTTGGCCTTCCTCTTAACATTCCAGTCAACTAAATTAATTCCTGATTGTGAGGAGGAGAGAGAGCACTGAAGTTTATTTGTTTTTATGAAGTAGGAGTGTTTTGGTCTTTGTTTTTACTAAGCTATGTACGTCAGTAGCTAGTAACTAGGCTTTCCAAATTTAATTCCTCTGTTAGTATGTGTTAACATCAATAGGATGGGAAATGGATCACTCAATGTATCTAGTACTTCACCCATTTTTCTTCTGATGAACAAGTCAGTTGTCATCAGCCTATTCAGCAAAGGCATCCCTTATTTAGACTGACGCATCACAATGACCAGTTCTCATGAAATCCTGAATCAAAGAAAGGAGAGCTTACTGATTGGTTCTGATTAGAGGAAAGAAAAAAAATAAAAGAAGAGGAGAAAAAAAGCAAGCCAGCAAAAACAACAACAACAACAAAATCCTTCATATCAATCCCCTTGTTATGGTTTGAGAAAACCCGTAAAAATATATTGTGTTTAGACAATTATTCTATCACCCAGTGACCCCTCTGCACCCAGAAAGGGGAATCAGGGAACACAAAGAAACACAAGGGTTGAAATATAAATAGATTTGATAGACTAAGACTAAATAATTAACAATGATACTAAAGAACCAGTACTAATCGCGATACTGATATAAGATATACAAGAATTATACTCAGCCCATTCCATCAGCAGGAAGCAGTGCACTCCCAGCAGGGACAGCAAATGGCGGACACTGCCAGCGCAATGGCTTCAGGAGGAAGGGGAGGTCTCAGGGTCCTGGCACCGGGACAAGGAGTTGTCTGGACCCGCCGCCATCAAGGGAGAGAGAGCTATGCAGCAAACTTTTCTAATTTACATTGAATGTGACGTTCATGGTATGAAATAATCCTGTTGGCCAACCTAGGTCAAATGCCCAGGCCTTGCTCCTCCTTGTCCCTGCACCTGGCAAGGCTGGAAAACACTAAAACCTTGAATCCCACAGAGCCTGGATGGCTATGAAGTCAATATTTTCACAAATTGAGACACTAGAGTCTTCTAAAAGTGCAATTTTCCCCAGCACTAGAAGAAAAGTTAGTCCTCTGTCTCTCAACCCTGGACACCCCTATAGAACAGGCAAGTTTCAGAGGGACTTGTTCACAAACAGCTACAAGGATGGGAAAAGCCATGGCCCTCTGGCTCCCAGGTTGATGTCTGTTCAGAAGAGCATGCAGGCACTTTTCAAAAGCCTCCTTGCATAACTGCACAGGGCTCAGCACCGGACAAAAGGGTGGGACTCGGAGCTCACAGGGAGTATTTGGACATAATTTTAGAAAACAGATTTTTCAAACAGGGCTAACAAAGAGGCCTCCAAACTTTATCAGCCCCAGGAGCAACTGTTGTTTTATCCAGTCTAAACCAGAACAACTTACTGATTGCCTTTTTTTTTTTTTTTCCCTGGGAAGCAAAGGAATCAGTCTGGCACACTGATTCATGGTGTTACTACACTGGCTTTCCTCAGTTGGAACATTCCTTCAGCATCCCATGAAGGGCTATTAAAAATACGTAAATCACGAGAACCATCTGTGCTCTGCAGAGAGGAGTGAAAGGGGAACTACAGTGAGTTTTCCCTTTTGCTGCACAGTGTTGACCCTCTCCTGTTTGCGAGACCAGCCCACTTTATCCTGAAAACTGAACACTGACATCCAACGTACAACATTTTATCTGTTTAGCTAAACTTTAGGTTGCATGGAAAGAAGGCGTAAATCTGATGTGATGTGAGATGAAAGACAGCATAATGGTAAGGTGGGAGAAAGGACATCACCTGTCTCTTCCCTTCTCAACAAAACTTCATCAGTGATTTTTTTTTTTTTTAATGTTATATCATCATCTTCCACTTTAGTTGGCATCCTTCCTTTAGGATGAATACATATTTTTTAAAAAATCTTTGCAACTACTCTTATAAGAGAAAAATTGTTTTTTTCTATGAAAATTCACTCTTTAAAATGGTGCCTGCTTTCAATTTTTCATTAAAACAACATTGTACTGAACTTTTATTCACACCAGCAGAATGTTCTTCTGCCCTCTAAGCAATGCCCTTTACTGCTCTGCTATCTCCAAAGAATAGGATGCAATTAAGCAAACAGAAAGGTGTTGTGATATGTACCCATAAATTAAAATTAATTTTAAAAGAAAAAAAGGTAGGTACTTTCAAGGACCTTTCAAGAACAGTATGTTTTTGCTTTCACATAGGCATCTAATTCTCTGTGCCTCATCAGGAGGAAACACTACTTGTCATCAAAGGAAGTTATTGTTCCCAGTTAATTAATGACTGTAACATGCCTTGGGATCTTGGAACGTAAAATATCATTGCTGTTACACAATGCTGAGGTCTACTCAATCAGTTAAGTATTTCTATTAATGTGTATAGCCTGAGTGTGTTGAGCTGTTTACTTTGAGCGTATCCTTTCTAAGCCATTTCACAATCCTCCCCCAACCCCTTCAAAATACGGTTTGTAAAACTTGCAAGCAGCTAGGAAAATATCAACCCTTACTGATAATAATAAAAGATAACAAATAAGATAATAAAAATATAATAAGATCCACATCCTACAAATCTTTAAAAATACCACTATTTATTCCAGCCATTCCTGCTAATGGTAGGATTATCCAACAGGAGAAAAGTACACAGCATTGCAGCATTCTGCAGACAGAAAAGACTTTTGTGATACCCTGTCCTGAGCATGGCTCTGATGAACTTGCAGAGATGCATATAGCATTTTCTTTTCCAAGTGCTGCTCCTGCCCATGCACACCTCTCCTTACTGCAAACAACTTCTCCTGGCTTAATGGAGCAACATGCTGCGTGTGAGCACTGTAGCCTTTGTAGATGGAGGACCTATAGGGGTTCCACAGTCCTCGAGCCAGAAAACATGAATTCCTTTCTATATCAAAAGACATGCAGTGAAGATCCACATTTTTTACTTAAGATGAAAGGATATCATCGAAGATAACATCTTTCCTGATTTAGAGTGTGGACTTCACAGGAAAATCATATTATATGCTGCAGTGCTTTCCTAATAGACATAGAGCTTTTACCTCATCCAACTCTTTACAGTTTCCCATTTTCTTTGATAATCATCTTTCTCTACCTCAGGGTTTGAAAGTGGGTTTTTAAAATGCCTCCTTTAGGAACACAAAGGGAGCTTAAACCAAAAAAACATCATGTTTGTCATTGCTAAGTGGTGCTAGACACACAGAAATATTATTTATGGCAACCAAAAAGATAATGCGAATCAACACAAAAACACAGAGCCCATACTAGAACAACTCAAGTTTGGAGATACGGAAAATCATTCCAAAGGTTTAAGGAATAAAGGAAAACAACATATTTCTGTTCATAGATATAGACAATTTCTGTTGTGCCTTAAGCGTTTGCCAACAGAACAAATTGAAATTTGATTGCTAGAACCACAGAGCAATAAAGAGCATCCCAGTCAGAACCAGCATAAAACCACAAATAAAAGGCTGTCCAGCGTGCCAAAGACTGTCTGAAACCAGGAGCTTTTTATTTAGCGAAGATGAAAAAGGGAAAAGTTCTTGATGCGGTTGTCAGAGAGAGGAGCATGTTTCCCAGCTGCTGAGCTGCAGGAGCACAGAACTGCCCTCCCAGGGCTCCTCAGCCCCAGCTTCTCACCACAACCCTGCACAGCAGCACCAGCTTCTGGCTTTTAAGGTCAGAACAAAAACTCTGATGCCAAAGAAACATGGGATTCAAAAGCCCCGGCGGAAAGAACATAGAGGGGCACTGAGAAGCGGCTCTCCCCTCCGTGTCCCGTGGTTGCACAAGACAGAAGAGTTAACAAGTTGGATGCACACTGGAAGTTAAATTTAGAAATGAATTTAATTCTTTAAATTCTTTAAATTCTAAATACTTTAAATACTTCTTTAAAGCAGCAAAATGATGCACCTCTTCTGGCCCTACAGATGCAGCCAAGCGGAGGCTAACACCATGGTGTCCCTGCTGGCTGAGGGTGGCTCAGACTAGATAACCTTTGAAGGTCCCTTCAGGCCCAGATGATTCTATGATTCTAACACTAGTGGCCTTTCAAACCACAAATCTTAATTTTGCTAGATCAAGACTGGTAAACTGGCGCTGTGGTGCACTAAGACTCACCTCTTGGATCACGTACAAAAAAACCTGTAGCTAGTCATCTCACCTCAGCTTAACTGGCAAAGCCTAGGCCTCACAAAAACTGCCTTGCCTACACGTATGTATAATACGTGTTAGTATATATAATACATGTTAGAGGAAGTTTTAACCAACTCCATCTTAACAAATTTTCCATTACCAGTATCATGACACAACAGGACACTTGCCTATGATAGTTCCAAGGAAAACAGCAACAAAAAAAAATTCAGACTGGGTATATTGTAGTGGACAATTCCTCCTCTGGCCTTTGAACACTATGGGAAGTGGCTGAATCACCATACCAGAGGTATCTAAAAGATGTACAGAAGTGGTGCTTAGGGACATGGTTTAGCGGTGGACCTGGTGTGTCCAATTGATTAATGGTTGAACTCGATGATCTTAAGTGTTTTTTCCAACCTAAATGATGCTATGGTTCTATGGCTGATTTAGAGAAAGAATATAAACTACAATAAGCACCATTATCATAATATGCTGATTTAAAAGAATGTGTTGTTTGGGATCTGTTGGGATCTCTTCATTCAAGCCAGGAAAGTGCTCGCCAAACCACGCTAACACTTTCCATCAGAGCCCATGGCCTGAGAAGGCCCACTGCCAAAGAGCAAGCAGCATTTAACATCCTAAAATGATATATTGCTGCTTCAACTATTTTCTTCCAGGAAAAGGAATGTACAAACAACAGTATTAGGACAATGAAAGGGTCTCTGCAGATGTGGTCACACTAGGAAAGAGCATGAAATGGCGAGAGGTATCACCAAGCACCACCTATGTTGCCTGGGTCAGCAAGTCATCCCCTTGGTGGTCACCAAGGTTTACGTATAGTTCTGAACAACCACATATAACAAAACCCCATTTGCACAGACTAATTAAAAAGTTAGTAACAGGGTAACCAGGGTGACAATGTCAAAAAGCAGTGCAAGACACATGTAACATGGTGCTAAGTGTTGCCTAACCCTTACTGTCACCATATAAGAAATCACATTTTAAATAGACAATCTAAACACATATAACCTTCTTGTAATTCAGTCCTTAGCTTTGTCTTTATCTATACTATTCAATTGCTCACGTTTCTCAAGAAGCTTTAACCACCAGAAATCCAATACGCTGATAATTACATATGTCTGTATTTTACAGATGTGTTGTCAATATTCTGCCTGTACTGTAATATATGTAGAAATTAGCAGGGTACTCAAGAATCAGCATTGAAAGAGCCATCCTATGCACTTTAATGAAGAAAACCATGGTAAAGCTTACATGAACTAACTCATTTACTGCTCACTGGCATGAAAATGGATGTATTTTAAATGCCCGCCCTAAGACAAAAATTACTGCCAAAATACAAATAGGGACAACTTTAAAATATGCTTCAAAAAATCTAGTTGAATTAACTTCTCCAAAGTACTTTCTAGCTGTACAATGAAAAATTCTTATGTACAGGTATTCACAAGCTTGCTTAGTTATCAGGTATTGATTCATTGTTTATAGTAAAGGCATAAAGGAGGTACAGTACTTTTGACCATTAGGAAATTGTATTTTAACCAGCCTAGTAAGTCAAAAGATAAAACAATGGGGTGATGATGTCTACTTCCATGAAAAGCACTTTTTTGGTATCCGTTTTAATACAGAATACTTAAAAATACCCTCACATACCCAAAAGAACAGAAGAGTATAACGTGATACTGTTTTCTCATATAACACTGGCTGTGACTTAAGAACATGAGTGTGCCACTTGATAGCTATGGATCTGGATCCTCCTGAAAACTAGACTCACTCACTCACCCAAATGTTTTCCTGACCTCATTTTGCACAGTAATTTTTAAAAGCGCGTACCATTTTTTAATGTGTTTTTGATGCACCGAGATTATTTTCCATTCCTCAAACAGGAAAAATAAAAGAAAGAAGAAAACACCAAGTAGGGATAGAATATCGAAATCTAGTAACTCATGGCCTACCAAAAAAAATATAGAATGGGCTCTAGCACAAACCTGCATTTCTTGGCCTTTTTTTTTTTTTTTCAAAGAACAACATTCTAGTTGATTTAGGATACACCACATAGCAGAATTTTGAGTATTTCTTTTAAACAAACACATCCGTCAAGTCACAGCTTAAAACAATTACAGACCCCTGTTTACGGGTAAGCTTAAAGCTGGCAGAGTTCAGATAAAAAATCCAGCTGCAGTAAATGTCTAGTCAACCTCGAGCCAAAATAAGCTCAGTTTTGTTTTACTGTGCGCTTTTGTCGGGTTTATTGTTGCTACTACACCAAACAAAAATACACCTGAATAAAATACAAACACAGGCACCGAGTCGGATTATGGTAGCTCCCTGTTATCGACGCTCTTCCAGGCAAACCAGAACTCACCTCAAACTTTCAAGCTTGTTTCTCTCGACCAAATCAAATCCTATTTCTGTATATCAAGAAAGATAACAGAATTAGCATAACTTCCGAAATTCATAAACTAACAGACAGGGTCTATTTAACAGCTGTTCATGCAGTTTGCACTGTCATCCAACAGCCTCTGTAGTAGTTTCTAACCACACTAGTTGGGTGTCCTGGATGTCTTCACCTGGAACGCTCAAGCCATCACGCAAGCAGTGGCTATGAACTAGAGACCACGTTCACACTCAGAATATTTGCTACCATTAAAAGGGGATTTTTTTTTCTTTTCTTTAAGCTGTATCTTCCAGAGCAGAATAGAAAGTAAATCTGTTCATGACTAAGAATATTTAGTAATGAATCTGGATGTGTTTACCTAGTTTCAAAGAATAAAAATATTGACATGAAGAAGCAGGACGTTCCTCCATATTCGGCCCTAGTTGTTAAAGACAAACTATCAGGTTTCATTGTTTTGAGCAAAATATTCAGTAATTGATATCAATTAATTCTGTAAAGATTTACTGATACATTTTTCTTGTTTTTCCTTCTATGAACAAATTTCTGTTACAACAACAAGCAGTTAAAGATTACACATTTGGAACCGTAATATCTTGAGAAGGCATGAAAATACTGAAACGCTACAAACATCTAATTGATGGATCTCTTCTGTACTTTGATGTAATCCATGTTATCCCTTGGAGGTATGGAAAAGAATCTAGGTAATATGGGTAATAACAACAGGAAGCCTTTTTCTTCCTTCATCTACAACAAAAATATCTTATGTTTCAGTGCCATTAAGTTATTTAAAGCAACTAGAGTCAAAGTGAGGTGGCACAGGGCAGTTGTGGCTTTTTCTGGGTGCAGAAAGAAAAAAAGCTGCTCTACTCAGGAGCTGAGAAGAGGAGACTCAAGTCTACATCATGTTTTGTATCTGCCTTTTTCTTCAGGATTCAACCACATCTGGGTTACACTTCAGCATCCCAGCAGTTGGAAAGATTTTAGAGTAAAGCATCATTGTTTGTGGGTCCTACCTGGAAAAGCGGGCAAAATCTTCTGCCCCAACAAAAAGGGAAAGAGCACACAGCACGAGCTGAGGGATGGCCACTCAAGCCCTACCCTCGGTTTAGTTATGAAGCCTCTCCTTATATTTTCAGGGAGATATAAAAAGTAATTTTCTTCTGGTAAGATAGGTGGTTCATGGGAAGAAGCGCCCGGAGAAACAAATAACGGGCTTGTTTTTTGCAAGAAAAAGAAACTCGTGTGTTTTCCTTGTCCCATATGTTTCTCTGTTATGCAGAGACTGCGGTGGGAGTCCCATAAGAGCTGAGTGACAGGCAAAAGGGGCTGACAGGACAGGGCTTCACAGCTGCTTCCACTTACTCTTTTGGCTTGGCAGAGGTCTCTCTCTCACCAGGCTGCTGCCTGGGGGCACATGGCTCCCCGCCGGAGCCCAGCAGAAGCTCATGCTCCCTGGGAAGAGTCACTCCAACTGCAGCAGGAGGACGGGTTCCCACCTTTTGGCACCCAATTATAAATGCTCCATACTATTAGTGAACAACCGGACCAACAAAAGTTCATCTTCCATTGGCCACCCACTTCTAAATACAGTAGTGACATCTAGACGACTCTCTGGGTTCTCGACAAAATAGAAACAAACAGTTTCCTGCAACCACGGAGCCAAGTTCCAGTGCAGTAACTGAGTCATGACATGGCGAATTGGTCTTGAATACATCAACACTCAAGTGCTCTCTTTAGGAAAGTAAATAGGGGGACCAAAAAAACCCATCTCATCTCCCATTGCTTAATTCACACTTTCTCATGCACTTTCTTAGGATCTCTCTTGACTGACTCGATTTCCTTGGGAGTTTTCTAGAGTAAGTCTCTTGCAAATCCCCTATAAGACACCACAACTACAAGCGGCATACACAACAGCCAAACGGAGAAAAAAAAAAAAAAAAGAGTATAAGGTTTGATTTGGGAACAAGCTAGACCTATGATTCTAACCATGCTTTTTCACACTGTTCATGGTGCTGTCCTCATGTTGCTACTTTGATGAGAGCAGAATTTTTACCCTTAATAGTCCAAATTCCAGGTTCATGAAAGATTAAAAGAATCACACCAAGTCAACGGTAAGGAAGCAGTAGGCATGAAAATCTAAACATAAGCGTTTATGTGATACCACTTCAACAGGAAAGCAGTACAAGCAGGACATTTACATTTGTTATTTTTTCCATTTCAGTCATAAACAAGGGACTTCAGCCAAAGGAAAAAAAAAAAGTAGAAATAATGGGCAGAAATAAAATGGGACCCCCTGAGGTCCCACCACGAAAGCTACAGGCGCTAAATCCAGTATTTATACATGTTTTCTGAATGCCCATGGTCTCTGAGGGGAGAAACAGATTGCACCTTATGACATCCAAAATTTGACTGGCAGCATCCTAAATTTAAGTATCATTAGAGTATAAGCAAGCCAGTTCTTAGGAATGCTGGACACCTATAAGTGCCCATTAGCCTCCCTGACATCCAGTGGGAGGCAGACTGGGGAGGGTGAAGAAATGCAGATGAACACAGCCACTAGTTCCCCACTAGCACCACGCGAACCAACAGCATGGTGTGCATTTTATTCCACAAAAAAAACCCCACTCTTTTAGAGGAATCCTAGCCCTCAGTCCACTCCTCTTACTGCAGTCTCTCAGTTCTCCTTTCCACGCTGCCAACATACAACTCTTTGTAGAGCCACAATGAAAACCGAACTCTTAAAGTGATCTAGATGAAAAATACCTCCTTGAAAGAGCATCAGATTAATCTCAACTTCAAGGGACTACATAAAAATCAAGGCAGAAGCAAGCTTTAAATATAAGAGCCACGGGGGAAAGTCAGTGGTCTATCACTAAATGCTTTGATGTTGCCTATGTATCACCAGGCAAAACCTGCTGACATATTGTAATAATAAAATATGCCCGAATGAATACATGTGCTGTCTTGTGAGTATATAAATCCAATTCAATTTCACGCTGGTGACAAAGATTAAACCAAAGGGGGGGGGGATTTAAAAAAAATATGGAAATCTGTGTTTTCAGCGGGATTGGCTCCTGACTGCTTTCTGTGCACCTGATTTAATAGCAGTGCTGGTACAAAATGGAGAAAAGTGGTGAGGAAGCGGTATTCCTCCATCAACAGCCACCTGAACTTAACAAGATTAAGTTAAAGTAATGAAGTAATAAAGTATGAAACCACAGACAGTCAAGCACTTTGAAACTCACGGTTCAGAAACTCAGTTTCTAGGTATTTCATCCAAGAGGGTTGTAGTGTGATTGGAGGAGGGAGAAAAAGCCCAAAACAAAAAAAAAAAAAACAAAAACCAAACACCATTACAAACTAGTAAGGGAATGAGGCAGCAAGTTATCTTCATTTGCGAAAGAAAAATATTTGTCTCTATTTTGTTACAAACAGAGCCTTGCATTTCTGTATAAAGGCAGTATCAGCTGCAAAGTCAATTGCACTTTCCTTAACTGCAGCGTTTTATCTAATAATCCATGCAGCTTTGAAAATTATTTTCACTCTCCAAAGTAAAAGGAAGTCACACAGCTCCTCCACTGGCTGCAAAAACTAGAACTTGATTAAGTAACAAATACATTTCTTTTTACAAGCAAAACTGGCTTGCTTGTATTCCAACGCAGACATAATAAATTATAGAGGAGTTCAGGTGAATCTCTTGGTATCACGCTCTCCAAACTACCCCGCTTTTTCACTAATGCACTGGAAGCATTAGGAAACAGTATACTCAAACATCTGGAAAATAGATTCTGTGATTGTGAAATCCAGTTTGTAAGCAGAAAAAATCCCTCTTCTGGGAGAGAAAAGAAAATGGAGAGCCAAAGCACTTCCAAAGGAGGAAGAGGATGGGATTTTTGCCTGCCTTCAAACTCAGCATGGGTGAGTAAAAACAGTTAAATAATCCATCCTTCCAGTGGACTTCAGAAGAAAAACAGTAAAACCCCAAGAACCAGGACTGTCACTCAGTGAAAGCCAAGCCACTTGTGTATTCCTCACAACAAGGGTTGATGGAGAGAGGTGCATGGAAAGACTGAGAATTAAAAATGTCCCTAAATTGAGCACTCCTGCCCTTGGTGTTGGCACTCAAGAGGGAGAAGAAAACATCAGCAATCATTTCTACGAGTCAAGAGCTTTCCTTTTTTTATTTTTATTTTTTTTTCAGTTTCACAGGAGCGACTGAATCTCCCAGCTGTTCCAACTCTGGCTGGCAGGGACCAGCTCCATCAACAAAATGCACAGCTCATCTTTTACCACAGCTAGAATTGCCTGCACATGCAAATGCACCAGAATACAGCTCAAACGATCCCTTAATGTGCAAATTGCCCAGTCCATCAAAGCCACCTGGAAAACAGCTTGCATTAAGCAATAAGGTCCAGCCATCTACACCCGTCATAGATTTGGATGTCACTTTAAATCAGACAGTATCATACCACTGTAACACAAAGCCTAAGAACCTTTGTATTAAAAATAGCCTAAGTGTTGCTAAAGGAAATAATATTAGAAACTGCAGACATGAGATTTTTTTTAAAAAATAACAGAAGCTGCAACTTCAGAATCTCTGGAAATGCTACCAGTCTTCAAGTCTATGAAAATACAGTAAAAAAAAGAAAAAAAAATTGACCTGTGGATTTACCGAGGAAGATGGAAAGCCAAGGATCAGGTAACTTTCCAAGACACCAAAAAGTATCTGCAGAAATTGGCTTCTCACGCAAGCTGACACTATTGCTTCGTTGGCAGGCACAAAGCTGTCCAAGCAAAGTAGCTGTAGCATCACAGGAAGAAGGGAAAAAAGAGGCATCAGCTGTTGGTATGAGAAAAATCACAGGAACTACCCAAGACAGACTGGCTTGTGGTTTTCTTTGGGTTAGCAGAAATCCTAAGAGCACTTTGCCAATTGCCTTAGAGTAAGTATTTGCCAGCAAATGACCACAATGGATTCTCTTAAGAATAAAGCGTGTGCTCAGATTGTGATCCTACATCACCGCAACAGAGAAGTTCTGTTACTGGTTTTGATAGTTGCTCGAAAAAACATGCCCCAAATCCTTCGTATCTGATCTCATTTGGAGCAAAACCTTAAGAGAAGTGAAAAGGTAGAGAGGGCTTTGCAGCATCCAGCTAAAGGAAGTGCAGTGTGGTAACTTTTGGCAAACGCTATCATTATAAACAGTGACCATGGAAACGAGCAGGATTATTTTTTTTCTCCTCTAGACCCTGGGGGAAAAAGAAAAGACATGGACATTTCTCTGTGTGTACATATATTAGTCTTCATACGTCATTACAATGTTTGCGTGTCAAGACCTTGCTTTAGAACAGCTGCTCGTTTACCTAGGATAATGTATATTCACATTGATTTCCTGCTAAAAAAGGAAACGAGACACGCACAATTTTTCTTTCTTTTCTCCACTGCTTGCCCCAAATGTAACACCTCTGAAAGGAGACCTGAAGCAGCTTTCAGATGACAAAGGACGGGCAGGAAAAGGAAGATCATGCTACCTAATAGACACATAACAAAATGGCAACTGCCTTTTGATGTGTTATTTCTGGCCAACTTTTTTTTTTCCCCAAGTACATGTGTTTAGAAACAGCAATTAAACTACTTTCCCCTTCAGATAGCATGGGGAAGGGGGGAAGGGACACAAAAAATAATCAGCTACTAAAAATACTAAGAGCTAAAAATGGCTTCTTTGGGAAATTGAGTCAATTTTTGAAAACAATTACAAGGCTACAAGTACTTACCAAGTTATAAATCACTTTTCAAGTATACAGTGGCACAGGAAAAGATTCTGAATATTCTCTGATGAAAAGAAGCATCTAGATCACGTAACAAAGTGGCACTGCACTACTCAAAGCAACACTTATGTAAAACTGATGCCACTGAAATCCCATCACTTCTTCGGTCTCCTTCCAGCAGATGCAGCAGAACAGCCTGGCCCCCAGCTGGCTTTAACCCACCGATTAAAACTAACTCCTGTTCACCCTTCTTAAAGACGTGGACCACACGACTGAGTAAAATTTTCAGCTTTTAGTCTCGGAGCAGGGACTTCTGCATCACTGTGCTTTGTACATAAGGGCTTAAGGTACACACAGTGCTCACACCCTATTTGGGAATCACTAGTTTGCCTGTATAAAAGGATCAAAGAATAATTTTAATCAGGAGGGACCTCTGGAGCTCATCCCAGTTCAACCCCCTGCTCTAAGAAGGATGAGATGTCAACAAGAAATACAGGAGAAAGCTTTCACACTGCAACTTTATCATGATTTACTCACAAACAGAGGGGATTTAATCTCTCACTTGGAGAAATGCCAACAGACTACTAGAAACCCAGCTATTTCACAGAAAGGGCCAGGAAACCACAGACCTGTTCCTTTGGTCAATGGGGAGACCCACTAGGGTGCAACTGGTAGGCACCCATCAGCAAACTCAGTTGTCATTTACCAAAATCTCATCACCTGCACCAGAATCACATGATCATATTTGTGTCCCGATTGTATAAAATGAAAGTTGATACCATGAATTCCTCGTGGAAATGCACTTTGAAGACAGCTCTACCACGTACTCATTCCTCTTGTGTAATATCTACCACACCCTCCAGTAAAACATCTCAAGAACAACGACAGGAAAAATAAAACTGAACAGCCCCCTCAAACTCACCATCATCTATCGATGAGTCACTCCTAAAAAGTAAGCATATTTTTACTGAAATTACGATATCTTAGAATCCTGAATCAAATTTATATTTTCATTATTTTGTACCCCACTGCCACCCTGCAGCACTACTTTCAGCTGCAAGAAATTCTGTGTTCTTGAGCAGTCACAGTGTTCAGCAAAAAAAGTGGGGGGGGAAGCTTTGTGACCTAGAAAGGAGATGTACTGTGTAAAAGATGCACAGATCCCAGAGAGTAAGATGTCATTATTCTATTTATATCTATAGAAAGAGGAAAAATGAGTTTAGCATAAAGATGATATACTTCATGTACTGCAAGAATTTTTATTTATGAACGGATTAAAAAAAAATTATGAAGACAAGCATCCTTGCGCTACAAAGAATAAATTATCAAACATTGATCAATTCTCATAGTCTTGGCCAATTTGTTCTCTTGGGCATTTAGTTTGCCAGATCTCCACTTGTCCAACATGAAGCAACAATACTTCATATCTGTGGTTTACAAGTATGCTATCAAGCCCGCTTAAAAATTGCATTCAACTCAATCTAGTTTCTAGTAATCTCACCAGATACTTTGAAATACAGCACTTTCTCAGCTTTTCTTCAAGGCACATATATTTTCTTTCTTCTCCTGTGGCTGTATACTGCAATGGGCATATGAGCCAGAGACACCAGTATGGCTGAGAGGTGTCAGACCAAAACACTATCTGGATAGTTTATGGAATGGCTTTCAATGTTTACAGAAAACAATGCAGATTTCATTCACACCTCTGATTTGATTTCAATTCAAATTAGATAAAGCACAAGGAGGAAGGGCGGGAGAACCCATCACTCCCAGAAAATCATGAGGTAGGACAGCTTCAGTGTTCAAAAATCCTATTGTAATCTGCCAGATACTCTTCCTGTTACATTCACCTTATGTTGTCTACTCATCAAGGAGAATCAGCACTGAGTGGAGGAAAAGCCCCCAGAATTTATTACTTGACACCACTGGAGTCCATTTGTCAGAAGTAAGGTCATGATAACAAGAATCTCTCTCTTATCCCTGCTCTTCATTTAAGCCTTAATTCACTCAACTGCCTCTCCCATTTTCATAATGTTTTGCAAAATCACTGGCAAGCACAGAAGAGCTTAGGGACCCACTCAAACACATTTAACCTACGTACAAAGAGCTAAGGGAGCTATTTCAGCCCTGCCTTCCAAAAAAAATAAAAACACATGCAAAATCAATTACCAGTACTGCCTTTCTGAGCCTCTGGATCTAACAGATGTAGCTTGCGGACTCCCTCCTATCACATGTTTATACGACAGTCCTAAGAGTATGTATTTTAGTCATGGAAAAAACAAAATCGTTGATTGCCAGTTGTCATCAAAACAACTAGAACCTTGTCTGCTTTCACTCTACATTTCCTTCTTTGTATTCTCAAATGACTTGCAGCATGCTCTAGGAGATACACCCTCAAACTACCTTTTCTAGACAATTTCCAATTTGCAGTCAAACAAGAAGCTGCAGAGGTTTTTCCACAAGCAAGTTTTCCAACACAGACGCCTGAGACACATTCCCCCTGTACTATTCTTCTAAGCCAGAGGAGCATGTTCTCTTGGTAGGCTAAAGCTGACATTAACTAGCAAGTAGGTCTAAGCTCTGGAGAGATCCAGTGGCCACTGAAAGGTAAGTCACCAGTCACAAAGCAGTAACTCAGAGGTACTAACAGGGAAGGCACACAACTTCCAAGTGTTTCACTATGATGAAAATGCCAATAAACAGTCCTATTTACCTTTTTTAGCAACCATCAACCAATTATCTTAATCCTTACAAAGGTTCTCCAGTTTTGGAGAACCAGCACAGGAAGGACATGGACCTATTGGAATGGGTCCAGCAGAGGGCCACGAAGATGATCAGAGGGATGGAGCACTTCTCTTATGAAGACAGGCTGAGAGAGCTGGGGTTGTTCAGCCTGGAGAAGAGAAGGCTCTGGGGAGACCTCATAGCAGCCTA